>OY998164.1:84410769-85640100 GCA_963921995.1 Oxystoma pomonae | reverse complement strand
ATAAAATCATCTTAATCGAGAGCGCGCTTGTTTTTTAGAGCTACGAACTGTACATTTGACAGTAAAGTACCGTCTTTTTATATATTTTGGCATTGGTTCGCATGTAATGATGATGCAAAACATGATATGACATAGAATATCATTTTATTTTAATAATATTATAGTGTATTTATCATTTTACGTAACGAATAATATTTTGAACAAATAATTGTACTCCAAAACCCATTGAACTATTACTTCAACTGTAGTCGCGATCGCGACGTTGACTCAACCAAAAAATCATCCACCAAATTGGTGCAAAAGTGGGTGGTGTTTGAGTAAAAGTAAACGTTGCGACGCAACGTTGGCACGCGGTGCACAACGTTGAGTCGTCGACAAATTGCTAGTTGGGACATTCCAACCACTTAATGGAACTCATACTCAGAGGGTACGACGAAGTAATTATTTCAAATCCAAATTTATTTCAAAATTTCGCAGATTTCATGTCACAAAGACTGGCAAACATTATCGAGGCTGACGAGGCAATGACACGCTACTGAAGAAACGTTTTCTTGTTTTTTTTTAATTTACGTATATAGAGTTTTTTTAATAATTTTTTTTGGTTTTGAATATTTTTGGTTGTCTTCAGAGACTCAAACTTACCGATCCTGCAGAGGTGCACTGCGCCATAATTAAGTTATGGCTTTCATTTCGCCAAACAGTTACTTCTTTATCCATAATGAGCTTTAAGAATAAGTTTTTATAATAAAATATTGAATAATTTAAAAAAAAATTATATTCATGAGTATGTTAGTGTTATGTGTGGCCAGTCTCCTTATTTTTGTGTTTACAATGTCAAAAGATTGTCAGATGTAAGATGTAATTCGAAAACGTCAAAGTCAGTTACAATAAGCAACGCAATTAGCAAAACTTAAGTTCAACGGAGATGCAGCTAACTTCTGCTGTACGCATTTTATGTGGCCGGAAGTGTACATCTAACAAAAAAAATGTTTTTCCTTTTTTTTTTATATTGAGAGTATGGGTATGAATGACTAAACTTCCCCTATAAAAGTTGAAGTAAAAAACCAAACAAAATAAAGAAGAGAGAAAAAAGAAAATAATACTGATACGCGAGAGAAGAAAGAAGAAGGCAAACAAACAAGGGCTCCGAGTGACCTATGAGCATAATAATTTTGGGTAAAACATAATAATTAATAATGACCTATTATCAACCAATAAATCTATGATAATTTAAGAAATCCTCACATAAAACGCCATTTATTCTTATAATGCATCCAACCCACACAGTGAAGACTTTTTTTTAAATTGATATAAAAAACTGTATAACAAAAATAATAAGTAATCTGGTTACATCGTGCGCCTGGTCCATCCACTATTTTAAAACAGGTGCAGTGCAGTAGTCAGGCAGGCATCCTGTTTTTTATACGTGCATAGTATTGTCCTGCTCGTGACTTTTTAACAACACCAACAACAGATTTAAAAAAATGCTGTTTACTGTTAAAACAATTTTGATTTTTTTTTATTTTTGAAAATTCAAATTAATAGTAGGTGTATACATATTAGAACAGTGATGTATTAACAATAGTTGACATTAACTCCCGAGCTATAAACTTGATTAATCGACGTCGGTGATCTGATGATCTTCTCTCTCACTTTCTCCTTTACTGCTAAACAAAAAGCACAAAAACTGTAGGTATATTTTTTTTTCACTCAACAATAACGATACATTTAAGCGCATGTCATGCAAAAATAAAAATAATGATAATTTTTCGAATTGCCAATGATACTTTTTTTCCAACCTCTTGGCAACACTGCCTATGAGTCACACAACCTCGAAGTCCACAGATGAGAGCTGGTATATTGTCCTAAACTTTGGATAGAGCCAAAACACAAACAGAACTGAACTGAACTGAGACCTGATTGTGTAATATCTTTGAATATTGTTTAAATTTACAGATAATTGTTTATATTTACATGTGTATATATACAGGATGTCCCAAAAGTCTTAGTCCCCCCTTATATCTCCAAAAGCTTTTGAGATATTGTAACAATACATTGGGAATTTCAATAAGAGGCAAAATGGAAAAAATCTATAGGAGCGGTATTGCCGCCCCTTTTTCTGGGGCGGCCTGGGGGCGGCATGCTAAAAAAGGATAAATGGAAACACATACCAAGTTACACCACATTTTAATGGTTTACTAAAGTGCTCCGTCCTAGCGTCAATATTTTTGACATCTGTCACTCTTGTCAAAAGTTATTGGAAATAATTTGATATATCTCCAAAAGCCTTTGAGGTATTATAAAAATACTTTGGAGATGTGAAATGGAAAAAATCTAGAGGGGTGATATCACCACTCTTATTTCTGAGGCGGCCTAGGGGCGGCTTACTAAAAAAAAAGTTAACTGGAAACGTATATCGAGTCGTACCTCATTTTAAAGGTCTTTAGAAATGCTACATACTATCATCGATATGATTGACGTATGTCACTTACGTCAAAAGTTCTTCAGGGTAAACTAATTATTAAAACCATTAAAATTAATAATGGGTTATTGTAAAGGCCAGAATAAATTTGATTAAATTACAAAAATTGCTGAAAGTGACCTCCTTGAACTTCTTGGCAAAAATAAAGTCTATTTTAGAATTCGCCTCGGACGTTTCTTAGCATCTCAGGAGTAATAGATCGACTAATCTGAATTACACGTTCTCTTAACTGCTGCAAGTCTCTCGGCTTTGCCCCGTAGACCCTCTCCTTAATGTAGCCCCACAAAAAAAGTCAAGAGGAGTTAGGCCTGAGACCGAGCCGTCCATTCAATTGTGCCCCGGCGACCTATCCAGCGATGAAATTGGGTGACAAGTAATTGTCTAACAGGTAGATATACATGTGGAAGTGCCCCATCTTGTTGAAATAGGCAACTACCAACGTCACCAATTTCGTTTTCAATTTCTCTTATAGCAGGAATAATTCGCTCCTCTAGTAGCCTAAGGTACCCATCGCCATTTAAGAAAAAAGAGGCCTCATCGCTAAAGCATATCTTTGTCAAAATATTTGGCTCGTCGGTAATTAAGCTCGTCATTTCTTTCGTAAACTGAACTCTTCGATCGAAATCATCTTCATTTAGTTCTTGAACTAACCTAACTTTGTAGGGGTGAAATTTACGAGCTTTTAAAATCCTGTGTACTATTGATTTGGGGATATTAATGTCATGAGCAACTGTTCTTACCGATTGTTTTGGTTCCACGAACATTGTCCCAAGGACTTGTTCTTGAATTTCTTCTGTTGCCGTTTTCAGGCGGCCAGACCAGGAAGAATCCAATACTTTGAATGTTGTTATAAATTAGGATAAAGCATTTTAGGAGACCATTAAAATGTGGTGCAACTCTATATGTGTTTTCATTTAACTTTTTTTAGTATGCCGCCCCCAGGCCGTCCCAGAATCTAGATTTTTTTTTCATTTCGCTTCTTATTGAAGTTGCCAAGGAATTGTTACAATGTCTCAAAAGCTTTTGGAGATATAGGGGAGGACTAAGACTTTTGGGACACCCTGTATAATCAAAAATATCAAATTTTTATTTATTTCCGGATTATACTTAAATTTTCATATCAAAAATGCTATAACGTCATGTATTAGCTGACATTAACAGAAATTCATAAAAACTAAGAACTCTTGATTATATACACATGTGAACATAAACTGTTATCTGTAAATTTAAACAATATTCAAAGATATTACCAGTATTTCTTATAATATTGAATTCCTTATGTATTACTTTTAATCAATGTAACTGCAAAAAACAAAACGTATAACTAAGTATTTAAGAGAATTTAATAGTAGTTTTTTCTTTGAATAGCTATTGATGGTTATAATAATGTAAGGCTACCTACTACATTTTATTTTATTTGTATCTGTCGTAGTTAATATTTAAGATAATTTAAAAGTTAAAAAATTATTAAAGCACACAGGGTTTATTTCCTTGCTTTGTAGTTTTATAACATAATACCTATGTCAAATCTATTGTATTTTGTAGAAATTTATCAAATTGACTTAATAAATAAATAAATAAATAAATAAATAAATAAAAAATATTACACAATCGAGGTCTCCTTCTTTTGCTTATAATTCTGGGAAATTTTAGAACCAAGGTTAACTGTAATAGCGACAAAAAGAAAACGGCTAAGGAGCCCCATAACCTATAAAGAAAACTGGAACTCCGTAGAAAAAGTTGAAATGAATGAGAAAAACTTGGACTAGATAAATAAAAAAAAGTAGGTAATTTTTAAAATTAAAATAAGGTTATGTAAGCTTGCAAAATGTTTGAATTATTTTAATATTGGCTTTGGGTAAAGTTACCACAATCAGATGATAGTCACTATCTTTTACATAGGCTGTCATACATTAGGGTGAATTTGGGGCAACATGATGGTGGATGGGGAAAGGCGAAATCTATTTTGGGCCAACCAGATGGCAATTAGAGTGTTTTTTCTGACAAGTCAAAGGGTCAGTCCATATCAAGTCAACCAGGGTATTTTACCACACCATCTCCGATGTTGATGATTTTTAGTATACATGTTTTTCCTACCAAAAAACTGGAAAATCCAAAATTTCAGACTTTTTTGACCAGTTGTTTATTTTGAATTAATTTTTGAAAATCGAAAAAGTCACTTATTTGTCCTTAACATGTGCGCACAAAATTAGGAATATCCAAAGAACCACTTATAATAGAAAAGTAGGTGAAGGTTCATTTTAAAGCTCTTATAAAGACCTTTCATATGAGAATATTGCATAACATATATTGAAAAAAAAAAATTAAAAAAAAAATTTTTGATTTTTTTTTTTGAAAAATTTCAAAAAGGCCATTTTTAATTTTTTTCAAAAAATTATATTATTTTCTTTAAAGTGTTATTAAACTATTCACAAAATTTTGAGATGGACAAATCATGGGTTCAATGTGAAAAAATTTATTAAAAATGTCACATGCATGAAAAATCGCCTATAAATAGACAATGCATTTTGGTAATTAGAAGAATATAATGGGGTTTAAAGCGATATTATAAAAATATTTAACAATATTTTATTTAATAAAAAATTATATCCTACGTTTCATTCTGTATCAGTAATCAGATTAACATTGCCCCCCATTGTAATATTTACTTACAAAACCTCTTTTCCACCGGAGACGTACTATTGGATGTTCCAATTCTTAGGAAAATATGCCTGTATAAACCTGCCAATACTTTTGTGAAATACTGCCTGTTTATTCCTGTTTAACATTAAGGACACACCTCCTTCATTTTATTGGTCTGTTTAGGTACATTGTGGGGATTTGCTGACATGAAAATTCCTGCATAAATTGATTTTAAATTTTTGGCAAGTATCTTCCTGATACAGCTCCAAATAATCGATACATAATAGTTCGACTGAAGGTTTATCAGAAGTCATCTCTGTGTAATTTTAAAAGTTTCAACTATGGGTGAGGCAAGTGGATGGACTAAATATAAAGTAAAGTGCTGTGATCCACTAGAGTTAAAAATCAAGCATTTTGGGAAATTAAGAAATGTGACCAAGTGGATGTGCAGTTACAAAAATGTCAAAATGGGAATGAAAATCTGTGATGGTTGTAGACTAAAGCTTTCAAAGGAGTTTAAGGCATCTGAAGAAGATGAGGCAGGGTAAGTAACAAATAGTATTTTTTAATATAAAATTAATAAACTAAACCAATTGCGTCAAGTACGGAGTGGAAAAATCTCATGGCATTATTTTGCATGGCATTATTTTGCATGGCATTTTGAGAATACAGACATTATGTACAAATTTCTTGGCATTATGTACACATTTTGGGTCAGCTGTTACCCCCTTTTTAAGTTCTTATAAAAAACTAACTTTTTAAATTTTTTTAGACCCAGTCAAGTTCCAGAAAATGATCCAGATTTTCAAGATCCTGCTGAATCATTTACTCTTTTAAACAAGTCATTGGAGCTTCTCGGTGTGTCACCGATTAAAAGAAAAAATGTATACAAAGAAAAAATTGATATTGTACAGCATACAATTGCGAAAGCATTTACAAAGGAATCAGATTCAACGCTAGTAAAGGAATGCCAGAGTGACGAAAGTGAAATGATTAAGCAGTTAAAGGACAAATTTTTAAAAACCGAAAAGAGGAGTGAGAAAATACTAGTTTTATCATGTTTACCTCAAAGTTGGAGTAGAAAGAAGATTGAAGAAGAATTTGGAGTTTCTCAATATTTGGCCAGAGCTGTAAAACAGTTAGTTAAGGACAATGGGATATTATGTTCTCCTAACCCCAAACCGGGAAAGACCCTTAGTGATAGAGTGGCCTAAATAGTGGTAGATTTTTACCAAAGGGATGACATTAGCAGGACCATGCCAGGTAAAAAAGATTATGTTGTTATCAGAAAATATGGAGCTGAAAAAGAATATGTACAAAAAAAATTAGTCTTAGCTAATTTAAAAGAAATTTCTGCATTGTTTAAAACTGAGTACCCCAATGAAAAAATTGGGTTTTCAAAATTTTGTGAACTGCGACCCAAAAACTGTATACTGGCAGGAAAAAGTGGGACTCATACTGTATGTGTATGTACTATACATCAAAATATAAAACTAATGCTCAATGGCTCCAAATTAAATAAGCTATATGATGAAAATAACAGGCCTCTTGCAATATCTTATCATGATTGCCTTTATAAACTAATGTGTAATCCACCTTCAGTGGACTGTTTTTTAAGCAATAGATGCAAGCAATGTCCTGGAGTAGAACAGTTTAAAAACACGTTAATAGAAAAATTTGAGGAAGAATTAATTGATGAGGTCTCATTTAAAAAGTGGGTCTCAGTAGATAGGTGTACTATGGAAACCGTTGTTAAGAAAAGTGATGATTTTGTCCAGGAATTTACTGATGATCTTGTAAAACTTAAATCACATTCTTTTATTGCAAAAATGCAAAAAGATAGATACAATGAAATAAAAATTAACCTTAAACCTGGAGAGTCTTTGATCACTTGCGACTTTGCGGAAAATTATTCCTTTGTTATGCAAGATGAAGTCCAGTCTTATCATTGGAATAACAGCCAGGCAACCCTCCACCCTTTTGCCATTTATTTTCTAAGTGATGGTAAACTGCACAACCTGAATTATGTGTTTATTTCGGAAAGCTTGACACATAATACAATTGCATTTCATTTATTTTTAAAAAAATTAATGCCTGATTTAAAAATCAAAATACCAGGACTTAACAAAATTTTTTATTTTTCGAATGGATGTGCTGCGCAGTACAAAAACAAAAATAATTTTCTGAATATATGCCTGCATAAAAAAGATTTTGGTGTTGAAGCAGAGTGGCATTATTTTGCCACCTCGCATGGCAAAAGTGCCTGCGATGGCTTGGGAGGAACTGTTAAAAGACTTGCTGCCAAAGCCAGTTTGCAGAGGCCCTATGACAATCAAATAATGACACCTCTACAATTGTTTACTTGGTGTGAAGGAAACATATCTGGCATTGATTTTAAATATTGCACAGAAGCAGATTATACAAATCATGAAATAATTTTGAATAAAAGATTTGCGGAAGTCTTAACAATACCGGGGACACAAAAAATTCATGCTGTAATTCCTCTTACAGAAAGCACGTTTTTGGCAAAACAGTTTTCTACATGCTTAGAGGTCGAAACACATAATCTTTTTAAAGGTGGAAGCATTATTTTGCAAAATATCGAGTCAGGGTTTGTCACTGTAGAATATGACAGTGCTTGGTGGCTGGCTTGTGTCTTGGGGAAAAATAATGAGAGCGGAGAACTGAAAGTAAGCTTTCTTCATCCACGAGGACCTGCCTCATCATTTTTTTACCCAACACCTCAAGATATTTTAATTATTAAACCAGAAAGTCTTATAAAAAAAGTTGAACCCAACACTGCTACTGGCAGAACTTACAATGTCAGCAAAAAAGAAATGTCAGATTCATCAGAAATTCTTAAAAGAAAGTTAAAAAAAATAAATTTAAGGTATATAGTTAGTCTTAGTGTTTTCTGTCTAATTTTTATCAACGAAGTAGAAAAGTTTGTTTATTTCTTTTGCGAGTTTAAAATAAAATAATTTGTAGATAAAGCCTCTGCGTATTTTTTAAAACCTGTATCCATCCAACAAATTTATTTATTTTAATATCCAGTGCACTATTGGTGCTCCTAAAATATGTTTATTTTTTTAAATGCATGATTTTTAATGTACTTAATATTTTTGATATTTTTTTTGACATTGAACCCATCATTTCTCCATCATAAAATTTTGTGGATAATTAAGTAACACTTTGACCAAAATTATATATTTTTTTCAAAAAAATTAAAAATGGCCTTTTTGAATTTTTCAATTTTTTTTTTTCAATTTTATATTTTCAATTTTTTTTTTTTGTTAAAATTATGTTGTGATATTTCATAAAAAAGAGCTTCAAAATGACTTTAAAATGAGCCATTTATTACTTTCCTAGTGTAAGTGGTTCTCGAGATATTACTAGTTTTGTACATTCTTGTTAAGGTCAAAATGCTGACTTTTTTATTTTGAAAAATAAAAAAAAAAAACTACGAATCAAAAAAATCTAAAAATTTGCATTTTCAACTTTTATGGTAAGAAGAAAATATATACCAAAAATCATCAAAATTGGAATTGGTCGCGTAAAATTTTTGTGATTTTTTGGTTGATTTGATATGGAATGACCCCAAATCATTTTATAGAAAGGAAAGTTTTTCCTTCTTTTTGTTATCTGGGGTAAACATGATGACATGAAATTAATTTGTGTAGTGTGTTTGGTTAGTTTTAAAATTGTTTCAATAGAAATATTAAATAAGGTAAGTGTATCTCTTTTGGTTACATATATCTAATATGTATTCACATCATATTCAAAATGCATCAAATATCAAGCATCTTGTTCTTTCATATATCACGCTCTTTGTTGGAACAGAGAAAATGCTCTATGAAAGAAAATGGAGACAATGTTTTCAATACCTATTAAGTATGATGTGAAAACAATAAATTATGCACCACATATGAGATATGCCAGAGCCAGGAAGCTAGCTCCATGTTGCCAACTTACAGCTGATCAAATAAATATTGCTCAATAACTTTAAGTATTGTTCAAACAAGGCATAGGTTTAGTCTTTAGTTTAATTTTTGTTACAGTTTTTATGATAAAATAGTTAAAAACCACCGTTTCTTATAAAAGTGTTCATTCAATGTTTTTGATTATGCTTTGTCATAGGTTTAGTAACAGTTCCAAGGAACAGTTGGCTTTTTTAAAAAAAATTATGATTATTACTATAAAAAATATAAGTGTGCATGTGCAAATTTTAAGTATGGAACCCAACTATGTTGACAGGAATGAAATCAAAATTTTCAAAAATTTTATACAGGCAAATAAAAAGCAAACAAACAAGTTGCTAAGTGTTTTGTAGGTTCCAAAAAAAAAGTTTCTAATAAACCTTATTTTTAAAGCTGCATCGAGTAATGAGTAGTTTGGTGCTTGGTCATAATTTTAACTGAATAATATGTACTCAGTGCTTGGTCTTACTTGGCCGAGAGTAATAGCAGAGTAATAGAAACAATACATTTATGCGTGTCAAAAACAGATAGAAATGAGACGCAGAATTGTAAATAATAAAATAAATTAACTAAGTATTAATACTTAAATTTAATAACACAAACACAGTGAAATAATAATTTAAAAATTATAATCTAAAAGAGGAAGGTAAAGATGTAATGCAAAGTACAGCAAAGCACTTCTTTTCATCTCAAAAGACATTTCCTGCTTCTGAAAATAATCTTTTGCTAAAAAACTGAGCTTGTTACTCATTCAAGTTAAAAAACAGAGCTCATTCCAGCCCTACTCATTTTCTTTAAAAATAAATTGAGTAAAGGTTTACTCCAAAACTTCCCTTGCTCAGAAGAACACATATTTGCTATGTTTTCATGGATATTGAATTCATTTTCAATATGTTTTGAAAACTTTTTTTTCATGAGTTTTCATGACAGGTTTTCAAATCGATTTTGAATCGATTTGAAAATGGTTTTCAAATTTTGATATTTGACAGCTGACATATGTCATAGTTGTCAAATATTCATTTTTGAGTTTTGGTACTTTTTTTTTAAATGTATTTTATTCCAAAGGTAATTATGCAGTATACGGTTTTCTGCCATTTTTGATTTTTTATAAAAAATTCTTTATGGGGGCACCTACTAGGGTCCCTAGGACCCCAAATCCGCCTGTGCCAGTTGTTTTTTGTTTTTTTTTTAATTTTCTTTCACTAAAACAACCCAATCCAACACACAGTCCAACCCAACCTAATCCAACCCAAAACAATAAAAAAAACACATTACAACCCCCCAGGCACCCTTTTTTCTCTTAAAAAAATTAAAAAAAAAATCGGGCGCAACAGGATTTGGGGTCCTAGGGACCCTAGTAGGTGCCCCCATAAAGAATTTTTCATAAAAAATCAAAAATGGCAGAAAAACGTATACTGCATAATTACCTATTCAAAAGATGATGTTGGCCCTTGCCACACATTTTTTTAAAATTTTAATTACTACTCTGTTTGCAAGTGGAAGTGAAGAAAGAAATGCTGGACTGGCATATGTGCATAGCACATACACTTTCGAGCCAAATATTTCTTTTATTTTCCATAATTAATTTTTTTTAAGTCTTTAAAAAAACAAATCTTTAGTTATTTAAGTAAGGTTATGTGATTAGTCTTCTTTTTTCTATACACTCCAACCAAATTTTAGAATGCCGGTTCCACAGTTTCACTTCTATTTCTCTCTCTCTCTCTCTCTCTCTCTCTCTCTCTCTCTCTCTCAAAAAGAGTGAGAACAATAAAATATAATTTGGCGGCTGTCTGGTAATCCAACGCAATACGCATGTGTAAACTCAATCCCCATTTTCATGGAAAATCGACATTTCGATCTCAATACGATCTTGATCCAACCCTAAATATTTTCAGGGTCGGATCTAGATTGAAATCGATTTGAATACTGGAAAAACAGGCGTTTCCATGGACGGTTCGGATTGAAATCGTTTTCAGAACGAAATCAATTCCCATGAAAATGTAGTAATTATATAAAAAACTGCTACTCATATATACATGGGTTAGATTGGGTTGGTCAGACTTTTCCAGAGTATATCCAGACTTTTATTGGGTGTATCTACACTGTTCAGGGGTGTATTCAGACGTTTCCATGGTGTACTCGGACATTTTCACAGTGTATCCAGGTTTTCCCAGAGTGTATCCAGACTTTTCCAGGGTTTTCCAGACTTTTCCAGAGTGTATCCAGACTTTTCCAGGGTCTTTTCAGACTTTTCCAGAGTGTTTCCAGGCTTTTTCAGGGTCTTTCCAGAATATATCCAGACTTTTCCAGAGTCTTTCTAGACTTTTCCAGAGTGTATCCAGACTTCTCCAGTGTCTTTCCAGACTTTTCCAGGGTCTTTCCAGACCTTTCCAGAGTATATCCAGACTTTTCTAGAGTACATCCAGACTTTTCCAGGGTCTTTCCCGACTTTTCAAGGGTCTTTTCAAACTTTCCAGAGTGTATCCAGACTTTTCCAGGGTCTTTCCGAACTTTTGCAGAGTCTTTCCAGACTTCTCCAGGGTGTATCCAGACTTTTCTAGAGTGCACAGACTTTTCCAATACATTTTATATGCGCTATATATATAGATTCAGACTTTATTGTTTCTAAAAACATTTCGTTTTACATGTATTATATATATATATCCTCATATACATTAGATTTTTGTCCATTAATCACGCAATAACAGCTAAACCGATTTGTATGAAATTTGATAAGACAATAGGGTGTGACCTGGATCTTATCCTAAGCTACTTTTTATTTAACATTTCGTTTCATAACTCGAGATATATGGCACAGAAAATTGAATTTTTCAATTGTTTTTTGCATTTTTTATGTGATATATATAAATGGTACCACAGTAAGCTTAAAACATAAGTATACCTAAAACTAGGTACATAACTTGTCAACAACGACACTTCAGTTGACATCATGAAACAGTTGATTTGTTCTATGAGTTCTTTCAGAAAATGTCGATTACGAGTATTCCTAGATGGAATATGAAATTGAATGGCAGCTGCATACTCCAAAATGCTATGAACTAAACAATTATACAGAGATTCTATGGCTTTAGTATCATTCATAAATCTTGTGTTTCTCTTTATAAAACCTGATAATCTCAAACCCTTAAGAGTGATATTATTAATATGAGTATCAAAAGACAAATTTCTTTCGAATGTTACACCAAGATCATTAATCTTGTCGACAACCTCAAGAGGCTCATTATTAATGAAGTAAAGCAGTCTAATCGGATTCAAACTTTTCGTAAACGAAATCACTTTGCATTTTTTCACGTTGGGCGAAAGCAGGTTTTTATCACACCACGTTGTTAAATTGTCAAGATCCTGTTGCAAATTCGAGTGGTTGTCAATTCTACAGTAACATTTCAAATCATCAGCGTACATGTCGAATTCTGATGACCAAAAATACTCCAATGTCATTCAAAAATAGCGAAAACAGAATTGGACCAATGTGTGACCCTTGGGGCACACCAGATGACACCTTAACTTGTTTTGATGCCTCACCACAAACCATCACCACGTGTGTCCTGCCAAAGAGGTAGGAATCGATCACAGATAGGTAATTTCCAGAGATGATCTTATTCAGTTTACACAACAATAGCCTGTGGCAGACACTGTCGAACGCTTTAGACAGGTCCGTATACACGACATCAACTTGATGACCACTTTCCACAGAGTCCACAATATACTCGCTGAAAACATTGAGATTTGTCACTGTCGAGCTTTAAAAAAGCCGTGCTGCTGTTTGACAATTTGGCATTTAAAAGTCTCAAAGATTTCATCAGTGAGAATAGCTTCAAATAGTTTAGGTATAGCTGAAAGAATCGATATGCCACGATAGTTTGTTATATCAGACTTATTGCCAGACTTATGGACTGGAATCAAGAGATTTTTTCCACAAGGAGGGAAAACTGCCCTTGTCAAAGCATAGCTGGAAGAGGGCTGTAAGAGGCACAGTAAGTGATTGACATCTCTTCAGTAAGATATTCGGAATGCCATCAAGGCCTTACAGATGACAAGTCAAAATTATATGTTTGAACCAAAGAGTGGTCTTTGAAGCAGGATTGAAAGTGATGAGTGAAACAGTCAGCAATGATTTTAGGGTCCGAATGTGTATTGTGCTTGTATGTCATATTTGCTGGGATACCTGATTCTTTGGGAAGAGAGTTAACACAAGCCCCGAAGTGTTTGATATTATCAGGAATCGTTTGGTCAACACTAGTAATGTACAAAAGATAGCACATATCTGTATGTGCTTTCACTTCACGACGAAGTCTGGAAAACTCTTTGTAGAGCTTCTAAGTAAAATATGCTATCTAGGAAAGCTTCAGCCGGGGCAGGTTGAATATTATTGGGAAGGTAAATGCCTTCTTCATATTCCCAAGTAACTAGTGGGAGGTTGAAGTCACCAATCAACCTTTCACATATATTCACGAAATCCAGGTAACAGTCGATGTGTGTAACAGTTGGAAAATATACCCCACCGACGATGTATTCAGCAGTTCCCAACCAGGTTCTGATCCAGAAAGTCTCATAGTGAGGGGAATGTTGTGTTGGGATAAGTGTAGCTTTGAAATCTACCCTAAGAGATATCAGTACGCCACCCCCATAGAAGCAATTCAGCAGATCATATGCACGATCATCACGAAACACTTGATAGTCGTCGTTGAAATATTCATTATTGTTGAAGCTGGAATTCAGCCAAGTCTTGGTAATGACAATTATATCGAAATTACATTCAACAATGCCATTTTTGAAAGTCTGTGATTTGATGTGCAGACCTCTGGCATTCTGGTAAAATACAGCATAGTCAAGTACCCTATTTTGACGGGAATTTTCCACCTGGGAAAAGACTTATCAGAACGGGTAACGAATTCACGAACCCCAACATTATTGGGCCACTCTTTACTCTGAATGAGATTCTGGAAAATCATTTCTGGAGTATCAATTTTGAAAGAAGAATAATGCTCATTAGAAGTTAATGGGATGATTTTTAAATCATAAGCATTAAACTGGGCAGCAATAAATCCCTGATTTAGTTATGATTAGTGAAGGAGTTTTTGAGTTAGAGTGGCTACAAAATAGGCGACAGACAGAGCGACGGCGTCTGGATTCGTGCTTATCACTATTTGAAACCTCAAAATTCGTGGAGGATCATGAAAATCTCGAAGTGCGATTTTTCGATGATTACATTACTTCCCTTTGGTAAGGGAAGTAAAAAGTTAAGTTAAATGCACTTGCTTAGTGATTGTTATAACTATAACAAAGACAAGCGGTTAGTTCTTGTGAAATGTTCCTATCTGATGTTGATAGCCAAATGGTTTTATGATTTCTAAAGTTTTCTTTAAAGAGAACCAGTAAACAATTTTTTCCATTTCTAGTAGATTTAAAAATATAAGGCCCACCATTAAAGTTAACCTGACAAAAGCTGCCTGCCAGTGTCTGGATCTACCTCTAAAAAGAAGGCTCCCAATTGAATTTGGCACATTACCAAATCAGACTCCAATTTTCAATTTCAATTTCAAATATGCTATATTATTAAAAAACAGAAGTTCCATTTGCAAAGCAAAATAAACCAAAAAAAAAAATTTATAATAGTAAATACTAAACTATATGCTACTTACATTTAACAGTAACTTATTTATTAAAATGTAGTAAAAAATATAACTTTTTTGAGATCTTCCTATGTACAAACTCAAAGTGTGTCTTAAATGATAAAGTATTATCGATCTGAACTCCCAAATATTTAACAGTACTCACAATTTCTATATTTTCATTGTTAATCGAAATTTTTATATTGTTGAGGTCAATATTGTTATATTTATATTTTGTGGTGATAATCATTGCCTTTGTTTGACTTACGTTTAGCTTTATAGTATGAAAAATAATTGTTGAGTCTATTTAAATACAGTTAATTTGAGTAATTGCACCTTCAAGATCTTCATCTGTGGCAACAATTGAATCATCAGCAAACAAGTTTACAAACTCAAAGCACAAAAAAAGGTCAATTTATTTAGGTAGTAGTTCTAGTGGTTAGTAGTTCTCGAGATATTCTATTTTTTCTGGGTGCGTGTTGAGGAGAATTTGGCCGTTTTTTTGATTTTTAAAAACTAATTTTAAAAAAATTACTGGTTGAAAAATCTTAAATTTTGGATTTTTGATCCTATTTATGGGTAGAATAACTGTACCAAAAATTATAAAAATCGGAGAGGTGACCTGCCAAACCATTGGTTGATTTGATATAAAATGACGCATAAGTCAATAAGAGTAAGTCAGTCAGATCCTAAATCTACAAACTATCACCTAACAGTAAAATTTAAACCGAAACACTACAACATTTTAATTAACCAGGTATAATAAGACAAACATTTTTTTAAATTCATAAGACAAAAGATTTTTAAAAATCAAGATGGCTAGGCTTGTAAAATCTTTTTTACTTTATTTATTATTATTATTTATTTATTGAAATAATGTTAACATGGTTTGCTATCTTTGTACGTTTCAATAGTTTTTAAAAAATGTTGTAAATGTCTTATACAAATTTGTATGTGCTAAATGTTCAATTTTTTTAATTGTTTTTGAATTTTAATATTTTGTCTTTCTCGCATTTTCTTTTATTCTAGTTAGGTACTAATTTAAGGATTGTCTTAGACGTTATTTGCTCAATTATGTTAAAAATGTATGCAAATAAAAATTACTCTACTCTACTCTACTCTACTCTACTATTACTAAAACTATTAAACTATGCTATTCACAGGCCAACACACATTTTGGTGCCGGCGATTTTTTAACTGTTCCTGGGTAATTTTTGGGTGGAGAATCCGAAATACCCATCAGATTTTGTCTATCAGATCTAGTTTTTAAAATAGGAATTATTTACTTTTTTTTAACCTCTATATATATTTTACGTTATAACTATGACTATTTCCAGTAACAAAAAAAACATATAATTAAATATTTATTATAAAAAGTAGCTTAACATACATTCATACTCATTAGTTACTATCACCTACAAATTTTCTTTTATACGACTTTCTAGCATGGAGTTTACTGGTGTAGTCTCGCTGAAGGCTCCAACAGTAGTCGGCCATCATGTGGCTATACCATCGTCCTTGATATCGATCTTCCGTAGTTTTAATATCCTGATGGAATCTTTCTCCCTGTTCTTCACTACAGTCACCTAAGTTTTCTGGAAGTGATCTAGGTGGCTGTGGAGGTAGTGAACTTTTATAATCATGTTACAACCGAGAATATGTAAATTTGTAAGCATAGTTTCCACTAATTCTATGTAATTGTCTGCTAGATACAGTCTCATTGCTTGATGTGATAAACTGTGGATCTTGTTGCCTTATTTGAGGACCATCAAATATACCAGCTTTTAGTTTTTCCGTGCTAATCCCAGGAAACTTACGTGACAAGCACCCAAAACAATTTCCATCTCGATCTAACGCTTTCACAAACTGCTTCATAAGCCCCAACTTGATATGCAAGGGTGGTAGTAAGATTTTTTCTCTTATAACCAAAGGTTCATTCACTACGTTTTGTTTTCCTTGAACCATAGTATCTCTTAAAGGCCAATTTCTCTTAACCCAGTGCTGATCTTTAGCTCTGCTGTCCCAAAGACCCGAAAAAGAGAGGGGTATTTTGTATTGTTTGTAGTTTGTATTGTTTATATTTTGTATATCCACTTTCAACAAAAATTGCCCACTGATGTTCTTCATATTTAATTTGATTCAAAACTTGTTCTATGGTTTTATATTCCTCTTTCATGGGAGTAGAATGTCGAATAGGAATTGAGGCATATTTGTTACCGTTATATAAAAGGACACATTTTAAACTACGTTTCTTTTAATCTGGATGCAAGTTATTCAGCACACTCCTTTGAGAGATCACGAGATCGTTAAGTTCTTGTTGATTAAAACACTGAGCAGTTTCAAATTCACCGTCGTTTTCTGATTGCATTCTTTCAACTTCATCAGATGTTGATCTCTCTGTATCATCTTCCCGGATTTCAGGAAGACTGCTGAAGGTTGGAATGGGTATTTCCTTAGAGTGCGGTACAGGTCTTCTTGCAGAATCTAGATCAGGTTATATCCATTTATGTCGATTGCTCCTATTTATGCCTTTAGTATTAACGAAGAAAAAAATAACTGTCATCATAATGGTTACGTGGTTCCCTCCAAACCATTGGTACACCAAATTTCAGGCACTTTCTGTTTTCAATTGTCTACTGTCGCAAATGTTCAACACATGTTTTACACACCACATGTGGAGCGCAAGATTTATGTTGATCTCCCAAATGAACGCCAAAATAGGCAAGATAAGACCTTTTCACAAATTCAGAAAGTTTTTCTACTTTCTTTCAAAGTGTATTCACCACATACATAACAAAAAACATCTGGATGGTTTACATAGCTACGCCTGCTTGTGGATGCCATTGTTTTAGTTTTAACACTATAAAAATTATGACACAACTTTATTTGCAAAAATTACACAATATACTAAGTCGAGAAGTATAAAGGTAGACAAAAGGTACTATGTTTCCAAAACAAATTAGTCGGGGTTGAGCAGGTATGGGGAGATTGGATCATAGGGAATTCCAAATATAAAATAGTCAATAAAATTAATAGGATTAAGTAATGAGGGTTAACCAGGTCTAAGAATATTGGTTTACGGACAATTTCAGGTATATTTGGCTAACTAGATCCTAGTTTTGAATACCAAATTTCTATTTTGAATTTTATAGAGATGATGATTTATTTATTTTTGCCTTTGATTAGAACTAAATTCAATTAGTCTCTATCTCAAAAACTAGAGCTGATAGAAAAAAATCTGCTGCCAGTTTTAGAATCAGCACATTAAATATATCTAAAATCGGTTCTTAGATGTCAGGCACCAAATTTTTTTTAATTTTGTTGGCCTGTGAATTATCACTTTATTCCATTTATATGTATACCATAACAAAACTCGTACCTAAACAAATAGGATGTATAACGTGCTATGCTGATGACACTGAAATATTAATAAAAGCAAAAACATGGCAAGAAGTACGCAATCTTGCTGAAAAATACATAACAATATTAAAATTCTGGTTAGATCAAAATCTCTTAACACTAAATGACACAAAAACATTTTTTATAGCATTTATAATGAATAACAGAAAAACTGAAAACCTGCCTGAAATAACCGTACATAACTATAAATGTTATAGTGTCGAAGAACCATGTAACTGTGAACAAAAAATAAAGGAAGTAATAAACATAAAATACGTTGGTTTAGTTATTGACAAAAATTTGCATACATTTTTAACATAATTGAGCAAATAACGTCTAAGACAATCCTTAAATTAGTACCTAACTAGAATAAAAGAAAATGCGAGAAAGACAAAATATTAAAATTCAAAAACAATTAAAAAAATTGAACATGTATAGCCTACATTTAAACATTTAGCACATACAAATTTGTATAAGACATTTACAACATTTTTTAAAAACTATTGAAACGTACAAAGATAGCAAACCATGTTAACATTATTTCAATAAATAATAATAATAAATAAAGTAAAAAAGATTTTACAAGCCTAGCCATCTTCATTTTTAAAAATGTTTTGTCTTATGAATTTAAAAAAATGTTTGTCTTATTATACCTGGTTAATTAAAATGTTGTACTGTTTCGGTTTAAATTTTACTGTTAGGTGATAGTTTGTAGATTTAGGATCTGACTGACTTACTCTTATTGACTTATGCGTCATTTTATATCAAATCAACCAATGGTTTGGCAGGTCACCTCTCCGATTTTTATAATTTTTGGTACAGTTATTCTACCCATAAATAGGATCAAAAATCCAAAATTTAAGATTTTTCAACCAGTAATTTTTTTAAAATTAGTTTTTAAAAATCAAAAAAACGGCCAAATTCTCCTCAACACGCACCCAGAAAAAATAGAATATCTCGAGAACTACTAACCACTAGAACTACTACCTAAATAAATTGACCTTTTTTTGTGCTTTGAGTTTGTAAACTTGTTTGCTGATGATTCAATTGTTGCCACAGATGAAGATCTTGAAGGTGCAATTACTCAAATTAACTGTATTTAAATAGACTCAACAATTATTTTTCATACTATAAAGCTAAACGTAAGTCAAACAAAGGCAATGATTATCACCACAAAATATAAATATAACAATATTGACCTCAACAATATAAAAATTTCGATTAACAATGAAAATATAGAAATTGTGAGTACTGTTAAATATTTGGGAGTTCAGATCGATAATACTTTATCATTTAAGACACACTTTGAGTTTGTACATAGGAAGATCTCAAAAAAGTTATATTTTTTACTACATTTTAATAAATAAGTTACTGTTAAATGTAAGTAGCATATAGTTTAGTATTTACTATTATAAAATTTTTTTTTTGGTTTATTTTGCTTTGCAAATGGAACTTCTGTTTTTTAATAATATAGCATATTTGAAATTGAAATTGAAAATTGGAGTCTGATTTGGTAATGTGCCAAATTCAATTGGGAGCCTTCTTTTTAGAGGTAGATCCAGACACTGGCAGGCAGCTTTTGTCAGGTTAACTTTAATGGTGGGCCTTATATTTTTAAATCTACTAGAAATGGAAAAAATTGTTTACTGGTTCTCTTTAAAGAAAACTTTAGAAATCATAAAACCATTTGGCTATCAACATCAGATAGGAACATTTCACAAGAACTAACCGCTTGTCTTTGTTATAGTTATAACAATCACTAAGCAAGTGCATTTAACTTAACTTTTTACTTCCCTTACCAAAGGGAAGTAATGTAATCATCGAAAAATCGCACTTCGAGATTTTCATGATCCTCCACGAATTTTGAGGTTTCAAATAGTGATAAGCACGAATCCAGACGCCGTCGCTCTGTCTGTCGCCTATTTTGTAGCCACTCTAACTCAAAAACTCCTTCACTAATCATAACTAAATCAGGGATTTATTGCTGCCCAGTTTAATGCTTATGATTTAAAAATCATCCCATTAACTTCTAATGAGCATTATTCTTCTTTCAAAATTGATACTCCAGAAATGATTTTCCAGAATCTCATTCAGAGTAAAGAGTGGCCCAATAATGTTGGGGTTCGTGAATTCGTTACCCGTTCTGATAAGTCTTTTCCCAGGTGGAAAATTCCCGTCAAAATAGGGTACTTGACTATGCTGTATTTTACCAGAATGCCAGAGGTCTGCACATCAAATCACAGACTTTCAAAAATGGCATTGTTGAATGTAATTTCGATATAATTGTCATTACCAAGACTTGGCTGAATTCCAGCTTCAACAATAATGAATATTTCAACGACGACTATCAAGTGTTTCGTGATGATCGTGCATATGATCTGCTGAATTGCTTCTATGGGGGTGGCGTACTGATATCTCTTAGGGTAGATTTCAAAGCTACACTTATCCCAACACAACATTCCCCTCACTATGAGACTTTCTGGATCAGAACCTGGTTGGGAACTGCTGAATACATCGTCGGTGGGGTATATTTTCCAACTGTTACACACATCGACTGTTACCTGGATTTCGTGAATATATGTGAAAGGTTGATTGGTGACTTCAACCTCCCACTAGTTACTTGGGAATATGAAGAAGGCATTTACCTTCCCAATAATATTCAACCTGCCCCGGCTGAAGCTTTCCTAGATAGCATATTTTACTTAGAAGCTCTACAAAGAGTTTTCCAGACTTCGTCGTGAAGTGAAAGCACATACAGATATGTGCTATCTTTTGTACATTACTAGTGTTGACCAAACGATTCCTGATAATATCAAACACTTCGGGGCTTGTGTTAACTCTCTTCCCAAAGAATCAGGTATCCCAGCAAATATGACATACAAGCACAATACACATTCGGACCCTAAAATCATTGCTGACTGTTTCACTCAACACTTTCAATCCTGCTTCAAAGACCACTCTTTGGTTCAAACATATAATTTTGACTTGTCATCTGTAAGGCCTTGATGGCATTCCGAATATCTTACTGAAGAGATGTCAATCACTTACTGTGCCTCTTACAGCCCTCTTCCAGCTATGCTTTGACAAGGGCAGTTTTCCCTCCTTGTGGAAAAAATCTCTTGATTCCAGTCCATAAGTCTGGCAATAAGTCTGATATAACAAACTATCGTGGCATATCGATTCTTTCAGCTATACCTAAACTATTTGAAGCTATTCTCACTGATGAAATCTTTGAGACTTTTAAATGCCAAATTGTCAAACAGCAGCACGGCTTTTTTAAAGCTCGACAGTGACAAATCTCAATGTTTTCAGCGAGTATATTGTGGACTCTGTGGAAAGTGGTCATCAAGTTGATGTCGTGTATACGGACCTGTCTAAAGCGTTCGACAGTGTCTGCCACAGGCTATTGTTGTGTAAACTGAATAAGATCATCTCTGGAAATTACCTATCTGTGATCGATTCCTACCTCTTTGGCAGGACACACGTGGTGATGGTTTGTGGTGAGGCATCAAAACAAGTTAAGGTGTCATCTGGTGTGCCCCAAGGGTCACACATTGGTCCAATTCTGTTTTCGCTATTTTTGAATGACATTGGAGTATTTTTGGTCATCAGAATTCGACATGTACGCTGATGATTTGAAATGTTACTGTAGAATTGACAACCACTCGAATTTGCAACAGGATCTTGACAATTTAACAACGTGGTGTGATAAAAACCTGCTTTCGCCCAACGTGAAAAAATGCAAAGTGATTTCGTTTGAGAAAAGTTTGAATCCGATTAGACTGCTTTACTTCATTAATAATGAGCCTCTTGAGGTTGTCGACAAGATTAATGATCTTGGTGTAACATTCGAAAGAAATTTGTCTTTTGATACTCATATTAATAATATCACTCTTAAGGGTTTGAGATTATCAGGTTTTATAAAGAGAAACACAAGATTTATGAATGATACTAAAGCCATAGAATCTCTGTATAATTGTTTCGTTCATAGCATTTTGGAGTATGCAGCTGCCATTCAATTTCATATTCCATCTAGGAATACTCGTAATCGACATTTTCTGAAAGAACTCATAGAACAAATCAACTGTTTCATGATGTCAACTGAACTGTCGTTGT
The DNA here is from genome assembly GCA_963921995.1 of Oxystoma pomonae. Classification (NCBI taxonomy): domain Eukaryota; kingdom Metazoa; phylum Arthropoda; class Insecta; order Coleoptera; family Brentidae; genus Oxystoma; species Oxystoma pomonae. The sequence goes on along the minus strand of OY998164.1, from coordinate 85,617,850 downwards.
TGACAAGTTATGTACCTAGTTTTAGGTATACTTATGTTTTAAGCTTACTGTGGTACCATTTATATATATCACATAAAAAATGCAAAAAACAATTAAAAAATTCAATTTTCTGTGCCATATGTCTCGAGTTATGAAACGAAATGTTAAATAAAAAGTAGCTTAGGATAAGATCCAGGTCACACCCTATTGTCTTATCAAATTTCATACAAATCTCAAATAAATGACACAAAAACATTTTTTATAGCATTTATAATGAATAACAGAAAAACTGAAAACCTGCCTGAAATAACCGTACATAACGATAAATGTTATAGTGTCGAAGAACCATGTAACTGTGAACAAAAAATAAAGGAAGTAATAAACATAAAATACGTTGGTTTAGTTATTGACAAAAACTTATAATATGACACTCACATAAACTACGTAACAAAAAAAAACCAATATATAAATTTTATCAATTGCGTGAAATTTTGTCAAAACAACTGTTAAAAATAATCTACCAGGCGTTGGTAGAATCAGTGCTAATTTATGGCATTAGAATCTGGGGTAGTGCCTGCAGAACATTTTTAACCAACCTAGTAAACACCCAAAAATACATCCTCAAGATAATAAATAAAAAACCCAAAAGATATCCCACCAACGAACTATTTAAGGAAAGCAAAGTATTAAAGATTAGATAATTTTACATAATCAATATCCTCAAATATATGAAAGCTAACAATAAGTATATAAATCAAACCACTCACAAAATTTCCACAAGGTAGGCTTTTTACACTGTCAAAGACACATCATACCTAGGTCCAAGAATTTTTAACCTGCTACCTAACACTCTTAAAAACAATAAAATAAAAAGTTTTTTTGCATTTAAAATTAAGAGATAGACTCCCGAAAATCTGGAAAGTATAACACACAAATTATCTCTTCTAAAATAGTTTTAATTTTAAATCTCAAAGTTTTCTTAATCTTAAAAAAAGGTTAAATAAAAACAAGAAATAATAAAAAATTATCTACCACTAATACTCTGAATGGAAAATATAACAAATTAATCACATCTGCTTAAACAGTTCTAATTTTAAATCTCATAGTTCTCTTATCTAAAAGAAGGATAATTAAAAAATAACTTATTAACAAAAATAAAAAAAACACGTTAAATAATGACTGGATCAGGTTTGGGGGAACTGGGCATGGTTTGAGGATCGGTGCCGCCGGAATGGTTGTGGACTTTCGGAACTTCATTGTATTAAACTAAGGTACTAACTTGCTGTATATGTTTAAGAAATATCGATTTTAAGTGTTTCAGCACCTAAAATGTGATACTATTATTGGAAATAATTTGAAGTCTCTCACTGTATGTATTTTATTGAATAATGTAAATTTAATTGTAACTATTAAAAAATTTTAAGTTAGGGAATAATTAATTTAATATATGTAAGAAAAATTCGATACATAAGTAATACAATAATAAAATTACATAAAGTGAAACTATACTAACATGACAAGGACCACTATCCCGACGAGCCAATTATGGCTCAGGGAGACCGCTCCGATTAAAAATAATAAACATAAAATCTGTATCCTAACTTAAATAAATAAATTTGAGTTTGAATCACTTTGTTTTATGACACCATTTGTCAGTCTGGACATGGAGTTTGACTCCCTGGGAGCAAATTTTCTCTCGATTCAAGAATAGACCCCCAGGGCTGGAATACGCTGACATACCATTAGGATACGGTGAAGCTCGCAGAAAATCAGACTGAGATCTCCTTTAATTTTCTCGCACCTGAAAGCGCATTGTTGACAAACTGTTTTTAACTTTAAAGTCGTATATCTCCGAAACCACTAAGTTTTGACGCCCATATTATATGAACTTTTTGGCTTATTTTGCTCCCCCCCCCGACACCCTGTATATATAGATATATATATATATATATATATATACAGGGAGGATTCTTTAAATTAAACTGTGCTTCTAGCGGCTTTAGGAAAGAGGTTTTGAAAAAAGTTAAAAACGAATCTTTGATAATTTTTTACGGACTTACCGTCCATGATAAAAAAAAACTTTTGGCGCCCCCAACCGGAGGTCCAGGGCCCACCAACTATTTTTTTTTTTAAATAAGAAGGTACCACTTGTGGCATCTTTTTGGAAAGCTTTTTTTTTAATGATTGTGGCACCTTTTTGGAAAGTTTGTTAAAAAAGAAATTCGATTAAATAACTTTTTTTGACATCTGTCAACCCATGTGGTAAGTGAAAACGAAAATCGACATGTGCTTTGAATCTATTTCCTCTTTATCTAATATCTAGTTTATTTGAAGCTTAAACAAGTGACAAAAAATGTTTTTTTTTTAAAATTTTGAACACATGGGTTGACAGATGTCAAAAAAGTTATTTAATCGAATTTCTTTTTTAACAAGCTTTCCAAAAAGGTGTCACAAGTGGTACCTCCTCATTAAAAAAATGTTGGTAGGCCCTGGGCCTTCAGTAAGGGCCGCCAATAATATCCGTATGTGGTATTTTCTTTATTCCGCTTAGTAAATAAAAAATTATTGGTTATAAGTGTTCCCTGAGATAACTTTTTTTCTAACAGCCGCAGAAGAACCAAACAAAAACTGAGTGAAAGGATATTTTATAGGGGCCTCAAAATCATGAATAAAAATTTATCAGTTTAGATAGTATACAGGGTGTGGCAAAAAGTTTTTTTTCTTATGGAACACCCTATATATTTTGACATTTTCGAATTCTCCAGAAAATAGCTTTTTAAAAATACCATATAGTATAGGTCTGCATGTAATCGTTCTCGAGATATTTCAATTTGAATTAGATATTAATTAATTCGTATTATTTCATTAGAATTAAACCAAAGTAGGCCATACATAATAATATGCATAATCACAACAATCAAAAAGCTGTCCAATGAGACTTTTTAACTTTCCAAATAAATAGTTGGCTGTGAAAAACAAAAATAGCGGCTTTTGACACCAGCACGTCATAAATTACTTAGGTTTTATTGTAATACAATAATACTAGTTAACCATGTTATACCTACCTATACCAATACCATATTATATTTTTAAAAAGCTAATTTTCTGGAGAATTCAACAGTTTCAAAATATATAGCGGCTTTAGTAAGAAAAAAATTACATTTTTGACACATCTTGTATACTATTTGAACTGAATAATTTTTATCAATAATTTTGAGGTCCCTATAAAATACCATTTAGGCCAGTTTTTGTTTGGTTCTTCTACGGTTATTAGAAAAAAAGGTATCTCAGGGAACACTTATAACCGATCACCCTGTACATAAAGTGTATATGAGACTACTTATGCATCACTTGTAAAACCCGAAGAAAATCCCATTTAAATTTGGTTTAAAAACAACTCCAGAAAAAGAGTTTTTTTCTTAAAAAATTAAACAAAATTAAATTTTTGAACAATCTTATTTTAAGAAATTATCCAAATTTCATCAAATCATAACCTCATTCCAGCACACCACCATCGCCCAAGTCTAGACTGGTGTGACGGTGTGGTGTGATAAGCTCACTAAAACAGAAATAATTATGTACAATTTTGACCCCAATTGCCGCTTATTACACTTATAATACGGAAGTAAAAATAAAGGTGGAATGATAATATCCTATAAATAAAATGACGGCTACATGTACTTGACATTTGTGAGCCTAAATCAGTTGGTATTGACAAAATTCCCCTAACTCTGAGGCTAATAATAAAAAGGGTTATCGCACAGCACTTTTGAAAGGCAAAAAACTATTCCGGTTGTATAACAGCACTAAAGAAATCAAAACACTATATTTTTAGCAAAAACACGCAAAAAAAAACGAAAACACTTTATTTTGAATAAAAAAAAAACAACGGAGTAACATCCTAGTAACTTTTGGTTTGGTTCCCATCTAAAAATGATATAACTTTACTTTTTCTATTAACAAAAAAAAAACCAAATTAATATATTACGAAAAATCATAGTAAAAAATACCATTTACTTTGTGGAAAAGATAATGTGAAGTCGATTTGATTGATGTGACTACGTTCTTTTAGGCTCATAACTGTCACCTACATAAGTGAAATTTCTCAGGAAGCATTATCATTCCACCTTTATTTTTACTTCTGTGCGCTATAAGCGCACCGGTAGACACACAATGAGACGCACCGGTTAGTTTTCATATTAGACACTTTCAGTTAGTCATGACACGTACGAGATGCCCAGGGTGCTTATTCTTGACGAAGAGAAGTAGGCGGGGTTTACTAAAAGTTTGGCGACACTGTATTCTTGAAAAAAAGTTAAGAGAGAGAGCAGCCTGTTCTCTTAGTAAGACCCAGTAGTAGAGGCCGATCCCCGGGTTTTCTAACCTAATTTTTATATTGATTTTGTCTGTTTTTGTTTTTTCTGAGTAAGACTTCAACAACATAATTTTAAATGATATGGTAGTGGAAGACGTGGAAGATGCAGTGGAACAACTAGGGGTTCCAAGTAGATGCCTACCCTTCCATAAAACTGAACCTTCCCTGATTCGCTTGTTCCACCATAATGGATAGATAGATAGATAGATACTTTATTAATACATAAAATGAGCATACATAATATGCTATTGGATAAGTCTTAAACTAATTAATTAGACCAAGACTACATACATAGACGAAACAATATAAATTAATCTAAAATAAAGGACGGTAGAATTAGTGACCTAAAATAAAACAAAATATACAGTTCTGCGTACTTGGCCTAGATTTGGTCATAGTACTGTATAGAAAAATTCGTCAAGAGAGTAAAAGCATTTTTCAATTAATAATTTTTTTAGACAAGTTTTGAATATTTTGGTTGAGTTGGCAGATTTTAATGAGTTAGGTAGATGGTTATAAATTCTTATGCCTCAGGAGCCTGGGGCGTTTTTTGTAACCTCCAGCCTTCTAAACGGGACTACAAGTAAGTTGTTGGATCGTGTTTGATATTTATGTATGTCTTTTCTTTGTGAAATAAGTTCTTTTGACTTGTGTGTAAAAATTGCTAGTTCCAAAATATACAGACAAACAAGCGGAAGCAAGCCAAAGGATTTAGACAGGTCCCGACATGAGGTCCTTTTACTGACCCCTGCTAGACACCTCACTACCCTCTTCTGTGACAAGAACGCATCCTGGAACAATGGAGAGGCTCCCCACACTGCAATACCATAACTTGTATGCTCTTAATATGGGCATTGTAAAAAAGCACAAGTTCCTTCTCCTCAAGTACGGATTTTAAATTTCTCAGTTGATAGCATTTTGAGTTTAGTTTTTTAATAATGTTTGAGTAGTGTTCTTGAAAAGTTAACGTACTGTCAAAGGTAACACCTAAAAATTTAGTTGATTGAACTTCTAGAATATCTGTATTATTTAGAGTAATATAGGGATTTTGCTGTTTCCAATAATAGCAGTTATATCTGGTTGCCTCATCCGTCCAAATAACTTTTCTGGCAAAATCGGGGTCTTCTTGGCTTTTATTTAGGTACCACCTGCAAAATGCACGTCTTCGAGCAAAATCTCTTCGGGGTCAATAGGGCCTAAACTTGTGTTTTTTAAGCACCCGAACGGCATTGCTGCGTGGAATTCCAGTGTTTCTCTCCATAGCCCTGGTGGAAGTATTCGGGTTAATTTCTATTTCTCCTAGAACCGTTAGTTCTTCCAACTCTCTATCTCTGGCTAGGCTTCTATACGTTCTAGGCCGCGGTTTTGTAAAAGATTCGTATTCTTGTAGATGACGTTTTAACTTCAAAAATATTTTTGAGCTAGGTTATATAAATATAGATTTAACGCCGTCTGTCGATTTTCGTTACTTTCAGTATAACATTTTATCATGTCGTACTTTTCAAAGTTTTCAAACATTTTTATATCTTGACGAAGACGCCACTTTTGACACTTGGGCTCGTTTATCATGGCAATTATTTTTATTTGATCATAGCTACCTAGATAGATACCCTAAAACTGCATAGGTCAGAGTTAAACATAGCCTACTATGGTAATTATTAAAAATTGCAGATATCTGTTTAACTACTTAATAAAAATAGGTGTATGACACATCGTTTAACCGGAAATTTTATTACAAAACTAATTTTTTTTTTAAAATTGGGGCATTCCATTTAAAAAAATTTAACTTTGTGTTATATCTCGTGAACTAAAGGCTTTAAGACAAAATCGGTGAAACAGATAGATTTGTCCTTAAAAAATCCTCAAAAAATGTTTTTAATGAAAATCTCTATCTTTACAAATAAAAAAGTTGTAGAGGGTTTTTAGAAACGCACATTTTTAAGAATCACCCTGTAGCTCAGAAACGCTTTGACATATCGCAATGCGGTTTTTAGTTTTCGACTTCTCTTGAAAATCTAGCCTGTAACATGTATATTAGTTTTGGGCTAAATATGCTGCAAAAGCCCAAAGCTATAGAGGCCCCTCGAATTTGGACCACCCTGTACATTGAGAAAAATTTTTGGTTGGTTTGGTAGGTCATAACATACATTTTTAAATAAAAAATAGGGTTTTAGGAAAAGCAGCCTACAGAAATTAAAACTGACATATTGTTTATTTACTAGAACAGTATTAAGAAACTTAATTTTAAGGAATATTAGCAAATAGTCCTGACAAAAAAGCATTAAGGTCAAAATGTGTTGCGTTTTGATTGGTCGCACAAACCGGCAACAGTGTTCCCAGGAACTCGATTGATCCGCCCACTCCCAATATCTCAAGAATGAGGATATTTTGTTCCGTGAGCTAGGGATCAATCGCCGGGAGCTCCCGGGGATTCTCCCATCTCTCACTTTCAAGAATAAGCACCCAGGGTGTTTATACTTGACGGGTAGGGAGTAAAAGAGGCGGAAGAAGCACTAAACATTTGGCGACACTGTTTTCTTGAAAAAAAGTTAAGAGAGGGAGCTCCCCGGGGATTCTCCCATCTCTTTCACTGCAGACGCTATACTACGTAGGTTAGCGTCATGTCTGAACGTTATACATGCCAAAGACGTGACCTTGATGAAAAAGCTCAACCATAGACCGCAGAGATTGGGCTTTGATATCTGTATTCGAGCGGAATATTGCGCTATATTCCACGTTTGCTCGTACGTTCTCTGACCAACTGTCCTGGTGACACACCACGTACCGGTGTGTTTTTCACACTAGTATGGGCTTTCTGAACGCAGGCCAGCGTGAATGACGGTGACTTTTAAATATGCGTCTAACAAAGATATAAGGCGCGACTTGTTCTTGTTATTTAAAAGAAATTATTTATTGCTACACAGCCTATCTTTAAAAAATTGCAAAACACATAAAATAAATAATAAATTTACTTATCGGTTTACTTTTAATAGTAGTAGTAGTAGGTTAGTATTCAAATTCAAACAAAGACCCAAGAAAAACAATTGAAAGAAAAATTATGTAATAATTTATATAAATATAAAATTGTAGTAGTTGTTGTAGATCGTTAAGAGATAACGATCTACAACGTTCAGAGTTAACTCCAAATTATAGTAAACCTCCCCATTTTTACGTCTTGCCCAAAATTCATAAACCAAATATTCCTTTTAGACCAATAGTTAGAAGCATTAATTCTCCGGGTCATCAACTCGCAAAATACTTACTTAAAATTAAAAATCCCCTAGTAGGAAATACAAATTCATTTAAAAACTATCCGAATTCGATTTTAATAAGAATCACTTGATTGTGAGTTTTGATGTGTTGAGCATTTTCACAAATGTACCTGTAGACAAAAACCTTTTTATAGTCCGAAATCGATTAGAAAATGATCAAAATTTAGGAGAAAGAACAGCACAAAGTGATTTTTTTTCAACAGGATTTTAGGATGGCAATCGTCTCTCCACTTTTTCCTCTGATGAGTAATATCTTTATTGGAAGATTTTGAAAATAAAATTTTGTAATTTGTAAATGTAATTTTAAACTGGTTATGTGGTTTCGCTATGTAGTTAATATTTTTTAGTATTTGGCCACACGATGTAAATAAAGTAAATTTTATGAACGGCAAAGAACTAACAATAAAATTTACTGTGGAAGTAGAAAACTATAGCAAAATTTTATTTTTAGGAGTTTTAATAAACAAACAAAATACATTACAAACCTCAGTTTATATAAAACCGACACATACAAATAGATCAGTCAGTTGTATGACAACAGACAGATATTTGAAAAAAAATCAAAATTTTTTGAAATAATAATTTCTTTGATAAAGGCAGTAAAGCTTCTGGCGAAACGTCAGACTTCTAGGTAGGATTTGCGAGTGTGTTTATTATTTATTTTTATTTAAAAACTACTGACCAGCGAAAAAAAAATTCTTTAGGAATTTACGCAAAATATTTTTGAGAGTATGGCGAAAAACCCAAAAAAGTAGCTTCAGCAAGTAGGTTTTTATAGATCCTTTTTACCCCTGTGTACCCCCGACTGATGCACGTGCCTCTTAGGATTCAAGTTTTCTTTCTCTAAGAAGGCTTAATTCTTTCCTGACTTTGTCGAGGGCAGGGATCCTTGGACTGCGTATCAAGTACACACAGTGAACCACCGGCTTTACACTCGCTCCGAAAGGTGATCTTACGTCGCTACCATCCCAGCAGAACTTGGTTAAAAAGGTCCTCAGCAGACAAACAAAAAGACTAAAGTGACAGTATGGAATTCGCCGGGGGATTATACAAAAAAATCCAATGCCACTTTTGGCAAATAAGAGGTTAGCAAACTGTATTTAACTCAAAGAAATTTCGCTCTTGAAAATTAACCATTGAATAGCTAAGTCACAATGTCGGTGACAAGATGGGATTCGCCGGGGAGTATGCAAAAAAAATCAAGACCTTGTTTTGGTAGGGAAATACTCCAGAAACACTAAATGCCAATGCCACTTTTGACATAGTAGTAAAAGGTTTAACCTAGGAAAATTTCAATAGTTCTGGGAAAAAAAATTGTCTAGCCTTAGTATTTGCATAGCGCTACCAAATCAACCACAAAAAAATACAATTTTTAGCGAGCTTTCCCTCAAAAAAGGTAATTCATGTAAAAAAACCAAAATCTGTCAAATTGCAGAATCGGCAGATGTACCTTCAATTTGAAGGAAAATTAAGCGTCTCTACGGAGACAGATATAGGGTCAGTCCATATCAAGTCAACCAGGGTATTTTACCACACCAAAAAACTGGAAAATCCAAAATTTCAGACTTTTTTGACCAGTTGTTTATTTTGAATTAATTTTTGAAAATCGAAAAAGTCACTTATTTGTCCTTAACATGTGCGCACAAAATTAGGAATATCCAAAGAACCACTTATAATAGAAAAGTAGGTGAAGGTTCATTTTAAAGCTCTTATAAAGACCTTTCATATGAGAATATTGCATAACATATATTGAAAAAAAAAATAAAAAAAAATTTTTGATTTTTTTTTTGAAAAATTTCAAAAAGGCCATTTTTAATTTTTTTCAAAAAATTATATTATTTTCTTTAAAGTGTTATTAAACTATTCACAAAATTTTGAGATGGACAAATCATGGGTTCAATGTGAAAAAATTTATTAAAAATGTCACATGCATGAAAAATCGCCTATAAATAGACAATGCATTTTGGTAATTAGAAGAATATAATGGGGTTTAAAGCGATATTATAAAAATATTTAACAATATTTTATTTAATAAAAAATTATATCCTACGTTTCATTCTGTATCAGTAATCAGATTAACATTGCCCCCCATTGTAATATTTACTTACAAAACCTCTTTTCCACCGGAGACGTACTATTGGATGTTCCAATTCTTAGGAAAATATGCCTGTATAAACCTGCCAATACTTTTGTGAAATACTGCCTGTTTATTCCTGTTTAACATTAAGGACACACCTCCTTCATTTTATTGGTCTGTTTAGGTACATTGTGGGGATTTGCTGACATGAAAATTCCTGCATAAATTGATTTTAAATTTTTGGCAAGTATCTTCCTGATACAGCTCCAAATAATCGATACATAATAGTTCGACTGAAGGTTTATCAGAAGTCATCTCTGTGTAATTTTAAAAGTTTCAACTATGGGTGAGGCAAGTGGATGGACTAAATATAAAGTAAAGTGCTGTGATCCACTAGAGTTAAAAATCAAGCATTTTGGGAAATTAAGAAATGTGACCAAGTGGATGTGCAGTTACAAAAATGTCAAAATGGGAATGAAAATCTGTGATGGTTGTAGACTAAAGCTTTCAAAGGAGTTTAAGGCATCTGAAGAAGATGAGGCAGGGTAAGTAACAAATAGTATTTTTTAATATAAAATTAATAAACTAAACCAATTGCGTCAAGTACGGAGTGGAAAAATCTCATGGCATTATTTTGCATGGCATTATTTTGCATGGCATTTTGAGAATACAGACATTATGTACAAATTTCTTGGCATTATGTACACATTTTGGGTCAGCTGTTACCCCCTTTTTAAGTTCTTATAAAAAACTAACTTTTTAAATTTTTTTAGAACCAGTCAAGTTCCAGAAAATGATCCAGATTTTCAAGATCCTGCTGAATCATTTACTCTTTTAAACAAGTCATTGGAGCTTCTTGGTGTGTCGCCGATTAAAAGAAAAAATGTATACAAAGAAAAAATTGATATTGTACAGCATACAATTGCGAAAGCATTTACAAAGGAATCAGATTCAACGCTAGTAAAGGAATGCCAGAGTGACGAAAGTGAAATGATTAAGCAGTTAAAGGACAAATTTTTAAAAACCGAAAAGAGGAGTGAGAAAATACTAGTTTTATCATGTTTACCTCAAAGTTGGAGTAGAAAGAAGATTGAAGAAGAATTTGGAGTTTCTCAATATTTGGCCAGAGCTGTAAAACAGTTAGTTAAGGACAATGGGATATTATGTTCTCCTAACCCCAAACCGGGAAAGACCCTTAGTGATAGAGTGGCCCAAATAGTGGTAGATTTTTACCAAAGGGATGACATTAGCAGGACCATGCCAGGTAAAAAAGATTATGTTGTTATCAGAAAATATGGAGCTGAAAAAGAATATGTACAAAAAAAATTAGTCTTAGCTAATTTAAAAGAAATTTATGCATTGTTTAAAACTGAGTACCCCAATGAAAAAATTGGGTTTTCAAAATTTTGTGAACTGCGACCCAAAAACTGTATACTGGCAGGAAAAAGTGGGACTCATACTGTATGTGTATGTACTATACATCAAAATATAAAACTAATGCTCAATGGCTCCAAATTAAATAAGCTATATGATGAAAATAACAGACCTCTTGCAATATCTTATCATGATTGCCTTTATAAACTAATGTGTAATCCACCTTCAGTGGACTGTTTTTTAAGCAATAGATGCAAGCAATGTCCTGGAGTAGAACAGTTTAAAAATACGTTAATAGAAAAATTTGAGGAAGAATTAATTGATGAGGTCTCATTTAAAAAGTGGGTCTCAGTAGATAGGTGTACTATGGAAACCGTTGTTAAGAAAAGTGATGATTTTGTCCAGGAATTTACTGATGATCTTGTAAAACTTAAATCACATTCTTTTATTGCAAAAATGCAAAAAGATGATCACTTGCGACTTTGCGGAAAATTATTCCTTTGTTATGCAAGATGAAGTCCAGTCTTATCATTGGAATAACAGCCAGGAAACCCTCCACCCTTTTGCCATTTATTTTCTAAGTGATGGTAAACTGCACAACCTGAATTATGTGTTTATTTCGGAAAGCTTGACACATAATACAATTGCATTTCATTTATTTTTAAAAAAATTAATGCCTGATTTAAAAATCAAAATACTAGGACTTAACAAAATTTTTTATTTTTCGGATGGATGTGCTGCGCAGTACAAAAACAAAAAGAATTTTCTGAATATATGCCTGCATAAAAAAGATTTTGGTGTTGAAGCAGAGTGGCATTATTTTGCCACCTCGCATGGCAAAAGTGCCTGCGATGGCTTGGGAGGAACTGTTAAAAGACTTGCTGCCAAAGCCAGTTTGCAGAGGCCCTATGACAATCAAATAATGACACCTCTACAATTGTTTACTTGGTGTGAAGAAAACATATCTGGCATTGATTTTAAATATTGCACAGAAGCAGATTATACAAATCATGAAATAATTTTGAATAAAAGATTTGCGGAAGTCTTAACAATACCGAGGACACAAAAAATTCATGCTGTAATTCTTCTTACAGAAAGCACGTTTTTGGCAAAACAGTTTTCTACATGCTTAGAGGTCGAAACACATAATCTTTTTAAAGGTGGAAGCATTATTTTGCAAAATATCGAGTCAGGGTTTGTCACTGTAGAATATGACAGTGCTTGGTGGCTGGCTTGTGTCTTGGGGAAAAATAATGAGAGCGGAGAACTGAAAGTAAGCTTTCTTCATCCACGAGGACCTGCCTCATCATTTTTTTACCCAACACCTCAAGATATTTTAATTATTAAACCAGAAAGTCTTATAAAAAAAGTTGAACCCAACACTGCTACTGGCAGAACTTACAATGTCAGCAAAAAAGAAATGTCAGATTCATCAGAAATTCTTAAAAGAAAGTTAAAAAAATAAATTTAAGGTATATAGTTAGTCTTAGTGTTTTCTGTCTAATTTTTATCAACGAAGTAGAAAAGTTTGTTTATTTCTTTTGCGAGTTTAAAATAAAATAATTTGTAGATAAAGCCTCTGGGTATTTTTTAAAACCTGTATCCATCCAACAAATTTATTTATTTTAATATCCAGTGCACTATTGGTGCTCCTAAAATATGTTTATTTTTTTAAATGCATGATTTTTAATGTACTTAATATTTTTGATATTTTTTTTGACATTGAACCCATCATTTCTCCATCATAAAATTTTGTGGATAATTAAGTAACACTTTGACCAAAATTATATATTTTTTTCAAAAAAATTAAAAATGGCCTTTTTGAATTTTTCATTTTTTTTTTCAATTTTTTATTTTCAATTTTTTTTTTGTTAAAATTATGTTGTGATATTTCATAAAAAAGAGCTTCAAAATGACTTTAAAATGAGCCATTTATTACTTTCCTAGTGTAAGTGGTTCTCGAGATATTGCTAGTTTTGTACATTCTTGTTAAGGTCAAAATGCTGACTTTTTTATTTTGAAAAATTAAAAAAAAAAACTACGAATCAAAAAAATCTAAAAATTTGCATTTTCAACTTTTATCGTAAGAAGAAAATATATACCAAAAATCATCAAAATTGGAATTGGTCGCGTAAAATTTTTGTGATTTTTTGGTTGATTTGATATGGAATGACCCTATAATTATCTTTATAGCTATCCTAAGCTCTACAGTTAATAAATTTAAAAAGGGATTTAGTGAGGCTGAATAAATAACAAAATCAATGAATAGGAAGCTTTCCCTCAAAAAAGGTAATGATAACCGTTGATCCGGATTTCGCTCTTGTGGTGCTCATCAGTACGGTGCTAGGAATTAGGAGATGAAATGATGAAAAAATCTGACACAGGATTCATGTAAAAAACAACCATCTGTCAAATTGCAGAATCGGCAGATGTACCTTCAATTTGAAGAAAAATTAAGCGTCTCTACGGAGACAGATATAATTATCTTTGCAGCTATCCTAAGCTGTGGAGTTGATAAATTTAAAAAGGGATTTAGTAAGGGTGAATAAATAACAAAATCAATGAATAGCGAGCGTTCCCTCAACAAAGGATTTAGCACTTATTGTGCTCATCAGTACAGTGCTAGGAAATAGGATGAAATTATGATGAAAAAATCTGACACCGGACTCATGTAATTTGCAGAATCGGCAGATGTACCTTCAATTTGAAGCAAAATTAAGCGTCCTTACCTAGCGAGCTTTCCCTCAAAAAAAGTAATGGTAATGGTTGCTTGTTTATTTTAGTCGCCGCCTTCATGATTTGTGAATGACATATGTCACTTGACACCTAATATTTTGCAAAGTGCTTTGTGAAGTTGTGTTTAAGTTAAGAAAAAAATTGGGAGAGGGAAAGCTCGCTATTCATTGATTTTGTTATTTATTCACCCTCACTAAATCCCTTTTAAAATTTATCAACTCCAGAGCTTAGAATAGGTGTAAAGATAATTATATCTGTCTCCGTAGAGACACTTAATTTTCCTTCAAATTGAAGGTACATCTGCCGATTCTTCAATTCCTAGCACCGTACTGATGAGCACCACAAGTGCGAAATCCGGATCTACGGTTACCATTACCTTTTTTGAGGGAAAGCTCGCTATTCATTGATTTTGTTATTTATTCACCCTCACTAAATCCCTTTTTAAATTTATCAACTCCAGAGCTTAGGTTAGCCAAAAATGTTTTTATTTTCCCAATATAATTTCAAAACTCTAAGAGTTTTATGAATGTTAAAAGAAAACTGCGATAAATGACCGAAATTAAAAAAAAACAAATATGACTTTTATGCTGACTTTATCTGAAAAAAAACTTACTAACTGAAAATACTGACCATTTTCCTTCTCTATAACACTTTTTGCCTGTTGCCTCCCAAAAAAAACTCAACTCCATACCAATACCAATAAAAAACGTAACTCTTCCGACGACTATTGTATGGTTAAAGAGTCTTAGGGTCGTCACGGTGGAGAAATAATAATAATAATTTAGTTTCAAATCAATGTCTTTTATTAAATATAAACCTGTGGAAAAAAGTACATAGGAAAACCAAAAAAAAAAAGAATTACATTAAATTCCAAAACTTACACATTGACATGACTTTGCAGTGACAGGTAGCTGACGATGGTTGTTTTAAGAGAGATATTAACTAACTTTGTTATTTAATATTAATAAGTATACATGTTGTATTTTTGGCAAACCTTCAACCTTTGGGTGCCAACAAAATATCTTATTTTCTATGTTACCGACATTATCGAAGTTTCTCGGGATGTGGAAGATAAGTGGAATGCCAAGAGGGAAGACTCCAAGGAGCCCCTCAGTTTACTGTGGTTTTCCATTCCACATCAAAATTTATACCTTCTTAATTAAGTTCCGAGAAATCAAAGGATATAAAGTACCGAAATTTATTGCTTTTATTTTGCTGCTCAAACACGCTTGGATGTCTTGCGTATACTGAGCGCAAATCCACCCTCTCGGAAATAGGAGCGGAATTTAATGGAGACTCACCAAAATACAAATCCTTCGTACGTAAAAATTCTTATGTTAACCGTTTGTAGGTTTGCGGCGTTTCACGGCGGCCCTTAACCATATATGACGTTCAAATGTCAACAGTGTCAAATAGCGTTAGTCATCGGACGGTTTGAACACGACCAAAAACTAGACACTTAAAGTTGGCAAACAAATTTGGCCAGTATCCCGTTAACGTACGTGACGTTACGTAAACCGTAGCCAAACCAATTTTATGTAAATAATATATAAATAAATATGTCCTCTTCAAAGAGAAAGACTTACGGCATTGGACATCTTGACGGATATCTACCACCACTAAACTTAACAAAGAAAAAAATAGAAATCGCCATCCAAAAAATTCGGAAGAATCGAAAAAAAAATAGGTTAAAACAGCTGACTATAACTACAGAATATATAACTTAAGTTGGGTCGATGACTCAACCAGGCCTCAGACTAGAAATTGGTTAGAATACGGTACCGGGTTACGTGCAGCGTGGCCGGCTGTAGAGCTACGGACGACGTATTCCGTTGTGATCAACGTAACTCCTCTGAGCATGCGCCCTGAGATACGGATACGGGAAGGAGACACATTTGTGTACAACTTTAAGTGTCTACTATCTTTTTTTGGCAGCCAAAACTCTGCGTAAACGTCAGATTTTATGCATTTTTTAACCCCAAAATAAAACAAAACAAATGTATAAAATTATATTTTTATTGGAACTAAGAAAAAACAACTATTTAGTTACAAAAAAGAAGTTAAAAAAACTCCAAATCTGTTACTTCAACCGAAAAGAAACTAAAAAACAAAAGATCTTGGGTGGAAATAACGAAAGTCCAAACTTGGACGAGCATCCCACAAGGGACACACAAAGGACCAAAGCGAAAAGAGAAATGAATAAACGATATTTCGCCCTGGCTAACCAGCGTGGGCTCATCAGTGGTTTCACTGGTCACCCTCCTTTGATTTTCCAACTTTGAATCACTCACAAATAGGCATCGTTCCGCACTGGTACTTATCCAAGTTACCTGATACGGATTCGTCCTGGCGTGTTAATATTTCCAGTAGGATTATGCTCCTAAGGCAATTAAAATGAAAAAGAAGTTAAAAAACCTCCACATCAGTTACTTGAACCGAAAAGAAACTAAAAAAACAAAAGATCAATAGATCTTGGGTGGAAATAACGTAAATAAAACTTGGATGAGCATCCCACAAGGAACACAAAGGACCAAAGCGAAAAGAGTAATGAATAAACGATGTTTCGCCCTGGGTAACCAGCGTTGACTTCTTTTTTGGAACTACTGGAAATATTAACACGCCAGGACGAATCCGTATCAGGAAACTTGGATAGGTACCAGTGTGGAACCATGCTTATTTGTAAATGATTCAAAGTTGGAAATCAAAGTGTATGATGGTGTTTGATGATGTATGGTGGAGGGTGACCAGTGAAACCACTGATGAGCCCACGTTGTTTACCCAGGGCGAAACATCGTTTATTCATTTCTTTTTTCGCTTTGGTCCTTTGTGTGTGTTCCTTGTGGGATGCTCAACTATTTAGTTGTTAAATTTAATATGAAATTGTAATCTTTACGAAAATTTGGTAAGATAATAGAATAGTCATTTCAATTTGTGGAGCCCCTCTCTATGTAGACTTCAACCAATCTCGTCAAACGTTTTATTTGTTTTTACCAAAAATAACTATTACGTGAAGGTCGTACATAATATATTGTCATTTTTAAAAGTAGAAAAATGAACACATAACTGAAAAGTTAAAGTTGATTAGTTGGCATTCCTAAGATCAAAATTGGACCGTCGCAAAGTCAGGAGTCATAAATACCAAGACGATACGACCCACAAAGCAGAACAATGGAAAACACAGAGGTTGGAGGACTAAAGTTCCTTGGGGGAAGGGGGTTGAGTAATTGCATAGTATCTGATAATCATTTTATTGTTAATTTATGGGAAAAATTCAATCTTGTAGTAAATATTCAAGACTTTGAAAGGGAGGGGGCATAATCCTTCCAGACCCGCCTTACGCCACTGCCTATACCCTTGAATAGTACCCAAGTAATTGATTAAAAGACAAAAAATGTCAGTGCAAAAAATAATGTGAAAAATGAAACAAAAAGTTTTACCTTCATTTACGTAATTTTTTTTAAATTAAGCTTTTTAAACATTAAAGCCCCCGTAATCATAATTTTTCTGTCCACGTTTTTTGAGACAACGAATAGGGTGTTCCAAAAAAAACCGGACTTTTTGGATTGCCTACAACTTCCACAATAATTTTTAGAATTTTAAAATTCAAAGTTTATTTGAAAAGAGAAATTTAAGATTTATGCGACCAATGTCAAAACTGACATTTCTTTAAAATTCAAGATGGCGGACAGATTTAAAAAATGGGTATTTTGACCCCCCTTGCAAAAAAATTGTGTGCGCCACTGTAATAAATTGAAGATACGCTGTAAATAGCCTTATCATTTAAAGGTGTATAACCGTTTTGTTTTTTAGATCGGTTAAGAAATAAGAAATTTCTGCAATGTTAAATTTTTTAAAATTTAAAATTTGGTAAATCGTTGGAGCAAAAATGTAGAAATTGTAAGTAATTACCAAAAATTAAATAATTTCGCACACACAGAAACATTACACAACAAGTTTCTATACAAGAAAAAACGCAGAAAAACACAATATTTGGATTGTTGTATCCAGTATTTAAGCAATTGGAACCGTAGCACAATATTTGGATTGTTGTATCCAGTATTTAAGCAATTGGAACCGTAGCTAAAAATTGTAATTCAATAATTTTAACTGAGAGTTCCTGTTTTTCTGTTCAGCGCGATAAGCAGCCAATTGATAAAATTGTACATTAAGGATTCCGTATACCGAATTGCCGGATAAAGAAAAAGAAATCACACTAAGTCAAATACTACAAGAAATAAGATCTACACGAGCCGAACTCGCGAATCAAATTAAAACCACGGAAACTAACTTGTCGCAAACATTTGATCATCTTAATGATAAGATAAGGTCACTGGAGAAAGAGAACGCTGAACTAAGAACTAGAGTGGACAGGATACAGAGGGGAAATAACACTAAAAATATAATTATTTTTAACTTCCGCAGCCACAAGTTCTCACTACATAGTATGTATGTGATCAGTTGAGAAATCTCCTAGAGGTCGGAGTCGAAGAGGACCATTTGAATAGCTTTTATCGTCTGGGAAATTCAAGAGAGGCTCCCATAAAAGTTGAGTTTATTTCGGCGCTTAAAAAATCTGTCATTTTAAAAAACTGTCATAAATTAAAGGGTGTAATAATTTCGCATGATCATACTGAAGAACAAAGAGCTACATACAAGGTCTTAAATAGACATTTAAAAAAACTTAAAAATAGCACTAATGAGAAGTCGTACATAAAGGGAGATAAACTATATACCTAAGACGGTCAAGTATTATCAGTCGACGATATTTTGTTTTTGGAATCACAGCTGGAAACAGAAACTTTGAATAATTCAGGTGAACACGAAGAGGGTGAGAAGGCAGAGGAGAGCAGGGAAGAACAGAGAGAAGAAGAAATTAAAGAAATCATAGCTGTAGAGACACCCAAGCTATCCAACAAGTCCAAACCACTACTGGTAAATAAATCCATCGCAAACGTCGCTGGACATGAAAAGAGGAAAAATTTACGATCAACGTCAACAAGTAGTCAACGATAGTTCTAGGTTGGTTATCATTATATTTGTTTCTTTTTCCTTTCCTTTTCTGTTTTGAATCATTCGTACGTAATAGAACTGTTTTTGTTTTCCTTCCTCTTTACAAAAAAAAGACACTTTACAAATTTAAATTTTATTTCTGTTTTCTGGTTTACTAGTTTTTCTTTTCTGGGTTTACAAAATAAATATGGATTCTTTTATCCAAGAATATCAACAGACACCAATTGTAACTAACGTTCTTGAAAAGAAAGATTTTTTCAATGTTTTTAACTCAAATAGAGAACAGATTAATTTTTCCCTATTACATATGAATATTGCTAGTATCCACAAAAACTTTAATAAACTAGAGGTTTTTTTGTCCGATTTTAGAAATTTTTTCTCATGTATTGTTTTAACTGAAACTAGAAAAGTTCAAAATATTAATATTTTACAATTAGATAATTATACTGCCTTGTGTACGAAAAATCGATTAAATCAAAATGGAGTTTTTGTGTATATAAAACAAAATTTATTAGAAAAGTATAATAAATTTCAGTTGGGAGGCTCCAATGGGATTTCTTTGGATATTAAGTTGGGACTCAAAAAAATCAAAAGATAAAGAAAATTTTATTATAAATTTGGAGGAATTTCTCTCATTTTTCGTCATACGACAGCGTTTATTTTGTGGGAGATATAAATATAAATCTTAAAGATCTTACTGAGGATTCTCATAATGAATATCTAAATGTTTTAAGCTTATGTGGTTTGGAGTCCATGATTAATAATGTTGATACGAGGCCTGATAGTCAAACATGTCTCGATCACATATTTTTAAAATCTAATCACTTTGAAAGTGTTATCCCTGGAGTCCTTCAAAATAAAATATCTGACCATTACCCGATAGCGATTCAGCAGATCTTTTGTTGCCGAGAAAAATCCACACAAAATTTAAAGTTACAAATTAAAAAATTTGATGACGGTAGGTTTTTTGATTCGGTGAATAGGGGGAGGCTGGTCGGATATCACTAAAATTAAAAACCTGGCGACAAATGAATTTATAAAATCACTGCAATCGTGTGTCTCACAAGCAACTACCACAAGTTTAGTAAAGCCCTTTTATAAAAAGAAACCATGGATTACTCAGGGGCTGATTAATTCCATTAAACACAGAGATATCCTGTACAAAAAATGTTTGAAATACCCGCACACCGACATATTTAAGGACAGGTTCAAAAACTATCGAAATTATTTAACTCATCTACTAGATAAAACCAAACACGATTACTTTAAGCAAAAAATTGACAAAAACAAAACATCAAGCTAACATTTATGGGCAATACTGAACCTATATTCTGGAAGATCTAATAGGCAGCAAGAAACAAAATGTCTTACTATTGAAGGACAAAGCGTATGTGAACCTCAAATAATGGCCGATGGTTTTAATACTTTTTTTTCAACGATTGGAAGCAAGCTAGCCAGTAAAATTAGAAAACCTAATAGGAAGCGGCAAAATATCAATAATAATCAATATTTACATTCAATATTCCTAGCGCCAACTAACGAGAGAAAAAGCACAAATCCCCAGGACCAGATGAAATAAAAAATGAGCATCTCCAACTAGGATCTCATTCTGTCTCCAAACCACTCACAAACTTAATAAACAGGTGCTTAAGTGAGGGATATTTCCCTACTTGTCTAAAAACGGCTTACATTAAACCTTTGTACAAATCTGAAAGTACTAAAGATATGTCAAACTATAGATCAATTAGCCTAACATCTGCAATTGCTAAGATATTTGAAAAAGTGATAAAAAAAGATTAACTAATTACCTTAAAATTAACTCCATTCTTTCCGAGGATCAATATGGTTTCCAAGAAAAAAAGTCAACAGAAGACGCCATTGCCAGTTTCAATTCGCTGGTTTATAAAGCTGTGGATGATAAGAAACCAAGTATTGCGGTGTTTTTGGACTTGGCGAAGGCGTTTGACACTGTCAACCATGAACTTTTGTTGATGAAATTGGAAAGAATTGGAGTTCGGGGAATCGCATATAAACTGTTTAAGAGTTACCTGGAAGAACGTCCGCAAAAAAACAAAAATTAAAAACAACATCAGCAAAGAAGCAATTGTAACCTGCGGCGTTCCCCAGGGAACAGTACTTGTCCCAATTCTATTTCTAATTTATATTAACAGCCTTTTTGCACAAGGATCCATTGGGCAAATATTAGCGTTTGCAGATGACACTGTAATTGTATATATAGGAGACAGCTGGCAAACATTAAAAGATGGTATAGAAACAGATATCAAAAAGTTAACTGATTGGTTTGCATTTAATCAACTTACTATAAACATAAAAAAGACACAAATTGTGGCCTTTACTTCTTATTCAAACCAAGTACCAACTTTTTACACAGTTTGTCTGGGAACTGAACACATCAAAACTGAACGCACCGCAAAATATTTAGGAATTATTGTAGACTCTTTTCTGAAATGGGACCATCACATTCTAGCTACTGTAAATAAAATAAGAGGACTGCTGTACCAATTTTATCAATTTAGCAAATTTTTAGGTTTTTCGCATCTTAAAATTCTTTATTATTCTTTGGTGCAATCTCTACTGCAATACGGTATCATTGGGTGGAGAACAGTTTCAAAATCAATCATGAGCCCACTTGAAACTATTCATGGATAATTAAAATAGTTTATAAGAAACCTAGTCTTTATTCTACCGATCGCCTGTTCACTGAGACACATTTTATGAAGATTAGTCAACTATTTATTCAAAAGCTCAGTATTGTTTTGCATAACAATCCAAGTTTTTTAATAGACATAACGCACAACCGAAATATTAGAAGTAGAGCTGCGAATAGGGTGGCAGTTCCAAGAGCAAATAAAAAAGTCGGACAAAAAAGTCTTATGTTCCTTAGGTCAAGACCATTTAATGTTTTTCCGCAAGAGATAAGAAATTTAAAAAATACAAATAGATTTAAGTATGAAATAAAAATATGGATTCTTAGTAAACCAAATATCTATGAAACTATCACAAACAATTCAGTAAGTAATATCATGTAAACTTTTGTTTTTTTTTTATTTTCTATTTTCTTATGTTTAAATTTATCCTTAAACTACTAAATTAATTAAGAACAGGAAATCAAATACATATTATTTGATCAGTTACCCATTCTTGTTATTGTGTGTTTGTTTTTTTGCTTTCCTTTTTTTTCTTCATTTATACGTTGGGTCAAAATATTTAAAATCTTAATATAAATGTACTTATATTTAATAATAATAACGATTTGAGTATTGTGTGAATAGTATGCGGAATATGCCCTAGACAAGGCCTTA
Organism: Oxystoma pomonae; assembly: GCA_963921995.1. Lineage (NCBI taxonomy): Eukaryota > Metazoa > Arthropoda > Insecta > Coleoptera > Brentidae > Oxystoma > Oxystoma pomonae. The sequence continues at coordinate 85,595,704 of OY998164.1, read as the reverse complement.
AGTGACCTTTTTGGGCTCTCTTCGTATTTATTTACAGAATATGGATCCTTCTCATTGGTTTATTGATTGCATAGAACAAATTTGTAAATAAATACTTATTAAATTGAAATTTGATGGTGTTTGTGTGGTAGAAAAGTTTCTTACTACAAGTCATCTTTTTATTCGACGTTATACAATTTCATTAAAATTTATCAGAATTTAAAGATTTTAAGGTTTCTTAAAAGCTAAAAGTCTAAATTTTACACGCTTCTGAAAAAAAAGTGTGCGCCACTGTAACAAAATTGAGTTATGTGCTAAATATCCTTATTCTTTTAACGTCAACACACGTTACGTTTATTTAAATTGTCTAAGAAATAAGAAATTATGCAGTTTTCTTACTGTAAGTCATCTTTTTATTCGACGGTGTACAGTTTGGTTAAAAATTATCAGAATCTAAAGATTTTAAGCTTTATAAATAGCTAAAAGTACAAACTTTATGCGCCTAATGTCCAAATTGATATTTCTTTAAAATTCAAGACGGCGGACAGATTTGAAAAATGGGTATTTTTTTATCCCCTCTGGAAAAAGAATGTGTGCGACAGTCTATTAAAATGAAAATGTGCATTTAACAGCCCTATTTTTTTAACGTATATTCACGTAACAATTACTAAAGTCGGTTAAGAAATAAGAAAGTTTTGCAGTTTTACATTCGATGTTCTTTTAGTAATCAAAATTATCTCATTTACTTGACGGGACAAATTTTATAAGGCAACTAGAAAAGAGAGACAAAATTATCATCTTTTAAAAATTCAAGATTGCAGACGGCTTTATGGCCCGAGTATTTTTGACCCCTCAAAAAAATAACGTCCGGCACCACTGTATTTAAATTTAGATATGTGATAATAGCCCAATTACTTTGGTCTTAAGTGAGTATTGTTTTTTTTGAGAACAAATAAAAAAATTAATTTTTCTCTTAATAGTAGGTTTTTTTTTTGTTTATCCTGGGACTTTCCATCCATACAAAGATCAATCGCCCAGTCTTGCCAAGATATGCCGAGTTAAGTTTTTTTTTTAATTTAATTTAATTTAATTGCAGGGTTTCTTATTTTATATCATCTATAGTAATGAGTTTGTTTTAATATTTGAGACACAAAGTGATTATGTTCTCCTTGGAAAACTTAATAATATAAAGTAGAGACGCGCATTCTGACAAGCAAAGACAGTGTCTAAAGTTTTTTGTTTTCTTTTTCATGGCCTACTAAGTTCTAATTCTACTTTGCAACACCTAATGACTTAAATTAATAATACCTAATGACTTAAATTAATAGGTATGTAATTGTTACAAGTAAAATTTCAGATTTTTTTTTACTTTTTAACCGACTTTAATTCGTTACGTTAAAAAATAAAGCACGTTCTTTTTCCAGGAAAAATAAAAAATACACACTTTTCAAATCGAGCCGTCTTAAATTTTAAAGAAATGCCAGTTTTGACATTAGCCGCATAAAATTTGGACTTTTAGTTTGCCAGCTTAAAAAGATGACTCATAGTAATGAAACTGCATAACTTTCTTATTTCTTAACCGATTTAAATAAACATAGCGTTTATACGTTAAAAGAATAAGGCTATTTAGCGCACAACTGTTACAGTGGTGCCCAATTTTTTTTCAGGAAGTTAAAAAAAAGCACTTTTCAGATTTGTCCGCCATCTTGAATTTTAAAGAAATGGCAGTTTTGACATAAAGTACATCAAATTTGGACTTTTAGATTTTAAGAAAGCTTAAAATCTTTAAATTCTGATTATTTTTGACCAAACCATATACCGTCGAAAAGATGACTTTTAGTGAAACAGTTTTTTTACCACACAAACATCATTAAACGTAACACTGAACTTTGTTATTACTTAACCGATTAAAAAAATCAAAAGCGTTTATGCCTTCAAAGGACAAGGCTATTTAGAGCACATCATAATTTGGTTACAGTGGCGCACACAATTTTTTGCAGGGGGGGTCAAAAATATCCGTTTTTAAATCTGTCCGCCATCTTGAGTTTTAAAGAAATGTCAGTTTCGACATTTTCTAAATAAATTTTAAATTTCGGATAATTATTATGGAAGTTGTAGGCAATCCAAAAATTCCGTTTTTTTTTGGAACACCCTATATTTTATTTACTTTTTTTACACAGTATTTTAACACAAAAAAACCGTGTGTTAGGCACTGACGTTACAATACGGACCGAACATTTTTTCAAGGACCCCAAGTTTGAAGCAAAAAAAAGAGTGAAACAGTGCAAAAAAATTGTTGTAAAAAAGACTTTTTTCATTAATTAAAAATAAAAATGTACGATTTCAAGAAATTTTTGTTAGGTTTTGTGATAAGTATTTATTATTAACCGCGAAATCAACACACACAGGAAGTCTAGATGAAAAGAAAATATTTTGCTAAGGATTTACTTTTTATAACTATAAGGAGGTTGTTCGTTTAATTTTTGTTTTTGGTAATAACATTAAGGTTTTGATTGACAAGTTATTTAAATAGAAGCTACCATTCGATATTTATATAATTAGTGTTATTTACTTGTGTGTTAAAAATGCATGTAAGTTAAAGAAGGTCAAAAATACTGCAAGTTGTGTATTTTGTATTGTACTAGATATCTCTTTAAATAACCAATTCAGATTCGTTTAATAAAATTTCAATTTACAAAAATTAAAGCGGTTCACTATTTCGTCATGATACACTTGGACATAACCATTTGTTCATCCTTTTTGAATCCATCATATACCTTGTCTTCTAAGGTTTAGTGTCATAATAAGACATGACAATGACATATTGTAATTTGTTAATTTGTTTTGATCAAAAAGTTTAATAAAACCCGAAAATTGATGACCCAACTCAACGAACTGTATTTTTTTTTATTTATAAATTTCGGTTATTTAAAGTGGTATCAAAAAATCAATAACACATATTAGAATCATTTCTATTACAAAATAAACACAACTTGTATTTTTGCTATTATAATATTATATTTGCTTTAAAGGAAAAACTACATAAAACCATAAAAATTATAATCGGTTGGGCAATTTTAAGGATTTGTTTGTGATATTTTGAAAATAGTGTTATCGTTTTTATTTGAATATCAAACAATGGCTGATCCAGCCTCTATTGTATGAGAAAGTTATCAGGTTTTAAGTTGAGGTTGTTGATTTACCTTAAAGGCACAAATAACAGGGGAATTTGATGAAATGCTTTGAAACTCACGTATGATGCGGATGAGGTCCTCATGTGCAATATTTAAGTTGGACAAATCTTTCGATGGGCTGCAGGAGCTCTGCAATTTCCATCCAAAGTTTGGAATTTGACAACATTTTAAGGCCACTAATTCTGTTTCCTATGCAGTAAGCTTTACGACTAGTGGCATTATAAAGGTCAGTCTGACCAGGGGGTGAATTTTGGCGATTTTAAATTTGGATTTCGATTTAGCGTGACATCACACTACAATTACGCCTACTTGATTTCGTAAAATATCTGAGGAAATATTTTATAACTTCGAAGGGTGCTTCTATCAATAATAGCGCGTTGACGGCTTATGTTTACATAGGAACATACGCCTTATTAAATCATGCTCGAATGAAAAAAGAAATTAGCTTTTATTGTTAATTAACATTATTTGAGTGTATATTGTGACGGTAAAGAGGATCGCGCTCTGGGGGTGTGCTAATGATTCGCGATTTCGTGCCTTTAAAACTTTTCAAGAAAATACCCAGAGAACCCTCCAGCGCGGTAAAAACCCCTTTTCCTGTTTGTTGAATCTTTCGCTTCAACGACCGGGTTGAGTTAACAGAGTTGGCCCAAACCGGAATATTTGCCTAGGGGGTTGATATACGGAATCTCCCTTTCGAGACGAGTGAATCCCTAGTCTGGTTATGATAGAAATTATACCACAAATTGTTAAAAACAACTAGGGAATTTAATTATCACAAGTGTATATACACGGCTGCCAAAAGGGCTTTAATTACAATAGAGAGACAAATAATCAATTAGCTTCCGGCACTTACGTTATTTAATACGGCTTGCTCTGTAACAACTCTGGACGGAACCGCTTGCCTCGCTGTCTACTCCTACCGGTATTGTAGAGACGGTACACTTGTAGGCCGTTCATGCGCCTTTCAATAAGGTTGCGAATCTTAGAAATTATGTATTTTTTATAAAAAAAAATAATATTAATTTGTTAAATTGAATTATAATAGAAAAATTAAAACAAATTATTTTACGACTTGCTGTCATAGACAGTAAAACATAACTGGTTGACCTACCAAAAAAAATTGTGAAAAATACCTAAAAAAAAGTTAATATTTGATATATCCTGCTACACCTTCCTAATAATGAAGGATCATTTTGAGTTTAGTTGTATAACGTTAAGGCTTTTACCTTATAATTTTGAGGCTTGATAAAAACCATGCCACCGAAAAATTGTGAAAAATACCAAAAAAAAAGTTAATATTTGATATATCCTGCTACACATTCCTAATAATGAAGGATCATTTTGAGTTTAGTTGTATAACATTAACGCTTTTACCTTATAATTTTGAGGCTTGATAAAAACCATGCCACCGAAACGTTGCCGTTGAAATAAAAAAGGTACAACAATAAGCACGGTCAAAACTAATGCCAAAAACTGTCTGTTCTAACCTCTTTCCAAATCCACTCAAGTATACCGTTGCTCTCAAAACCCACGCTGTGACGACAGTGTCAAAACTTCCAGCGCGTTTTCCCCTGATTGGTTAATAGAGTTGATCCTGCCATAATTCGTTGGATGACTTCAGTGCCAAATCGCTGACTTAGCTGATCTGTTTTTTTTGGGGCGCTTCGATCGAACGAATTATAGATTTATAATAATTATTAAAATTAGTAAATGTGCAATTTATTGTTTACTGGGTGTATTTAATATTCTGGTATAATTTGGCCTTTTCGAAAATTCGTTACAATATTTTACAGTTTTGAAGGTTTTTTATATTGGTTGAAGAAGTCAGACTAAAGCACGTGTAACTGTGGGAAATTGTAGTGTGACGTCACGCTAAATCGAAATCTACTAGCGGTAAAATTGACCCCCTGGTCTGACATGTAAAAAAATTAAAATAACTTCGCAAATGGCTTAATTGTGACAATAAAACGTTGTCAAATTCCAAACTTTGTATGGAAATTGCAGAGTTCCTGCAGCCCATCGGAAGATTTGTCCAATTTAAACATCTACAACATATGTGAGTTTCAAAGCATTTCACCGAATCCCAACGCACATGTTATTAGTGCCTCCTCCTTTTTAATCAAAAACTTCTTAAAATTTAAAAAAAATCATTTCAAAAATTATTTAATATTATTAGTTAAAACTAAACTACATTTTTGGAATTTATTAAGCTAAAGAAAAAACTGACGTTCAAAATTAGGAAAATATCCTTAAAAATAGGTTTTTATTTATTTATAATAATAATAAAAATAATAATAATAATAATAATAATAATAATAATAATAATAATAATAATAATAATAATAATAATAATAATAATAATAATAATAATAATAAAAGTCGGCGGCAGGAAAACTCCATTACAGAGTTGACCAGCCAAAGACTTAAAACCACCTTAAAGAGTGCAGATGTAGACTACTTAATACGTCTACATATGGATAAGCCATTGCACAGTGTTTTCTTTAAAACCATGAAAACACTGGCTTATCCACAAAGTTAAGCTTTGCATTCTTAAGGTCTGGTGCATTAAAGTCGGAAACTGAGGGAGATGGAGTCATCAACACTTTGGAACACCGAAGTCGCGTGATGGGTATACAGGTTCCTGACACAAGTTGTAGGGCCTGTCATAGGGCGCCGGAGACCATCATTTGCTGTCTGCTTGCGGGCGGTATGCGGTCTCTGCGTATATCCATCGACACAATGCGGCGTTACGGGTGCTGTATTACCACCTAAGGCACTCGTACGGTGTTAATGATACTCCAGTGTTGCCATATGTCCTTTCTGATATTCCGTCCGTAGTGGAGAACGATAGAACCAGAATTTACTGGAATTTCGCATTCTCCACTCTCTCGGCTTGTAAACGCTAACAAGCCGGATATAGTACTTCTTGACAAGAATGATAAAATTATGTATGTCATTGAGTTCTCGGGACCCGCCGAGACAAACATCATTGTCAAGGAGGAAGAAAAACGGACGAAATATCAGGATCTTCTCTTTGACCTTCGCCGAGTGTACCGGGGCTATACAGTCAAGCTAGTGGTTTTGGTAATTGGAGCTCTCGGAGGTGCACGGCAAACATTGCCCTCAGCTCTAAAAACCTTGCCAGCCTGCCGTGACAAGGCAGAACACCTTGCTGGCGCAATGCAGAAAGCGGTCATCCTCGGATCATTGCGTCTGCTCAGAGCACACGATGCGGAACTCCGTTTCTACTAACCTCGCGGTTGGTGGGCAGTAGAACGGTGAATGGAACACCTGGCCTATCTGCACCCGTGTAAGTCGGAGCCACGGGACCGCAGATAAGGCCAAACCCAAAAAAAAAAAAATAAAACGTTTATTATTCCAAAGTGACATGAAATATAAAGTACATACATGAGAAAAAAATTTATAGAATTTATACATTTATAAATAATAAAATTTATAAATATATTTAGTAGTATTTATTTTTGAAATTTTTAATATACCTTGACGTAAGTCAGCATAACCCCGTATAATGGATATTGTTACACACTTTACATTTAAGGGTTCTTTTAAATAAGTAAGATTTGCAAACTGCTCATTGAAGTGTCCTTATTCAACTCGCAGAGGAAAAACAGTGCTTTTAGTGATCTTTTATTTCAACTAACATTTTTTTGATAACCCTACTCTGATTTTGACTTATGTCGCTCGCAAAGACTTCCAAAAACTACGCGACAACCCTTTCAAAGTTACTGAAACAGATTTTTTGGTTGTGTTATTTTGTTCTCAAACTTTCAGAAGTGTATTGACGCAACAGCGTTCTCAACTAAAAAGCCTATTAACTCCTACCGCCTCAGTGCCCTTTAGCCTATTGTGGCTGCCATTTTTAAAACCAAATTGACAAGTAAAACAGGGATTTTCTGTCAGTTTGGTGTCAATATGGCACCGATCATAGGCCAAAGGATACTAAAACGAAAATGAGTTAACTGACTTTTTAGTTGAGAACGGTGTTGATTGGCGTTACACCAAAACCGTTAAAGCGAATTCTTTTGTTAAAATGAGTGCGCCACTCGTGTTGAAATCACATTATTTTGGGGCTGTATAAAATTTTCCCCGGGGCAGTTTCAATAGAATACAACTGACGCACTAATATTCCCATCGACGTACTAAGTTAGTACATCGATGAATATTCCCAAGTAAATACGCAATTTTGCAAGGCGACGAAAGAAACTTGCACAAATTACATTGGAAAGCAGGATTACTTTCTGAGATATGGAGCTTTAAAGTTGGCGTTTTTTTAGGCTATATTTTTGGGCACGGTACAAGTTTTTTTTTCAAAACTTTGTTGATTGCCGCCCAAATAAAATGATTCGAATCTTAGTTTGTCTGGAATGAAATACCCCTTTCACCCATATAAAAATATTTTTACATGGTTTCTTTGGTACCACCAGAAAAGTTACTGATTTGTAAGTTTTAAAAAAGAAAGAAAACGACTGTTTTTTAAAAAATTACAATTTTAATTTTCTTTAAAACGAACGGCAAGATTTTAAAAAATTTTCACATATGTTATTAAAAATAATGCCATTTGTCTAAAAAAAATATTTTTAGCTTGAGTGGTACCCTGAATTTTGAAAATGGTAGGCACTTTTAATGTTTTTTATTATTTTTGAAATATTGGAGAAATAGGAAAACTGATTTTAAATAACTTATAGGGAGGAAATACAAACTTTTTATGGACAAATCTAATTTAAAAGCTTAATACTAATATGTTGGTACCAATTAGTACCCACAGGTACCTGTATTTGACCATTCAAATTGCTCGTGGGATATATGCTTTTAGGCTAACTTGCGGATGCGAATTTTATAACATTTTTCCGGTTACTATTACTGTTCTTCTAGGAGAATACGGTAAAGTGTTTTTCCTACTTAAGTGCGGAAAGTGGTTTTTACGCTCGCATTTTCGTGCAATAAGTTAAAGTTAAAGCTTTTAAGATATGTTTAATATGGCGGCATGCGGTTTTGTATTTTTAAAAAAATCAAGGCAGGCTATGACACCTTGCCAGCGTCAAACTTTTGCTTAAGAAACGGCGTCATTTGCTACCAGATAATTTTACGCATTTTATTGGGAAAACAGTGTAAATAAGCGGAAAAATGTTATCATGTTCGTTACCGGCAACCCCAAGTTAGTCTAAAAGCATATACCACACGAGAAATTTGATTGGACAAATACATGTACTAACGAATACCTATCGGTACCAACATATTCGTATCAAACTTTTTAATTGAATTTGTTCAGAAAAAGTTTGTATAGCCTACCCATAAGTTATTTTAAATCACTTCGTATTTCACCAATATTTCAAAAATATTAAAAAGCATTAAAGGTACCTACCACTTTTGCAATTAATGGTACCACTTAAGCTAAAAATATTTTTTTAGCTTACTGATATTATTTTTATTAACATATGTTTTCTTCCCTTTGAAACTAACAAATCAGTGACTTTTTTGTTGGTACCAAGGAACCCATACAAAAACAATTTTACATGGATGGAAAAGATCTTTCATTTGCGACAAATAGAGAAATGAATCATTTTATGTTGGCGGTAATCAACAAAGATGTGAAAAAAAACTTGGACCATGTCCAATAATATAGCCTTGAAACACGTCAACTTTAAAGCTTCATATCTCAGAAAGTAATCCTACTCCTTATCTCTTTTTTTTTATTTTTGTGCTTTTTTGATCGAGTACTACAACATATAAAAAAATTATGACATTTAGCCGAAAGCCATTTCCAATGTAATTTGTGCAGGGTTCTTTGCAATTGAAAAATATGCACTATAAGTTAGGTTAACTTTTAATAAATATTACTTATGAATTTGTCATACCGAAGAATTTATTATTTTTTACCAATGAAAGCTTCACACACCTTCTTCATAAAACAAGTAAACTATATAGTCTATAAACGACATTTTTAATTAAAAAAAAAACATAATTTGAGGATATCTTCTCCGCGCCACAAAGAACAAAATTATTTCCAATCGTCATAAAAATCAAGCTGTCTGCTACCATTTTTATTTTTAAAAAATCGAGTGCGCCACGAGCTCTTATGGCTCGTGCGAAAAAATGTGCACTGAGAGCAATACTGGGTTGGTTAGTGATCAATAGAACACAAAAAATTGCACCAGTTTCCCAAAAGAATACAAAAATTGCACCAGTGGCGCACTAAGTGTTTGTTGTTTTTTATCAAAAGAATTCGCTATTATATAAATAGGCCTACTTCGATTCCGGACACAAAAAAATAATTTGTTTAAAAATTACTTGCTGTTTAAACGTTACAGCGGACTTTCTATCCATTACAGCATCAATGCCCAGGGTTAGCGAAGTTTTTGCAAAGTTAAAGACAAACACAAAATATCCATGCACCTAGCCGGGATATACGCTACCCACTGCGCTACGGCGCCCGGCCATATCAAACATCGACAATTAAAGAAATACATTATCAAAAGAATAAACAATTTAGTTTTTTTTTTTAATTTTCCGACGCTTTGAATAAACAAGGACAGAAGGTTCCTCTCTCTGTAAACAATGCTAGAATATGGATGATCGATATTTTCTTTTTAATAAACTTGACTTTGATGGGCTTGTCGCATCTCTCTTTCATCAAAATATGTCATACACACAGGGTTTCATCAAAATATGTCAAACATACAGAGTCTCTACGTTACAGCTAGGGCGAGAATTGTACATACTATTAATGACATTTATTTTTACTCTTTTAATGTTCCCGAGGCCTAATCCTTGAATCTCAAGATAATTAAACGATCCCTCAAGATAATGAATTGATTGTGTGGCGCATTTTAATATGTTTTTACAAACAAATTAACTTAAGGTAAACCAACAAATCGAAATCTGAGATTATTCTTTAGATTTGAGACCGGATCCGCCCTGGTATACAGTGCCTATTAAAGGACCGAAAATAATGCTGGGTTAATTTATTCTAAGCAATTGTATGTTTTTAGATGTGTCCAATATCAACTCTAGTACAGTTCCTAGTCATCATAGTCACATTGTTGCTAGTATGTCACTCTGTGGTCGCTAAAGCTCTGACACTTTCTTTTAAGCCCAGCAATGTTACAGTTTATATGGCCGATAAAGTTTCCGTTAACTATATTATTGAGTCAGGTAAAGTATTCAATTTCGCAGCAAAATATATTTATTTATTGGGTTAAGGCATTACCCAGAGAAGGAGTTGTCTTTCTTACTTCCTCACTGAAAGGGTCTGACACTGGATACGAAACCTACACCTCATTCGAAATTTTCGGGACCAATTTCAATATGGCGGCTGAAAATTAAAACACAGGAGAACTATCGTTGTCAGTGTCAAAAAACTGGTCCACATCAATTTGGAATGGAGTGTATGTTACCTACCCAAGGTAAAAACTAGTAAAAAATAGATAAACGCCTAAGTAGAAAATACACAACATAATTAATTATAATAATAATAATTTTAGTTCGTAAATAACTCCCCAGAATTCGTGTTGTCGCTTTTCGATAACTTCCCTGTCATGAACCCGGTTAGATTTTGCTGCGACGAAATTTGGAAGCATAGAAGATTTAATCGATTTCCGTTGCAATGTGTAATAAATTGATCTAACTTTTCACTCGACCACGCATAGGCAGCGCTATCAAAGGCGATTTACAGCGGAATAACTTTTATTTTGGTAAATACCGCGGTTACTCTTTTGGCTGACAACCCCCACTCCACGAGAATTATAACCGATCAAACTGATAACGAAAATGAATTGGGCATACTTTTGGAGGTCATGTTTTTATTTTTTAAATAAAAAATTGTTTTTTTCTTAAATTAATATCCTTTTTTCCGTGGAAAATTGGCCGCAGTTTGAACAAAATTAAAAAAAAAACAAAGATTTTTGGATCAGAAATATTCTCTGGAGGTTTGGTATCCCGTTTTTTTCGTTTGGTGAATGAAAATACGCCATTCAAGCACTCAACAAAAAGCGACACTCACATAACAAAAACAGGCTTTTAGTGGTGACTGAAAATTTTTTGGTGAAGTATCTTTCACAAAAGAGAACAGCGTTTTTATTTGAATTGTATATATTCTCCTTTTTACCCATGTATTTTTTACATATTAGGCATTCCTATAAAAACAAAAACAGTCAAAAGTGTACAAGTATCCCCAGCAGTGAAAAGCCCCTCACGTACCATGTTTAACAAACTTTGCAAAATGTTGGACACAGTTTAATTTAATAAAAAATAAATCCGATAAGATCTGGTCATTTCGTAGTAGTTGTCTTATTGTATGGTACCAAAAACCATTATTCAATGTTATTATAGTCTAATTTTTTGAATAGCGGGCTGACGTCATTTTTTATATCTGAAAAACTGCAAAAGCTATAAAGAAAAAACTAAAAAATATTAAAACTTTAACGCTCTGTATATTGGTAATGAAGCGTTCGCCGATACATGTTTTTGGTAAAAAGAAGTCGATTTTTAACCAGAAAAAAATTTTGATACGGAAATTTGAAGCATCCTGTGTGATTTCTAAACCTAATTTGCACTGCTAAGTTTTCTTTAAGCTGTCCAGAATTCTAGTCTGCTAGAATTTTGTTAACCTGACCAGACTTCTAATCTGTTTTAAGAGATGCAATGGCTGTGCTACATTCTTATCAAATATTTTGGTATTTCAAATTTATTTTGTATGACTTTTTAAAACTGAACCGTTCAGTTTTGAGAGGTGAAGGGAATGTTTATTAACTATAATGTAACTTTAACTTGTGTTATACGACTACATACCTCTAAGCAGCACGTTCTACTGTAACATTTCTTTGAACTTTTTATAGGTGGAACTGGCCAGGAATGTCTCCTCTACAGTGAAAATCCCCATGTAGCATTTTTAGAACAGGAAATTATCCTTAATAGTTACAGCGATCCGTCTGGAGTTTTTAACCTGTCGGGAAATTTTCTAGGTGAGGTTTTTGAGTTGAAATTAACCGGAAAATTACCGAGGAAAATAAATTAAAAAAATTCTAAAAGTAATGTGTTTTTGAACGACTAATCAACTAATTCAGTAATATTAGGTTTGTAAAAGTTATTTACCTAACAAGTGCGGAAAGTAACACTTTCTCGCACCGACGTTTGCCCGAACGACGAGCCAGTGGAGTTTGGCCAAGTCGTAACCACAAAAAAAATTTTGGTGTGAAAAAAAATTTGGATGCGTAAAATAGTAGTTTTCCTAATCACTGCGCAAAGTTATGTTTTTCCGCACGCGAAAGCAATTACACGAACGACACGAAGCGAAGTTCGTATAAGCTTTATGTGCGGGAAAACTACTTTGCGTACGTGTTAGAGGTAATATTTTTTTACGAGTGAAATAACTATATTTTTTTACTACCTATACTTTAATTAACTAGTTAGCATAGCGTGTACACGTATTTTTAAACGCTCCGTTTTAATATCAGATTAGAAGCGTCAAATTATAAAACGTAATAAGAAAGTGGTAAAAACTAATTAAAAATTACAAATATAATTTATCGATATGCCCGACAATTGTGGCTTTTGTGAGGATTTTATCAGCCGCTCGAAGCCGTGCGTTCAATGTCAAGGCCAATGCACTAAGTGGTACAATATCCTCTGTGCGAAAATTCCCACGGCTCTCGTTCACATACTTTGCGACCAGGGTACCGATTCTGGAAGTCACAGGAAGTGATCGTTCGCCTGAGAGAAGAAAAGTAAATTCAACCAATAAACGCGCTTAAAAGCAGTGACGAGACGATCGAATAATCACCAAACTTTTATGGGCACGCGCAGAGCTGCCTCGAACAACAATTTTTGAGCGAAGCCGTTATCTCGACTAGACCCAGTAGTTGGGAGTTGTAGGAAAGCTCTTGTAAAAAACGTCACTTGTATTATTTCAGAGCATGCTATTGGACAAACGAACGATCGATATTTTACTCGCTAATGCGCATGCTACGGCAAACTTTGTAAAAACGCGGACATTGTAATTTAATCGTACAAAATATTTAGTTTTAATAAACAGACAGGATGATCGTGTGAATTTCACATTTATCTTAAGACATTTTTAAGAGAAAAAAGATATATATTGATTAATTAGCTAAATTAAAGTAAAAATGTTAGTTTAGAAAAAGAAAATATATTTAAAAGAATGCCAACCGAAACTTTTAAATGAAACACTCAGTATATTATTGCATTTTTGCATTTTGTGTTTAAATTCTAAGCATTTTTATATAACGCACCCTATGTCGATCTTCAACTGTTTTCGAGATATTAACAGTTGAATACTGTCATACTCTGGGTCTTTTATTTGAAATTTGATGTTGAATACTGATGCGTAATGTCAAACTTGTAAAATGCATAGTTTATTCTTTGGCCAACTATTCGCCTAGTATATTGACAACCCTATTAGGCAAATTTAGATACATTTTGAATTTTTTAATTTTTCCATTTATGTCCGGGTTTTCCAGGAAATCGACCACCGTGCGTCGTTCGAATGACTTTTGTGTGATCGGTCGGTCCCAGAATACGGAATTTTGGATTTTAATAGAAGTGGTCACTTCTCAGGGTATGATCGTTCTATTACGCCCAGAATCGAGAACCAGATCAATACAAGTATAATATCCAAGCCTTGCAGAGCATGATGTTTAAGATCGACACAATTATGCTGGACCTTAAGGAGCTAAAAACTTCGAAAGAAACGGTAAACAATTCACTAAACTTTTTTATTGACAAAATAGACGATTTTCAAAAATTATTTTGCCCAGCTTATGAAATTGCCCAAAGAGGTTGACTCCATGAAAACTGAATTATACAATGTAAAAAGCGAATGTTCTGAGCTAAAGTCTCATGTCGAGTTTCTAAACCAACAAGCTCGCGCCCTGACTTTGGAAATCTGTGGAGTACCGGTCAAACAAGGTGAGAACTTACAGTCGTTGATCCAAAAACGGGAAACGTGTACCCATAGACAATTTGGCCTTCCTACCACAGGGTACCAAGATACGTCAAACAGAACCATCATCAGGGACGTGCTGATAAATTCAAGAATATTCTTATTAAATTTGCGTCTCCTGTCAAGCGCTCTACATTCCTGGAGGCTGCCAAAAAACCTAGGAAACTAGGCCTAACCACCTTGGACTTGGGTTTTGGTCCCAAAGAAAATATATTTATTAACGAACATCTATCACCGTTTTACAACTCCCTTAATAAAAAAGCTCGCGACTTCTGTAAATCAAATAATTACAAATATTTTTGTGTAAAGGAAGACAAAATATTTGTAAAAAAGATGATTCATCTCGATCTATAAACATTTCGAACGAAAATATTTTGGACAAACTTAGATAGCACATTCATCTTTTTTTATGTTTAACTTTATATAGTTTAGTTTCTTATAAATGGCGCCTAATAATTGTTTAAATGTTTATTAACAAAATGCTACAGGTATAAAAACAAAAATAGAGTGATTTGTTCCAGTGAGAATGACATTGTTTTTGTAGTCGAATCTTGGCTAAATAGTTCAGTTTTGGACAATGAGTTTGTACCATTAAACTATAATAATAAATATAAACGTTGTGCGTGGAGGAGTGTTTAAAGAGTATGGAGGAGGTTTGTTTATATGCGCTAAGGACACCATAACTGTTGAACATAAGTGGAACAGTGCCTCATCAGTAGTGAAAGAGTTATGGCTGTCTGTCACGCTGGAAGGTGGTAAGAAAGTATACTTTGTATTGGTGTATATTCCACCATATGCAACCGATAGTAACTATCCTTTCTTTTCTAAAGTCGACAACAGACTTACTAGCCATCCTAATATGGAGTTAATCATTATTGGTGATTTTAATCTACCGAAATTATCATGGCTTACTAAAACTGGCTGTTCTGACCTTGCACCCTTTCTCAGCGTTACAGACCCTTGTGGCGAAAAAATCGATTTTCGCTTTGCTAACTACAAAGATATTAATAAAATACTTGAAAAACGAACTGGAATGTGCTGCTTGACTCTTCTAATGTTAATACTTGTGTAAAAACATTTTACAACTTTATTAACACTATCATAAGCAAATATGTTAAAAAAATATAACAAAAGGTTCCTACCCTATTTGGTTTACTAGGGACACTGTTAATTTAATAAAAGAAAAAGCCAAACATAAAAAATGGAAAATGTTTGGAATGCCACGACCATTATATCTCGTTTTCGAAAAAAATATCTTTACCGAGAAAAATGACTTACCAAGATAATACTTCAACAGAAATTAGTAAAATTTGTGATATGTTTTCTGGTTACTTCGAAAGCGTATTTGTCAAACCAAGCGTACATTAGAACCAAATACAGGCCCTGGGTCAGATGGAATACCTTCCCTCTTTATTAAGTGATGTGTTAGATTGGCAGCTCCACTTCACATAATTTTTAACAAATGTCTGAAACAAAAAACATTTCCTGATAAGTTGTTTTATTGCGTTATATTTGAGGAACTTTTTTTAAGATCAAGTTAACATTGGACGATAATCAACATGGTTTTTTTAAAAGAAGATCAATTCTTTCCAATATGGCACCTTACGCACAAAATATTTTTGACAATTTGGTGAAAGAAGAGGAGACTTGTTCCGTGTACATGGATTTCTCCAAGGCTTTTGACAGGTTGGATCACTCCACCCTGTCGGCTAGGTTGGACAATTTCGGAGTGCACAGCTACATCCTTGGACTTTTAAATGACTAACTCACCGGCAGAACCCAATACGTTGCTATCAATAATAAACAGTCATTTGTGTGCGTCGGGCGTCCCTGAAGGGTCGCACCTAGAATATTTCTTTATGATAATGGTAGATGTTTCGTTAACAACGACTAGCTGTATACGCAGATGATGTAAAATTCCATTGCACTGTTGACTCTATAAAGGTAAAAACCTCGGTACAAGCATTTTAGGAAGACCTGGATAGGCTAAATTTGTACTGTGAAAATAACATGCTCACTCTAAACTCTGACAAAAAAGAAAAATACTCCTCCGTTGCAACTAAATAATGTATACCTAAAATGTGTCAGCAGTGTTAGGGATTTGGGATTCGAATCTTAGCTTTAACATTAATATTAAAAATATTGTATCACGCGCAAATAGAATGCTTGGATTTCTTTTAATAATCACCCAAGGCTTTAAGAATTATAAGTCTATTACAAAACTTGTAAGGCCTATACTAGAATTTTGCTCTACAATGTGGAATCCAACATATGCAATGTAGGAACTTTTAGAGGAATGAAACAATAAAATTGCTTCCTTTTTTCCACAGTATTCATTTCAACGCTAGACTGCTTTCGCCTAAAGACGTACCAAGTACCAAATACTACAAGTGAAAAAAGGGACACCGGTCTCTGCTGGTCTACCGAATGGGCCCGATTCATCCTCTCTTGAGGACGCCTACGGACTAAAACCCGCCGCTGTAGATTTGGTCGAAATAGCGGAACCATTCTCAGGAATATACCGTCACTATTTCGCCGTTTACTGTTTTGATCTCTTAGGTGCGTTTGTCTTCGTGTTTAATTTTTAGAACAGTTCTTATCATATTATGTCCCTGGTTCCATTTGTCTACGTGTTGTATTATTTCTTTAAAGAGGTTCCCTATGGTCATATTCTCTATCTGTAGATCGTGTCTTGTTGTTTGGCGGTAGTTCTCAAATCTTGGACAGTAAATTAACGTATGTTCTGCTTCTGTTTCCCTATATGTATGTCCTAAAAGATCCATGTCCCGTTAGAGCTTGTGTCATATAGTAATCCATTTTTTTGTGTTTGCAGTCTATCCATGTTTTAATGTTGGGGATAATTCTTTTCGTCCATTGTCCTTTTTCGGTATTTCGGTCCCATCTTGCTTGCCAGGATTCCAGTGCTTTCTCTTTTGCAGCTTCTTTATTTTTTTCACTGTTTCCATTTTTATCTTCATATATAATTTCTTCGACAATTAGGTCTATGGGCCGGATTCCTGTTATAACCTGAATAGCTTCCTCTTACTAAGGCTTTCCGTTGCAATTTTATCAGCATGTTTTTGTACTTCTTTTTGCGCAGTACTGGACTCCATATCACTGCACCAAATGTTACGATTGAAAGGATTACACTGTATAGTAACCTCTTGCTAGTACTGGACCCGTTTATGTTGGCATAAGCATAGCACAGCGAGTCTTTTAGTTTCCTTTTTAGTGGTTTCTTCTATATGCTTTCCGAATTTCTGGTTTTCACCAATGTGGATTCCAAGATATCGTACGCTGTTTTGCGGTTTTATGAGGACTCCATTTAGTCGAAACTCAGTGTTTTGCCGGTCTCTTTTTCCGCTTAGTATAACGGCTTCGGTTTTTTCTGGTGCTAATTTTAGGTGGTTGTTTGTCATCCATTCGTTAATAAGTCTTGTTGCCTCGTTTGCTCTTTGCATAAGATGTATCGCGGTGTCAGCCCTGACTATTACCATTAGATCATGATGTGTAAAAACCTAGAAATAAACTTATATAATCAAATCTATCAAATATTACAAATGTTTTTTGTAATATTATGAAAACAAGTTTTAAAAAGATACTGAAAAATATATAAAAAATAAGTAAAATTATATGGAATCTGTCATTGGCCAGAGTCTTACCTTAAAAAAAATAAATTAACAGCATTTAGTCCATTGTAGGGCGTTTATCGAATGCATGTTCGTCTTTGAAAGCAAGGCAAATTAATATTTTGGATTGTGGTTGCACTATTTTTAAAATTCATCTTTAAAAAAAAATTATTTTAGGAAATTCACGAAAGACGTGTAATTCTTGTTTGTTTGGATAAGTGGTGCGCAACGACATCCTGTATGAAGATTTCTTTTATTTATTTAATCAAAGCTGTCGCGAACTATTACCCAGAACTACATGAGGTATATTATTACAGATTTGTCGTTGGTTGGACAATCGCCTTTTCCACGTCAAATTTTTAATTTGTGTCTATCTTTGGTACTGTGGAGTGTTGAGGTTAGTCAATACCTTATGGTACTTTTTACTTTTCCATGTTAAAAATAATAAAATATATAAGGTGCCTAAATTTTATTTTTGCGCAAATCCTACATGCAAATAATAATATTTTTAAAAAAGTGGCTTAGTATTGAAAAATTTATTTGCGGTATATTAAAAGGTAAATAAAAAGTGATTTAAAAAACATTGGTACAAGATCTGATTTTATGATTTAGTGACCTTAATTATGACCTTTTTTTTTCAATAAATCCTCTATTAATAAAAAGTGACATTTTATTCTAAGTTTTGGTATATATACGTTTTAAAATTCCCTCTATCAATCAA
Source organism: Oxystoma pomonae (assembly GCA_963921995.1). Classification (NCBI taxonomy): domain Eukaryota; kingdom Metazoa; phylum Arthropoda; class Insecta; order Coleoptera; family Brentidae; genus Oxystoma; species Oxystoma pomonae. Next base: position 85,577,200 of record OY998164.1, on the reverse strand, counting down.
ACATTTCTTCAAGTGGGATAATGTTTGTAACGTCTCAAAAACAAATTACACTGTTCTACACGATATTTTTTTCTGGGGTGCTGATGTTTGATCCTAAATGGCATTTTCGTTGCTCTGTCAGGCACAGATTTTGAGATATTCAGTATTTTATGGTAAAATTTCCGTAAAAATTAATAAGTAATTTCTACCAAATTAGTAACCGAGGGTAAAAATATACCTAAAACTATATTTTCGGGATTATTATAATCCTCAAAATACAATAGGAGAGACAAAGGGGAGGGATCTACCAATAACAACATGACTTTTGACAAGAAGGCGGTACTTCTAACCCAGTGCAGCATGTCAGTTTATAAAACTTAATATAACAATATCGATGGGGTTAATTTCATCTAATTCGTTCTTATAGAAAGTTGTGAAGTGTGTTAAGTGTCCGAGAAAATGTCGTCACGTTATAAGTGCCCAAACAGTTTCTGCTATATTTGTGGTGAATATACTGTTGAAAGCCACAAAAACGTCTCCATCTGTACATAAAGACTACAAACTGTATTTTGGTTGTCCGATACAGTGGTGGAATGGAAAACCTGTTTCGATGGCCTTTGGTGTTCCAATGATATGGCGCGAGCCCAAGGATCATGTTACAGATTGCTACTTTTGTCTAACGAATGTACGGGGCTTTACTAGCAGGAAGTCTAAACAACACATAGGATACGTTATAAAGGTACCTTCTGCTATACGACTAGTACCTTATAGCGCAGAAATTCCTGTACCTCCAGTTCCTCGTGATGAAGATAAAATCAATGGTGTAATTGAGAATATGTCAGAAACAGAAGCAGAAACATCTTCTGGGATGGAAAGTCACTCAAATGATAAAGATTCCTTGTCTGCATCAGACCCAACATATGAGCCTCCTGAACACATAGTACCAAATCTCTTGTCTCAGGGTGAATTGAATGACTTAGTCAGAGATTTAGGTTTAAGTAAGAGTAAGCCAGAGCCTCTGGATTCACGTTTGCAAGAATGGATTCTTTTACAGCCAAGCCCATGTGTAACAGTTTATAAAGACAGATAGCTTGATTTTGCCAATTTTTTTTTAGAAAGAAGACATCATTACGTCTTGTAAGGACATTAAAGGCCTAATGACAGCCCTAGGTAGACCATATAAAGCTTCTGATTGGCACCTATTCATAGATGCATCTAAAACAAGCTTAAAAGCTGTATTACTTCATAACGGTAACATGTCTTCGGTTCCCGTTGGTTATGCAAGTTTAACGAAAGAATCATATGGTGTACTTCAACATGTATTAAGAAAAATTAAATACCAAGATCATAAATGGAAAATTTGCGGAGACTTCAAAATAATCGCAATGATACTTGCCCTGCAATAATATACGAAGTACTGTTGTTTTTTATGTGAGTGGGATAGTCTTGCTCGAAAAGAACATTTTGTAAGAACAGTATGGCAAACCAGAAAATTCACCGTTGGAGAGAAAAATGCGACGAATGAATCTCTTCTAGCCCCTCAAGATGTAATTTTACCACTACTTCACATTAAATTGGGTTTAATGAAGCAATTTGTGAAAGCAATGGATAAAAATGGATTTGCTTATCTCACTACCAAGTTCCTCCGCCTGTCTGATGCAAAAATTAAAGAGGGTGTATTTGTGGGACCACAAATAAGGTATCTGATGAAAGACCATAATTTCGACACACTTTTGTCTACAAAAGAAAAGCGTTCATGGTTCATGGTTCAAGAAAGTATGTAATCAGTTTTTGGGAAGACATCGTTCTGAAGACTATAAAGATGTAGTTAAGGAAATGTTAAATGCATATAAAGATATGGGATGTAATATGTCTTTGAAAGTTCATATTATGCATTCCCATTTAGACTACTTTCTAGATGATTGCAGCGAAGTATCAAATGAGCATGGAGAGCGCTTCCATCAAGAGATAGCGGCAATAGAAGAGGTATGAGGGAAAATGGCAACCGTCAATGCTTGCAGATTACTGCTGGAATCTTAAAAGAGATTGCGACGATAAATACGAAAGAAAAAAATAAATTTTTGTGAAATTAGTGAAATAGTATTAAAAAAATATATTTAAAAACTTTTGACTTTTCATGTAAAATATACAGCAGTTAAAAACATACTTAAAATGTGTATTATTCTCACGCCGGGGGATCTAAGGACGGAAGGTGTAGGGGATCCAAATATATTATTTTACTTAAAAAAAAAAATAAATGAACATATATAATACCTGGCATTAATTAACCCACGTATAGTTGGTCCTTCCTTCAAATATCCTTCATTCCACTGCCGATCTGATAAGAGGAGGCAATCAAGTACCAGATAGTCAGAAAAAAAGATTTTTTTTTTGTAGAACAGTGTTATTACTCAGATTCTGGCCTGCAGGGAAAAAAATTATGCCCAAGTATATGCTGCAAAACACGTTACATTATTGTTTAAAAAATGGGTCTTATGATTACTGGCGTATATTTTTGTAATTGTTGGGACTAGACAAAAATCGACTAAATCATAATTTATGACAAATTGGTCGACTAAACACAAAATGAGAAATAATTTGGTGACCTAAAGCTTTAATTTTATATTTCGCATAAGTTTCGAATGTTATTGTTTTAGTTTAATAAGTACACCTTCGAAAATTCTTTACTTAAGTATTAAAGGTATTTACCCATATTTATTTCTTAATAATTTAGAAATCTTATAATTCATTTTAAAGATTTATTTAGTTTAAAAATTAAGGAATTCTCCCTGGATACAGAAGAAATATTATTTCCAAAAAAAAAAAATAAAAAAACAGTAAATGTGCCTTTCCTAAAATAACACGTTTTATTAAATTTACAATAATTGCTTTGCTTTCTTGTTTATTGTAGTTAATGATTGATATTTTTTAAATACATTTTATTATTAAAAGCATCAATTTTTTATCATCTAAAATTTAAATAGTTAAATCATATTTTGATAGGACAATATTTTACAGAAATCACTTTTGTCTCGGTATTGCAGATTCTCTTACTAAGGGAAAAATCCCAAATTCTAATCCACAGATAGCAAAATTTTCGTAAACGGTTTTAAACTAAAAAGTTCTATTACTATCATCCTTTTTGAAAAAGTAGTAAAGTGACCCAGAAATATTATGAATAACTATTTTGTTTTTTTTGTGAGATAGCTGGAATAATATAAAGAAGCATTTTTATAGAACTAGGCGCATAGCATAAGTGTACTTATATTATTTCTGCAGCCCAATAAATGTTTCAATTTATTTTAAGTAAAATTGGAGTTAAGAATGTTTACCTCTGGACTACGTCTAATAATAATAGGTGAGTACCAATATAGAAATATCTATACTGCCGTCCAAAGGAAGAACGCAGTAAGTCGACTTACTGCGGTTTTGAGATTTTTTGCTATTTGGGTGCAGGATTAAATTTTGCATCTATCCAAAAAAAAATTTTTTTTTTGCAAAAAAACGACCTTGAGGTTTGCAGTAAGTCTTAAATGGACACCTTTTCAAAGTTAGAGCGCAGTAAGTACTGTTGTTCCAGAGTAGAGTGCAGTAAGTCTAGCTGAGATGAACATACCGCAATGTTGCTTGGATATCTCGCTAATAACGTCATACATTTCCAGTCTAGAATGCAGTAAGTCAACCCGACGCGGACCTACTGAGGACTTGTTTGAATACCTTGCGAATTACGTCATGAATTCCCAGGGTAGGGCGCAGCAGGGAGCAGTCTTTTCGGTTACATTTATTTTATTGCGCTGCTCAAAATAAGAACTGGACGCTCTTGTCGTATTTGATATTTATTGTAAACTCTGACCTGATAATGATAAGGGTAAATAAAATAATAATTACATTTTTTATTAAACCACTAGGACAACCTGAACCTTTATTATCTTTCGAAGCAATAGTATTTCAAAAACTTTGTTCAGACATGCCTTCATTTTCTCTATGTAACAAAAATTGGGAACATTTCAATAGTTTACAATTAGCAGATCCAACGTATTTCGAGTCCAAACCAATAGATTTAATCGTGGGCTGCGAGATATTTGCACAAGTTTTAAAACAAGGAAGAGCTCTAGGACAAAAGGGCCAACCTTCAGCAATAGAAACAATCTTTGGTTGGGTAATTTTAGGAAAAATAGATGACTCTATTTCTTCACCACAAACTAACTCTTTTTTTACAAATTTTCATGTGCCCTTAGAGGTCATTGTTCCCAAGTTCTGGAAGCTAGAAAATATCCCTGCAAGGCCTTTAATGTCGCCGGAAGATCAAAAAGCAGAAAATATATTTTGGAAAACTGTTAGTAGACTTTCTTCGGGTCGATTTATGGTGGATCTTCCTTTCAAAGACTCAGAACCTGACTTAGGGAATACTTATCCCCAAGCCCTTCGACGTTTTTTACTACTGGAAAACCGTCTTACAAAAAATCCTAAATTATATTCCGACTATCCAGACTTTATGAAGGACTACGTCGATACTAATCATATGTCTTTGGTTATACCAAACAGTCCAAAATCACCCTTAACATGTTATCTACCCCACCATTGCGTGCTAAAGCCAGACAGTATTAGCACAAAATTAAGGGTTGTGTGGAATTGTTCAGTCAAAGGTCCTAAAAATATTAGTCTTAATCAAATTATCTTATCAGGGCGAAAACTTCAAAAAGATATCGCATCTTTATTACTCACTTTTCGATTAAATCCAATAGCTTACATAACAGATATCAAAACGATGTTTCGACAAATTCTTATCAGTCCACATCATCGACCTTTTCAAAGGATTATATGGCGATTTTCCCCTCCAGATCCTATTTCTGAATATGAACTAAAAACTGTTACGTTTGGCATGACTTGTTCGCCCTTCTTGGCAATGCGTACTCTTATCGAACTTGCAGATCAAGAAAAGCAACGTTTTCCTAACGCTAGTAAAATAGTAAAGTCCTCAGTTTATATCGACGATATCTTGGGAACTACCCCTTCAATTTCCGATGCACTTCCCATTTAGAAGGAACTTATCGATCTATTTAAAGCGGGGGGTTTTGAGCTAAAAAAGGGGCAAGTAATTGCCATGAATTACTAACTGCCTTACCTGACTCCGATTGCCAAATGTTTCCTTTGACACCTCACAGATTTTAGGACTCCAGTGGCAACCTAAAACTTACATCTTTACGTATCAGTGTCAAAGGAAAATTAAGCCGTCGAAAAACGTTCTATTCTTTTCATTATCGGAACTATCTTTGATCCATTAGTTTTTCTATGTCCCATTTTGCTTCAAGTTAAATTCATAATGCAACAATTATGGACATCATATCTAGATTCATGGAAGTGTCTACATTCAGAATTTCACTTATTATCTAGTTTCAAATTACCTAAACAAATAATCCTTTCAAAAAATAAATCCAGCCAAATCCACGCGTTTAGCGATGCCAGTATTCGAGGTTATGCGGCCGTGGTCTACTTTCGAGTAGAGGAGGAAAACAATATATCTTCATCACTTATCTGTGCAAAGGCTAGAGTTGCTCCTATCAAGACTCAATCTGTACCTAGACTAGAGCTTCTCGGCGTTGTTCTTCTGAGCGGTCTAGTTCAGTTTATTATTTCAACCTATTCGGACACTATTCTCTTTACTGATATTTACGCTTGCTGCGATTCTCAAATCGTTCTTTATTGGCTAGCATCATGTCCCGCACGATTAAAGACCTTTGTGGCCAATAGGGTCAATCATATACGGGAAATCATCCCTTCAACATCTTGGCATTATATTCCTTCTGCGCAAAACGCTGCAGACGCGGCTTCTAGAGGGATGACACTCTCAGCTAATCTCCCACGACATATGGTGGAATGCACCCTCCTTCTTATGGTCACAACAAGAAGAATGGCCTAATTTTAATAGTGTGCAATCTCCGCTTGACTGGATCAATGTCGATTTAGAAGAAAAACAAACATTTTTAAACATTATTGTTGCTCCTAATTTTCTGGATATTCTTATCAATGAATTTATAGCCTTACCAAAAATTCAACGTATCTTAAGTTACGTCATCAGAATCCGTACTACCTTTTTAAATCATTCTTTTCAAAAACCTACGACTGTGTCTAACCTCCAACTTCTTTTCGAGAAAATTCCAAATCCTACACCTGATGAAATGAATAATTCCCTTGTAGTTCTTATCAGACATGTTCAAAACTCTTGCTTTCTATATATCTATTTCTAAACCTTTCAGAAAAATCTCCCCCTTTCTTGATACCATTGGTCTCATCAGGGTAGGCGGTCAACTTCAACGATCAGGGATCCTTTATTACGCAGCTAAACATCCCTTACTTTTACCGAGCAAGCTTCGTCTCACTTCATCATTTACTATTACAACAATATTGGATCTTATCCTGTCGAAATGCGATACAGAAAACGTTATCGAGATGTTTGCAATGTTTCCGAATTAAACCCAAACCTTGTAAACCCCCGACAATGGGTTCCTTACCCTTTCATCGAATCAACCAATTAAAACCTTTTTCACATGTCTCAATTGATTTTTGTGGACCCTCTACCTCATCGATTTAGGGGTTGCAAATCCTTTAAATCGTACGTCTGTGTTTTTGTCTACGAGTGTCCGCTATGTGCACTTGGAACTTACAATGGATTTATCTACGGAGGGCTTTATCGCGGCCTTTCGGCGTTTTGTCCCAGACGAGGCAAAGTCACTGATTGTAGGAGCGATCGAGGAAGCAACTTTCTTGGATTCCACAATCAACTTCTCGAGTACGCCAAAGAGGCTTCGAATCAACTTTCTATTCGATGGCATTTAGGGCCCCCTTCTAAGTTCTCATTTTTATGGTCCTGCTGAAGCGTGAGTTAAAAGTTTCAAATCTCACTTTGTGCGAGTAGTTGGTGAGCAAAAGCTAACCATTGAAGAGATGTCCACACTCACTTGTCAAATCGAAGCCGTCCTAAATTCACGTCTACTTACAGGCCAATCCTCAGATCCAAACGATCTTCTACCTCTCACTCCAGGGCACTTTCTACTCGAGCCTCTAAACTCAGGTATACCGAATCCAGACTTGTCTCACTTGCCAGTTAATAGCCTGTCAAGATGGCAACTCATCCAAAAAATACACGCGGATTTTTGGAAACGCTATGCGTTAGAATATTTGAATACGTTACAACAGCGGTTTAAATGGTAAAGTCTATCTCGCGAAATCGCTCTCAATGATCTTGTCCTTATTTCAAGTGACAATGTTAAGTCACCTTTGAAATGGCCTCTTGGAAGGGTCACTGAGTTGCACCCCGGCGAGAATGGACATGTTCGCGTTGCTACGGTAAAAACGGCAACCGATTTCTACAAGCGACCAGTGGTAAAACTGTGTCCCTTGCCTAAGGAAAATTAAGTTTCATTTATTTTATACCTATTGAACTAGGTTTACTTCAGTAGGTGTGTTTAGAATATATTTTTTTTGTGTAATCATACCTACTTTTCATTAGTTTCTAAGTTAACATTTCACGCCTAGATCAAATTTTGTGTGTTTTGGCGGCCAGTAATGTTAGCGCACACGCTAAATAAAATTTCGGTATTTTTATATTTTAAAAACACACAATTGTAATCTTGCGCAGGTTACCAAATTTCGCACTTGGGCGAAGACGGCGAAAACGATTCGTGAATGGCGGACACATACATTTCGTCTCTCGGAATTTTTATCATTTTTATCTGTTCTAATCCACCCGATTTGTGGTCAAAAACTCTAAAATTGTGCCTTTAGCAACTAAGAAGTGGCTGAGCAGAGAAACGAAGAACTGGGGCCCCAAAGAAGACTACCATCTGCATTTGTGTGTTTCGTTGGTTTTGAAAATTATGGATACTTTCTTTCTTTTTCAAATCTAATGTTAGCACACGCATCAAACCCAGCTAAGTCTTCTCCTAAAATATTTTGCAATGCGTAACGTGTGTGTTAACATTATTTTTTTTATATATTTTTTACTATGTTTTTAAAACTGTTCTTCGTAATATTACAAAAAACCGCCAGTTGGTCTTAGATTTAATTATGTATGTTTATTCCTAGGCTACATAAGAAAAACAGGGGAAAAAAACCAGAACTCAATAATTTTTTTCATTAACAAGCTTAGGAAGGGCCACCGCGCGTTTAACATACTAAAATTCCCCATTCCTACCTCCTCGGGAACTTCTAACCTCTGAAAAACCCCAAAAAAGCGTTTTTCTTGGATAACTCCTAAACGGTGACAGACAGTCAAAAATGACAAATGGGAAAACTGTTAGAAATTTAATTATCTATCAATAAGTAAATAGTGATAGTGTAGCTTAAACCAATCCTTCTACCAGAAGAATTAGAAAAACCTAAGCAAAAAGGATGCCAATTTGAACAATTTTTTGTATATTCCTTTTTATCAAGATTTCTCAACCTACGAGTACCAAACTTGGTATGGTTGATCTAAGAGCAATGACCTAAATTATATCAGAAAGTTAAATATTTCCAGTGGCGTAGTCCGATTTTCATAACTAGAAAATTTCAAAATGTACCAAAACTCTGATACGCCACTGTTACTGACATATACAGAAAAAGGCCCCGCTTTTCACTGGATCTTATACTAGATAAAATTGCATTTCCAACGACACCTTCCGCTTGTATTTGCTTTTAAAACTAATTGACTACCGTAAAGCTTTCAATATCGGTTTTAGAGATATAATTATCTCCAGAGTGAATGAGCTATTTCCCAAATTTTATCCATTTATTGACCAATGCTACACAGAACCTTCTTTATTGTCTTTTAATGAATATGTGATTTCCTCAGAAAGGGGTGTTCAGCAAGGCGATCCTCTTAGACAAACTCTCTTTTGCTTACTTATCCACCCAATAATTTCTAGTCTTAAATCTGAGCTAAATATACCTGGGTGATGGAACGTTGGCTGGAGATCTAGATACTGTTTTTGAAGATTTTCGAAATATCATAAAACTTTCTGGTCAATTAGGCCTTGAAATAAACTCAAAAAAATGTGAAATTAAGTTCCTTTTAAATAACGATAACTCTGATGCAAACTTATTTATTTTCAAAATCGAGTCCATTGCCCCTAACATCCTAAAAAGTTGTCTTTTCTGTACTTGGATGCCCGATAAATTATGAAACTGGTTATTCTTTCTTACAAAAAAAAACAATGTTCTTTCATACTTTATAAAAAAATCTAGATCTTTTGGATTCAGCATACTTTCTGTTAAAAAACTCTCTAGCTATTCCCAGAATTTCTTATATATTACGTTGCTTTCCATGTTGGAATCACTCTGAGTCATTAACAATCTACGACTCAATTTTAAAAACTGCCTTAGATATCATTTGTAATTGCAAATTTGATCCAAAATCTTGGTTTCAATGCATCCTCCCTTTCAAATATGGAGGACTTGGCATTCGTGACGCTTGCACTTTATGTTTCTCTGCCTTTTTGGGATCTGTTCAAAATTCAAGCAGTTTAGTACTCTTCCTGTTTACGAGTATCTCGACTGCAACTCTTGTGGCCAAACAGTAGATATTTATGGCTATCACGGCCTGAGCTGTCACAAGAGGAAGAATGGTTCGCCACAGCACGTTAAATGTCATTTTTCAACGGGCTCTAGCTTCCGCGGGATTTCCTTGGGTTCTCGAGCCGGTTGGAGTGTCGGAGCGACGGAAAACGAGCGTACGGAATGACCAGATTTCCATGAATGTCTGGAAAACCTCTCCTCTGGGAGTGTCAATCTTACATTCACTTGTCATCAAAAACAGCAGGGGAGGTTTGTAAACTGGGAGAGTCCTTGAAGAGGAGGAAGTATGAGGAACTCTTGTATCGCTTCTGTTTCACGCCCTTTTCCATTGAAACCTTAGGCCTTTAGGACCTGAGCCTAAAAAAATTAATAAACAAAATCGGTCAACTTATAAAGGGTGTATTGTGAGGCGATTCAAGAGTTAAATCATTCATTACCCAAAACATAAGTTTAGCAGTTCAGAGGAGCAACGCGGCATCAGTTCTCAGGGCTTTACCTTGCCAAAAGGTATGGAAGAAATATTTTATGTTTAAAATTATTGCTATTTTTGTAGATTTTCAGTTAAATTTTTATATTGTTGTTATATTTAACGTAATTTTTAGGTTTTTTTTGAGGTTCATATGTACTTAAACAAACAGGTTATTGTGTTGTTATTATGAAATAATTATAGATTTTAGTAAGAAAATGAATAAACTCTCTAAATCATAGGTTTTATAGGCATAGACGTTTTTTCTCATATAAGCAAAACTTAAAGTTTTTACAAGTTAGATTCGTTGGCAAACAGAAGAAAATATTTTGACATTTGTTTTCTTTTCAAAATAGTTAATAATCAAATAGATTCAATTGAATTTACCATAAAGTAAGTAACTAACAGAGGAACGGTACTGTGTTATCATACCCTGATACAGCAAATGAGCGCTGGCTGTACTATTTCTCTTATATCTGAATTTCAAGCTGTAGCAGAAGCTTCGCGGTCGCGCGCTGTTGCCGATTCAGATTTTAATAATATATCGCGTCACATACCGTCCGACTATTTCCGGTGGTCCGTAGCCCCGACTCCAATATCTTTTAAATTATTTCTTGTTACCACGCACAGTAAGCAGCACGATTATGAATAAACACAAGACATTTTCGGGAAATAAATGTCTTCATTGCAACTGCGGCAAATCTAAACATATACTACATTTATACGGTTTTAAATAAAATCGCTTTCTCCGAGGGTTTATACGAATTTCATTAAATGTCATTAAATATGTCAGTTTTTCGGAAAATCAGGGTTGAGTATTTCTTCAGGCAAAATGGGTTTTTAAGCGAAAAACGGCTTTGTTAAATTGCTTTAAAATAAAACCGATTTAATGCTTAAATTGGCGAATAGGTTTCTTATTGACAAAGCTCAAAACAAATAGAATTAAATTCATCTAAGCACTTAAAGGAAATCAGTAAATAATTTCAGTTTTTGTCATGTCCTAAAAATTATTAGATTATATACAATTGCATCCTAAACCAAAGTTAATTTTAATTTACATATAAAAAAGTTAGAAAAAATATAATAAAAGTTCTTTTTTTTAAAAAAAAGAATACTAACATAATATTTAAAAATAATACAAACAGCTAAAAATATTGCTAAAATGTCATAGAACATGTTACAAACGAACATAGAAAATACAAGTACAAATAATTTTAAAATGTTTAAACAGTTTCACTATCAAGCAAAAAATCTTTTACTGAATAATAGGCTTTTTCAATAAGAAATTTTTTTATTATTTTTCTAAATTGTTTACGATTGTTGCAGTTCCTAACATCACAAGAAAATTTGTTGTAAATTTTAAGGAATTCTCTATAAGTGCAAAATGCGGAATGGGTCTCTGGGTATTTGATTTACTTGCCTTGTCGTTTGAAGGTTTCGATTTTTTGGAAAATATTTGCGATTTTTATGTATTAAACAAGCAGTTTCTAAGATAAAAAGCGATGTTAAAGTTAATATTTTATTTTGAACAAACAAAGGCTGACAATGAGTTTTGGGTGGTAACTTGCATAAATACCTAACAGCTCTTTTTTGAAGTACAAAAACAGAATTAAACATATAGTCACTGCAACATTCCCAAAAAGGAAGCCCATAACCTAGGTGGGACTCCACAACTGCAAAGTAAACTGAGCGGGATATTTGTTTTCCCAATTCTTGGGAAGTAACCTTTACCGTATAACAAGCAGAAGAAAGTTTTTTATTTAAGGACAAAATATGGTCATGAAATTTTAAATTATCATCAATTTTGATTCTCAAAAATTTAGTACTTTCTGAGCTGTTAATAGACTCAGTACCGATAAAAAGATTTTCCAGATTGCATTTAAAACTTAAAAGGTGGGTTTTTGACATATTGAAACATAGAGTGATAAATAGATAGATCACTTAACTGTGACAATGTATTAATATCTTTTGTTGTCCAAGAAATGGTGGTGTCCTCTGTAAATGTTGTAAATGTCCCTGCTATATCCAAACTGAGTAAATCATTAAGGTAAATTATAAAAAGAATTGGACCAAGAACAGATCCTTGAGGAACACCACAAGATACCTCCATTCTCTCCGAGGAGATGCGATTTACACAAACTGACTGGCGACGTTTATACAAATAGGCACGAAACCATTCCAGAGCTTTCCCTCTTATACCATAATGGTAGAGCTTCTGAAGCAGTATTTTGTGACTCACACAGTCAAACGCTTTTGATAAGTCACAAAACACTGCTGCAGTTACTTCCATGTTGTTAATATTTTTCAGGAGGCTCAACAAAAAGGAGAAGATTGCGTCAGTAGTATTTTTTCCAGATTGAAAAATGAGATAAGACTTTTTTTTACAAGACTTTCAATTAGTTTAGATAACGTCGAAAGTAAAGAAATAGGCCTAAAATTTGATGGAGTTTTTAAATCTCCGCCTTTGTGTAGAGAAATAATTTTAGCTATTTTTAGACAGTCCGAAAAATATCCATTTTGAAACGAATAATTAAAGGCATCTGACAGACATAATAATGCTGAGTCAGCAAGCTCACGTAAAATATTTAAGGACATTCCATCCTCGCTAGCAGAATTAGGATTTTTTTAAAACTTTTAAGAGTGCATGCAATTTCAGAAGGACTTGTAGGTGATAAAATGAAACACTCTTCCACTTTTGTATTATTTGAAAGGTAGGAAAGAGGATCTGCATCTGAAACAGAATTTTTAGATATTTTGTCAGCGACGGAAACATAATACGAGTTTAATGAATTTTGCTGAATTTCAATATCATGAGAGACACTTATACTGCGTCCTGTTAACTCATTTACAATCGCCCAAGATTTACGTATTTTATTTTTTGAGTTATCTATACGTTTGCAATAATATAGATCTTTTGCTTTATTAATAAGGTTTCTATAAATCCTTCTGTAAATAGAATAGTAATTTTGAAACCAGTGATTGTTTGAAGTATATTTTTTTTATTATGCCTAATGATCTTAAATTAACAGCTGAAGTTTTAATTCCTAGGGTAAGCCATTTTTTTCGATTTTGTTTAATAGAGACGTAATAGAGTGCCAATTAACCGTAGCAGAAAACTGTTTAAAATATTGAAAGTTTCTTTTGGAAAATATTCTAACGTATCTTTTTTTCGACGTTAATGATCTGCGTTCTACATGAAACTTAGTCAGTATTCCATTGTGATCGGACAATGCAGGGTCAAAAACAATCTACAGGTAACTCTATATTTGAACATACATGATCTATGGTAGTAGAAGATGTTGCAGTGACACGTGTTTAAGAGCATTTGAGTAGCTGCCGAATCTGTACACTCATAGTTTATATTCAAGTCGCCAGTCAAAATTACTTTAGACTTAATAGGCAGCTTAGACAACAGCAACTCCAATCTCTCTAGAAAAAAGGTTAAATCACTATTGTTTGGAGAACCATAAAAACACAAAATATAACAATCTATTTTTCTAGAAAAAATTATTGAGAACTCGATTTTTTTTTTCAATCAACAGATTATTAAAAGATTCAATATTTATAGAACTTAAGGTTTTAAGCATACCTTCATTTACTAGGGCAACAGTGCCACCATGCTGACTGCTTGACCTGCAAAACTTAGATAAAATTGCATATTCTGGGATGTGTAAAGGCTCCTCAGGTTTTAACCAGTGTTTTGTTAATAAAATAATATTAGGAAACTGTAAACTATCTAAAAGTACATATAAATCATCTTTTTTATTACGTAGAGACTGAACAGTAAGTAAAAGAATTGATATGCTTGATTCATTGTGAAAATTGAAACTGTTTGTCAATAAATTTGTCGTATTACCTTCAAAAAAACCTTATTATCACTTAGTATAGTTATGGTCAAATTTGACGAAAAGTTTAAGTTTTTCCCGTCTGACCCTGATCTGATTGAAAATTTCTTATAGTACAATTTTCATTTAAAATGCCCACATTGACTGAATTCATTGAATCTGCGTCAGTTGTTTTTATATGTACAAGATTTTTGCATATTGAGAGCGAAGAGTTAATAAAACTTGCGAGCTGTCTTGAAAGGTTAAAATTGCCTATTTTATGTCCCTTGTAAGATATATTAAAAAATTGTAACTTATTGGACGAAAACTTGCTAAATCTATACACAATATTACTAAGTTTTTGATTATATTATTCAATGTTATCTTTCATTTTTTGATTTTGAAAATTATATAAAGGAGTTGAAAGAAATATTAAATTTGTGTCAATACACTGTTTGATTTTACCTATAATATCCAAATATAAAGGATGACCGTTTTGTTTAAAGTCATTGAATGAATTCCTTACTTTTAGGTCAAACAGTCATAAGCTATAAAAATAAAACAACCAATAAACGTTTGGACACTGCCGTCATTGAATGAATTCCTTACTTTTAGGCCAAACAGTCATAAGCTGTAAAAATAAAACAACCAATAAACGTTTGGACACTGCCGGACAAGTACAAGTAAAATGCCTTAGAAAACAGCAAGTTATCGACAGAATTTTCACAGGATCCACAGCCGCTCTGGTGGCGATCATTTACATCAACTTCGGCTGTGTCGTACAATGGGGCGAGCTGAGAAATCTCGTTAAGAGGCCGGTTGGGCCCGCTATCGGATTTGTAGGGCAGTTTGTGGTCATGCCTGTGGTAAGTAACACACAAAATTATTAGACATAATCTCTGTTCCATATTTGTATATAATTATTAGTTTTCACAAGTAGTGACTAAAATAGTGTTTTACTTTCCTCGCTAAGGGAAGTAATGTAATCATCTAAAAATCGCACTTCGAGATTTTCAAGATCCTCCACGAATTTTGATATTCCGAATAGTGATAAGCATGAATGCAGATGTGGCTCTGTCTGTCCGTCGGTTTGTCTGTCGCCTACTTTGTAACCACTCTAACTCAGAAGCCCCTGGACCAATTATAAAAAATTTTACTTAGTGATTAGAATAGAATAGTTTATTTTCCATATGACAAATAATACATTTGTAGGGAAAAGGTCAATATTTTACATTATAGGTACTCATTAAAAAAATAAATAAAATAAGATAAATATAAATAAAGTTCAAAATGTAACCATAATCGTCAAAACCAAATAGCAAAATTGTAATAATAAACAATTATTTTGACCTCTAAAACTCATACAAACCATAAAATTCTCCTTCAATTACGTAATCCTTTAGTTTTTTTTTAAACAGATAAAAGTTAGGGCTATTTTAATTTCTTAAAAATTTTAATATCTAATTCTGACTGAGGCTAAGCCGACATTTTGGCAAACATAAATCAGCATTTTTCCCAGTATTATATGTATGTTTTTCATTATTTTTCAAAAAATTAAGTTTGTTTTTATAAATACATTTACCTAACACATAAATTAAGATACAAGGTAATGTTAATATTTTTTAATTTTTAAATATTCATGATTTCTTTTAAATATCTGATTTTGCGTCCAATAATATAATTCTAATGAAATTATTTTCAGCTTTGTGGACAGTTTTTATTAAGTCACTAAATCAATAGCCTACTTTTCGACATCATCCGTGTCATTATCAAGGCTAAAAAAACACAAAGAACGAGAATTAATTTATAAAAATTTTTAAAAAAATATGTCATGATTTAGAAGAGAGACACAAAAAACCCTCAAACAAACACATATTATAAACAAAATAACAAACCATAACAAATTATTTTTGATTAAATTAATTAGAACCTACCCAGATTATTAGTTTTTGTTAGATTGCATATTTTGCGACCTATTTTGAAAATTTTTCAATTTATCACGTTCCGATGATGGTTTTTTTTGTTTGGTTCATTGAATTATTTGTTATATAAACTTTCTGTGTACGCTTCCCCACTTCTTCATTATTGTTTATTCTCTTTTTACAAATTTTTTGTCAATGCAAAAAGGGTAAATGAAGGGGGAAAAACTATTTTAACACAGTTTATAAAACAAACAAATTACACCACAAAAGAAACGAGAAAACCACACATTTTTTGGAATTAATATTATCCTACAGTATGGTAAAACGTTAAAAGTTTGATTTTGTAAAAATTGGGCGGTAAGATGGTTACCTCTGACTGATACATCTTACGATTATTTTCTGTTTTACAAAAACAAATATCGTAATGTAAGTGGGGCGCGACATATGCATTGTAGACTTGAACTATCTTAGAAGTAAAAAGTACCGACTTTAGATTCCTGATTGAATAACACATAGAATTCAGTTTTTGGCAAAGTTTGTTGCAATTATATTTCCAATCTAACTGTTGATCTATTGTTTATCCTAGAAACTTAGTATGTGTCGATTTTATTAGTGATGAATTATTTAATTTTAAATTGGCTTCTAAATTATTTTTATTTTGATTAGTATGAAATATAATAAATGAGGTTTTTGAAGCATTTAAATATAAGGAGTTTTTACTAAACCATTGTCCTAAATTTTTTATATTTAGATTACAATTTTCTTTGCAACGACAATTGTAAAATCACTGAAGTTAATGAAACATTATTTATACATGAATTTAAAGTATTAACATATATTTTATAAAGATAAGGACCTGCGGTACACCTATGTTTATGTTTAGTTTTCCTGAAGAAAAAGTCTCATTGCTACTTTTTATTGCAACATATTGTTGCAAGTCAGTGAGGAAACTTTCGGCCCATCGAAGAGGTGCTCCACGAATACCATACGACTCAAGTTTACACAATAATTTTATGATTGACACAGTCGAAGGCTCGTCACAAAATATTCCCGTTTTCCAAACTTTATTAACTCATCATAAAACGTTTCACGGGGCTTCTTTAAAGAATTTTTTAAAAGCTTCAGCCAATATTTTACCATCATTCTGAACTTTGTTGTTTATTTTGATGGATATTTCGGGGGAGAGCCATTTTTTCCCGGTTCCGTCTTTAACCACGTTCCATAAATGATCTTTTTGTAAACCTTACTAAATCTATGAGATTTCCTAGCTGATTTGTACAAATCTAATAATTCTGGATGCCTAGTTTTTATTTAAAAAATTTTTAAGGGCAGCACGGGATTCATTTATGCCTTGATTTACCCATCTTTTATTTTGCTTTTTATTATTATTATAAAATTTCCTAATAGGAAAATGCTTATTAAAATAAAATAGCAATGTATTAAACATCGTTCTCTTGGTATACTGAATCGCCGGTCTCGTTTGCCAATTCATTAAAAAAACTTTCAATATTAGATTCTGAAAAAACTCGTCTGTGACTTGAAGAACTTACATCACTAACATCCTGACCAAACAGATCCACCAATATCGCTCGATGGTCACTATACAACGTATTTTTATCCACCCAAATATTAATATCAATATTACTATAAATATGGTCTAGAATGACAGCTTCTCTAGTAGCCAAAATGTGTTGAAGAGCTTCATAATCAGTTTTATCTGTAGCTCTGTAAGGATCCTTATTAAATAAAGTCTCCCACAAAAAAAATTATTTGGCCTTATTAAAGTCGATCAAGAATATCTAAGAGTTTGTTACAAAATATTTTAGAATCCCATCCGGCGATCTATAACACACGACGACAACAAATTTTAGATTGGGAGTTCAATATTTACTGCACAAAACTCAGAATGAAGATTACTTATGTTGATGCGCAGACCCCTATTTTTTTTGAGCATTCCCCTATTACGCCCTTGGGAGCTACTCCCAAAAAACTTCGTCCCTAAAAAAAAATTTTTTTTTGTCACGGTGTGATATCTCTTTGGAAAGCGTATAAAAATCTTAGTTGAATGGCGCCAAAATTTTTGAGTATATATTATATATATCACATAAAAAACATATATCTCAAGTTATGGAACGAAATGTTAAATAAAAAGTAGCTGAAGTTAAGATCCAGGTCACACCCTATTGTCTTATCAAATTTCATACAAATAGGTTTAGCTGTTTTTGCGTGATTAATGGACAAAAATATTAGTTTATCGGCACTAAAATTTTTGACATATATAGGGTGTTTCACAACTTATGTATAAAAATGAAAGACGTGATTCCTAATACTAGTCGGTGTTTGAAATGACAATTCATTTTGCTTAAATTTGTTCAAAAGTTTTCCCAAAAAAATAACCAAAAATGTGCTAAAACATTTTCATGGCCTTCGACTGTACATTGAAACTTATAAACAAAACAAACAAAAAACAATCATCAAGCAAGCAAGTGCCCGCCTCGCTCTTATCTCCGTATCGCACCACAGAAAGCATTTAAAACAAACTATGCAATATTAGCTGATTCGGTTTTGAAAGTCACGTCGCGTTGTGGTGCGGAGTATTAGTTTTTTTAGTGTTTTTGTTTTGTGTTTTTTTGTAAAAAATGTCATACAACTATTCATTTCTTGGGAAATTAATTTATAAAGGTGCATTTAGACTGTGGTAGTGTTGTCATAGTTGCGTTGTAGCTGTAGTGAATTGTTTTCCATAGATAATGTAGAACGGATTATTTTGATAGATAAATAGTTAACAATATTTTTTGTACACATTTCTTAATATAAGTTAAAATTTTCACCTTACATATTTCTTTGGTATTGACCGAGTAAGTTCCGTTTTTTCCTAATATCAAAAATGCTTTAATTTTAAAATTGAGGTTTATAAAGTAGCAAAGAAATACAAAATTAAACTTGGGGAAAAAAAGGAGAAAAAAGCAATAAATTAGTGGTATTTAGGTATTCTGGTTTATTATAATTGCGAAGAAATTGGGGACCTTTTTCTAAGTGACGAAAAGCGTTTACTTTTAGCATTATTTCGTCGCTTGCATGGACAAATTATATCAAATAATTTAATTTTTAGTCTCATATTTTGCTAGTACTAACCTTTAGAAAAGTTATAGTAACGCATCAGCCGTTGTTCTAGTCAAAAAGACTCACACAGAGATAGGTAGATATTTTTGGGCGTGCATGAAAGAGATGACATGAACATACCAACTTTAAGAATGGGAGTTATTTCCTGGAAAAACAGACAGTCAATATTTGCAATAAAATTAAATAAACAGGGTATTATATTTACGTATGTCTTCATTCCCTTACCAACCGATGTTAATTTATATATAATTTATTATAAATTTATATATAATTTATTTATAGGTACCTAAAAATTTTTGCTATTTTAATACGCAGTGAAAAGAGACAGATTTAAAGATAAAAAGTTTGGTCACTGAATAAGTGCATTGTTCAGTGGTTTGGTCAACTCTTATTTAGTTATAGCTGTATGTATTGCATGCAGTATATATTACATTTGAGAGCAAAAATGTTCTTTTAAAAAGTCACTTTTAAAGTTTTATAATCAATGTTTAAATTACGATTTTGACGTAAAAAAAGGGGGGACTACTATAGCGCCACTGTGTATTGTAGGTAAGTACCATTATTAATTATTAACTTCGGTTGGTCAGGGAATGGGACCTAAGTAAATATAATACTTTGTTCATTTATTGAAAATATCGACTGTCTGCATTTCCAGGAAATAACTCCCATGCTTAAAGTTGGAGTGTCTTTCATATGCGCACAAAAATATCTACTGATCTCTGTGTGAGGGTGAGGCTTTTTGACTACAACCACGGCTGATAATACGGTACTATAACTTTTCTAAAGGTTATTACTAAAGCAATATATAAGATTAAAAAGGTAAATTATTTCTATATAATTTGTCCATGCAAGCGAAGTAATGCTAAAAGTAAGCGCTTTTTGTCACTTAGAAAAAAGGCCCTAATTTCTTCGCAATTATAATAAACCAGAATGATTGATCAGCGGATCAGATATATGTATGTATGTATATATGTATGCAAATACAAAATTACCACATTTTTCTGTTCTTCAAGTTTTATTTTGTCCATCTTTGGTACCCAATCAACCCTAATTTTAAAACTAAAGCATTTTTGAACTTATATTAAGGAAAAACGGAACTTACTCGGTTAAGACAAAAGAAATGTAAGGTGGAGCTTTTAACATATTCAAAAATGTTGCAGGAGGATCTGTTATCAGCAATATTTGTTTAAAACACTAAACAAGGTAAATTATATTAAAAAGTGTGTACCAAAAAATATTGTTAACTATTTATTTATAAAATATCCTGTTCTGCATTATCTGCAGCACTACAGCTACAATGCAACGACGACGACACTACCACAGTCTAACTGCACCTTAACGAAGCACAGCAAACCGCCGCAGAAGCTTACCGAATTTATTCCTGTGTCTCCTTACATTAATAGAGGTATGTCATTATTTGACCTTTTTATTTACTTGTGAGAATATAGAATATTCAGCAATTAGGGGTTTTGTCACTTTATATGTATCATACTTCAACAAATCATTTGCATACTTTTAGTAGTAAAGTGATGCCTTGGAAAAATGTTTTGAGAGGCTTTTGAAAACGGCGTAATCGTTTTTTAAAAATATTTTTGTATTAATTGCAGGCCACTTAATACGCTCTAAAAGTTACTGACAAGTTGTGAAACACCCTGTGTATATATAATATAAAATGTATTGAAAAAGTCTACTCGAAATAAATTCTGGATACACTCTGAAAAAGTCTGGATAAACTCTGGAAACGCCTACATACATCGTGGAAAAGTCTGGCTTCACTTTGGAAAAGTCTGGAAAGAGCCTCAAAAGGTCTGAATACACTCTGAAAAAATCTGGAAAGATCCTGGAAAATTCTGGATACACTCTGGAAATGTCAGGAAAGACTCAGGAAAAGTCTGGAAAGACCCTGCAAAAGTCTGGATACACTCTGTAAAAGTCTGGAAAGAACCTGGAAAAGTCGGTAGACAACCAGAAAAAGTCTGGATACACTCGGGAAAAGTCTAGATACACTCGGAAAAAGTCTGAAAGCTTTCTGGAAAATTTTGAATACACTCTGGAAAAGTCTGGATACACTCTGATAATGTCCGAAATCACCATGGAAAAATCTCAATACACCCCTGAATAGTGTGGATACACCCAAGAAAAGTCTGAATATACCCTGGAAAGTCTGACCGACCCAATCTAACCCATGTGTATACGAGTAGTGGTTTTTTATATATGTTCTTGAGCGAGGGAAGTTTTAGAGTAAATCTTTACACGATTTATTTTCACAAGCGCAGCAAGTGATTTAAAAAGGCGACTAAAAAAAGCATAGATTAGCCGCGAGTTGTAAACACTACTTTTCTTAATACTTTTATTAATTGTTTGCCAAACCACGTCTATCAAAAAATTGTGGTTAGATGTTTTTTAGACGACAAAATTATCTTTAACTTGAGGTGTAACAAGTATATTAACTCTGTGTTTCAGACTTCCATTGTCTATTTTTTGTTTATACACGACGTTTCGATCAGAGATTGTACTGATCGAAACGTCGTGTATAAATACAAAATAGACAATGGAAGTCCGAAACACAGAGTTAATTTCAAACACATCATTGTCTCAAACTTTCAAACAAAGTATATTTTCATTGTTCAAAAAGGACTAATAAAATGCATCCTGGGATTAAATACACGCATGCAAACCATTTTGGGGGGTATCCTGACTACCATCTTTATCTCTGGCTATATTTGTCAGGAAATTCCTGCGGTTTTTTTACAAATCAATGTAACCATTCTGAGGATATGACTGTAAGAACCAGACACGCATCAGAACTGGCTGTATTCCACTTTCTTTGAAAAATACAGATCGTTATCCCTACAAATTAAACCAATACAGAATATTATAGATTTTAAAAAAGCAGCAAATAATATGCCCTCGAAATTTGTTTTTATACTTTTCAATTTACTTAATATAATTTACTCAATAATTAATATTAAGAGCAGAGTTTTTCTTCTGTCAGTGAACTTAGATCAGTAAACGTCGAAGTGACCTTAGCTCAGTAAAAGTCGAAGTGACCTTCAAAACGGGTCATGTGATATCCATACTTTTTGGGGTCAAATAAACATCAAAATTTGATGAACTTTGAATGGAACGCACATTTTCTAAAAACTAAGCCATCGCTCAGAGCACTTTTTTTGCCGAATAAGAAAAAATCTTTCTAAGGCCACCGATTCAAATGTTTAAATATTTCAAATTAGTGGCCTTAGTAAGAATTTTAGCTTATCCGGAAGAAAATTAAAAAAGTGCTTCGAGTCGTATTGTCCTTTTTACAAAATGTGCCTTCCATTCAAAGTCCAGAGTGGCCATTTTCTATAAAACCAGGAAAAATCAAGTAATTTCGACTGTCAGGAAAATCTCAATGAAATGTCAAGAAATTTCAACAAAAATCTGGAATTTTAAAAAGCATTATAAAAAATTGATGGAAATTCAAAGTTTTAATACTGATTGATTCTTTAAAAAAGTTTTAATCAATCGGATATTTTTTTTATTTCATATTTCTTATGGCAACTTGACAGAGATAATTTAACAACAAAAAGGTGGGCATACAAGCAAAACCATTAAGCTAAAGGCGGGGTCCAGAGTTAAGCCACTGCAACAAAGGCAAGAGAAGTTTGATAGTGCGAAAACGACTTCTTTGTAGTAAGCCCTTTTTTCTAAAAACAAAAAAAATCGGTTACTCAGCTTTGAAGCTTACTCAAGTCAACTTTTTTTCATATATATATATTTCAGAAAAGACATGAATTTCCAAAGAATTTTTGGCTTAAAGGACCCTGCACGGATAACATGGAGATAACATGGACCTGCGGACCGCGGTAAAATGTAACCATATTTTAAAGGTATTATACCAAAGGTCAATATAGTGAAATTCTATGAGGATTGTATGTCTGTGATAGGAGATATGAGCCGTCTAAAATCGTATGTCTGGCAAAAACCTACGTAACTTAAAAAGAATTTGTAGATTTTCCTCTTTGGGTCTCAATTAAAAGATACTTGAATACTACACAGGGACGTATCCAGGGGTTTATCTTATCTTACTGTCTGAAAGGATTAATTTAAAAAAATACGTAAATTAAAATTAAAAGCTTTTGTGTATCTTTTTCACTGGTGTTTTTTTATGAGTTTGGTCTCATTTGAAAGGTAATTAAATGGCGTGGGCAGGATTTAATTTAAAGGAGGCCATAAGCCTTGAAAAGTCAATAAATAAGAAGAATAATGTTAAAAACAGAGGACAACCTTATTTCTTGCATTTACATTTTTTGTTACAAACCATTAAATATTGACTCCTATAGATTAAATTTTCCCTTAAAATTAAAAGCAAACTTGGCCTATACTCAATGTCATAAGCAAGCAGAAATTGTTTTAGGGGGAAACTGAGGATTCTTGGAGGGGGTAACTATTTTAGTCAAAATTAATAGTTTGGAAGGGGGGCAGCATAAGCCTTCCATCCCCCCACCCTCCGTACGCGTATACCCTTAAAGAGTACCTATAGACAAAAAATGTCAATGCAAGAAATAAGGTTGTCCTCTGATTTTAATATTTTTATTATTGATTAACATTTTAAAGCGTATGCCTTCCTTCAAATTAAATCGTGCCTTCGCCATTTAATTACCTTTTGAATGAGACTAAACTAAAAAAAAAAACACCAGGGAAAATGAAACACAAAAACTTTTTACTTTTTACTTTAGTTTTTTAAATTAACCGTAAGAAAAAACCCTGGATATGCCCCTGTGCAGTATTCAAGTTATGAGAAAAATCTTCTTAGGTGTTTTCCAGACATACGTTCTTTGACTCATATCTCCTATCATATACGATCCCAATAGAATTTCACTATTTTGACCTTTTTGGTACAATACCTTCAAAATATTAAAATGTGGTTACATTTTACGTCGGGTCATAGGTCCATTTTATCCGTGCAAGGTTCTTTCAAAAATTTGGCCTGCGCCGCTATAAGGGCATTTTAGTTTAATTAAAAAAAAATAATATGAAACGTGTAAATAATAGAGACTTATCGGTACATAAAGTCAGCATAGCCTGACTTAAATAAAGACGGCATTATTTATGACAAATCTGTACGAAGTTTAAAAGGATTCTGACATTTTGTTTGTCTAAATATGTCGACTTTCATAATGTTTGTGCCTGCCTTTAATAAAGGACGGCATTAACTTTAATTTGTCAACTTTAAAAATGGCACAATATGAGCATGTTTAGATGACATATTTATGTGACAAAAATGTCAGAAACCTTTCAACCTTCGTGCGGAACTGTCAGAAGTAGTGCCGGGTCAGGCTATGCCGACCTTATGTACCGATAAGTCCCTAATATAAATTTTAAAAATTTAAATAAATTTTCGCCGGCGACGCAGTGGTGACTGGATTTGGCTAACGTATCTAATCATTGATTGTTACAATTTTTAAGGATTTTTTCTTTCAGAAACATTTAAGAGGTGCTAAAGATGGCATCTTTAGTAAAATTTTCTTAAAATTTTTGCCTGCGACGCATTCATAAGATGATTTCTCAAACATGTCTAGAACTGAAACTAGATTTGTATCCAACTCAGTCCCTCTTGGCAGGTAACCCAACCTACTTTTTTTTAAATAAAAATCCTGAAGTTCAAAATTGTTAGCTTAAAATGCAAAAAAGTTATATTTTTTTCTCCAACAATTTTCTTAAATTTTTCCAGTTCAACCCACCACCTACTAAAACGATGATGGAGAGGGGGTCAGGGAAAAACTTTAAAAAATGGTCTGGAAAACCGGGAAAAGTCAGGGAATGTGGTATTACAAAAAAGTGGCCACTCTGAAATCAAGCCAATTCTGATGTTTATTTGACCCCAAATTTTATGGATATCACGTGACCCGTTTTAAACGTCACTTCGACATTTCCTGAGCTAAGGTTACTGACAGAAAGAAAAATATCTACTCTTGCTGTATTTGTTTTCCAAAAGTTTTCTTTTCAATATTTTACGTTACTAGTTTTATGTATTGGAAAATATTGTCGACATTAAACTATTTATTTATTTATTCTCGAATTTTTCGTTTTGACATCTGTCTGTCAATGGCAAATATTGTAACTGTTTAAAGATTTAAAGTTTATTATATCTAAAAATATTTGTTTTGTCACGCATGTTGTCACGCATCTCAATCATAAATTTTTTAACTAATTTATTTTAAAAAAATACCGTGAAAATGCTGGACTCAAATTGTGCTACGACAGCAAAATTACTTTAACAGAATTTTAGATCCTGTTTAAATTTTCCTGCTAAGAGTTTTTAACAAGAACTAAAAAATATAAATATTTATTTATATTTATATTTAGTTTATAATAAAAACTTAATTATTTTTGCCCTTTCATCAAGTTTGAATTTGTAAGTTTTTACACACAAATATTGCAGTGTAGTTTAGTTTTGTATTTTTTCATGAGGTTCTTTGGTCACAGAAGTCAAAGAACACAAGCTTATTATATTTTTGTGTTTTTTTTTTGTTCATTAAGGATACTACTAGTTGAAATAAACAATTTTCAAAGGATCAGTGGCCTGAAGATATGTCAGCCTGCGCTTGAAGCTATTGATACGAAATTGAAATATCGCAAACGGTAGAGTTTTATAATTGCGACAGGTTTAATATAATCCTGGAAATATTTAGGTTATTTTTTAAAATTTTAGACGAGTTATCTCATGGGCCTGTTTCTCTTCCCAGAAGATCCCGAGATGCGTCTAGGCTTTTTTTTCACCGGAGTCTCTCCGGCTGGCGGCGCTTCCAATATTTGGACAGCTATTTTGGATGGCAACATAGATCTGTCAGTCTTGATGACCTCGATAAGTACTTGCGCAGCGTTTGGCATGATTCCTTTTTGGATTTTTACATTAGGTCGGTGGACAATTTATATAAACATTAATATTTTTTTATAAGTACCTTAATCAAAATCATGATTTTACCAACTGTTCGTAAATAACTCTGGACCTGAGTATAAAAACGGCCAATCTCCATTTTTGCCCATATGGAGTTAATACCATCACTGTCGAAACTACTTTTTTTGGGGTTTTTGCCACTAAGTTAAGGAAATTTTTTCAACAATATGTTAAAACCCACTGCGTAAATTCCTAAAGAAAAAATTTTTTTTGTTTGTCAGTGGTTTTTAAATCAGATAAAAAATTTGCCCACACACACGCAAATCCTAACTAGAATCTAAGTACCTATCTGACGTTTCGGCCGAAATTCTACAGCCGTTATCAAAGGAATTATTCTTTTTAAAAAAAATTTCTATTCTTTTTTTTTAAATATCTGTCTCTTGTTATACAACTGACTGACTATACTATAAATAAATACTCAAACAAATATAATTTTGATTTTAAATTTTATTAAACTCACCCAATACCTTGTTAGCTACTATCGACGCACCAATTGTAGTGTAGGCAAATTTTTTATCTTATTTAAAAACCACTGACAAACGAACAATTTTTTTTCTTTAGGAATTTACGCAGTGGGTTTTAACATATTTTTGAAAAAATTTCCTTAACTTAGTACCGAAAAACCCAAAAAAAGTAGTTTCGACATTATGAATCCGCCACAAACATATAGATTTTATTTAATACCATGACTAATAAGCACATTCAAAAGTACAGGTATAAAAAAGGCCATACTCGTTGTATGATTGGTTGCCGATCTAGTTCCATTAATTTTGGCCTATCTCCCATATATATACACGTAAGAACGGAACTTTAACTAACTATTACTCAAAAAACGAAAAATGGAGTGTGGCCCTTTTTATACTCAGGTCCAGAACTAAACCGTGACTTTTGGTTACCGTTTGAAAAAAAAACCTTTTTTTTTTATACCTTCATCAAAAACGTGATTTTAGTAACTGTCTGCAGATAACTAAAGCATGGCTTTTTTGGTTACCGATGCAAACAAAATTTTTCACGGGTGCAAAAAAAGATTTCGGTCCGTTTTTTACCCAAAATTAAAGCGAAATAGCGGAATATAGCAATATTGAAAAAATCTAATTATTCTTGCCTAAAAATTAAGTCATTTCCGCCGGTTTTCACCAAGTATTTACGAAAAAATCATTTAAAAAACTCGTCAAAATTTCAAACTGTCAAAGATTAAAATACAATGTACGTCACCGAGTAGAAAGGCACATCGCTATGGAATCCGCATTGTTATTTCATTTACCAGCCGCCTTGATTTATAGTGTAAAGATGGTGTGTTGCGAGAAGTGCTCTTCGTTCGAGATATTTAAAAGTATTTTGCTGTTTTTCTTGGATTTTTTGATAAGGGTGTTAAAAAAAATAGTGTTAACAACTCGCGGCTAAACTGTGTTTTTTTTACTCGCGTTTTTAAATACCTCGTTGTGCTCGTTATTTAAACCAACTCTTGTAAAAAAGCACTATTTTAGCCACTAGTTGTTAAAACCGAGGTTAAAACTACTATTACGGGCGCAAAAAAACTTACGGGTGCAAAAAAATGTTCCCATCCAATTTTACCCAAAATATCCAGAAAAATAGTGCAACATGGAAATATTAAGAAAATTTAATTATTCCTACCTAGAAACTAAGGAATGTTTTCAAGTTTTCTCCAAGTATCTACGAGAAAAATAATTTCTCAAATACGACAAAATAACATACTGTCAAAAATTAAAACGGCCAACCATGTAACATCACATAGTTGTGTCATTCATTGGCCGCCTTTAGTTTGTGGGACACTGGAGAAAAATGGTATTCTTTCTGTATTTAAGAATAGCCCTATACTTTAAAAAATATTCTTTCATTAAGAATAGTAAGTAACATCTCTCCCACAAACTCTGGCGACAAATAAGTACTTATACGAGAACAATATTCTATTATATATGCAAAGCTTGTGCAAGCCCAAGGTGCTATTATATTAGTGGTTAGATCGTCAAAGTTTAATTTAAGTTAGGTTATAGTTTAGTTCAATTTGTTGATTTAAGAGTACAATCTGCTTGAATCAAAGATAGGATTGGGACTGGGGGTCAATTTATTCGCTTTTATATTTTGATTTCGATTTAGTATGACGTCACACTACAACTTCATTTTACACGTGGCTTGGTTCGACTTTAACTTCTTCAATCAATATAAGAAATCGAAAAATAAACTTTAACACTTTTTGTTTTACTTTTTTAACCAACAATATGCGCAAATAATGTTTCTAAACAATAATAGCTGATTTAATAAGGTGTATCTTCCCACGTAAACGTTACCCCTCAATGCGCTGTTGTTGATAGAAGCACCCGTCATGCGCCGATGTTATAAAATATTTCCTCTAGAGATATTTTATGGAATCAAGTAGTCAGAATTGTAGTGCGAATTCATGCTCATCGAAATCTAAATCTAAAAGCAGTAAAATTGACCCCTGGTCGAATAGTAGATACTATTTCTTTAATCGAAGTAATTATTTTTTAAGGTTGTAGTATGAATTTCGTGTTGGATTAAGTTTAACAGTTATTGGTTTAAATAGCGTCATTACCTTCCCCTTGAATTGGCTTTAAATAACTTATTCATTCAAGTTGTTGTGTATACTTGTTCCAACGTCTAATATTGATCCTCATGTATTCTCTTGGTACCAGTATATCTTTTTCCGTGTATAAAAGTGGTGAGTGTATCTTCTGTTTTTTAGTTTTCTTATAAAGGTATAAAACAAATTTTGTTAACAACTTGCGGCTAAACTATGCTTTTTTACTCGCGTTTTTAAATCACTCGCTGTGCTCGTTATTTAAACCAACGCTTGTAAAAAAAAAACTATTTTAGAAGCTAGTTGTATTGTTCATTTCAAATTTTCCGGACCAATTTCAGTATGGCAGCTGACATTTAAACAAACAAACTAAATAAAATTGTGATTGTTATTGTCAAAAAAGTTGGGCCAATTTTTTTACTCACTATGTTACTAACTAAACTTCAAAAAAATGCAGTAAAGAGTATAAAATGAGAATAAAAATGCTTTTATTTTATGCTTTTTAAAGTTTTTTAAGTTGGTTTATTTTTTTTAAGTTGTGCGTTTTAGTGGTAAAATGCTTGTCTCTGATATACCTTTTAAATTTTTAACTGAATAATACTGGGTAAAGAAAATTGTTCTATTTAGTTATTTTGCACTAGCGATCGTCCGCGGCGTTGCCCGCGATATACAAAAATAACTTTATTCGACAGCTGTCATCGAGCGAAATGACAAATAAAACGTAGCCTATGTTTCAGTTAGGGTCACACCTTATCTTTTTACCAAATTTCATCCAAATCGTTTCACCCGTTATATAGCAGACACAAACCCACAAACTTTCGTATTTTTAATATTAGTATTTCTTTTTAATTATTCAAGAGAAATGGAATGGAATACGGTAAATTATTAAAGTTAATACATGAGATGGTGCACAGTTTTAAAATTTTTAATTTTTTTTGTTTTATTTAGACTTTTAAGTTTTTTTAATGAAAAGAATTTTAAAATAATCAGAATTATGTAAACAGTTACTGGACGAAATTGTGTTTGTCTTTCGAGCTTGTGGTATGTTTTTTTAAACAGGACCGGCTATACAATTTTTACTTTGCGGTTTTATGATACGAAATTTACCCACTATCAAGTAGCAATTGGTCATGACGAATCCAGCGTTCATACTCTAAATATATGGATAGAGATAACACAAGCAACTACATAAATTAAAATTGGTAAAAAATATATTATTTTTTACTGTGGAACCAATAAATACTTTTGGTTTTTTTTGTAAATAAGAAAAATTAAGAACATAGCTAACCAAAAATTTCAATCGGTTAGTAATGGACCACTTAGCACCCTATCTGTGAACCACAGTTTCTTGAATAGACCAAGGGACCCTGCCTGTGAACAGCCTAGTAAATGCTGCAGTCAGAAAGTAAGGTTAGAGTATCAAAATATTTTTTATATCTGAACGGTTTGAACTAGGGCAATTAAATTTGGTACACATATTTGTAAGTCGTTTGGGAGATATGAGGGGATTATCGAAAAACACATTTCACTCCATTGTGGCCACTAGAGCAGGGTTCCCACTGACTTGAAAAATCTGGAAAAGTCAGGGAATTTTGAGAGCTACCTGGAAAAGTCAGGAAATGACCAAAAGATCCCCAAAAGTCAGAGAATTGGCTCACAAAACCTGGAACTTTTCTTTCTCAACCTATTTTTTAAACCAACTTTGTAAAAAATATGTGAGTTCTTCTCTGCTCAACTCGTATATAAGCTCAACATCTGTTTCGCGCTCAATCAGTTCCAGTGCACCCAAAATCCAAGAGCAAGAGAAAAGAGAGAGCAAAGCTATTAAAAACGTGTAGGACAAGAACCGCATCATTACCCAAGGCAGATTGTAATATATTTGGTTTTCGTTTCGAAATAATAAATATCACCTGGTATTATTTCTCCTCGTTCTAAACACACATCGCGCTATTTTCTGTTACAACTTTCAAGTGTAGTCTAGCGCGTTTTTTCTAATCCTACAATATTTGTCATGTAATGTATTTATTCCTAACCTTTAAATGATGTGGGGTGCAACAGCGATGCGAGATTTCCAGAATTTTCAATTTTTTTTAAGAGCAACAATCCAAATTGTCGAAAAAAAAACAGTTTCTAATTTAGACTGGATAAGTCCTTCCATAAGTTCACCAGGGGGCTGATTCTTGAAAATCGTAGGAAAGATCGCACAGGAACGGTCCTCTCCCTGATATCGACCAATAATAGGCTTTGAAACGATCACGAGTTATCCGAAACCTATCCGACCACGACCGAACCTCACACGATTGCCGTGTATCGAAGGAACTTTCCTACACTTTCGTACACCACCCTCGGACCTCGTGAAAAACGACAATCCAGTCAGCTTTGCGCGTGCATCATGCAAGCTCGGCAGCTTCTGAACCTTCTTATTGGCCGAAACGAAGGATGTGAACGTTCCCGTGCGACCTTTCCTACAAAATTCAAGAATAGTGGCAGTGCATACAGGCTGTGAAAACCAATAGATATCAAGCATATTCTAAGCTGCACCAATTACTGTAAGTGTATTG
The DNA here is from genome assembly GCA_963921995.1 of Oxystoma pomonae. Lineage (NCBI taxonomy): Eukaryota > Metazoa > Arthropoda > Insecta > Coleoptera > Brentidae > Oxystoma > Oxystoma pomonae. Next base: position 85,546,267 of record OY998164.1, on the reverse strand, counting down.
TAAGTACATTTTTGTAATCTTTTCTTATTAAGCAATCACTTATGGATGCAGAAATATTGGTTTGCAAGGAGTCTTTAAGATCTACATTCCAATTATGTCCACATCATCTGCGAAGGCCAGTAGTATGTTGGGTCCTTCCTGGTGGAATATAGCCGTTGGTGTCTCAATATTGGCTTTCCTTATTGCATATTCTAATGATATGTTGAAGAGTTGGGGTGAAAGATAGTCACGACCCTGCTTAAGCCCATTGTTGATACCAAAGAAATCAGAGTAGCTCCGTTCCACCCTTATCTTGCACCTTGTATCCTCCGTACAAATTTTTACCAGGGATATCAGCTTTTAGAAGCCTAGTTCCTGCATTGCTTCCCACAACTGCGTGTTTGAAATCGATAAACATCTGGTGAAGTTCTCTGTCAAATTCCCAGCATTTTTCCATTATATGTCTAACGGTGAAAATCTGGTCTATTTGCTTATGGGTAGTATCGGTATTTACCTTTTCGTTGAGTAGTTCGCAAAAGTAGTTCTTACATGTGGTTAGGATCTCTCTTTCGTTGGTATGAGTAGTCCGTTGTTTGGTGAGGGGAAGTTTTCGGTTCTGGGTTGGTATTATGTTTTGTGCTTTGTTATTCTCTGAAAGTATTCTTTTATTCTGTTGTTTTGTCTGTTTTCCTCCATTTCTTTTATTATATTTAGATAATGGTCTCTCTTTTTCTTTTATATCATTCTGCGTGCTTCAGATCTTTGTTGTTTATACTCTTCTATATTAGATGCTGTTGGGTGTTGAAGCATTTTTTCCTGGTCATATTTTGTCTTTCCGTAGCTCTACTACAGTCGTCATAAAACTACTTCCTTCTTTGTTTTCTCTTTTTGTCGAGCACTTGACTAGCCACTCTAGTTAGTGTTTCTTGGATGTTCTTTCAGAGCTCTTTTACATTGTAGCTCCATTGCGGTTTTTTTATTCTTTAGTTCTTGGTTTCTGGTATATTTCCTGTATTTGTTCTGTCTTGAGTTTTTCCGTATTCGAGTTTATGCTGGTGTTCTTTTTCGTGTGCATGTTAGTTTTATAACTTGCTAGATGGACCAAAAAAACGTTGGTAGAACTAGGCAAATTAGTCTTTTATTTTTAATACTGTTAAGTACCTGATTTATTTTTAGAATTTAACAAATTTGGTTGCTGTGCTTTTTGCCTTCAAATAAAGTTACGAACAAAGTTTCTCGTCTTATTTATCTGCTTTTTACCTTTATATCTCGATTATATTAATACCTGCTAAATTTGAGCTTTCAAAAATTGTCATGGTAAAAGTCTACATTTATTTGGTATCCACATAGACGGGAATTTGGAAATCAGAATTTGGTGGTAACCCTGTAGGGTCACTACATACCAAATTCCATTACCATAGGTTGAACCGTTCAATTTAAAAAATATTTTTAATCTTACTTTTTCACTGTCGCAAAAGCCCACAGAAATACCGATGCTCCTCAACTATTAATATATGATATGGTTTTTGGTAGATATTATGGTTTTTAATAGATATCATATTTATGTAAAACTGAAAATTAATTTTTAGGAACAACAATATTTAAAGAAGCAAATTTGGAGGTGCCATATACCCAAATTACTACCTATGTGATCGCTTTAATCATTCCTCTGGGCATTGGTTATTTAATAACCAGGTAACAATATATCTGTATACAGGGTAAGACAGCGAAAGTCTGGATATCGCAAAATGCGTATAAAAAAGGACCGCTATATGGGCATCAAGTAAGAGCGACAGTAACAAAAAGCACATACAAAACTTTCCAATTTAGAATCCGTACAACGTAAACGCTTCCCACATAGCAATTTGTCATCCTTAGCACATGCATGGAATATCCTCAAGAAAAAGAATATGTTAAGGATGTTCTAAATGAATATTGGAACATCTTTAGCATGTGCTAAGAATAGGTCACCTTCCGCCCTAATCACATGATATACAGGTTCTTAGGATGAGACAGATATCCTTATTACATGCTATTCACGTGCACATAATGTACTTACAGATGTCTTTGTTAGGTGCTTAGTATGTTTTTTACACCCGATTCCCACCTACGCGTTCCCCATGCGACTATAAAAACACATCACGTGATATGACATATACACGGATAGGCAAATCCATGTCGGACCACGTGACGTGTCTTAGAGTCGTATGGGAAATGTGTAGGTGGGAACCAGACTTTGAGAATATATACCAATTTTAGAATGTTCTTATAGCTACATTCTACTGATAGTATGTCTATCATTCTATTATCATACTCGGTACGTACACTTTTTGAATATACTAAGGATCTTAGTTACATTCTATTCTCATGTTTGGAATATATTTTAGAATGTAAGAATGTTTGTGGAGACATTTTTATCACACACAAAATGGGTTAAATATGCTCTTTTTCCTAAATACCTACGTTTTTCCAAAAAAGCACAGTATATGTTAATAGGAAAATACGTGCTTATAGTCAAAAAATAATTAAAATTCGTTTTCAAATAAGCAAAATTTGTATTACCAAAAATTAAAGCATAAAATGTCACACAGTTCACTAAACTAATAAACAAGACCCAAATAAAAACAGTTAAACTTACTAATATCAATATACAACGTACTGTTTAGGCATTCATGAAGCCCAAATAACAAAACAAACGGTATTAAAAAGAAATCTAAAATACATTTAAAAAAAAATATTTAAATACATAAAAAGGCTTGAGGCTTTCTCGTCCCGTATTGAAAGTTGACATTTTTTTTTTAATCCAAGACGGCGGATACGTTTAAAAAATATGTATTTTTGACGCCCCCCTGCAAAAAAATTGTGCGCCACTGTGTCTATTAAAATACTGCGTTGCAAAGCCACATTCTTCTGATTTCGATCGAGGTCTCATTTACTAAAGTTGTTTAAGAACTATAAATAATATAGTCTGACGAAAGAAATAAATTTTGTTATGATAAAAAGAAAAATGTCTTGTTTTTAAAATACTCGTAGTTTGTCAAAAATATATCTTTTACAGTTCTTGTACGATTTTAATTAATGAGGCCTCGGTGGAAATTGGAAGGATGTGGCTTTGCAACGCAGCATTTTTAATACACAGTGCCACACAAGTTTTTTTCTGGGGGGGATCAAAAAAAAGCGTCGTTATTTGAACTGGACAAAAAAACAGAATTTAGGCATGTAATAACAAATAAAATGTCATGCCAACAAATAAAAATTTAGCCTTATTCAAGAAATAAAATATTTTTTTACTCTAATTATTTTTTGTGTGAATATATATTCAATCCATAGTTGCTCTTCTATCACCCCAGCTGCGTGATGATAGTACACCACGAGATGAGTGTTCAATTTTATGCAATCACTTAAACCTATCAATGGTGCTGACCTGTACCATCAACAAGAACGAACAATTTTTTTTTACAAATATCATTAATTTTGATAGTCAAAATAACTTCACCAACTGATTTAATTTAAAATTTAGAGCTAACATAAGACACTAATGATATGTTTGTACTATTTATAGGAACATATATCTTAAGCGTAGTCAAAAATGTGTTTTGGCAAAATACTTATCTCTGCTCCCGTATTTAACTTAAAGTCTACTAAACAATTGTTTAAATACCTGTTTCAATCAATCAAATCAATCAACCAAAAATATACTTTATTGTCGGAAATTAAAATTAAATTTCATTGACAAAGCTTTGTCTTAATTTCTAGGGGCCCTATTATTATAATAGTTAACGTTAAGGATATACAAAAGAGTACAAACAAAATAAAATAAAACAAATAGATGTAAGAAAATAGGTAAAATACGCAGTCAATTAAACAAAACAAAATATGTAACGAATCAACCCACTGTAAGAGTAATTAAAGCTTTGATAAAATAATTCAACATTGAAAGAACATACATAGGTACTACATCCATTAGAACAAAGCCACAGGTATAAAAAATGTTAAAAACTGGATATTATTAAAATTTTTCACTTAAAAATTCATTAATATTGTAGTAGGCTTTTTCAGTTAAAAATATTTTATGTTCTAGTCTAAATTTTTTAAGGTTACCTATTTCCTTTAACCTAACAGTCAGATGATTAAATATTAATTTCCTTGTATATATTACTGAATTCTGTGTTAGTGCAGACTTTGGTATATTCATAATGTTTTTTATACATAACTGTAAGTATTTTATATTTTAAAAATAGTGGCTTGCAATGCTCCCTATAACCAACATTTCACATATAACAAATTCCTCTCTTTTGCATCCCAAAGAGAGATTCAACAGTTACCCCAAAATGCAATGCCATATCTGATATGGGTTTCAACTAACAAAAAGTAAACCACTTTGGCAGTATTTAAAACAAGTGCATTTAAGATTATTCTTACCGCATGACATCCGTTTGCCAACTTTTTGTTTAGGTTTAAAACATGTTCATTAAATTTTAGTTGATTGTCCACATAAATTCCAAGGAATTTACAGCTTGCCCTGTTTTCAATAGCGTTTGTGTCCAGAAAGCAGGTTGGAATCACACCAGGAAAGTATGTTGTCCTCGGCAAACGATGTCAGTTTAGCTCTAATGGGAAGATGGTTTATATAATTTAAGTAGAGCAGAAACAGTACTGGGCCTAATACAGAGCCTTGTGGAACACCATTGATCACAGCTATAGTAGATGATTTTTTATCACTTATTTTCACAAATTGTTATCTTCCGGAAAAGTAGGATTCGAACCAAGAGTATGAGACTCCTCTAAAGCTATAGATTTCTAGCTTTTTAAGCATAATTGTGTGATTTACACAATCAAAGGCTTTAGAGATGTCGCAAAACACAATGGCGACAAGCTCATTTTTGTTAATACTGAGAAATGCCTGCTCTAAAAGATTAAACATAGCATAGTGGGTGCCCTTAAAAGGTTGGAATACAAATTGTGTTTCATTGATAATGTAGTGCTTTGAAAAAAATTTCAACATTCTTTTTTTTACTAATTTTTCTACTATTTTTGATAAAGTTGATAAAAGTGATATGGGACTTGTCCACTTCACCTCCTTTATAAAGAGGCACAACTGTCGCCTTTTTTAGGCAGTCTGGAAATATACCTGTTAGGAATGAAATATTAATGCATTCAGAGCAAATTTATGGAGATGTCGTGACCGCTGGATTTACTGTTTTTAATTTCTTTAAAGATTTCATGAAGTTCATGAATATTAGTATTATTTTCCAATTCTCTTTGGTTTCATTTTTAGAAGATTTTATTCTGTTTTGATAATAGCTTTCTTTTGCAGCTTTTAAAACCTTCTTATAAATATTGGGATGCCTCCATTTATAGAAATAATTCGTTCTTAAAATATTTGTCGAAGGTAATTTGAAACTACTCGCGAATTATGAGCAGGAAAATCGTCCTGCTGAAACCATGTTGCTTTCAAAGTAATTTTGATTTACATGACGTGACTAGTAGGTAATCCGTCGCTTGAGCGTGGGAAAATTTTGGAGACCGTGGAAAAATGTAATTTCTGGAATTCGTGACTTCATAACGCCACCTAAAGAGCTTGTCGGTACGGCCAAGAGATGGGGCTGGTGCGACGCGTAAAAACGTTAATCCTTTAATTTTTTCAAATCGGAAAAATATGAACAATTTAAAGTTATAAGCCTTTTTGGTGATGGTGCAAAGGGTTTGTAAATTAAAAATTGAAAAAAATTTGCCCATTGAAGAACTGCGTGACCACATATTACTAGGGGGGCTGGTGCATTATAGCATTTGCTGGTACGTCCAAGAGATGGCGCTGGTGCGAACCGTTTATCATTGAATTTTTGAAAACTGCAACTTTTAAATTGGAAAAATTTGCAAATTGAAAACTTTAAAGTGAATGGTCTTTTTGGTCACGGTGCAAAGCATTTGTATGGTAATTTTTTTGAATATTGGACATTTAAAAATTTGAAAATCGAAATTTATCGGAGTTTCATTTTTATAGATTCGAAATCGGAGTACGCGGTAAGACAAAGCAAAATGCTGTTTGTGTGTGCATATTTTACATTTGAAAATTTGACCATTTAAAAATATGAAATTTAAAGTTGGTGCGAAGCGTTATTTGCACAGTAAAAGATTATCACGGTGCATCAAAAATTTAACATGTAAACTGACCTTTTCCACTTATCAATTTGTATTATGCATGATTGCTATAGTTAACACTTGAAAAAAAAAATAAAAAGGTTTCTTTGCCCACATTAAAAATAATTATTTTTTGTACTTGACAGTTATTTATAAACTTGCAGTACAGACATATGTGTGCGAATTCGGAGACCTGAACGAAATAATTTTGTTAAGACTATAGGATTACCACCACTGCCGTTTGTTTTTCCAAAAGACGTGTGTTTTAAAATTAAAACCAGGGTAACTGACACGATATTTGGTTTTATTTTTCGTGGAATGGCTGAGAACGTATAGATGCAAAGTTAATTGTCGTGTATTTTGATTAACTGTTCTAAAAATTGAAAGTAAACATTTGGAATGTGAAAAATTTAAGCGGAGCTAAGTAGATTTTCAGTAGCTATTAGAGACATAAAGCAGTAAAATCACTTATCCGTATCCGCATCCTTTGCACTATTTAATTTACAAACGCTTTGCACCACGACTAAAAAGGCTTTTAACTTTAAACTTTCCACATTTTAAAATCTTCAATATATTGGCCGTACCTGCAAACGCTATAACACACCAGCGGCATCTCTGTTCCGTACCTACTACTATGACGGCACGCATTTCTTCAATTGGCTAATTTTTAATTTGCAAACGCTTTGCACCATGACTAAAAAGTATTTTAACTTAAAACTTTTCACATTTTAAAATCTTCAATTTGCAAATTTTTTCAATTTACAAAAATTACAGGATTACCGTTTTTACGTTACGCACCAGAGCCATCTCTTGACCGTACCAACAAGTTCTTTAGGTGGTGTTATGACATCACGAATTCCAGGAATTACATTTTCCTACGGTCTCCAAAATTTTCCTACGCTGAAGCGATGGATTACTTAGTAGGGGTATAACCTGTTGCTGAACAAGTACAAGATTTTTTTTTTTGGGAGTTTAAATTACCTTCGATAAAATAAGGCCCATTGTCCCTCGACCAATACCGAGTATTATTATTATACCGAAAAATGTTTTTTCGTCGCTAAGCAAAATATTTTGTAGGAATTTTTTCTCTGTCACATTTTTCGCTCATAGTTTCACAAAACTGCATGCGACAAAAATAATCACCTTCAAACAACTCCTGAGATCACTTGACTTTATAGGATTTATACCCATACTTTTTTATATACTTTGCCAGATGCGATTTTCAACATCCACCTCTTCAGAAATTGTCCCTATCGAACACGGTTCATACCATCGGTTCATACCCTTAACGTAGGCGCATACCATCTCATCCCATTCTACCCTTTTAGGAAGAACGGAACGATCATCATGTCAACAGGCAATACAACCAGATTGCACCCATAATTTTTAAAATTATGTTGCACGAATCGCCCAATTAAGTCGTGAAAACTCTCAACCTTTAAATACCACTTTCACCATAAAAACACAAGTATACGCGGTATACATTTTTGAAAATCACCAGGACTTACGCACCAGAAAGCACTCGGAGAGCTAATAAACAATAACTATTTAAATTAAAACCTAATTTTTTACTTGTTCGCTTTTGCGCGGTTCAAGGTAATGGTTTGCAAGCTACTTATGTAAGAGTAGCGTGAATAATTTTTCCATTTGACAACATCGCGTAGCTAGGAATCTCTCTTAGTAAATTTGATTTAAATAGCCATCTCACTCAACGCTATTCCTATATCCAAACTTTCGCTGATGAACCCTGAATACAAGTGACAATTTAAAAACTCACATTTGTAGCGGATTGAAACTCCCATAAATTTGCATAAGGTCACATAACCCAACCCAAACAAATTGGCGACCAAAAAAATTAAGATGTCTTTTTTAAACCGATCACTGATTGTTCAAAATTCTATACTTTATGAACCTTATGCATTATTTGAAATTATGTCCTTTTTATGTATGTATATATATATAAAAAAATTTTTACGGGTAGTCGTGACTGACTAATTGAGAAAAAAACCTCGGTTGGTTAGTGGGGATGCAGTCTTATATGGGCCGGAATAAAGTAAACTCCTTTTTTGACAGTCAAGCTTTCGAGTCCAGCTGTTAGATCAAAGCAATGTTGTCTATAAAATACCATGCAAGGACTCTCCGTTAAAATACATAGGTCAAACTAGTCGCAAATTAAAAGGTCGGATTATATCACATAAAAGTGATTGTTCAAAACACGTACAGTCCTCTGCATTAACAGAACATGTAGTTAATAAAGAACACCAGGTGGACTGGGATGGTGCTAAGATTGTAGATCAGGAAGCCTCTTACTATAAAAGACTTTTCCTAGAAATGATTCATATTAACAGAGAACAACAATCAATGAACAAAAAAACTGGTGTGAACAATCTCAGCTCTATTTACAGTTATATCCTAAATTTAGACAACAATAGGTATAATGCATTAATTAATAACCAACAATAACAGCTAATCTTCAATTTGAAAAAAATGTTTTGCTTACATTTCAACTTTTATATTTATTAAAAAAAAAAAATTGTCCAAAACCAAAACCCTTTCCTTTTCTTTTAATTTCTCATGTACCTACAAAATAGGTCAATTAACATAATAATAACACCAAACTAATAAAAAATAAAATATAGGGAAAGTATGGTGAACTGTGGGTCTTTTGGGAGCTTACACTAAAATTTGAAAAATTAATTCTTTTAATATAAAATTTATTTATTTTTTGTTTTTTCAACAATGTATTGTAGGTATTAAAATGTAAACAAAATTGGTGTCGAGCGGGGTATACTGCGTGGTGAGGGAGGCAGCAGAGTGTCATCTTATCTACCCATCTCTCTCGGCAACGAGAAGACACACATAAGTTTATCTGCGTCTAACACTTTTAAAAAAAGAGAATAAGATGACCACTCTGTTGCATCCTTTTCTCGTGCAGTTTTCTCTGTATTACTCGCTCTCTCTCCTGGGTTACTTGATATACTAAAGAAGACCGTTAATGTGACGTCATAAACGTCAAAAAATTAAAAAAATAATATAAAAAGAACCTCTTGTCACCATTTTGAGGACTTTCAATTCTTTTAAACAAATTCATGTAGGTCCAAAAAGCGCAAAAAATGCTCAGGATTGTTCAGAGATATCTAGCTTTATTGTTTTTCAATCCACTTTGGTGAGTACATAATTATTTAGATATATTTGTATGGGTATCTGTATAATTTATCTATAATGGTTGTTATTTAATTAAGTTAATTATTCTAATTGCTTGTTAACTTATTGTAGAAGTCCTGAAGAAGAGAAAAGGTAATTATGCAGTATACGGTTTTCTGCCATTTTTGTTTTTTTTTTTGAAAAATTCTTTATGAGGGCATCTTCTAGGTTCCTAGGACCCCAAATCCGCCTGCGCCCGATTTTTTTTTACGAGAAAAAAGGGTACCCAGGGGGGGGGGGGGTTTGTAATGTGTTTTTCTGGTTGTTTTGGGTTGGGTTGGACTGTGTTGGTTTAGGTTATTTTAGTGAAAAAAAAAAAACAAAACCAACTGGCTTTGGGGTGCCCCCATAAAGAATTTTTCAAAAAAAAATCAAAAATGGCAATATTCTCAAAAGCTTGACTGTCAAAAAAGGAGTTTACTTTATTCCGGCCCATATAAGACTGCATCCCCACTAACCAACAGGTGTTTATATATATATGTATATTTTTATTTATTTTCAGGTATTTAAAACGTTTTGGAGCGTTTATGGCAAGGATCCTGAAAGGGTTCAGTTTCCTGCTTATCCTTTTTATTATTATATTCGCCATTATTACCAATCTGTACTTGTTTGAACTCTTTTCATGGAGGGTAAGTTGTTGTTTGTGTAGTTCAATTTACATTTGTTCTTATTTTGTGTCAGATAAGAACACTTAATGAGTGTTTTTTTATCCTATTTCATTGAGTCACATTGCCCGTTCAAAAGGAGATTAGTATAAAAATAAAACTAAAGAGGGTAAATATATTTATGGTTATATTCGCTTTTTTAAGAATCCTTACTTATTTGAGTTCTTTACTTATAGGGTAAGTTACTTATTATAATACGGTTCAATGTATCTTCTTATTTTGTGTAATTTAATAATATATTTTTTAATAATTGCGAACAAAACTTCAATAGCCTTATGGTGAGCTTAATGATAAACTTTAAAGAGCGGAAGAGCAAGCTAGTAATTTGTGTGGGCCCAAACTAAAATTTGTCGGTATTTTTTTTGCTGAAACAGGGTTCCCACTGACCTGAAAAACCTGGGAAATCTGGAAAAGTCAGGGAATTTTGAGAGATACCTGGAAAAGTCAGGGGAATGACCAAAAAAATCCTCAAAAGTCAGGGAATTGGCACATAAAATCTGGAATTGCTCTTTCTTAACCTATTTTTTTAAACCAACTTTGTAACAAATATGTGAGTTCTTCTCTGCTCACCTCGTATATAAGCTCAACATCTGTCGCGCTCAATCAGTTCCAGTCCACCTAACATCCAAGAGCAGAGAAAAGAGAGAGGAAAGCTTTTTAAAACGTGTAGGACAAGAACTGCATCATTACCCAGGGTGGCAGATCGTGTTTATTGTACATATTTGGGTTCCACACGGGAAAAACGATGAAGGCCCATTTTTTGCTCAAAATGAGATTTTTACAGACTATTATACATCTCGGGCAGCTCCATCATTTGCCACTATCAAAAACGGGAATAATGATAGCAGTTGCAGAGAATCAGCGTTTAAAGTATCTATGCACTCACAAAAAACGATGAAAGTCCGTGCGTAACGGGAAAGAACGATGATAGTGCAGTTCCTCCGAAGAGCGCTGGTTGAAATTATTACGAATTACGACGCACTTCGGCCTCCGACGCAGTTTAAAATCATCCGTGAATTAAAGCGGTTGTGAATTAACATTTTCGTACGTTTACTCGGTATTTTTCGCCATATTTTGTGCAACATGGAGAGAAAACAAGAAAACGAAAAAGCTTCGGGAGAATACCGGACGTTGCAAAGAAAATTTGAGTTCAAAGCTATGAAATTGGTCTAGATTGTCGATGTAAACGATTTAAGTGCTTCTCGAAAATCAGGGAAATAGAAAGAAGGAAAATATTTGGATATTTCTTAGAATTCTTAACTTGTTGGCCTTATAACTTATAAAACCTGGAAAAGTCAGGGAATTTGCAAAATCAGAATTTGGTAGGAACCCTGTGAAACGTACTGTTGTAAGGTAGTGGATTATTACCAATGAAAACTTAGTTTTTTAAATAATGATCGCACACACTTGTTCAAAACAGTATCAAAACCAAAATCAAAACTGTAACGGGTTTAACTAACTAAACGCAAAATCAATTAAAAATAAGATTGATGATATTGAAGTTCTTTTCTATCAACTGCATCAGATTGATGTATTAGTTGTAGCTGAAAGCTCAGGACTGGGGCTGAAAATATGTTGCAGTATTTCACAATTTTCAGCAGGAAAAAGCGAGGCGGTGCAATTTCTATTTTTGTGAGGCAAGACATACTATATAAAATAAATTCAAAATAAACTAACGAGAATACCATCTTTATCAATTTACAGATTCAGATTCGTTTAATTGTAAAAAAGAAGCTTTTTTATATTAATGTTCTTTGCACCACCCTCCCTAAGTCACAAGTGACTTGTCGGGATGATAGTGCTACGTCATTCACAAAATACACCATAGCCAACAATATGTGAAACACAAAAACAAAAGAAGATCTTTTGTCTTGGGTGGAAAAAACGAAAATTCAAACTTGGTTGAGTATCCCACAAGGAACACACAAAGGACCAAAGCGAAAAGAGAAATGGTCAAATGATGTTTCGCCCTGGGCAACCAGCGTGGGCTCATCAGTGGCTCCACTGGTCACCCTCCCCAAATAGCATTCAACACCATCAAATACTTTGATTTCCAAATTTGAATCACTCACAAATAGGCACTGACACTTATCTAAGTCACCTGATACGGGTTCGTCCTGTCCTGGTTATCTTTCCAATAGGATTACGCTCCTAAGGCAATTAAAACAAAAAGAAGTTAAAAAACCTCCGAATCAGTTACTTCAACCGAAAAGCATCTAAAAAGAAAAGATGAAAGACAGTTATGAAAAATTAAAGTCTTATACATTTATTTCTTATAAATACTTATCACAGAGTATTGTCACTTATTGCAATCATTTATACTCTTTAACGAGATTTTAGAAATGGTTATACAAAGTGTCCAGCTCCCAGACTACCCCAGAATTTATTTTGTATTTTTATTTATTAAAATATGTTAAATTTGTTTTTTATGTAATAAAAGTTGATTTTTATCCAATCACTAATTTTACTATTAAACGTTTTTTTATTATTTATCTGTTTTATTTCGGTAGGTAGTATGTTAGACAGCCTTGAACCAACAAATACATAGTGTCGTTGACCAGCAGTAAACTGTTGGAATCATTATATTTTGATTAGTTATGGATCTTGTAGTTATGTTATTATTTATTAAGTTGTTATATTTATTATTGTTTATATATATTTATTTTTTTAAATATAAGCTTCTAAGAGTTAGCAAGTTAATTTCATTGAACAGGTCTATATTGGGTATTTTTTTGGTTTTTAGTATAATTTTTAGAATGTATTTTTGGGTTGTTATTAAGTTATTTAACATTGTTATGCAAGCGCTGCCCCAGATCGTCACACGATAATTTAAAATCGATTCAATCAAAGCCTGGTAAACTATTTTTAGTAGCTTCTGAGAGAGAAATTCTCTTAATTGATAGAATTTTTATATTGTTTCTGTATTTTTTTATATATAATTTATATGTACATAATATAAATAAAATAAACAATGCAAAAAAATGCGAAAAAAATGTGAAAATATGCGAAAAAATACCAAAAAATGTGAAAAAATGCATAATAATGTAAAAAATGCAAAAAAGTGTGAGAAAATGCATAATAGTGTAAAAAATGCAAAATAATGCGAAATAATGTGAAAAAGTGCGAATAAATGCGAAATATTGCGAAAAAATACTAAATAATAAACTAAAGAAATTTTGAGTTTATTGTATTCGGGCAGTTTAAAAAGGGTTAAAAGAAAAGAGTATTTTTCCGTATTTTTTAAAAAGGTATTTTATTAATTACTCGTAATCGTCAGAGGTAAGTTCCTCAAAATCTTCTTCTAGCTCACTTTCACTGATGTACTCATCTGTTTCCTTTTCCGTTTCAGTTTCGCTTTTTTTGTAAATTTTTGTTGTACGTCTTTGACCTTTTGATTTTTTAAATGTTCCATGCTGTGTCTTCTCAAAAATAAATAAATTAATTTATGCTTAAAAGTCAATAAATGAAGAGTTTGTTTAATACAATATTAGTAACTCGATTAATAATACCCATAAACCGCAGTGGCGTATGCAGCACTTTTTCCTGAAGGGGCATATAATTTCGTAAAAATTTTTTAAAAACTATTTTGGAGAAAAGTCGTAATGGGTATTTATTCCACAAACGTAATTATTTTTTTAAATAAATTCCAAGTTAAAAAAATAATGATCGACTAAAATGTTGTACATTGATATGTACAACAAGGTAAATAGCTGAGTAACAATAATTCTATAAAATAAAATAAAAACGTTTATTTTTTAAATCTGTCTTTCTTTAAAAATATGATTTTTTGTTCATAATTTTGCATTTAATATTTTTTATATTTGCGACGTCACTGTACGACAAAATTTGAAGCTTTTTATACAGTGTATCCCATTTAAAAGGATGCACCCTCGGATGCACTTGATTTTTATCGAAAACTGCTCAAAATTCAAGTGGCCTTATTTTGATTCTGTTTAGAAGCCTTTTATTGTTCCTTATACCAATCGATTCGTTTTTAAGATATTTGCATTCAAAATTACCCTGATTCGATTTAAAAACACCTTTATGCATTTTAGGGATTAAATGTAATTTTAATCCTTCAGGGGCTAAAGTGGTAATTTTAATCCCCACGGATTAAAAGTAAATACCATAGCAACACTTGTCAAAAACAATATATGCCAACAATTAGTCATATCTGGGTTGACATCCTAAAACTATAGAGTAGCAAAGTGTAGCCCTCCCTCCGGCCGGGCTACAAATTTCGCCGCGGGATTAAAAGTGGCACTTTAGTCCCTAGGTTTATAATGTACTATTTTTTACAACTTTTCGTAAAATTTTAGTTTTTTCATCACGTCGATTTTGCTTTTCAACAAGATATTTTTTTCGAAAACAGTAATTTTTGTGGAACACACCCCTTCGCGAGGGACGCGTCATACTCTCAGAATGCTTTTTTCCAAAACTACAATTTTTGTATAATGCAGAGGTGCGTGTTACCCGCCGTTTTTAAAAAATAAATTAAAAACCATTTACGTGCAAAAATTTTAAAAAAATTGAATATATTTATGTATCTGAACCAGAAGCTATACCAGAATTTTTTGGTAGTTAAACGATTTGCTGCGAATTATTTTAACCCAATATAACTGAAAAAATCACTATTGTTATTCACAAAAGGGTTTTATTACAGGTGCAATCAAATGTTTCTAAGAAAAAAGAAGCTATTAAAAAACCAAACTAATTTTCCTCTTTAAAAATGGGTTCAAACTATTATTTTCTGCTCAAATACAACGTTTATTTTCAAAATTCGGTAGTAGTAAAAAATATCAGTTTTTGACTAGCCACTGTATATATTACCTAATGATAAATGACTTCATCATGGGGTTTGTCTACAAACTTTTACCATTTTAATTTTATGGTAACTTTTTTTAGATAGGTGTTTTTATTGATAAAACATAGCCAAAAACAGCCTTTTTTAGACTTTGCTTGTTTATATCTCAGGAACTAGCCATAGAAAAACTTTTCTAATTTCACATTTTTTTTAGTTATATACACATTCCTCTACAACATATCATAATTATAGCGAATTCCACCGAAGAAAAACTTCCCATATAATCCTGTATAACCGGGAGCGGGGTCCTTTAAGCTTAAAAAATGAGTAAACTAACCATAACAAAAAATAAAAGGCTTATAAAGAGAATCAAAACACCTTTAAAATGAGTTACCACTTGACCCACTTTTCCTATTTAAATTCGGGGAGTGTCGCCCTTGCAAACAAAATCGACGTGTTTTGAGATTTTGTTAATTATTTCATATACGGGTTTCTGCCGTTTTTGAGTTTTTTTGAAGAATTCTTTATGGGGGCACCTTCTAGAGTCCCTAGGACCCCGAATCCGCGTCCGGCGTTTTTTTTTATTGCAAAAAGTGGTTAGGGGGGGAGATTGAAGTATGTTTTTTGGGTTGGGTTGGGTTGGGTTGGAAAATTTCGATTAAAATAAAGTGACAAACACGGAATACCACGGAAAATACATCGTTTATTGTGTTCCAAAAAAGAACTGCAAGTAACAACATGTTCTAATATTGTACTCTACTATATTAGTTAAAAAAAATGGATAAAAAAGAAACAACTAACCATGTGATTTTGGAACGTACTCCGAAAGTCGTGTAAACAAAAATCAACCTTATATGTAAGCATATAAGAGTTTACAGTTCCTCGTTAGTAACCACGGTCCCTTGAATTAGGGATATTTTGAAACGCTTATTTGACACTTCGTAGTGGTTGTGGTAATTACTGCATCTGCGCAATAGCTAAACGTCATTCCGTTGTGGTAATTAACCACTACCACTGCCGTAAGTTACGAATCCATTTCGTTGTGGTTGTGGTTATTTTTCTGGTTAATTTTAGAGAATTTTGGCGCAATTAATTTTAAAAATAATAAATTATTATCAGGTTCCAACATATAAAACACTTATTTTGTAAAATTAAGGCAAATTTTATATTTTTTCTCATCTCTAAATTTTTTTACAAGTGACAGTTTTTAAGGTGTTCCAAAAACTCTGATAAAATCGATGCGTGGTAGTGGTAGTGGTTGTTAAACACTACCACAGCGGCTATCAAAGTTGTCAAAATTTTAAGTGTTCCAAAATTTCCCTATAATTCTACGGACCGTGTTTAGTAACAAGCAAATTCGCGGAAGAATCGATGGGAAACAGTGTTGCTACGCGTTACGGACAAAAAGATCGAATCAAAGATTGAAAATTACCGGGTTTTTCGATTCATTACCGATTTTTGTATTTTGTTGAGGAATTGTGAATAAAAAAGTTTATTTTTTGAAAGACAATATTTAGGCAGAACGGCAACAAATTTCAAGGGCGTCTTTCCGAATTACGAATCGGATCTTACCTCACTGTCGCTTGCAGCAAACTTTTTGTCGACTCGTTCTTTGTAGAGAGATGTAGACTGGGTATATAAAGCGATAAGTGGACTTTTTGCAGATTTTTTTGCCTTTATTAATGGCAGTTTTAAAATCGGATTTAGCCCGTCCTAATTTTGCATTTAGAAAAATGTAGTTTGAAAACACAGAAATCAGGGCCAATTTAATTTTCATTTAAAGAGGTAAAATAAAAATGAGTAATTACTAAAATTCTTCTTTACTGTATGAATATAAATCTACCCTGATATGCTTTGAATATACTGCAGAATAATCGCCTTTTCTTGAAACATCTTTAAAATGTTTTATTACCTAAATTATATTTTTACTCGCACGAGTGTCTGTGAAATGAGCGCGATCCCCGGGTTTGAACTCGGGGAGCGCAATCACTTAATTTTTGATATATAAGGAAAAAATTATAATAAAGAAACAATGTAAAAAATGTAGGAAAATGTGATAAAAATTTGAAAAATGCGAAAAAATGTGAAACAATGCGAAAAAATGTGAAAAAATGCGAAAAAATGTGAAAAATGCAGAAAAATGTGAAATAATGCGAAAAAATTTGAAATAATGCAAAAAAATGCGAAATAATGCCGCATTATTTTATCAAAATTTGTACATATATTGCGGCTAGTGAAATCCCCCTCGATTTTAGTATTTGTTTTTGTTGCTGATTCTTTTGCCAAACTACACTTATACTTTTGGGGTATATTTTAAGAGACAATCAAAATCATGTATTTTTTTCTAGAATTTTGTGGTGCTTTATTTGAAATTTTATAAATTTAGTTTTTGTGCTATTTACTGATAACAAATTTTGGTCCAAACAAAGCTTTATAAATGTAATATACTTTTCAGCCAAAGAATAGGCTTCTTCCCATGTTTTGGCTCTAATGAAGCAGACTGTGTCTTCACGATTTTTGATACACGCGCTAACGAATCAAAATGCGCAGAACAAATCCGTCTGCTCCGCAAGGTAAATACCGAACCTAGCTATTAACATCCAATCCAACTATTATTTTTTGACAGTAAATTTGTTAAGTTATTTATGTATATTGAAAAAAGTATCGTTCCCAGAACGGTTCCCCGTGGGACACCAAACTCTATGGGCGGTATTTACTAAGATTTAGGACTATGGGACGTATGTCGTTTTTAATCTAATTATGCGTGTTTTTTCTTTAAACTTGAGTGTCAACCTGTTTTTTTTTTCATCTGATTTATTCGTCGACGTTTCGCCCTTTTTGGGGGCTTTATCAAAATATCACAAACTGGGAGGGGGGATGGAACATGAAATTACGTGGACATCATTTCCTTATTCTAATCTGAATGGAAGGAAAGGAAAACATATTCTAAAACTGTTGAACTGGTTGTCAGGCCAAAAAAATTATTTTTTCAAAACATTTTTATTTATCTTGAAATGCATGTAGTCGTCGTAGGAAAAGTCGAGAGTATTTGAAAAAAAAATTACTTCGTTTTGCAACGTACTTTATTGTTGCTGCTTTTAATTAAAACAATAATCAAAAATCGTAATCTTTCGGCCAATATTTTCTGAAGTATGAATGAAGAGAATGGTGCAGTTGTTGACCATATATGAGGTGGCGAAACTTGGACTAATTAAAAAGAGACTTGAATATCTTAAAGAATTAAGCTTTATAAAAAACTGCTTTAAAAATTTCCAATGTTTTGTTAAGAGAACCATGAAAAAATTATTTCTTAAATAGTACTTCTTTTAATCAATATTGTACCCGTACATCAAAAAGTGGATACCTGTATATTTCTCTCCTACAAAACCTTAAAAACCATCTCACCCCACCTGTATATTAAAGTTATTATGGATTTTTTTTTATATAACGAGACTCTAAAATTGGTCGTTTTTGAGTATTATTTTTTCAAAGGCTAATATTTTCACGTTGTCCAATTCAAATTTGTGACCTGAGCCGTTTTCTTTTCGAGACCTCGATTGTGTAATATCTTTGAATATTGTTTAAATTTACAGATAATTGTTGATATTTAAATGTATATCTAGTCAAAAGTTTTTTATTTTTATGAGTTTCGGGATTGTACTTAAATTTTCAGATGAACAGAAAAAATCGATGTACATACCGCATCCTGTCATGTTCCATGCCTTGAGACACAGGATGTGCTATCCAAGTCCATTTTTTCTGTTAATGTCAGCTGATAGGTGACGTCATAGCATTTTTGATTTGAAAGTTTAAGTACAATCCCGAAAATCATAAAAATTTAAAACTTTTGATTGCATATATATATAAACAAACAATTATCTGTAAATTTAAACAATATTCAAAGATATTACACAATCGAGGTCTCCTTCTTTTCTTTATTATTCTGGGAAATTTTAGAACCAAGGTTAAACGTAACCGCAACAAAAAGAAAACTGCTCTGTCTCTAGGGTGTGTTCACAAAGACCAGAGTGATTATTGTTAAAATTTGATATGTTGTATTTGTGTTGATAAATCCTTTTCTGTAGGAACTGTCTGGTTTGTCCTATGTAAGATGTAGTGGGTGGGAAGCTGTGACAATCTATTTTGTATATGAGGTTAGTGTTGTAATCCTTTTTGTTTTTTGTGTTTAAGTTTGGAGAAATGTTGATTAGTTTTACAAAAGGGTTTCCAGACTGCTATGATGCTCAATGGTTTTAAAAGGTTCTTAGTTTTAAATTTTATAGTGGCCGTTAAGGTTTGTGGTAATATCTGGTTGGTTGGACTGTGGTTGGTGTTGTGAGGATGGATGGTAAGCAGGGTGTTGGGGACTGTTAGTTGTTGATTGGGGGTTAAGGGTTGTTATAATATCTGGTAGGTTTGGCTGTGGAAGGTAATGGGTGGATGAATGGTAAGGAGGAGCTTGGGGTGTGTCACTGTTTGATTGGAGGTTACGTGTTGTGATAAAATTTGCTTGTTTACCAGATAAATATTCAATGGTAACGGAATGCAGTTGCGAATTCCCCCCGCCCCCGTAACACTTCACCTACTCCTCCACGTAATTTATGGACGCCATAAGGGTCTGGGAGAAATGCAAGTAGGAAGGGGAGTGGGCGATTGCTCTCCTTCTTTTACCACGTCTGCGAAATTTAGAAAAAAATTGCTAAAGTCGCGTTACTTTTCCTAGCGGGCAAAAATTTACCGCAAAAGACTTTTACCGTGCAAGACCACCAAAACAAAAAAAAAAAGAGAACGAGGCGAATGACTAACAACCCAAAAATGCATTTTTTTAGTTGCGCTCTTGAAGCCACAGATTTTTTATTAGGTATACTTATTTTATACATGCGCTTGTTTTTAATTTGCGCTTTAATCTTTATGTACCCTAAATTATTTAGGCGGAGGTGATTACGTTTGCGCTGTAATGGGATGCGGGGTTTTTGCTTGCTAAACAGCACAAGCATTAATGGTGTGTACCGCAAATTTTTTACATCGCAATTTTTTGCTGGGCTAGCAAAACGCGCAAACCATTTACCGCGAATGTTTCTTCTTTTAATTACCTAAAATTAATTTAAAGTTATTTCTTAAAGGCTTTTTTCTTTATTAAGGAGGGCAGTGATCTTCTTGAATCAACTGTGAGTGAGTTAAGTGTGAACTCATACGTTCCTATAGAATGGGATGGAATACCCAATTAAAGCAAAAAAGCTTGGAATTTAATTTTTGTCTAAATAAAATTCTTCAAAATTAAAAAAAAAACAATCAACAAAATGTTTTAAAATTTTCCTCGAATTACGATATCCTGTGTCACCTTGACAGTCAGATTTATTGTTTACTAAGATTTAATTTTACGCATTTTTCCAAAAGTTGTTTTAGTGTACCTGTTATTTCTGTTGGTCTCGAATTCTCTTTATCTTCTCTATCTCCTATTTTAAATACAGGTGTTATAATTGTGTTTTTTTAAATGCCAAGTTAAATTCCAGCTTGAATCACTAAGTTTATGGAATGTAATAAAGGTTTACTTCAGCTTTCTTGGTTGTCTTTAATGATTTTTGCACTTAGGGAATTTTATTTTTTTAAGTTCTTATTTGGGCAATAAGTTCTGATTCCGCAAGGTCCGCAAATAAAGCAAATGAATTTAGTTTTGCTTCTGGAAAGTTATAGTTATTTTTAGCCATCCATACTAATTGGAGGCTATTGGGATCGTCAAAAAAAAGTTTTTTTATTTCCATTAAAAAGAAGTTTATGGTGTCTGTCAAATTTGGCACAAAAATTCTCTGGCACGAGGCGGTCAGCTGGTGCTGGCTCACGAACCGTAGCAGCTAGCGACACGCAGTTTTCACACTAAGATATATAATTGAATTGTCAATAAAAAAAAATAAAAATTTTCAAAAAAATTAATTTTTTTTTTTTAAATTTTTTTCCCACATTAATATAACGATGTAGAAAAGTATCGGCAATCTTATTTGAGTCCGTAATGAGAATATTGCTATCTTTTCATTTTTTTGCAGATAGTGGTAGCAGGTATGGGTCTTCCATGGATAGGTTACTCATTGGGCTGGATTTTGGCAAAAGTGCTCAGACAACCGGCGTCGGATTGTCTGGCAATAGCCATTGAAACTGGCATCCAAAACACTGGAATAGCGATATTTTTGCTCCGGTTCGCTTTGGAACCTCTACATGCTGATCTTACTACAGGTAATAATGAAGTTTATGCATATTTTTTATTAACAGCATATATATAAACAACTCAAAAAAAAAAAAATTGACCGTGTGTCCTAAATAAAGATAAAATCTTTTTAACAAGAAATTGATTTATCATGTAGTATAAAATCAAACTTTTTTGGGCCTATATACAGGGTGTTCCAAATTCGATTCTCACCATGGGGATCTCTTAGTGTCAAATTCATAGACCTTCAAGGCTCCCTTGTTCCTTACCCTTCTTAATTCTTATGGCGAAGGAAGGAGGAAGGCCCAGGAAATGACTATGAATTTGACTAAGAGGTTTGAATTTGCGAGGTTTGTTGCTTTGCTCGAAACTAAAAATACATTCTATAAAAGTTCCGGATATTGGCGAAAAAACGCGAAATTCTAATTTTTAGTTGTTATTTTCTTGCGCCCTCATTCTTAAACTTGTCAAAAAACGCTTCAGAAAGATCTACCTAATGACAGGATTGTTTTTGAGATTTGGCATTTCAGTTTGACAGGAGCACTGCGATTTCTTCTTATGGACAAGTGCTTTTTATCTCCTGCCGTTTGGTTCGTGAATGATGACAGATAATATTTCGTTACCTTATTTTGCAAGTCACCTAACGTTTTCATCATCTGCCCCAATTTAATTTTTGCTTTTAACTTACTTTTGTGGGATAGGGTCAGATAGAAAGAACTAAATTTATTCTTCGCCGACGTTTCGACACTTTATTGTGTCATTTTCAGGGCTCGAAAGTTATTGGTCCTCTATGACAGTGTGGTTTTAACAACGGAAAGCCCGTTTTTCTTTTTCCTATGTTATACGTGTTTTTGTCTGTAATTATGCTTTTATTTTTAAGACTCGAGCCCTGAAGGTGGCATAATAAAGTGTCAAAACGTCGCCGAAGAATAAATTTGTTTCTTTCGATCTGACCCTATCCCACTAAAACGCACTAAAAAATATACTTGTTGGGTCGCAAACCTTAACCAAAAACAAAATAGTTATGCCTAATATTCTAAAAATATGTATCCTTTATTTTAAAAGGGGTTTTGATCTCTTAAATTCTTGTTTATAAATACAAGTCACTGACATAATCATATGACAGTTAAAATTAAAAATTATCAAAATTTTATTAAGATAAGTTATAAAATTAAAGAATTAAAAACAAAGAAGAATCTTGTTTTAAAATATTAGGCTAAAAATGTACTGCAAGCGGGTTTCCAAAATATCTTGAGTATAAGTTAAAATCAAAAATTAAATGTAAGCTGATTCAACACCGTACTTAACTAAAAAGCCTGTTAACTCCTACCGCTTCAGTGCCCTTTAGCCTATTGTGGCTGCCATTTTTATAACCACATTGACAAGTAAAACATGGATTTTCTGTCAGTTTGGTGTCAATATGGTGCCGATCATAGGCCAAAGGTACTAAAACGAAAATGAGTTATCTGGCTTTTTAGTTGAGAACGGTGTTGGCTGATTATGGACGATTATCCAAAAATGTCAGGTCACTTGTCAATATAAGGTTGCGAAATATTATCTGTCATTGTTAATAAATCAAACGGCAGGAGAAGAAGCACGTGTCTGTCACACTAAAATTTCAAATCTCAAAAAAAAAGGGCCTGTAGAAAGTTTAAAGCGTTCTTTGACAGATAATAACTACGCAAAAAATAAAAACTAATAATTAAAGTTTCGGTATTTTTCTCCGAGACTGACCGGATTTTGTAACATTTCTTTTTAGTTTTAAGCAAAGCATCAAATTGCGCAACTTTGCCTTAATTTAACCCTTTTCTTCTTCGTATCTTCTACTATTTAGGAGATCCCGAGGGGCTGTCCAACCCCTCAAAATTTGTACACCTACTGCCAAAATGGCAGTACATAGGGTTTTACTGCCAGTACTGCCACATTCTGCGACTTACTACCAAGTACTGCCACTTACTGCCATGTACTGCCACATAATTATGGTTGATAATTTTTAAAATTTTGATATCGTGGAAAAATTGCCCTATCTAACTTAAGAATAACTGAAAAAAAACGGCTTGCAAGATTTAAACAACTTGGATTACTGTTACCGAGGCTGTTAATTTAAACTAGAAACTAAACGAAAAAAAAAAGCTAAAACAAAAGTTATTATTTTTTATTTCCAAGGAACCTATTCATCTTGTGAGTCTATTTTTAAAACACTATTCTCTAAAGCACTATCTGAATATAAAGAAAAATTGCTATTACAGCTCGTCTTATCTTTACTAGTACTTTTGTCTTCTTCCACTACTTATTTTTAGAATTTTTTGTGGCTTTACTGATTCCTTTTACTCTAATAAGTCTATCAGTTGATAGCCTTCCTTTTTTATTAGAATAATACCAGATAACTGAAGTTTTTCTTATTACTTTGTCCACGTTATTTTGTAATCTTACTTTTATATAGCTTTTAGAACTCTTTTCAGTGACGACTCTAGTCTTTAAATTTAAGTTCGTCTTATAAGGATAGTGTGGAAATATTCTCATCGAACTCTCTAGTGAGATTTTCCGTGTGTCGAGGCATTTTGTGTTGGTATCAACTTTGGCCAGATGCTCTTTAAACTACATGCCTTCTAAAATTAAAAAAATCAAATGAATAACAAAATAAATTTACTTTCTTATAATTGGTTTTAATTTAAAAAAGTGCGCATACTCCGAATTTTCCCTTAAAACCGAGGACGAGGAGGTTTCGATATATCCGGGTCCAGATTTGTTTGCCCAATTTTAAATTTGTAGTATTAGTAACACAAAAAAACACTTACTTTTTTCACGCCCCCTTTTCCCTCTCATCTGAGCAACACTGATCCCCTGTTTAGGTCCAATTTTTTTGTAATTCGCCAAACTTTGTTAATACTCTTCCGAGTACTCTTCGTATAGCGTACGTTTTTTTTCGTTTTTGTTAGTTGAAGGATTTTTTATTTAAATTATTTTTTACTGAAATTAGTTTTCAAATAAAAATGTTTTTTGCAATATTCTAATAAACAGATATTTATTTATAACGATTTTGAAACGCAGTCCAATTCAAGGTAATTTTTTTATAAAAAGGAATAAATATTGCAAAAAGGAAAATATGCATACCTGATTCCGAAGTTACTTCATTGATGAACTGAATTTGATGAATCCGATGCAATAGGTATTTTAATGAAAAATTTACCACTGTTGATAATGTTGAGGCCATAGACCTAGTTGAACGAAAAGTTTTCTCACATGGTTGACTGAAAAAAAGCCAAAGTAAAACAAATTCTGGATTTTCTCTAAATTTTTCAGCTGCAAGAAGTAAACTGTGTCCGTTTAGTTCGATGCATACGTATGTGTTTAGTGTAATACAACATTTTTGTAAACCCAGCTTCTGCTCTAGAAGCCATTGCATCCAAATTCTGACAAAAAATATGATGTACTACATTTTAAAAATTCACTGGGAAAATTCTAGGACTTTATTTAAAAAAGCATCAAACACATTTCTTACAGGTTTTAGATATTGTTTGGCCGCCTGTGCTCCTTTAATATTTGTTAGCAATGCTAATACATATTTTGATGACAATTTGTCAATTGCATCAAAGGTCTACTACCGCGTTTATGCTCTTTTCGCACAAATCGGATTGATATCTTCTATTTTCGTTCATTATTTCTTTATAAATAAAGGATCTCAAATCCAATTTCAAGTCGATTTAAAACGTCACAAAATTAACGCGATGATAGTACAACCAGCTTAATTTAGTTTGAGTTGGCCTCAAATACTGTCGATCTAACGCGCGCACATAGCGGAAAAAGTACTCTCATCCCGACATTTTTCAAATAGTGCCCCTTTGACACTCTTGAAATAATTGAAATAATAAGGCCCCAATGGTATACATGACAGGAATACGTCATTTTCTACTCCTTACATTGACATTTGGCACTTGTGGTCGAGAATGGGCAACCAATATTAGGGAGTTTCATCCATTACAGAGTTTCAGCATATACATACGTTAGCGCTAACGCTAAGTAGTCGAAGGCCCTTGCGGCACTTGTCAGCTTGACTAGAGGTTACAAATGACAGATGACTATGCATATGACAGATGAATGTCAATCATACACCTTTACATCTTTTGGACCATACTAGAGCACCCTGTATAAACCCCGAACAGGCTCACTCTGTAGAACATTCATAAGTCACGTGATAACACTTCTGGCGTCACTAAAGGGCACGTGATATTAGGGAGTTTCAGCCATTCAATTCAATTCACGCAATTACGCAAGTCAAGAAATACAATAAAGTAAATATTAAACTTAAATAAATATAAAAAGGTTATCACACATAAAATAAGTATTATAAAAATAATATGACTTAACTTAACACAACTGAATTTCATATTATATTGCATGGCTCACGCTTTATAATAAAAATTTGCAACATTAATTACTTATAAAAGAAACACACAAAATCAGTAATTAACAAACAAAAAAATGAACAAAAAAATCAAAATAACAGAAAAACATGACAAATTTACTTGTTAACACATATTAGAGAGATCTGCATCAAGAAAGTCATTGATATCATAAAATGCATGTTTTACCAAAAACTTTTTTAACATAACTTTAAAGTGTTTGGCATCGAGATTTATAATGTTGCTTGGACGAAGATTGTAAAATTTAATACCATAGTAGTCAGAGCCAATTATTGTTTTTTATAGTCTTCTAAATGGAATAATTAGTTTGTTACTATTTCTGGTGGGAATATTATGAATTGTACTATGAGTTTTAAACTCTTTAATGTGATGTTTCACATACAATAAACACAGCAGAATATATTGAGAAGGTAAAGTAAGGATATTTAACTGTTTAAAAGCAGATTTACAATCGTCTATAAGCCAGATTTGCCAAAATCCTTACTGCCCTCCTTTGAATTCTAAAAATATTAAATGTAAAACTTGAATGACCCCATACAATCAGCGCATAGGACAAAACAGAGTAAATTAAGCCAAAATAACAAGTAATAAGTGTTTTAATACCGACTATCTTTGACAAACATCTTAGTAGGTAGGTATTTCTGGACAACACCTCAACCAAACTATTGGCATGATGCTCCCAAGTCAGCTTCACATCTAGTATTACGCCTGAATATTTTACATATGAAGATAATTTAATGCCTGAACTATTATCAAATGGTTTCAAAGAAAAAACAATATGTTCGGTTTTTTCTGCATTTAGACTCAGTTTATTGCAGGCAAACCAGTCCTTCAAGGCATTCAGGATATTAGACGCTCCACAGATAAGCTGCCTGCTGCATGGGTTGGGGTAGACAGGAGTTGTGTCATCCGCGTAGAGTAAAATACTATTTTGTGAACAAGCTTGATAAATGTCATTAATAAAAATAAGGAATAACACAGGCCCCAAATCGGAGCCCTGAGGAACTCCGTGGTTTACTGGAAGTTTTACTGATTCACATCCCGCGAACGACACAAATTGCTCCCTCTCAGACATGTAAGATTTTATTAATAAAACACTGTCTGGTGAGAATCCATAGACTGACGGACATACGTTAACGTTAACGCTAAGTGTGCCAGAACCGCCACAGTATATCTACTCTGGCCCGTAACTACTACTTTGACGTCACGCATTTCTTCAATTGGCAATTTTTCTTTGCCATTTTTTATTTACAAACGATTTGCACCATGACCAAAAAGGCTTTTAACTTTACACTTTTCATATTTTAAAATCTTCAATTCACAAATTTTTCCAATTTAGATGTGCAATTTTCCAAAATTATTGTTGTCACATAACCAATTTTCAAAAATTCACTGCTCAGCCATCAATTTTTTTAATTTTTACTTTGGAAACGCTTTGCGCCATGACCAAAAAGGCTTTTAACTTTAATCTTTCCACATTTTTAAAATCTTTAATTTGCAAATTTTTCAAATTTTTTCCGATTTTCAAAAATTACAGGATTATCGTTTTTTTTTCAAAATTCAACAATAATTTTTAATTGTAACGTGTTCAATCTCAATGAGCATTTTAAGAAACTTCTGGTGACAGATATTTATATAATTATTATAAAGAGGGTTCCATTGATACCCTAGGGTATTTAGAAGTTTCCTACAAGAATTGAGTTTGTATATTTGTTTTATTAAAGGCTCTAAATTGATGGTACCCTAAAGTAACATAAAACTGGCGTTAACAATATTTCCACGGACATCTTTATAAAAATTAAAGTCATCGGTTTAAATGTTATATAAATTGGTGTTAACAATGTTTCCACCAACATATTTATAAAAATATAAGTCATCAGTGACAAAAGTTATATAAATTGGTGTTTAAAATTTTTCTGTCAACCCACCTATAAAACCGTAAGTAACTATCAATTAAAGATATATAATAGATTGGTTTTTAAAATGTTGCTATCAACCCACTTATAAAACTTAATTAACCAACAACAAATTTATATAAGATAAGATTGAAAATATTTCGAGATACACTTATAAAAACTTGGGAACTCACACACAATAGTTATATAAATTGGTTTCTGTAATATTCTTATGAACTGATTCATAAACCTTTTTTGCACATAAGGTTTTTTCTATAATGTTGTTATTAATTTCTTTATATAGTGATTATAATACAACTGTTTTTAGAACAAAAAAAACAATTTTAATTTATTTCGGCAATTATAATAACAAAACAAACAAGATTTTTTAAGGTTAATTTTGTGACATCAAAAGGCGCGTTTTTTGCGACATCAAAAGGCGCGTTTTTGCGAGATACCATACCATTATTATCTTGTTTTAATTACATCAATCTGAGAGAGATAAGAGGTCCAAATCTTCTTGAGATAGTTGCCGATGACAGATATCGGGATCGAATGCATTTTACACCCGATTCCCACCAGCGTTTCCCATGCGCAGTCACCCTGACTCAAAAAACTCATCACGTGGTCCGACATGAACTTGTATAGGCAAATCTCGCTTAGACCATACGTGTTTTGATTCGGGGGACCCACGAATGAGAAACGCATAGATGGGAACCGTGTTTTAGAAAAAGAGAACAATATAGTAACCGTGTTAAGGTCGCAAAAACGCACCGTGAAACGTCGAGCGCATACGCTGATACTGCTGGTCGGCGGCAAATGTGAACACCCCGGAAAATACTCGCCTGTACACCCTTCGACCCCGCAATCTAACTATATTCTTGAGATAGTTACCTCTTGACAGTTATGCGGGCTTGAAGTGTGTGGAGGCGGGTATTTTTCCTGGTATGTGTAGTATGCTGGATCTCTCGAGGAATGCATTTAGGAAAAGAGAACAATGGTAACTATGTTAAGCTCGCAGAAACGGACCATCAGTGTTCAACACTGCGCCATCTGCAGCCCTTTGTTCCAAGTAGCATCATTTTTTAAAAGGGTCATAAAATAGTGTTTGTCGAGGTAAACAGTGGTATAGTTGTATTCCTTTTTTTATAGACTTGTCGGAAATTTTCGTCATTTTGGATTACAAAAATAGGTTTTTGGCCTAAATAAAAACGTTATTTATGGGGGTTCAACACGTGTTTCAATCGAAATATTGCTTGTTAGGGTTAAGAACAACATACAAAATTCAATATTTGTCCCAGAAAGAAAAAAACGCGTATAAAAAAAAAACTTTTTAAATGAATATTTTTCTCAAGTATTTTTGGAGCTCATGAAATTTACGTGAGTGTATTCGAAAACTATACAGTACACACGGGACCGCAGCTGATTTTCAGAGTAGGATGACTTGAAAAACAACTTTTATTTGACCATAGTATATAAATACTCATATTCCTGCTTCAGCTTATCTCACTTTCATTTTTATTTATTTTAGAACATTGCTAAACACCATTTTATAAATTTTTTATTGTAAAAAGAAAAAGAATAATACATAACAAGCAAAGGGAAGAAAGATGGAAAATCTATATTTCTAAATCCATAAAAACCTATAATTTGTTATGTAGTGTTGTTAGAACAGTTGTAAAACCTTTTTATAATAATCTCTATACTTGAGGGCTCATAAGGAAGTTTTATAAAAAATATAACTTTTGGTTATTTTATGAAGGTTTTATATTATTTGCTGTAACTTTTATATAGACAAAAATGCTCGTTGGGATGCTGTCTGAAAAATTTTAAATTTTTTAATTTACAAACGCTTTACACCATGAACAAAAAGGCTTTTAACTTTACACTTTTCACATTTTAAAATCATTAATTTGCAAATTTTTCCAATTTAACAAAATTACAGGATTACCGTTTTTACGCTGCGCACCAGCGCCATCTCTGGGACGTAACAACAAACTCTTCAGGTTGCGCTATTACGTCGCGAATTCCAGGAATCACATTTTCCCACGGTCTCCAAAATTTTCCCACGCTCAAGTGCCTTAGTACCTACTCCAGTCAGCATTCCTGTCAGCAGTCTAATGTCCTTTCGGGTTTTAATAAGAAGCTATTTAGTTCTGAGTGCGTCAGGACCATCTACAAATAGTTTGGACTGTTTGCACCCTCCAGGACGACTTTAGTTTATCTTTCGCCTATTTGTTATGTTGAGTTCATTTTGTTCAACTGTTTTCTTTTCATCCCCAGAAGAGGTTATGGTCCAATATATTGGGTTCCGGCGCTTACTCTGGCAAGCCCGTCGGCTTTCTCATTCTTTGGTATTTCCTCATGGTCCGAATAATGGCATATATTTTTCCTTGGAAGACCGTAGCTTTTTCGCCAAGCGGATAACTTTTCTGAACTTTTAGGTCTTTCACTTACACTCCTGCGCCTGTAATTTTTTTTATTTTTTTTTAGACACCGGTCTCTTGAGGACGCCTACGGACTGTAGATTTAGTCCAAATAGGGGAACCATTCTCAGTTATATAACGTAATTATTTTGCCGTTCACTGTTTTGGTCTCTTAGGTGCGTTCGTCTTCGTGTTGTATTTTTAGAATCGTTCTTATCATATCATGTCCCTGGTTCCATTTATCTACGTGTTGTATTATTTCTTTGAAGAGGTTCCCTATGGTCATATACTCTATCTGTAAATCGTGTCTTGTTGTTTGGCAGTAATTCTCAAATATTGGACAGTAAATTAAATAACGTATGTTCTGCGTCATCTATTATTTGACAGTACCGATATATGTCGTCCGTTTTCCCTATTCGCTTTCAGCGTCATATAGTAATCCATTTTTTTGTGTTGGCAGTCTATCCATGTTTTCATAGTCTATAGACAAATCGGGCAAAAAGGGCGGTTTGTGTGCAAATCGTGCTAACTTTATGCCGATAAGATAACTTTGTTAAGACTTGTTGTCACTCTGGTAAATGCGTTTTTTCCAAGTTATTGCCCTCACCACTTTTTTGCATGGTACTTTTAGAAACTTTCTTAAAAATAAATATAGAGAGTCGAAAATTGCAAAAAACGATTCAGTGGAAACACACACAAAATTGTTTTCTATAAAAAAGTTCAAAATTTTGCTTTGTTTTGTCACAAAAAATAAAAAACCTAATTTTTAGTTTTTTTTTAAGCAGTTATTTATATTCAGGAGTCATTTGCAATAATATTAAGGCAAAATTTATGTATAAAAGTTATGCATGCTCTTGTATATTAAATTTATTTCAGTAGAAAATCAAATTGGTTGTCACTTAAAAGACCACGCGCGAAGTTGTTTTTTACAAGCTTTTATTTATGTTCCGGTTAAACAAGGGGAGCCTAAGTTTGTCCGATTTCAACCAAAATTGGTATAAGGGGGTTTTTGAGGATAAGGAATACGAATTTTAACTGACTTATATACATCCGATTGTCTTCAAATTTAGTATGAGTTCATACTTCCGGTGACAATACAATAATATATGATATTATCAGGTACCCACCTCCCTCTAGCAATATTTAGTTTGTTCGATTACAATCAAAATTGGCATACAGGGGTTTTTATGAAAGAGGATTGTGAATTTTGATCAGATTTTAAAATTTAAAACGATTTAGGGTACAAATCTAAAAATAAAAAAATAATTTTATATATAAAAAGCTTTTCAAATTCACTCAAAAGTAGAAAATCATTTTAAGCATTCTGATATCATAATAATAAAACCGATGTGCGCAAATTAAAAGTAACTATGCCCATTCATATATCCCAGAAATGTTAGGGTAGCTTGGGTCGAGTTGGATTGGATATACTAACCTAAACTACCTTTCTCTGCTTTATAGTGAATTCAGATTCTTGCGAACATAACACATAATATAATTAACAAATTTAGGGAGTCAACATGGCCAAACTTCCTACAATATGCCCATGATTTTTATATTATGATATTAGAATGCTAAAAATTATTTTCTACTTTTTAGTTCACCTTATATTTTATAAAAGTTTGTATTTGAAAAGTTTTTTTTATATAAAATTATTAGAACGTAGGATATAATGTTAATTGGCGGCCCTCGCTGCGAATTAGAGGCATGCGTAGACCTACGAATTAATTAGGTAATTTTCCATTATTGTTTCTAAACTTGTAAGAGGCTGTTTGTGTTTTGAAAGTTTAAATTTGTTTTAATATTTCTTAAATTCAATTTATTTTTAATTTTCGTTTTTTTATTAATTTCTTATAAACGAATATTGTTGGAAAAACTATATTTTAAAATACTTAAATATTATTCAAAAAATGACGATAGGCCATATTGAAATCGCCATATTTGTTAAAAAAATACATATTCTGGGATGGTCCTAAAATCTGATCTGGGTCCGTTTTACAAATTTGGGTTACTTTCCAAATGTTTCCCCATTTTTTGATATTATCATTAATCAGCCCATAATACCCCAATTTTTACTGGTTATTTTAACATAACTCAAAAACTACTTAACCGATTGGAAAGTTTAAACCTAATTTAAACTAACTGTCAAAATAACTACTTTTTTATATGAACTCTTTTTTCGTAGACCAATACTAGACCAAAAAAATAAAAAACTTTTTTATTTTTGTTTTTTTTTTATATTTTTGTATAAAATTCCAATTTTTTTTTTCATCATAAAAATATCACAAACCAAGTATCTCAAACTTTGTTTCATCAAAATCGCACAAAAAATAAAAAAGTTATAAATACTTAAAAATACACCATTTCGCTCGCATCAGTGAAAGTATTTGAAATTTTTATATTGTGTAGATATTGAAATTCCCAACAATGTTTAAATTACCCTAAATCTTGTAAGTCTTAAGGTTTTCGAGATATGATTTTTTGAAGCTGCGGTTTTAGGGGCATATTTTTACTAAAAAATAAACCATACATAACTTTTAAGAATACCAATACCACGCATTTTTGAGATATTGGGCAAATGAAATATTTCAATTTGACATGATTCTCTACCCTTTTGTCAACATCAAAACATGACAAATAACTGCTAACGTAGAACCCAACCAGCAAAATATTCTTTTTGGAAACTAAATAAATGTGATAAATAGAAGTTCAGCGTTGAGTATACGTACACAATACAGACTTTTTATTGTACCTGTTTTTGGTGACTGGCATGATTTATCATACTTTGGACTTTGGTATACGAGTTGGCTTGGGATAATTAAGCGCGCCTAATGTGAGTGCGACCATGGAGCGCTGGGAGCAAGGAATGAACGATTTAGTCAGGTTTGTTGAGGTGAAATTGTGCAGGACGATTGAGCACAAGACTATTGCCTTAAGAGTATAGTCTTCGCTAAAAAAAACGGTCCGATGCAGAGGTATTTTTTGCCCAAAACTTTTCTATCTTAGCGAAGGAATTTTTTGATAATTTTGGTATCGTTTTAAAGATAAAGGATAAATTTAGCGTTGTCTAGTGGTAGTTTTTCGATTTTTTTTTGTTATTTTTGTACAATATTGGTGTAAATATGACATATTTTGCCCATTTTCAGCACTGTACACACGAAACCAGAAACAAAAAATGAAAAAATTAACACTAGACAACCCTAGATCTAAGCTTCATCTATCAAATAAAACAAACAAAAAAATTTTGTCGCCTAAATTTAGGGACAAAGCAACCCTTACAAGCGAAATTTACGTACAATTTCATACCGAAAGTGGCAGGGTAGACTCTGTAGGAGAAACAATTTATAGGCCAGTCAAGAGATGATGTACATGTAAAAAAATTATATTCGTGCCGTAAATTATTCCTGTTTTAATTGGATTTTTTTAATCTATCGTATGTGCAAACTAACATTGTATACAGTGTTTATTAAATTAATAAATAATAATTATAAATATTATTTATTAATTCTGAGTAATCTTTGAAATAAATAGTTATTTCAAAAATTTGTTTAGAAAGATAAATAGCAATTTTTTGTGTGCTTACTATTGTTCCCTTCTTTTAATTGCATCGGTAGGAGAGAGATCAAGCTTACTTGATATAGTTATCGTTGACAGATATACGGGGTCGAAGGGTGTACAGTCCAGCGGCGGCTCGCGGCCTTAAAAAATGGTGAAGAGCACTACTAAATTAACTGAAAAATAAAAAAGCTTTCGATTCACACAGTAAACAACGTAAAAACGATTTGTATAACCGTTAAGTTTCGGGAAGCAATGCCAAAACAATAGTGCATACGGCTAATCTATTTTTTAATTGCCCTTCATCGCAATACAAATTATTACATGCTGTCGCGTGACTGATGTCACGTAACCATAGCAACGGTGATTATCAAAGCCACTTGACTGTATGTTGGCTCTTCACTTGCTGCTTTGCTTTCGATAATTTGATCCTTTTAGTAGGGATGCGCGTTGCAACGGGCGGTCGGCTGGAGCGCGCCAAAGTGCAACCAGCGTTTATATATTGTCCATCGGAGTTGTGGCTCTATTATGCATAGGTACACTTGGATTAAATTAATATTATTGCATCAAACAAAAATATTTTTTAAGGGCTAAAATGGCAGGTGTATTGGTAAAATTACTTCCTGATTCAATTTTTTTTTTTGGTGAAGAACCCCTTCACCTACTTCACCTGACGAGCCGTCGCTGGTACAGTCATGTCTGACAGGTCATTTTTCTGGTATGTTGTAGTAAGCTGGATTTCTCTCAGCCGAATGCATTTAGAAAAAGAGAACAATAGTTACTATAGTAAGCTCACAAAAATTTGCTAAAAGTGTAGGTAATAATATGGTCAGAATGCCATTTTTTCGTTAAATCACAATGTAGGTAAAAAATAATGAACTTATTTTTATAATATGTGGTGTGCGTTATAGGTTCGGTGAGAAAACAATGTTAAAAAAAACTACATTCGTGGGGAGTGACTGAGAGGGTTAATATATTTGAAAATTCATAACTTTTGAATCAAAGCTGCTAAGAATATGCAGTTTTTATATTTCGTTTTCAAACAAAAAACAGGCGTGTATATAAATAACTGCGTTTATGATCGCGATCAAAATAATGTTCTTTTTTATTATTTGTTGTAAATTTTGTTTATAAAATAGTTGGTAGAGTTGGATAAATGCGCACAAAAAAATCAGAGGGGGGGGGTAAGGATTCTAAATTTTCGACAAGATTTGAAAAACTATAAAGTTGATAGCTTCTTGCTGAGTTGCGAGGGGGGGGGGGCGACCATCTAGTATCTCCGATTCTGTTTAAAATTGGTATATAGCGGTTTTTGGGGTCGAGGATTACGAATTTATGATCAGAATTGAAAAACTATAAAGTTAATAGCTTCTCGGTGAGTTGGGGGGGGGGTACCATCTAAATCTTCGATTTCGTTCAAAATTGGTATATAGCGGTTTTTGGGGTCGAGGATTACGAATTTTCGATCAGAATTGAGAAACTATAAAGTTGATAGCTTCTCGCTGAGTTGGGGGGAGGGTACCATCTAGATCTTCGATTTCGTTCAAAATTGGTATATAGCGGTTTTTGGGATCGAGGATTACGAATTTTTGATCAGAATTGAACAACTATAAAGTTGATAGCTTCTCGCTGAGTTGAGGGGGGGGGGTACCATCTAGATCTTCGATTTCGTTCAAAATTGGTATATAGCGGTTTTTGGGGTCGAGGATTACGAATTTTCGATCAGAATTAAAAAAAAGTTGATAGCTTCTCGCTGAGTTGTGGGGGCGTACCATCTAGTTACTTCGATTTTGTTTAAAATTGGTATAAAGGGTTTTTTGGAGGCAAGGATTGAGAATTTTTGACCAGATTGAAAAAATTAAGTTGACAGCTTCTGGAGGGAGGGGTATCATCTAGTATCTTCGATTTTGTTTAAAATTGGTATGTAGCGGTTTTTGGAGTCGAGGATCACGAATTTAAGATCAGAATTGAAAAACTATAAAGTTGATAGCTTCTCGCTGAGTTGAGGGGGGTACCATCTAGATCTTCGATTTCGTTCAAAATTGGTATATAGCGGTTTTTGGGATCGACGATTACGAATTTTTGATCAGAATTGAAGAACTATAAAGTTGATAGCTTCTTGCTGAGTTGGGGGGGGCGACCATCTAGTATCTCCGATTTCGTTCAAAATTGGTATATAGCGGTTTTTGGGGTCGAGGATTACGAATTTTCGATCAGAATTAAAAAAAATTGGTATAAAGGGTTTTTTGGAGGCAAGAATTGAGAATTTTTGACCAGATTGAAAAAATTAAGTTGACAGCTTCTGGAGGGAGGGGTATCATCTAGTATCTTCGATTTCGTTCAAAATTGGTATATAGCGGTTTTTGGGGTCGTGGATTACGAATTTTTGATCAAAATTGAAAAAAAGTTGATAGCTTCTCGCTGAGTTGGGGGGGTATACTATTTAATATCTTCGATTTTGTTTAAAATTGGTATATTGGTGGTTTTGGGGATTAAGAATTACGAATGTTCACAAATTATGAAAATGTTCACAAATTATGAAAATGATAAGGGAAGTGGACCATCTATAAATATCTCCGATTTTGTTCAAAATTGGTATTTAGGTGACGTTATAGTCACGCTATATGTTATCGACATATTATTATCTGTCAAAATGGCCTTTAAATATGCATAATTTTTTTTTCTGCACGAGACCTTATAGTAGAAAAAAAAAATAGTATAGAAAAAACGCGGCATAATTCAGAAAAAGGTTGAATTTTGAAATTCGATAACTCTCAAAATAGCCTTTCTACGGGCTTAATTTGTTTTTTCTGTGCAACACCCTAAAATACGGAAAAACACCCTAAATTCAGAAAATGCTTGAATATTGCATGTTTTAGAATTTCTAAATACCAATCGTGACGTTGTCACCCCATCCGTTATACTCGAATCGATAGCTGTCAAAATGGTCTTCTTTCAGGATTAATTTGTTTCTTCTGTGCGAAACCCTAAGTTTTTTAAAGTTTGAAAATTTCTAAATACCAATCGAGACGTTGTCACGCAGGCATAATTTCTTTTTACTGTACCAAATCCTAAGCTTCCAAGAAACACCCATAAAATGAGAAAATGGTTGAATATTGTATGTTTTTTAAAGTTTTAAAATTTCTAAACACCAATCTTGACGTTGTCACCCCATACGGTATACACGAATCTAGACCAATCGTAACGTTGTCACGTCATACGGTATATACGGATCGGTAACTGTTAAAATTTTACATTTGATGGCTATTGCTTTTAATTTTAAAACTATAAAAAACTTGCAAAATTCAAGCTTTTTCTGAATTTAGGGTTGTTTTTCTGTACTTTAGAGTCTCGTACAGAAAAAAAATTATGCTTGTTAAAAGGACATTTTGACAGCTATCGATTTGTGAATAACATATGGCGTGACAACTACACCCCTTGTGTTCGAGGAGCTGTCAACTTCATAATTTTTGAAATCTGTTCTAAAATTTTTAATTCTCCGCCTTCAAAACCCCAACGTAGCAATTTTAAAAGAAATCTGGGATGCTTAGATGGAACCCCACCCCACCCCTCGGGCAACTGTTAACTTTATAATTTGCGAAAGTTGAGAAAATTCGTAACTTTCGGCTCCCAAAACTATATACCATTTTTGAACAAAATCTATTGCACTTTTAACTTCATAATTTTTTACCAGTTTTGAATTGAATTCAAGATAATTAGATGATACGCTCCCCTCCAGAAGCTGTCAACTTAATTTTTGAAACCTGGTTAAAAATTCTTATTGCCCCAAAAACCCTTTTATACCAATTTTAAACAAAATCGGAGTTACTAAATGGTACCCCCCTCAACTCAGAAAGAAGCTATCATCTTTATAGTTTTTCAAATCTGATCGAAAATTCGTCATCTTCGACCCTAAAAACCACTATATACCAATTTTTAACGAAATCGAAGATACCAGATGGTACCCCCTCCCCAACTCAGAGAGAAGGTACCAACTTTATATTTTTTCAAATCTGATCAAAGATTCGTAATTTTCGACCCCAAAAACCACTATATACTAATTTTGAACGAAATGGAAGATACTAGATGGTACCCCTCAACTCAACTTTATATTTTTTCAAATCTGGTCGAAAATTCGTAATCCTCGACACCAAAAACTGCTATATACTAATTTTGAACGAAATCCCCAACTCAGCGGGAAGCTATCAGCTTTATAGTTTTTCAATTGTGATAAAAAATTCGTAATCCTCGACCCCAAAAACCACTATATACCAATTTTGAACGAAAACGAAGATCTAGATGGTACCCCCCCATCTTAGAGAGAAGTTATCAACTTTATAGTTTTTTAAAATCTGATCGAAAATTCGTAATTCTCGACCCCAAAAACCGCTATAGACCAATTTTAAACAAAATCGGAGATACTAGATGGTACCCCCCCCCAACTCAGCGGGAAGCTATGAACTTTATATTATTTCAATTCTGAGCGAACATTCGTAATCCTTGACCCCAAAAACCGCTATATACCAATTTTAAACAAAATCGGAGATACTAGATGGCACCCCCCCCCCAACTCAACGAGAAGCTATCAACTTCATAGTTTTTCAGTTCTAATCAAAAATTCGTAATACTCGACCCAAAAACTGCTATATACCAATTTTAAATAAAATCGGAGAAACTAGATGGTACCCCCCCCCCCCCCAACTCAGCTAGAAGCTATCAAATTTATAGTTTTTCAATTCTGATCAAAAATTTGTGATCTTCGACCCTAAAAACCGCCATATACCAATTTTAAACAAAATCGGAAATACTAGATGGTACCCCCCCCCCCAACTCAACGAGAAGCTATCAACTTTATAGTTTTTCAATTTTGATGAAAAATTCGTAATTTTCGACCCGAAAAACCGCTATATACTAATTTTGAACGAAATCGAAGATACTAGATGGTACCCTCCCCCAACTCAGCGGGAAGTTATCAACTTTATATTATTTCAAATCTGATCGAAAATTCATAATCCTTGACCCCAAAAAACGCTATATACCAATTTTGAACGCAATCAAACATCTAGATGGTACCCCCCCTTCCCCAACTCAGCGAGAAGATATCAACTTTATAAGTCTTTCAATTCTGATCAAAAATTCGTAATCCTCGACCCCAAAAACCGCTATAAACCAATTTTAAACAAAATCGGAGATACTAGATGGTACCCCCCCCCCAACTCAGCGAGAAGCTCTCATTATAGTTTTTCAATTCTGATCGAAAATTCGTAGTCCTGGAACCCAAAAACCGCTATATACCAATTTTAAACAAAATCGAAGATACTAGATGGTACCCCTTCCAACTCAGCGACAAGCTATCAACTTTATATTATTTCAATTCTGAGCGAAAATTCGTAATCCTTGACTCCAAAAAACGCTATATACCAATTTTAAACAAAAGCGGAGAAACTAGATGGTACCCCCCCCCCAACTCAGCTAGAAGGTATCAACTTTATAGTTTTTCAATTCTGATCAAAAATTTGTGATCTTCGACCCTCAAAACCGCCATATACCAATTTTAAACAAAATCGGATATACTAGATAGTACCCCCCCCCCAACTCAGCGAGGAGCTATCAATTTTAAAGTTTTTCAATTCTGATCGAAAATTCGTAATCCTCGATGCCAAAAACCGTTATATACCAATTTTGAACGAAATCGGAGATACTAGATTGTGCCCCCTCCCCCCCCCCCCACTTCGGGGATCTTTCAACTTCATATTTTTTGAATTGCGATCGAAAATTTGAAATCTAACTTCAACGACGTTCGCCATTGACCGGCCCTGAATGTGATAACCGTGTTTCGCTAGCTGCTACGGTTTGTAAGTGAATATTTTTATAAGTTAATTTTTTTGAATATATGTCAAAATCTACGGCTCTGACAAACTTCGAAGAAGTACAATTTTTGTTGAAAGTTAAATTATCCATTTACATGTGAAAACCGTATGTTGATTTTCCCCTTTGCACCATTTCAAAACTAATCAGCCTATCGCCTGGTGCTAAAGAATTATCGTATCAATTTTTCCAGCAACATTTTCAGAAAACAAAACACTTGTTCATACGTAGACTCCAAAAAATAATTGTCTCTCGAACCATAATATAAAATAAGTAATAATCTGCCTGTTTGTTCTCGGATCACGACCATTCTCGAGATTCTCATCTCGATACTGCATAAAAACATAATTATTTGTTTTATAAATTTCTACCCTAAAAAAATTGTCTAATTTGAGGGCACGTGGTGCATTAAAATACAAATAGTTGCGAAAATAATAGTATAGTAGTATTTAAAACACAGAAAAAATAAAAGTCATGATTTATTTAGATGCTTATTTGACTGGCCTATAATCACCTGCAGACGAGGAGAATATCTACGCACTCACAAATTTTAGGTGTAGGAGGCCTCTCCGTGCCCCGCGCCTGGTGACGTCACGTTCGCTCCAAGGCCTCGGTAAAGACTACACTCTTAAAACGAAACTTTTACTTTGGTCGAGAGCTTATAACGCTTATAGCCATCAGGCGCGAATAGCTGTGTGAAAAAGGAGGGGGGGCAAGAAGGAAAAAACCTATTTAACAGAAAATTCTGCCGGGGAAGAAACTTTTATCAATAATGTAACCTTGTTTGAAAATAGGGCCACAGGCAAGATTTTCAAAAAATAATACTATACCTATACTACTTTTGAATGGGAAAGAATTGCACCGTAGAAGAAAAAATGCGCTTTAGCGCAAGAATATCCAGGTAGGAATTATGGTAATGTAAAATTTTAAAAAATAGCGAATCAACTTAAAAAAAAAACAGTAAAAAGGGTAAAATAAAATAATTTTTATAAAAAAAAACATCACTTTCTTAATGTTGGCCCCTATGGATAGTTCATATAAAAGCGAAACGGCTAGTGTCTGGATTAATCGCTTTCAGTTAATCTCTAACATAAATCGGTCAATAGGTTTTGGAGATATAAGTATAAGTTTATTTTTTTCTTTCGCAAAAAAGAGATGGATATTTCAAACCTTGAATATTTTCTTTTTTATGATCATTTATGTGTCTTATACAAAAAAAGGTAAATAAAACAAAGATTCAGTTTTTAACTTTCTAAAAATGTATATGTATTATATAATTCCCAAATTCTCGTTTCGGATAATGTACACTTAGTAGCCAAATGACGATGTCAATTTATCTAAATATGGTTTATTTCGTAGTAAAAATCCACGCAAAAACCGCAACTTTAAAAAATCATATCTCGAAAACCTTAAGACCTACAAGATTTAGGGTAATTTAAATATTTTTGGGAATTTCAATATCTACAACATATAAAAATTTCAATGTGTGCGTCCTCCTTTAGGTCATCTGCAAAAAGTTCTTGTAGTTTTGAGTAATATCATGAATTCCAAATATAGCCCAAAAACCCCTATTTTTGACCAGTTATTTTAATATAACTCAAAAACTACTTAACCTAATTTTTTTCTTTGATTTCAATTTGAACTCAGAATCAGAAAGGCTATCTTTTTTATAAAAACTTTTTTTTGTTAAATTAATAATTTAAAAAAAAAAACTTAAAAAAACTTTTTAGTTTTCTATTTTTTCCGATTTTTTTAATTTTTTTTTAATGAAAATAATTTTTTTGTATTTTGCTTATTTTTTTTCATAAAATATATTACAAGCGAAGTATTCCAAAATTTTTTCCATCAAAATCGGATAAAAAGAAAAAGTTACAATTTTTTAAAATATAGCCTTTTCCGCCATTTTGAATCCGCCATATTTTTTTGAAAACGAATTTACCAGAATGACAACAAGTTAAACCGTGATCTATGGGCTACCCTTAACAAAATTAGCTTATCGGCTTAAAGTTAGCACGACTTGCACACGGAAGTCGATTTGTCCATAGACTATAATGTCGCCCATTTACTTAACTCCTTTCAGAATTCTTCACTCTGCCAAATATTTCATTCTGGTAATCTTACCTTGTAGTTTTTGTCGAACCTACATGGTTTCAGTGGTGTTTTCACTGGTACCTTAAGGTGAGGCGATCCTTTTGTCGTCAGCCCCTCGATTGATAGATGCCACACTTTATTTCTGCCCTTTCAAAGTCCTTGGTCCTTCAGTCGTAGGTACGTCGCCATGGCTTCCCTTTTGCCCTAATGCACGGTTCTCATCTATGCGTTTCTCACGGGTGGCTCCTCTGACTCAAAACACGCATCACGTGGTCTAAGCGAGATTTGCCTATAGAAGTTAATGTCGCACCACGTGATGAGTTTTTTGAGTCAGCGTGGCCGCACATGGGTTACGCATAGGTGGGAACCGGGTGTAAGATCCTAAGATGGTTTCCAGGACTCGAATGAGGGTAGTTCTTCCACTGCTTTTCTGAAAAGTCGTAGTACTCACGCCGTACCCTTGTCTCGGATTTTTAAGCCTTGATATTTGTCTGCAACCAGGGACTCTTTTGCCTTTAATTTTTCCTTCTATTATCAATTTTAAAAATTCTCAATTGTAATTTCTTAAAATATGACCAAAATCGTCACTTTGATTTCCTAATTTGAATCACTCACAAATAGACATGGTTCTGCACTTGTACTTAATATAAGTTACTTAATACGGGTTGGTCCTGGTGTCCAATAGGCATATGCTCCTAAGGAATTAAAATAAAAGAGAAAAAAGAAAAAGAAGTTAAAAAACCTCCGGATCAGTGATTTCACCCAAAAAGAAAAGATCAAAGGATCTTGCTGGAAAAACGAAAATTTAAAATTGGATAGGTATCCTACAAGAAACACACAAAGAACGAAAAGAGAAATAATTGAACGATGTTTCGGGCAATCAGCGGGGGCTCATCAGTGGTTTCACTGGTTAGCTTCTCCTTTTTCTTTTTCTCTTCTATTTTAAGTGCCTTAAAAGCATATGACTTATATTAAGTACGGAAGTGCGGAACGAAAGTTGGAAATCAGAGTGACCAGTGAATCCACTGATGAGCCCACGCTGCGCTGGTTGGCCGGGTCGAAAAATCATTTAATTATTTCTATTTTCGCTTTAGTCCTTTGTGTGTTCCTTGTGCGATACGGATTTGTTCGACCCAAGATGTTTTGATCTTTTCTTATTAGATTCTTTTTAGGTAAAGAAACTGATTCGGAGGTTTTTTCTCTTTTATTGAAGTAAAATTAGTTCTAATTTTCCGTGACTAAAATGTAAACCATTTTTTATTGTTTTTGTTTATTTTTAGTTGCTCCAGTGTCAGTGGCAATTATGACCCCATTCCCACTGATGTTGCTTTATATTTACAAGAAAATTAAGCAAAGGTACGTTAGTATTTTTTTTTTCATATGGAATACTAAACTTATTAACAAGGAAGGAGTTTTATTACTTCTAAAAATTGATATAGATTTCTGAATAAGTTTCTGTCTAAAGAGTCAAAATTAAGAGTGAAGTATTCGTGTATACCAAGTGAATCATTTACAAAAATCGAATGTGCCGCCATCTATTGCTTGAGTTGGTATCCGTAACTCGATTACAGAAAACTCTTTTGCTTTGTAATTTTTGATAAACATTGTATTTGACAACATGTCACAACCTAAAAGTTGTGCTTTTTGACGAAAAAATTTTGCTACGGTTTGATACGACGCCAAGAGAAGTCTTTGGATTTTTTTTCTTGGTTTTTATTGGATGCTAATAAGAATGGTCATAAGCAAAGGTAAGTAAGTTTTGTGTGTATTTTTTACAGCATATTCATAGTTATTTTAGTGTTTTTGACGCAGGCAATTTTTAACATTTAAAAAAAGGCGGTGTCTACGAAAGTATCCAGAGTTCTTACGAAAGCCGTTTTTGGAGTTGGGTTGCGTTAGTTGGGGCTTTTTTGTGTTGTGTTGTGGGGTTTCTTTTGAGTTGTTTTAAATTGAGCTTCTTTTTTGGGCTCTGGTCTAAAATAGCGCCGTACGAAATAGCGCCGTACGAAATAGCGCCGTTTAAAATAGCGCTATTGTTTGAGCGTCGTATTAAAACAGCGCATAATGAAATGGCGCTCTACTAAATGGCGCTGTTAGAAAACAGCGTCAGTATTAAAATAGCGCCAGTAATAAAAGAGCGCGTAACTAAATAGCGCCAGTAATGAAATAGCGCCAGTAACAAAATAGCGCCAGTAGCAAAATAGCGCCAGTAATGAAATATCGTCGAACCCTAACCCAACTTTAACCTTACACAAACCCAACTCAACCAACATAATCCAATAAACCAACCCAACTATACCAACCCATTGGGTTATAACCAACCCAACATAATTAACCCAACCAAACCAACTATACCAACCCAACCCAACCAATTAAGTTATAACCACCTCAACCAAACCCATCCCCTCATAATCAAAACAACCCAACCAACATAGTTGGGTTGGATTGGTTATAACCCAATGGGTTGGGTTGGGTTGGTATAGTTGGGTTGGGTTGCTTATAACACAATGGGTTGGGTTGGTATAGTTGGTTTGGTTGGGTTGGTTGGTTTAGTTGATTATGTTGGTTGAGTTGTGTTTGGGTTGGGTTAGGGTACGACTATATTTCATTACTGGCGCTATTTCATTACTGGCGCCATTTCATTACTGACGCTATTTCATTACTGGCGCTATTTTAATACAGACGCCGTTTTATTACTGGCGTTCTTTAATAACAGCGCTGTTTTATTACTGACGCTATATTATTACTGGCACTCTTTCATAACAGCGCTGTTTTGAAACAGCGCTTTAATGATGAGCGCTGTTTCGTTACACGCCATTTCAATACAACGCTTTTTTCTTACGCGCTATTTCGTACGGCGCTATTTTAGACCAGAGCGTGTTTTTTGTAAATGAAAAACTTAATCATTTTTGCTACAGTTAAGACAGCCTGTACAAAAAAGATAGGGACTGTCGTAGATTTGATATAATATAAGTTGTAAAGCTCGATTTATGCTTGCAATGTAGATCAAATGGCGCAAGTTTCTTAAAGGATAGAAAACCTGCGCACATTGGTGTACATTTTTAGAGCATGAATTCGCCTTAAAGTCTAAATTTTTGCATTTTGGTGGTGGTGACATAACGACAAAATCTCTTAAAAGAATTAACTACCACAAACTATTAATCTATAAGTCTGTCATTAATGGATAACATTAAATAATTATTTTTTTTTTAAAATGGGGAACCTGTACAGGTTGGCCG
Source organism: Oxystoma pomonae (assembly GCA_963921995.1). Taxonomy (NCBI): domain Eukaryota; kingdom Metazoa; phylum Arthropoda; class Insecta; order Coleoptera; family Brentidae; genus Oxystoma; species Oxystoma pomonae. Next base: position 85,501,777 of record OY998164.1, on the reverse strand, counting down.
TTTATAAAGTTCCACTTGGGAAAACTTTTTTGTTATTTATCACAAGAGGTTAAATCAAAAAGTGAATGGCTTATGAAATTAGCTAGATCTCAGTAACATTTTCAGTTTTTTCCTTAATCACACTTTAAACGCAGAGTGGCCATAAGTTTCCAAAAATATATCATATGTAGTAGGGTTTATCTTTGGCGGTTTTCGAGTAAAATCAAAAATAATTGGCCATAAGGGCAATGTGCTAGACAAGGAAAATAGTTTAGGTGGTTCTTTGTTCCACACGTTACTCTTATGGCAACGTTTTTGTGAATTTGCTCAAAGACCATTCAAGAAAATGGTAACATATGGTATATTTTTGGAATCAAAAAAAAAAGATCTATGGAAATTTTAAAAAATATATAGGGGTGTTTCTTAAAAAAAAGACCTCGGGTGAAATTTTTAAAAAAAAGTAAAACTGTAATAGAAATCTACATAATTTCATTAGTAATTCTCTTTTTTGTTTATCTTTTTGTGACGAATAATAAAAAAGTTTTCCCAGGTGGAACTTTATAAACAGTCAAACTGTACACATTTAAATTTTTTAATGCTTTTTGTATGGAAAAAAACCTTAGTTGATGTGTTTTTGAACTTTTTTAAAAAACTAAAATTTTAACACTCCAGCGCATATTCCCATTTTAAAGCTCTTCTCTATATAATTATGACTCCATCTATTCAGAATGATACACATTACATGCCTAGAGACTAAAGCGGAACTTTTATCCCAAGGGTTTTATATGATATTGACAGGATTTTGGTTAAAAATCTATAATTGAAACTATATCCTATCCCAACCAACCCTTTTACTCCCAAACCAGTTTATAAATAATATTTTACAAAAAAATGTGGAAGATCACTATCATTATTATTTTTAATACAAAATACTCACAAAAATATATAACATGTCCATGCTACACTAAATGTTTTTTGAGATATAGCGCATTAAAATTTGACGGCTAAAATAGCTATGTTCTCATCTACCGTAATTTTAATGACATTTGAGAACTTTGACATACCTATACATTCTGTAAATTTGCAAAAAGTTATCCAACTTTTGAATACTGAGGTCCTAAGGATTTATTTTGGGGTAGGATTTCAATAAATTAAACAGAAATGACATATAAAACTCTGCGCGTACAGTGGTCAGTTTTTTTTATTATTTCCGGACTGCGTCCATCAGAAAAAAATTGTCGCTACTTTTGTATTGTGAGCATAAGTCAAAGTTGCGATAATAACCTTGTACAAGATATGTCTGCAAATTCTTTAGAGGGCGGCAACAGTCAGGCAAATACCCGACCCTCGACTGTGAGCTGTAGGTACCGTGGAATCTGTTTACTACACTGCCACATTTTTATTTGGTACTTTTAAAATGCCGGGAAGAAATTATTTTTATTATTAATTAGAAAATAACATATATTTGCCTTAAATCCAAATTTCGATCCATTCTGTTAATACTAGTGCCGTCTTTCTGGAAAAGGCCAAACCTGCATTCGCTACGCTACATGACCAAAGAAATCAATAAACAGCGTTCTTTTTCCTGCAGAGCTTTGTGTCGCTTTGTCATCTTATTAATTTTGAATAAAGCGGACCTACATGAACAATTTCCGCTGGTCGTCGTTCTGAAATAACTTTTCTTCAAAAATTTACCACGTGTATTACAAGGTGTTTTATCTCCTGATTTCAAAATAAGCCCCTTGAGCAATAAAATATATACCCATGCAACGAGTAGCAATTTGGCGCCCAACCTGGGGCTCGAACCCACGACCCTGAGATTAAGAGTCTCATTGCTACTCGTAAAATGCTCAAGGGTTGAAATAAAATAAGCAATAGTGCCCTGATAGGTATTTACTAGCTCGTATTTTAGATGCATGGGTATATAGTTTATTACACAAGGGCGGGAGGGTAATTAATTTTTGCGCTAATGTGTAGTTGCATAAATTGCCAAAATTGGGAAATATAAGGCGCCACCGAATTTTATGTCAAAGGGGTTCTATTATAACCGCTTAAAAATAGCTTAAGATACGACAAAAATTAGGAAAAACCGAAGTAATTTAGCCGAAAATTAAAGTGGTAAACATTTATTTCGATTGTATGTCTCTAAAAGGAAAACATTTTTAATAACAGGCCAGACCCTTATTTAAAGTAAATAAATAATGAAAGCTCCTGCTAAGAAAAGCAAATAAAAATTACCCAAAAAAATGTATAATAAAAGTCCTAACAAATGACCGCACGCATTATCGTTTAAAATCTGTGACCACTCGGTCATAAAAAAAAATTAATTATAGCTGTGTTTAGTATCTTAAAATTTAAAATGCATGCAAAACTCGTTTACTAGTAATATTACTCCGTGAATAATAAAACTCGCGCAGATTCATATGTTCAATCTTTTTGCAACTAGTTTAGGTACTTAGCTGTATTGACTTCGGTTTCACAAAGTCAATCCAATCCACATCTAGTTTTCTAAATCGGTAAAGTCCAATCGGGTAATTAAAACGAGGTTCCAACAGGCCAAACCAAAACTGACACGGTTAGTCTTAGGAATACTGTTACGATTTACCTTGGGTTCAATTTGAAAATCAAAAACAAATCTGGGAAGACTTTCCACAAAAATCAGTGGGTCCATACAAGAACTGTGGAATAAATTTAAAAAAAAACCTTTCAACATACGAACAAAATATAGGTACGAAACAAATAACAAAAAAAATATAGAGCAAATATGCTTACTTACCTCATGCTGCAAATGAGTGTTTCCAAAGTAAATTACTTAAGTAGGCAGTAATTAATATTTGGTTTACTGTTGTTGAACCGAATAGGATGCGTAACAAATCCCTTTCGGACAAAATTTCGATATCCAAAAAAGCACAAAACTAGACTATTTCGAATTTTCAGTTTAACTTGTGAATTAATATCCCAAAAACGCCAAAACTAAATGTTCAAAAATTCACAAGCTGCATTCGCGGTATTCTACCAGTGGTCGTCTCCTTGTTCAAAAATTCACAAAATGGCTAAATCAATGTTGCCAACATAAAACAAAACTCAAGAACTCGGAAATACCTAAACTTCGTTTATAAAAACTTCCAAAAACTTCGCGGCCTTTCAAATAAATTGTAATCCTGATTTTTGGAAAAGTATCACAATGGTCATACAACAAGAACCATACTATGTTCTCTACTTCCATCCTTGTCATAAGCACGACCAAAGAAAAAGACAACAAAAATAAGTCAATTCGATACTAACCACATGTGAACGTGTTTAGCGAGAAGGCGAATATCGCGCAAGATCCATAGCAGCAGATGACAAAGCGAAAAGCGATTTCGTTGAGTGGCCAAAACAAAAATAAACAACAAACGGAAGATGGCTGTGGCACCGTAAATCTAACGAAAAAACAAGAGTTTTGTACTTTAGTGCAAAATGAACTTCTTGCATTTTGATTGCTCACACAGAGGGTGGAACCTAGCAATAAACACGACTGTTTTTTTTCAACCAAAAATGTGCGAGAAAATCATATTTCTCGTAGCAGGAAATATTCAAAAATACGCAAATAGTACCAATGGAAACCATCGAATTCCAGGTATGTTTTCTAGTATTCCTGCATACATATTGGAAATAAACTATTTTACTAGCTGTATTATATTACCTACTATTTGATTTAACTAATAATCTATTTTTTTTTCTTTCAGATAGAAGCAGAAATTTTCATCTACGCATCTACTAGATACACAAAAAAATTAACTCAGTTCAGTTCTCCTAAAAAAACTAGAAAACTAAGCAGGTGAAAAGTAGGCAAAAACCCAAATAATCTACAATCCACACAGGGTGATATAAATGCGAAAGAAAGAACATAGTAAAAATTAGTAGCAAAAGAAAGTGATTTTCGTTAGTGAAAGTGGCAGTTTCTCTACTAAAGTAATTATCTATAAATAAACCAAAAAGGTAGGAGTTTTATTCTATTAAAATGTTTAAACAGTTTTCTTTGTCTGAAACCAAATGCTTGGAAATATATTTTTAAAGAAAATTTCAAGCCTACTTTTTCCCTGCATATTTACCTACTGTATTATTTTAAAAATTAATGCCCAAAAATTAACTTAAAAAAAACAAAAATAATATAATAGATTTCGTTTTAAAAATAAACCCATAACAATGGCAAGATGTGAAGAGTGTGACAAAATCAAAGGCTGCAGCTTTAAAAAGAATCCGGAAGAAAACAGGAGGTGGTGTTTCGCCAGTCAAAGAGTTAGACAATGATGACATAAAAGTGTTGTACATACTTACACCAACGCTTGTAAAAGGGCTTGAATGTGGCTGTATCAGAAGCTACTTTCTTATTGGATGAGAAAGTTGAAGACATAGAATGTGAGATAAATTGATTATTATATGGGTTAAACAAAATATTTACTGTTTCAAATGACTAATAATTTTTTTTTGTTACAGAATCATAACCCTTAATTGGCAAACAGAGATAAAACCTAAAACAGGAACAAAACAACCTTTGGACGGTAGAAAGACAATAAAAAAAAATAAAAAAAAAGGAGGAGAGGCTTAACCATACAGTGGAAGCCACATCAAAAATGGCTCAACAGATGGATAAAAAATTAAACAGCAAGAAACTATACTTTAAAAGAATAGAAAGAAACAATTTAGAATTATTGTCTAAAACCATTAAGGAAGTTATTGAGTAAGAAACCGTGCAATTTATTTTATATTATTCCTTCCTGTTTTTATACTAAGTACAGCCGTCAACAAAAATAATGCTGCCCCCTGTTTTCTTAGGTACTTAATGTGCATGACAAAAGGTGCAGAAGTTTCACTCAAAAATTAAATCCCTAAGCAAATAGAGGGTAATATTATTTTTGCTGCAAAATATGTGTTCTGGTATAGGTTTACAGTTGTATTTTTAACTGAAAGAGGGTTACTTTAATAATAAAACTATTTAACAAACTTTTTTTTCATTATGTTCATCTTTTAACGATTTTCCCTGCGTGTGGGGCTTTTTTTATAACTAAATACCCAATTAATTTTCTTTCTAAGAAAATTTTCTTTCTAAGAAAATCTGACACAGGGTTAAACGTTGGAAAATCTGAACATTTTTTTCTATAAAAAGATATTTGCCAAGGTTTTTTGATGGAACTTTCCCCAGTTAAAATTATGCTAACAATCTATTTACTTATTAGTTTTGGTTGTGATTATATTTTATTACCTTGATACCTGTACTAAGTATTAACTGTACCAGTTTAAAAATTAAAGTCATAGGTGTCATAAGTACTTATTAAAACTTTGAAAGCCTAAGTTTGTTTTTAGAATAGTTTAAAGAGTTAGGTTTTGATTTATTATGAATATTATTTTATAGCAGGTATTTCACGTTCAGTTTTTAATTGAAGCAATAAACAGAATATGTGATTTTTAGTTTAAACAACAAACAGAAGTAATAATAACTTTACAGCTGAAGGCTTTATTGGATTTGGGTCAAAATTTATGCAGTCATTCTCAGGACATGAAAAAGTTTGTTTTCTTAGTTATAATAATCCAAGACATAAAATTAGCCCATAAAATTGCCCAAAGTAGGTGCTGGAATTCTGTGTTGGAAAATCAAAATTCGCTTTTTTTACATAAACAAAAAACATAAAAAATTGTATGTATTCTTGTGATGTTCTCTTTTTTTATGTCTAGGATTAGTATAACTAAGGAACCCACTCTGTCATGTCCTGAGGATGACTACATGAGTACATAAATGATCGAAACATCGAAATAGAAGAAATTTTGTTTTTTCTTTATTTTTACTCAATTCAATAAAACCCCCAAACAATTTTTTGGGTCACAAACTAGGTATAAAAAAACTAATGTTTAACATAACTTTTTGAAACCGTCTTATTATTCTTTGCCGTTGCTGTCTTCCCACCAAAAGTTCATGATTGACTCTTTAATTACACAAATTTTGATTCCCCAGCATGTTGTTAAATAATCCCAGATCTTCATCGTTCACAGCTTCGTCATCTTCTGGCATATCAACATTATTCTCCACACAGAGGTTGTGAAGAACACAACAGGCTTTGATAATTTGGCATGCTTTATCAGGTGCATAATGGAGATTTTTAGAAGACCATTATACCTTTCAATGGTGCACCTGCATTGCATGTGCGATAAGTGTATCTCTCCTCAAGAGTTCCAGGTTGAGCGTTCTCCACTGGTGTCATCAACCATGCCCTCAATGGATATCCAGAATCTCCTAAAAGTATAATTATGTTCAGTCAATTATACACACCTTGTAAGAAATACTATACAGCCCACTTTTTACTTTGATTTGTAATATGCTAATTTTGTTTGGGTTTACCTAGTAATGTAATTCAATCATAATTTTATATCTCTATCTTTTTCCAGCATATTATGGTAGAAAAAGACAAAGCTTTAAAAGTAAGCATTAAACACTAAATTTAGCTATTATGTTGCTGCGTAAACCCGGCCTAAGCAGTTTAATATTTTTTTTTTCTTTTAAGTGAAATTTGTTGTAAAATCTAAAAATATTTAGTTGCTAAATAAGTATGTAACGAGTATAACAAAAAAATAAGGTACCAAAGCCTCTTTTACTTAAAACAATAACTTATACTTACCCCTCTCTCACGTGTCTTAACTCTTCCAAATTCTGAGAAAGCCTGACTTTTATCATTAAACATGAAGTAACAAATAGCATTTGCAACTTCGTTAACAGACCTACTCACCTATGGTTGAGATATTGCATCAGTATAATTGAGTCACACATCGCATCGGTCTGATACGAGTCAGTTCCATAGAACTTAAGTGTAGTGAGTAAATAAAACAAAAATTAAGGTGCAGTCAGAGTTTTTTAAAGTAACTGTGAACTTAAAAAACAAATTCTGCACTGTCTTTAAAAAAATTTAAGTTATGATGGAAATACATTATTATTTATACCTTTGCTTCAACACTTAAGCGTAAATCTCTCATAGGAGAAATCACATGTGACTCTAGAGCTTCAATAACCTGTCTGGCTAGAGGCTTCGTAAATCTATAAATTTTTAAAAATATTCTGTCACTTAGGCAAAGGCAGAGCATGATCAGGCATTCTTCTTCGGGACCAATGATCTGCTAACACATCTTATTCAATCTCCTCTAGGACCTCCACTGCCGCCAGATACGCAAGGTCATCCATCGCTTCCATAATAAACGATTCACAACAAAATTATTTGCAAAAACAAAACACCTTAAATATGATTTTTGAAATTATGTTGTATTTATTTTTTATTTTAAGTTAGGAAATGCTTATATCGTGCACGAATGTCAATTTCGACTGCTAAATATCACTCGTTTTAAAATTCGAGTGAAAAATTCGTATAGGTGTAGTCAAGAATTGGAATTGTAAAACTCGCTCGAATTATCGCCTTGCTTCGAGAATTGTGCCCCTGGTCTACATAGAATAGAATAGTGCATATATTTCTAAATGATTGTAATGTTAAAATATAGAAATCGTAAGAAAGAAATGTAATGTTAATATATTATATATTAGTAAAAAAGATGTTGTCCTAAAGTACAACATAAAATAGTATTCCTAATTAGTTTTAAGTCACATTAAAATTACGTTTAAAATATAAGATTGGTAAAAATTAAACAGAACATTAAACCCAAACTCGAAAAGATAAAAGCTTACCTACCTAAAGGTCAAGTTATGGTAAAATTTAAAGGTTGGTACAGACTAACTTAGTATTAAACACATTAAAAAATCACTAGTTTTTCTACAAGAAAAAATCTTGAATATTGGGCATGACTCTATAAGCTTAATTATTTTTTTAAAACTTGTCATATTATTTATGCTTCGCATTTCTGTAGGTAATTTGTTATATAGTTTAATAACACAGTATTCAGAGGACTTTTCATATAAAGCACTACTATGTTTGTTTATTCGTAAAACATTGCCATTTCTTGTATTGCGAGAATTTGTGTCGCAGTTTTTAGTAAATCTAGATAGATTATTTTTTTATAAACGTTATACTTTTAAAGATAAATATAGCTGGAAATGTTCATATTTTGTATTTTTTTGAAAGCTGGTTTGCAAGTTTCTCGTGATTTTAAATTAAAAATTAATGCAACTATTCTTTTTTGCAGTATCAACATCCAACTAACATAAGCTGAGTTCAATTTTTTACATACATGATCTATGTGTGGTTGCCAGTTTAGACCACTATCGATTTAAAGACCCAGAAATTTAGTTTGATTGAAAAAAGACTTTTTCATCTGACAAGTAATTATTTTTAAGATCGTATGATATTTTGTTGTTATTTGACGAGAATTTAATTAAAACTGTTTTTGTAGTGTTGACTATTAGTCTATTTTTTGCACACCAACTAAGAAAATTTGCACACATATTCTGAAGTTTATATGTCAGCTCATCTGAAGTAGTTACAGTTACACAACAACTTACATCATCCGCAAATATCGCCAGACATTCAGCATGTAGATGATCTGGTAAATCATTTATATATATAATGAGAATTAATGGTCCCAGGACGGACCCCTGGGGCACACCTTGGGTGATTTCAGCGAAATCAGAAACCTCAAGACCAATTTTAACACACATTTTTCTATAGTTAGGATAGAACTCAAGAAGATCACCCATCTTACCTCGAAATCCAAGTGCATAAAGCTTTTTTAATGCAAAATCAATGTCTATATTGGATATATCAAAAAATAATCCAGCAAAAAAAGAAAGTTTTTTTTGTCTAAATTGCTGTAAACAAAATTTAAAAAATCGAAACATGCTGTTTCTGTGCTTTTGTTTTTGAGAAAACCATGTTGAAACCTGCTTAATAGTTTAAATTTCATAAGGAATTCATACATGGGTTTGTAAATCGCTTTTTCAAAAAGGGACTTACAATAAAGTGAATGATATTTGGATCCCAGAGGATTCGTCGAAATATGGGGCACTATAAGAGGCGCCGCAGACTAAAATTTTCAGAAATCCTGTCGAAATCGTACAAGATTTCGAATAGAAAATTAGTTTTGTTAAAATGATGTAGGAGAAACTGAAAAGTGGATGAGTATGTAAGGGAGTTAAATAGTTCGTTTATTTTAAAATATTGATATATTATTACGTTCAATTTAATTATGCAATGATGTAAATGTATAGGCTTAATTTAAAATTTTTAAAAAGTAGTAATTGTAAAAAAATAAAGTAAGTTAACTCATCTAATGTCAGAAGAAAAAAATTAAATAATTTTTGAAACATAGTTAGGTAAGCAGTGTAAGAAATGTTATTCTATTTTCCCAAAGATATTTTTTTTGCTTTTTTTGAAAACTGTTATTTGAAAATTTATTTTTTATTTCATTAGGAAGCAGACCATACACTTTAGGTTCCAGATACTTTACTCATCTTTTATAGAATTCGCTAGATAAAGGAAATTTGGTATACTTACCATATTGTTGGTATTGTTTCTAGTTAAATAAGTATGTGATACTAAATTTTTATCCTTGCTTTTATGCATAAAACATAATACTGGATGAAAATATAATATTCTTAAGTTATTAATTTTGGAATTATAAATTCAAATATGTTTTGAGTACGGATGTTGCGTTTCTTTCTTTTTTTTAGTAGGTATGCATAAGTAATTAATTTATCACTTGATTATTTTTAAGGTTGAACCCTCACAAGAAACTAAACCTTCCGGAAGAAGAGGCACACACAAAAGACAATAACAATTTGATGACAATCAGTACCGTTGAACGCAAAGACAGTTCGGCGCCAATGTCACCACTCCGCACTTGATTACCATTACATCACAGTTAAAAACTAGTCTCACTAGCAGTCAAATAAAGTAGAATCTAATAAAGTAGAATAAAATGTTTTGCATGGACATAATTTATTTCAAAAAATTTGCTGCCTAAATTTGCAATACAGTGACCCATTCACTGATTTTCCTGTATTATTCAGAAAATTATTAAATTTTACTTCAAATGATAAAAATACAGTAGGTGCACAAGCAATTTGTACTAATTTTATGAAGTGGCGCAGCCACCCCAAGTAATTATTAGGTTGCGATAAGTTTTTTTATATATATTAGACAAGACCTGGAAAAAAGATTTATGTACAGAAGTTGCATTATTTTCGTTAACTTTCAAATAACGTCCATAAAAATTAGCAGCTGTCATTGCTACTGTCAAAGTTTGACGTTAATTACATGATTTAAATAGAACTTCTTCTTCTTCTTCTTCAAGTGCCATGCTCTCTTCGAACGTTTGCTATCATCAGCGCGATCTGCACCCTATCCACTGCCTTTCTGAAGTGTCGTAGTACTAACACCATAGCATTGTCTAAGATTTTGAATCCATGATATACGTCTGCGACCCGGACCTCTTCTGCCCTCAATTTTTAAATTCTCTTATGAATAATCTTTAAAAATATTTTTAGCATATGACTCATTACGTTAATTAAACGGTAATCACTACACTTCTTTGCTGAATGTTTTTTAGGCAATGTATCAAATGTTGATTTTAGCCAATCAGCTGAGATTTTAACACGGCGATAAATCAGATTAAAAAGTTTGACAAGAATATTCAGCGACTCTTCCGTGTATACTTCGTCTTGCCCTGCTGATTTTCTGTTTTTAGTTAAAGATATTGCATGCTGTACTTCTTCCGGTGTTATATCTAAGCCTTGACTTGAGAATTCTTCTGGATGTTCGGACCGATCATCGCTAAAGAGATTTTCTATGTAGTTACACTATTCTTTTAGTTTTTCTTTGGTATCAGGTAAGATTTTTCCTTCATTGTCACAAGGATTCCTGTTTGTCTCTTATTAACTAAACCGACCGCTTCCTTTATACGTTTGTGTAAATTAAAAGTGTCATGTTTAGCATCCAGATCTTCTATTTCTTTACATTGTTGTGTTAGCCATTCTTGTTTTGCTGAATTGATTTTGTTTTTTATTTCTCTATTAATTTCTTTGTACTGAGTGGTGCCTTTTTTATTGCACCTTTTATCCATTAGGTCCAGGATTCCATCGGTCATTCAAACTTTCTTTTTTTTTTCTTGATTCACCCTTGCATAGGCGTGCTGTGCTTTCGACTATGGCGCTTTTGATATCTGTCCAGACCATTTCTGCATCTTGTTTGGTAGATGTATCAATATCTCTTAAGTTTTTTGTTCAGTTCGACTCTTAGTTCAGCTGCTTTCATGGTATCTTGAAGTTTGTCAATCCTGAGTCTGGGCTTGTTATTTGTTGGGCGATTTTTCTTTAGGGTAAATCCAATTTTGGCTACAATTGGATTATGATCTGAATTTCCGTCTGCGCCAGGGTAGGTTTTTGCTGATTTAATGCAGTTTTTGTATCGTTTATTAATTAATATGTAGTCTATTTGATTCCTAACGATCCTCTCTGGAGTGTCAGCAGGAGAGGTCCAGGTGTATAGGCGCCTGTTGGGAAGTTGGTATACCAAGACCGTGCTTTCCAACAATAACTTCTCTTGGAGCGTTTCCAATCTTTGCGTTCAAGTCCCCCATAACAATGGTAATTTCTGATTTTTTAGCAAAATTAAGGGCAGTCTGAACTTCATTGTAGAATGCCTCTACAGCATCATCTGGAGATTCTCCGGTTGGAGCGTACACCTGAATAATATTGACGTTAAAAGGATTTGAGTTTAGCCATCTTACTTCGCTAACTCCCAAGATCCCTATGTCTAATATTTTCATTTCTTTGAGAACTTTGTCCACTTTTCCTGGCAGAAACATACTTTGTACGTTCCAGGTTGCAATCTTCATCATGACTGGACCGGAGATTCTTAACACCCTCTGATCACTTAAGACCTGCCGGGGACTGAGGGCCTGGGCTTTTGGTTTTCCAGTCATGGTAATAATTTTTCTGAAGAGAAATAATGAGGTGGTTTCCCGTTGCCCTTCTCATCGCAGTATTAAAACCGTTAAAACAATCCTTATCACGCCTTTAACTATGTAATTTGTTGCCGTTTTGTTTTCTATATCTAGAAATACGCCGAACAGTTACTTTTAGTGTTGCTGCTTCCCAACACTAATTTTCTTGCCATATCTGGCTACCCTTACATAGTTTGGCCTGCAGGTCGATGCAGTTACCGGGGGGTGGCACGTGGAGCCATATGTAAGAGCTGACCGCCCTGTAAGGACCAATTGTTTAAAACCATCTCCAGTCTATGACTCTCGATGCGACCATCTCAAACTAGAGGGACTACCTCTACAGCGCAGCCCGAAAACCCCCTTAAATAGAACACCCTGTATATTTTTTAAATTTTAAACTTGAATAAAAGAAAAAATACTTTCTCAAAAACCACCTAAACTATGTTTACTTGTCTAACAAATTGTACTTATGGGAAAGTATTTTTCTTTTTATTTGAGAAACGTCCAAAATAAATCCAACATACTTTATATTTTTAGAATCAGGAAAAAAAGACAAATCTAAATTTAAAAAATATACAGGGTGGTCTATTTAAAATAATGTCAAAATTTTTAACGTTTTAAGAAAATTATGCAACTTCTGTACATAAAACTTTTTCAGCTTCACTGAGAAAAATATCCACTAATCCTAAGTAAGAATTCATTAGCCCCAAGTAAAAACTTCATTTAAATATGAGACAAGTGCACTGTCTACTTACCATAAGTTTTCTCACCTACTTATTAAGGTTATAAAATAACATATTAGGGACTTTTCCAACATTATGGGCTGTCTTTAATAAAGTCGGCACTATTTTTGGCAGTTCCGCACAAATGTAAACAATTACTACATATCTTTAGGCACTTAGACATTTGTTATCGGACGACGGTCTTCTAGTTTGCTGGGGTTATCCAAAACCTACGTTTGTGCTATCCAGCTAGAGCGGCGCTGTCAAAATAATGTTGATTTAACATAATGTTTGTGCCTTCCTTTAATAAAGGACAGCATTAACTTTAATTTGTCAACTTTATGGATGGCACAATATGCACAATAGCTTGTTTAGATGGCATGTTTATATGACAAAAATGTCAAAAACCCTTTAAACTTCGTGCGAAACTGTTAAAAATCGTGCCGAGTCATGCTCGATAAGTCCCCATTAACCATAAGTAAAAACTTCACTTAATGTAAGTGAAGTATCTCCTAATCGTTAGTAAATCTGTAGTAGCGCAAAACCAGTATAACTCCTAAGATATGGCTTGAAATAACATAAAATATATATATTTGAGCTCTAGAAACAATGTCCTATCAAAATACACCCTAAGAAAAAAAATTAAAACAAATAATAAAAAAAGTGCGACGCGCCGACGGGGTACGAACCGACAACCTACAGGTTGATAAACCAATGCTTTATCCACTATACCATGCGCTTATAAAGAAATAGGTTGAAACCGCGTAATATAAACATTTTGGCGGATTCTTAGTCGACTGAGAAGTGTTCATCATGATTAAAGCTTAATCAAAGAATTTTGCATTTGGTACATATACATGTTCAAGCATCTCTAAACCAAGGGTTACCGGGTTCGTTTCCGGTCATCGAATTTTTTTTCAAGTTTTTTTAAACTAATTCCCATCATGATCTTCCTATAAATAGAATAATGATCGCTGCAAATGAAATACTTTGACAAATCATCATGCGTTATTATTAGGATGAATATATTTTTCCGCATGATTTTTCAATATTTGATGCCACTACTTGTCTTGAGTAGAAAACTTTACTAACCGTAAGTAGGTCGTTTTACTTGCAGCTATTGAATTCATCATTTGGGGCTAATATAAACTCCACTTACCACTAACAAAAAAAGCTAAGTAGACACTTCAAGATGTAAGTGGTGGGGGTGGAAAATATGGTGAATCACCCTATATATTTTTTAACCCCCGACGCAAATGCGGAAAAAGAAGGATGGTAAAGGCGAAATAAATGGTTGATGTTTAGGTTTATATGTTGGAGATTGTCGTGGGTTTTACTTCATTATCGTTTTACATTTTATGTACGATCAGGATTCAGAAGCACTTCTTTTACGGCGATATTTAGTTTAGTTTGAATACATAGGTATCCAAAAATTGATTTTAAGACGAACCATACCGCAATGGATAAGATATTTTTACCCAGATGGAGGTTAAAATGTACTGGAATGAGACGCGTAAGGCCATTTTCTCTTAAAACAGTCCAAATAATCCGTAAAAATTAATAAAATCTGGCTGACCAAGAAATCTTGGAGGTGACCGTTCCCGTGCGACTTCCTACGATGTTCAATTTTTTAGCAATCAAAAATCGCACAGGACATTATAGCGCAAACGTGACCATCTCCACCTTAATAATTTAGGGTACTACATAAATATTACAGTGCAAATTAAAGAAAAGCGCATATAAAAAATACGTATAGTAAAACTTTTAACATTTTATTTATAATAAATCTTTTTGATTTTTTTGAAGAAATTGTTGTTTTTTTAATAAAAATGAGTTACCTATGTTATGACTGACCCAAACAGGCAAAATTAAAGACCCTAGTAACTTATCGTGCAGGTCGTAGGTACAATTTTGTATGTTAGTCATATATACGATCGTATATATTGGATTTGGATTGGCTATAACTTTTGACTTGATTACTCGATTTTGAAATAAATTGGCTTTTTGGAAAGATAAAACGTGAAGGTTTTTCGATTTGGTTAAAAATTTAAGACAGTGGGCAGTTTTAAAAAATGTGTAATTTTCAGCCCCCCCCCCCGGAAAAAAATGTATGTGCGACACTGAACAAACTCTAGATCTTTTACTACAAACGCTCATTGTTTCTGTGTATACTGAAGTATCATTTAATTAAATCAGTTGGGAAATAAACAACTTATAAGCTTTTTGACTACAAGTGTTTTGGCTTCGCATTGAAAAAAATTACAAAATTACACACATTTTCTGTTTGCTATATCTTTTGACGTAATTATTTGATTAAGAAAATCTATTGTTGTAAAAATATAAAACATAAGACTCTTGTCATTTCGTTTAAAATTTGATATTTTGTAAAAATCCAAGATGGCGAATGGTTTTACGTACACTGAACAAGTTTTAGGTACGACACTAAACAAAATTTAAATTTATTATTATGAAAGAACCGTTTTTTCTTTGTAGAACGAGTTATTATTTATTTAAATCGGGTAAGAAATAAAAAAGTATGGGTTTTAACTTTAAGTGCATGTTTTACTTACAATTTTAGTATGGTGGTTTGGGTTTAAAATACGTTTCTTAAGTTGAGCCTAAGCCGAGTTGTTGTTAATTATACACTTATTTATTTCCCTTATTCTTTTTTATTATTTATATTGAACACATTTTATAAAATACATAAGGGTGAAGGTAAATTTTCAGGAAAAAAAAAGTTTAACTATTCGGATTTGCGGAACTGATGTCCGTTTGTGCGTACGACAGTGCGCAAATCATTGCGCCATCGGTTAAATGCATTTAAAATACTTCTTTGAGGTAACCTTCGATGGGCCTCTATGAGTCCTTGAAAAAGTTCGTTAATGTCAGCGTAAGTACGACCATTTCTGTATACTTCGTGCTCTAAATTACCGCAATAATGGCTATCAACTAAATTAAATCAGGGCTGTAAGCAGGCCACTCGTTGGGTCTAATAAAATCTGCTACGTTTTCTTCTAAAAACCGAATGGTTTTTGCCGCTCTATGGCATCTAGCCCCATCCTAAAAAAAAAAATCAAAATTCAAAATATATATTGCTTTTACGCTGTCAAGAAAACAGAACCTGCATAGAAGTAAATTCTGGAGATAGATCTTCAATTTCTGGAATGCGTTCTTGCAACACAATATTGATGTAATAATCAGCATTCAACCGTTGCCCTTGAGGTATAAAAATTAAATTTGATTTAAATTGCTATTAATTGCAACCCACACCATAACGTTTGGTCCAAACTTATTTTTTTTGTCTATAGAAACGATTTAAAGGTATGTTCTTTTTTTTCTCCTTCCGGAATTCTCAATACATCGTTGTGTCCAACTTTTAGGGGATCCAAATAAAAAATCTTCTCATCAGAAAACCATATCTTATTAATTGACTCTTGGTTCCTGAATCGATTGAGAAATCTTCGGCAACAAATCACCCTTTTTTGTTTTGCAGCGGGTGTTAACTTAAAAGTAAACAGACAGATTTCAAATTGCCATCTGTTTTTAAAATTCTTCTGACAGTTGATCCAGATATTCCTTCCCTATTTGAAATATGTCTCACACTAAGACTAGTACCGGGAGCTCTAACAGGACTATTAGCGTGCAACAAAAAAATTTTTCTGCAGAATCCAAAAACAATTTACTCTAAATATCTTAAATTTTTAAAAATGACCTCATCAAAAACCGCCTACTAACTGAGCAATTTACCTGTGTACGTGCTGTGAATAATCTTCCGCTTCCAGATTTTCTGTTTATATTGCCAGTTTCCAAAAACTTATTTCGATAGTCTTTTAAATCTTTGATTTGGGAACTGCTCTAAAATGTCCTGGACACTATATAACTGTTTCTGTTCATTTGTAAGCGGCATTTTTAGTTTAATTGACGTTTTGATTAAAATTGGTTTTTGTTGTTAAGAACGTCGGATCATGGCCACTTTGATTTTTAGTAGGTATTTAAATAATAACATTTGGTGCATTAGGAATATTTAGATAACGTAAAATTCTCATTACTTTTTTATTTCTTATCCGATTTAATTAGGTGATAACTCGATATACGAAGAAAAATGAAGATTTGAAAATACTACTTTATATTTTGTCCAGTGACTTATTTAAAAAAAATTAAGGACTGTCAAACCTAACTCTTTTTAATGTGAAATTTTGAACAAACGGGCGCAACTCTCATGTTTTGTCTCTTTACGACAATATTTTTTTTTAATTAAGCAACCAGGCCAAAAGTTATAGGAAATTGAAAAAATATGTAATTTTGTGATTTTTGCCAATGTTAAGCCCAAACACTCATAATCTAAAAGCTCATAACTTTTTCATTTCTCAACCGATTTAATTAAATGATAGAGTTTGTTCATTATCGCACATAAATTTTTTTCAGGGGTGGTGAAAATTACAGATTTTTGAAAACTGTCCGCCATCTTGGATTTTTGAGAAATTTTAAATTTTCAACAGCATCGAAAAAGTTTCACGTTTTATCTTTCTGAAACACCAATATCCTTAAAAATCGAACAATTATGCCAAAAGTTATAGCCAATTTAAAAAGTGCGGAATTTTGTGGCCCACCCTATATTTCTCATTTGAGAAAATGATTCATTTCAGTTCTTTATTAGACTCATCTGAATAACTGTCCTTTAATACAGGGTTCCCAAGATTTTCCTTAGGGATAGGATTTCAATAAATCAAACAGAAATGGCATAGAAAGTTCTGCGCGCACAAAAGAAACAGGTATATTGAGCAATGGTGCCAGTTTGTTATTATCTCCGGACTGCTTTCATGAGAGCGTCAGTCTTTCATTGTGAGCATAAATCATAGTTGCAATAATAACCGTTGACAAGATGTCTGCAAATTCCGCTAGATGGCGGCCACACCATGAAATGATCGAGAAAAAACTAGATGTTTTCAGGTCCAAACCACAGCTTTTTCTTGCTTAAAGGAGGCGGCAGGGTCCATTATTTACGATACTGAGCGATAAACTCGTGAGGTTGTTAAAATTACAAAGAAATATCTTCGCTTTTAATTAAATTTCTTTCCATTCTGTTCTACTAGTGACATCTATCCGGAAACGGCCGAACCATGCAGCTAGCACTAGCAGCCAAAGAAATCAATAAACGGCGCTGTTTTTCCTGCAGAGCTTTTTGCTTGCGATATTATTAATTTTAAATAAAGCTGGCCCTACACTACATTTCAAAACTAGCGGGAGGGTAAAAGCAAAAAATAAGGGGCTGCCAATATTTGTAACACCCAAAAAGGGGTGAAAAGATTTATTTTGCTCTGTTTCTTTACAAAAAACGTTTTTTTTACGAAAAACTTGAGCTCTGCCACTTTTTTTATTTTTTTCTTCAACTTTCTCGAAATTTTCGTCATACCGTAGAAAAAAATTATTTCCCCCATGGTCATACTCTACTTTTATTCGAAAAAATTTAAAAACAGAGACGGGATCAGTTTTCCTAAAACGGGGGATCTTGGTTTCGAGTGAGAACATAAAGGGCGCCGCAGGCAAAAATTTTTTAATTAAATTAGCCGAACGCCAAAATGTTACAAAAACAAAGCACGAAATAAAAATGGCGCCGCTTACAATTTTTTTTCAAAAATTACGTAATTTCGGGAACGCAAAGAAATAGTTCTAAAGAGTATAATTTTTAAGAAAAAAATACCAATTTTCTCGCCCTCCTCCACTGGGACTACAGGGGCCGTGCACAAATTACGTAATGGTCATAGGGGGGAGGGGGGGGGTTTTCGACAGCGTTTGCATTTGTGTGAAACTATGAAAATTTGGAATGAAAATAAGTGAAAAGTTTTTTTTGGGGGGGGGTAGTGGTCTTGAAATCGTTACGTAATATTGTAATATTAGGGGAGTGGCGTGCCAAACCGTTACAAAACATTACATAGGGAGGGGGTCAAAAATTGGTAAAATCACCGTTACGTAATTTGTGCACGGCCCCACATCTGACTGTTCCTCCTTTTTGATTTCGAATCAAAGTGCAAAACCCGGGTTGGACGTTCGAAGGCGTCAACCCGTCCTATTTGCTTGATAAAGTTTCTACGGAAATATCTCAGTCGATTTCTCCGGCCGTGTATGAACGCTTTAGGTTAGGCATTTGCATGTATCTCAGTCCTCAGCCGGTAAACAGTGCGTAAGGACAATGGTTACAAAATGAAAAGCCGAAAAATATTTTTTTTACGATATCTTTCATCAGTTTGGTATTAAAGTCGAGCAAAAACAATTTTTATTCCAGTCCTAAAGGTATGAAAATGGAAAACATTAGAAAACAACAACCTGGAATGGATTTACTACGTGTAAGATGTAGTGACAATATCGCCCCATGCCCATCCTTTTCTGCCTAATGTGCTTTTCCGTTTGTCTGCGTCTTATACACGGCTGCTTGGCCCCCTAAGGATTTGCTTAAAAACCCTGTATATTTAAAGCCATCTGGCCAATAACCTAAGCCAATGCATACATTTTAACAAATACCAAGTCCATTTCTAGTCCATTGGTAGAGACGTGTTCGTTTAAATTTTTGTTAAAATTATTTTGACTTTGGAATCTTAAAAAGAACCTCCTAGTCATCAAGGTTCACTTTTTTTATGGTTCTATTTTTCTAAAACAAAATATAAATTACGTCCATTTTAATCGACTTTCAGATGCCGAAAAAATAAGTATTTTTTAGGTTTTTTTTTTAAAGAAAATCGTTGATTTTGATAAAAACCACAGCATACAAAAAATATGCATAGGTACTGTTAAAATTAATGGTGGTTTTTAGTTTTGCTCTAGAATTTACAGTTTTTAAGTAATACTCAAAAAACCGCTCAAACTTTCTAGGGGTAAGCTACTACGCACGCAAACTCAACTTTTTCACGAAAACGATAACCAACATTAGATGTCCACAAAAATCGAAATACGGATTCATTTTGAATTGATAAATGTGATGATACTGTTAAATATTGCGGTTAAAACATGGCGATTCCGCCGTTATATATACAAATAACTAAGGTTAGGTTTTATATAGAAGAACCGGTCCGAAAAGGTTCTGTGGTACTTCGATCAAAAGCTAATTTTACTCTTAAATAAACATGTCAAAGAAGTATTTATTTTTTTTCTATTTATTTTTCTAAAAAAACAGTAAGTCTTTATCACTTTTGAGCGGTTAAATTTTTTGAGGTTTGCGAAAACTGTGTTGAGCTTAGGAAGTAACTTCTATTACAAAAAAATATGCGGCCTAAAGTAATAAGGTACTTGATGATGTGTATTTCGAATTTTTATTAGCACCAATAGTAGTATAAGAGCCAGTGGCCGAATCGACTAAGGTGTTTTAACAAGGCTAGAATTTTGTAAACATAAATAAAAATGGTATATACATGTAACATACAAAACGTATATCCTAATTTTAAATATCTTTGTAATATAAAATATCCAAGGCTTGCTATGTGGGTTTATAGAATATTTGATGAGATTCTGTCCAGCATCGCGATTCTAGGGGTTCCTATCAGCAATGATTTTGGAGAAGTTTCTATGAGTTCTTTTGGGATCGGTTTCTAGAATATTTGAGGAGATTCTATCAGTATCGTAATGCGTTTGGAGAATATTTTATGATTTGACAGTAATAGTAGGTATTATTCTTATTTCAAGATTACATACGTTTCTACGACTACTCTGAAAAGAGAGTGACAAAAACAAAAACAAAAATTTGAAGTTTGTAGAAAAAATACGATAAACAACTCGTTAGAAAATGTGCACACTCGACGAACTTGTCTCGGTCGTGTGCAGAGTCATTTTCTAACCTTGTTGTTTAATATACTATTATTTAGAGTTGTACAATTTACTAAAAAAAACAGTAAGTTTCATTTGGAATATTTACATTGTTGCTAAAAGCATTGTTTAATATATGAGAAAGTTATACAACCTTTAAACAGAACATTTCTCCACAAACAATGAAAGGTGGTAAGGTGTATTTGCTTTATTGGCAAGTGAATGCCATTAGTTATTTACTACAGTAGTATTATAGGCAAGATTGCGCTATTTTGCCAATGTTTATTTACTAGTGCTGATGTATTGGCAAATTTATGTTATTTTGCCAATAACTGAAAAACGTGTTTTACATTCCAAGTGAAACGCGTGAAAATTGCATGCATTTCTAAACCACCTTTCCGGGCCGATCAAACGCATTGCCGGATATCGTGTCTTTTGAACGCCGTATTTTTTAAATTTCCCGCGCAATTGACATCTGACGTTCAATTGACAACTTGACGTACTTAGCGACGCCATTTTAATAATATTCTGCGGATTCTTCCTATGTGGCTTCCTTTTCGTGGTTTGTTTTTTGTGTTTTGCAAGTTTTCTTTTAAAATTGGCTTAAATTTAGTTTGAGTTTCAAGTCACCATGGATGTGGAAGCCAATACTGCGTAAGTACTGATATTCTTTGGTTCTTAAATAAGGTCGGCCTAGAGTAGACTTAAAAATGTTTAGAACTACCAGTAAAGCGACCAAAAATCGTCATTTATGCTGGGTTTATACAGGCATATAAAAATTAAAATAAAAAATAATTCTGGTTTATACAGCCAAATAAAAATAACTTTGAACCGATCAGCATACAGCTTCTGCACATGTATACCAAAGTGAATGACACCAATAGTTGAAATAATTAAACTAAACTCCATCATGCTGTTTTCCTTAATAATATCTGTTAAAAACAAACCAAAAAATGCAAAAAAAAACCCATTTAAATTACAACAACAAATGAAAGTGCGGTTATGTGCGTCAAAGGGGCATGCTCAAATCCGTTTTAAGATAAAAATAAAAGTTAAAAGTTACCCATCTTTTATTTCTACTGTATAAATGCCTACACTGTTCCCCATAAGCTCACTCAACTTTAATTTTAATTTAAATTATTATTTTTATTTCGATTTGCCTGTATAAACTGAGCATTAAATCGTGATCTAGACGCCACTTTACAAGAAAATCAAAGTTCACATCATGATCTACAATGCTTAAGCGATACTGAGACTGATAATTTACAAATTTATTTTGTAATCGAGCAAAACCTCTCAACTAAAAAGCTAGTTAACTCCTACCTCCTCAGTGCCGTTTAGCCTACTGTTGCCGCCATTTTTATAACCAAATTGACAGGTAAAATATGAATTTTCTCTCAGTTTGGTGTCACTATGGCCTCTATAGTAGGCTAAAGGATACTATATCAAAAAAGAGTTAACTGGCATTTTAGTTGAAGTGTTGAATCGAGCCATCTAAAGATGCATCAAATCAGTCTACGTCCAAGTCATTTTCTGACACTGAAATTTCTCTTGGTGACCCAGAGACTGATGACCCTCAAATTTCTTGTGAAACCGAGCCGAGAAAATTAATTTGAAAAAACTCGTCTGTGGTACTATTTTTTTATTTTAACGTAAACTTGCCAATAAAACAACTAGATTAAAGTTTTTATTTTTCTTTTTTGAGAAACTGATATTTTGTCACTTTTTAAGCAAAAAGGGCTACTTTTTCCTAAAACAAAATACTGGTTTATCAGAAAGAAAATAATTTACCGCAATTTAAACTTTTTTAGATTCCGTAAAGAAAAATCCTTTAAGAAGTCAACCAACTTCTCCTCATTGTGTCGTTGAAAATGCCATTAAGGCTTGGTTATGGGATGCCTGTGACTGGAAAGGGGGCAGAAAATCCAGGAAAAAAGATGCTGCACAGCTCTTCATCTTATCTTAGAACAAGAAGAAGGAAGTACTAAGTTTTTAAATTTATGGCCAAGGAATTATTATATAAAGCAACTGAAGCAAACCTTAGTTTTGATTCACAATCAAAGAGATTCTAAATAAAATTTTCCCTGTTGCAATTTACTGTGGTATGGAAAACCTCCTCTTAATAAATATTTGAAAGAATTTTCCTCTATCTTTGGCATGACCAAGACGACAAATATTATTCATATGGTTTCCATTCCTGTCTTCATGCTAGGATATAAATATAAGTGTATAAGTTTTTGTTTATAGTAACATTTATTTATTTATTACATATTGGTTTTTCTAGGAATTTTTGTTCGTTTAAGGATAAAATAAAATAAATGTGCATTCGTAAATTATTTGCATTATTTTATTTTTAATCCACAATCATTACAGTTTTTATTTTGTGCATAAATACTTTAAATAGGGAGAAAAAGCCAATTATCAGTGCTATCGGAATTTGCATCTGTATCTCTATTGAGCCGACCAATCAAGGAGGTGCACTTTTAAACTTTTAATTTTTGTGTGGTTTTGGCACTTAGTGGTACAGGGTGATTCGCCATATTTTCCCAACTACATAACTCATTTATTCTTAAAGATAGAAAAAAAATGAATACAAAAGTTGCTTAGTTTTTCACAAATTTTAAGAAAATTTAACCAAAATTTTCAAAATGTCAAATTTCGACATCAACTTTCTTATTTGAAATGGAACACCCTGTATATTTTTCAAGAAAAACGTTGCCTTAAGAGCAATGTGTTGAACAAAAAACCACCTAGACTATTTTTCCTTGGCTAACACATCGCCCTTATGGCAAATTATTTTTTATTTCACTCGAGAACCGCTAAAGGTAAACCCTACATATGGTATATTTTAAGAATCAGGAAAAAAAGATCTACCGAAATTTTAAAAAATATACAGGGTGTTCAATTTAACATAAGAAAGTTGATGTCTAAATCTAAATTTGACATTTGGAAAATTTTTATTGAATTTTTTTAAAATTTGTCAATGACAATCAACTTTTGTATTTAAACTATTTTTCTATCTCTAATAATAAATGAGCTATGTAGTGGCAAAAATATGGTGAATCACCCCATACATTTTTTTCCAATATTGCCTGCAATGCCGGTATTTAGTATGCAGTGCTCCTCTACATTTAAACCATGCTAAGAGTGTATTTGCCATCATTTTAAACGTATTCGTTGCCGTCGCTCGGCCGGTGGCTCACACAGGAGTGTTTTAAGGTATTTATAACGCACAGATTGCCGTGCGTCAAAAAGGATTTTCGTTTTACAATTGGTTCTGGTTGAACCAGAACCGCAACCGATCCTTTCGTTTTAAAACAATGACGTCACAGTTGCAACCCGGTTATGAAATTTTAGAACCAGCCTGGGAGGTTGGTTCGGCCCCTTGGTTGTAAACATAACCCCTAAAATTTTGCAAAATTATAGATGGTCTTTTTTTGAGTAAAATCAAAGATATCTTAATAATATTTTAAATGACGTCATTATTTTAGAACCGCTGTCAAAATTTATGTCAAAATAATGTCAACCAGAACCAGGACCAATTCTTAAATCGAAAATCCTTAAATTCTCATTGCCAATAGATGCCAATATTTGTAAGGCACTTTGCCATGCCGGCATTGTTTGTGGGGTTGTTACCTTTTTGGATCATAATCGTTTGATATCTTGGACCAAATGAGTTGCGCACTTTTTATTTATAATTTGATTTTAAAACCTTAAGATGTTAAAATAAAAAGTGCGCGACTCATTTGGTACACGATAACTATCAATTTGGCTTAAAAAAGTGTCATCTAATTTTTCCTTACATATTAAACAATGCTAAAAGCTACTATAACTCTATTTTTTGAAAAGTTGTCTAGGTTACAAGAAATAGTACATTGACACGAAGGCGTTCGCTTACATTTTTTGTTGAGTTGTGCTAAAAGCTACTATAACTCTATTTTTTGAAAAGTTGTCTAGGTTACAAGAAATAGTACATTGACACGAAGGCGTTCGCTTACATTTTTTGTTGAAGTAGTTTTGACTCTGAAACCTTATAGAGTATGTCTCGGTGACCAAGGATGCACTTATTGGACTTCTGGCAAAGGTGTAATAAAATCAGTATGGCGGATCAAACATGGCGGAAAGGGGTATTTTCAAAAAATCATAACTTTTTTATTATTAAGCCGATTTTTTTGAAACAAAGTTTAGAGTGTAGGCATTTTTGTGAAATTTTGCAATAAAGTTAGAACTGTTTACCCTTATGCAATATATGTCAAAAAAATGGACTTTTCTGAACTTGACCATTTTTTTAGAGGTTTTTTAAACTTTTTAGGAAAACCGCTAATTTTAGGAAAAAATCATTCATTATTGATGAGATGTATTCATAACTGGTCTTAGTTTGGTCATAGGTCTAACCGTTTTTGAGTTATCGTCAAAAAACCGCAAAATCTGCCTGGGGATAGGCATAGACATAAAAATCCAACTTTTTGACGAAAGTCATGGCCGCCTTTAGAACTTTATTGGAATCGAAAGAGATGATCATTTTTTATTAAAAAATGCAATTTTTTTCATGTTGCAGTCAATACTCTATTAAAAATGGCGGTTCAAAGATTGCGAATCATGCATTAGCTACAAATGACTTTGAGGTTAGAATTTATATAGAAGCGCCGGTCCAAAAACAATAAATGGCACATCGATGGAAAGCTTATTTCATTTGAAAATAAATGAGCTAAAAAGTTTTTTTTTTAAAGGTTTTGTTTTTTTTTTAATTTTTAAAATTCGGTTCGTACACACGGTAACTTATAAATTTTTGTCTTTTTGAAAAGTTTTTTGATATTTAAAAAAAGGGGTGATTTTATGAAGTAACTTCTATTATAATAAATTATCGGACTAAAGTGAGAAAGTTTTTGCTGATTTTAAACTTTTAATAGCTATCTTAGTTTTAAAGTTATCTTTGATATACTACCACTTAGAAAAACTCACAAAAATACAACAAACAAAGCAACACGTAATACTTAATCTTAAAGAACGTAATTTTTTACATAAAACTCAATATTATTCAATAATATAAAATAGAACTTAATAACTCAACAACAACGCAAAACAATTTTAATATTTATCACTTTTTCCGACGTTTTTTGTGATTTATAAAACATTAGTTGATTTTACGTAACTTCTGTTGACAAAAATTACATACTGAACCAAAATAAAAAAACTGTTGTGGTGGGGTTGTGGCTCAGTTAAGTTTCCCCCCCCCCCAGATCAATTTTCTCAAAAATGTTTATGCCAAAATTTTGCACACTACAAATAAAATTTTTAACACCTTCCTACGAGAAACTACCTACCAAGTCACTATTTTTCAAAAATCATTTGAAAGGTCCTATTTTGCACAATTTTGCACACCTCCCTGTAACCCACACGAGGGTTCTGAAAATATCAAGTTTGCCCCCCCCCCAGTCAATATTTTTCAAAAAATTTGGTGTCGTTAGAAAGGTCTTATTTTGCACAATTTTGCACACCTCCTTGTAACCCACACGAGGGTTCTGAAAATATCAAGTTTGCCCCCCCCCCAGTCAATATTTTTCAAAAAGTTTGGTGTCGTTAGAAAGGTCTTATTTTGCACACCCATTTTAAAATTTTGCACACCTCCCTGTAACCCAACGAGGGTTCTGAAAATATCAAGTTTGCCCCCCCCCCAGTCAACATTTTTCAAAAAATTTAGTGTCGATAGAAAGGTCTAATTTTGCACACCCATTTTAAAATTTTGCACACCTCCCTGTAACCCGCACGAGGGTTCTGAAAATATCAAGTTTGTCCCCCCCCAGTCAATATTTTTCAAAAAATTTGGTGTCGTTAGAAAGTTCTAATTTTGCACACCCATTTTAAAATTTTGCACACCTCTCCAGTCAAAATTTTTCAAAAATTTATGTGTCATTAGAAAGGTCTGATTTTGCACAATTTTTCACACCGATTTTAAAATTTTGCACACCTGCCTTTAACCCACCCGAGGGTTCTGAAAATATCAAGTTTTCCCTCCCCCTAGGTCAATATTTTTCAAAAATTTTGGTGTCATTAGGAAGGTCTAATTTTGCACAATTTTGCACACCCATTTTAAAATTATGCACACCTTTCTCTAACCTACACGAGGGTTCTGAAAGTATCAAGTTTGCCCCACAGTCAATATTTTTCAAAAATTTTGGAGTCATTAGAAAGGTCTAATTTTGCACCATTTTGCACACCTCCCTCTAACCCAAACGAAGGTTCTGAAAATATCAAGTTTGCCCCCCCCCCACCGTCAATATTTTTCAAAAAATTTTGTGTCATTCGAAAGGTCTAGTTTGCACAATTTTGCACACCCTTCAGTACCCCACAAGCGCGTTCTCAAAAAAGTTTGCCAGTTAATATTTTTCAAAAAATTTATGTCATTCGAGAACCCTAATTTTGCACACCTGTTTTCAAATTTTGCACACCTATGCCGTTTTCTTTTTGTGGCGTTAATATTGTTTAAATTTACAGATAATTGTTTATGTTTACATTTGTATGTAATCTAAAGTTTTTAATTTTTATGAATTCTTAAATTTTCATATCAAAAATGCAATGACGTCATGTATTAGCTGATATGAATAGAAAAAATCGATGTAGACAGCGCATCCTGTCATGTTCGATGCCTTGAGAATCGGAACCAGCCTATTTTGCCGGTTCAGAATGGTTGCGGTTCTCAAGGTATGGCAAGGCCGACAAAAAAAACAACAGGCCGTAACCATCAGAAAAACAGCTGTTAATCTTGGACCGGTTTTTACATGGAGTCTTATGGGGAACCGAGGTTTTTTCGGGATTATTTCTAAACGACTCGATGAATTTTCTTCAAATTCCCATGAAATATTCTTCGATACTATCCTAATATTTTAAAAAAGTTTTCTGGAGATCACAGGGTCTCAAATAATAAAAATTCTAGGAAAAGTATTTTGTGAGGTTAGGTTGTTGTAAACAACAACACTTATTTTATTTTTATTAAAAAAAGGAAATTTTCTCATATTGTTAGCAATAAAATGCACATGAAAGGTTTCAAAAGGTGCGCATCCATATCTACACCAGAATAAAAATTGATTTATCGAAAAAATGCTGGAGACTAATGTTTTTTTTTGTGATCATTTCACGAATTGGAAATGGTGGATTTATATACCTAAATTAATAATTCCTGTCTTGTTGAGTCGCTAAATAATATTTTAGTCGCCATACATGACATCTGAATATATTTTGTCGTATAGCGAGAAGAGTAGGTATGGTTTAAATTTTGGTTTAGGTTCTTCCACAAGGTCTCCTACCAACCAGGTCCCATCAGAGTGATTACCTTATAGAAGATTGGAGTAATGGTAAAAAGTAAGACAATGGAACAGAATACGGTACAGAAAAGCATCTAATTAATACGTCATTTTGAGTGCAGTTTTTGAGTAATATCTGGGACTTTTGCTGTTTGTGTGATTTTCATCATAAGAGACCTAAATTAAACATTATTTAGATAGATAGATAGATAATTCTTTATTAGCAATTAAACATTATTCATAGGTAGCTGCACTGAGAATCCTATTTATCTAAGATGTCTTGTGGGCGTTTCAACCAGTTAACATTTTTATTACAAATCTCAGATTAAATTATCATTATGATGATGAACTTAACAAAAATTACTAGAGATAGAAACAGTGATTTCAGTGACATCACAAAGTTTTCTTGCTCTTTTTTGCATTATTTGAGGTGCTATGGAGGTGTATTTATGAGAGGAGGATGACCGACAATCCCTCTGCATAATGTGATCCTTAACTTGTTAGTGTTGTTTGTTAGAATGTGGTTATCAAATCGCATTTTTCGATCCTTTGTCTCTCGGGATTCATCACAGTTTTCAAAAAAGTGTGACAGAAAAACGCTATACGATAACCACCCCCAAAACAAGCAACATTGACAAGTTAAGGGTCAAATACTACGAAGGGATTGTGGCTCTCCTTCCACCCACAAAAACATCTTCACATCACCTCAAATAATACAGAAAAAAGTAGACAAACTTCGCAATGTCATGATTTACTGTTTTCATCACCACCATCTCTGAGAATTACTGTTAATTTAAACTGGAATTTTAATTAAAAATGTTAACTTGTTGAAATATATAGAATATCTGAGTTACATACTCCAACAAGACATCTTAGTTAAACAGGATTGTCACTGTGTATACCTATTTGTTTTACTTGATATTGACATCGAGTGGACCTTCTACTGAATTCTTTCAATAAAATTCGGTATTCTGCAAATAAGTTTATTTTCTTTAATTAGATTCACACATAAGTAGGTACCTACTTTACAAATCCAAAAAATAATCACTTAGAGATTTCCTAGGACCTTCTTGACTTCATGGTTGTTGGACTATTTCATAAAATAATAATAATAATATATATCTATTAATTTTCAATCTCAAATTAGATTATTATTTTTGATTATTTTGAAAATTAGAAATAAATAGGGAAACTTAATTTTAAATATAAAGAATAAACATAAACATAAAATCTGTAAATATAAATAAATAATAAAATATAAAGGCAACTTTTGTAAAGAAATATACAAGGATACTAGAAGTTATTAGAAAAAATTATATTATTTTTAAATACCTAACAACTTAACAACCTAACGTTTGGATAGCCTTTGATAAATAATTTGATCAAAAAATAATCTAGATTCATTTGGAATCCAAACTTTTATCTCTTTTTTAAATTTTTTCTGATTGTTAACAGTTTTAATTTCATCCAGTATCAGATGATAGACATAATTAAGACCCAGGGCTTTCCAGTCACAGTAAAAGGTATATTTTTTTACCCCTTTTAGAGGGTGAAACCTAACCCCACCCTATTTTTTTAAATGGGATGATAGTACTTGTGGCACCTTGCTGGAAAGCTCTCTTAAAAGAAAATTGGCTGCTCATGTTTTATTTCATTCTAACTAGAGAATCTATCTTTTAGCTTCAAAAAACTTTAATATCACAAAATTCCGCAATGTTTAAACAGAATGAATTTGCAATTTTTAGTGGTCCAGTATTATTTTCATTAATTTAGACACAATGTGTATACTGCTTTATCGAAATTTTGCACTCTTTATTGCCCAAAATGGATTTTTCTGAATGAAAGTTGAAATACTTACTAAAAAAAAATATATTTTTTTTTTCATTTGTGTGGCAGAACTAAATCAATTATTTTTGCCGAAATATTTTTCAAATATTCTTTATTTACGTTAAAAATGCCAGCAAATAACCGAAACATTAAAAATTGAAATTTTAATGATTGGGTTCAGAGATTTGAAATATGAATTACCCATGAAGTTAAAATAAAACAAAAATTGCACAATTTTCTGCTTAAAAGAGCTTTCCAACAAAGTGCTACAAGTGGGGTCAGGTTTCGCCCTCTAAAAGGAGTGAAGCAATATTTTCTTTAGTATGACTGTAAAGCCCAAATTCTTCACCCTGAAGCTGTAGAAAATTTGTTTGAGTTAAAGTCCCCACCCTGTACATTCTACAATATTATATAGGCAACCAACTTAATCTAGGAATAGTTTTCAGTGAGTGTCATAAATCAAGATGACCATTGACCATTGCTATCTCCTAGGTAGTATTTGGAGGTATGGTAATCATTTATTTTCAAAAAAGGAATGGACACTTCCGGACCCTTCAAGTGGAACTGTATTATTGTGATGCCTTTTTCGTTTACCTCTCTTTCTCCAGTTTTATCTTCTTCATCTCCGCCTATTTCCATTCTAAAAACATTAAAAAATTTACTACCTCAAGGGAATTAAATCAATAAATTCTCCAATATATACGAATTTTAGGTCATTCCCAACTAGCAATTTGTCGACGACTCAACGTTGTGCACCGCGTGCCAACGTTGCGTCGCAACGTTTACTTTTACTCAAACACCACCCACTTTTGCACCAATTTGGTGGATGATTTTTTGGTTGAGTCAACTCCGCGATCGCGACTACAGTTAAAGTAATAGTTCAATGGGTTTTGGAGTGCAATTATGTGTTCAAAATATTATTCATTACGTAAAATGATAAATAAACTATTCGACTACAAATTAGACTATTTCTAACACCATAATATTATTAAAATAAAATGATATTCTATGTCATATATCATGTTTTGCCTCATCATAACGTGCAAACCAATGCCAAAATATATAAACAGATGGTAGTTTACTGTCAAATGTGCGGGTCGTAGCTCTTAAAACCAAGCGCGCTCTCGATTAAGATGATTTTATGAAATAAAAAAAAAAATGATGATCAAAAATCGCTTCGAAAAACCTCTGAAGATGTTGCTTAGGATTCCTAAGAACAAAATACGGATTTTTACAAGCAAAAAGACCTTAGTTTATTGTAGAAAAAAGTCAAAAAATATTTTCAATGTTTGTTTACATATTAACATACATTGGTTTTTACAATCAATCATGGCGGCACATATTAGTTTCTATGACAACCAAAGGAGTCCCGTGTCTCGACCGCTTGAACTACTTAACTGTGTTTTGAACTGATCTCCTAACTTAAAACACGCCTCAGTTTTTACCCAATAGAAATTGCTCTTCGAGCTAGGTAATGGCGGATCGACAGTTTGGCTTTTTGCTGCTCACTTAATTTCCATCCTTGTTGTTTACACAGGTCCTTCATCCCTGGTTTACAAGAGAAAGTGAAATGATAATATATATCCCTCTTTTTTTCCGCCACACTGGGAATAATCACCTTCAATGACAGCGTCACATGTCACTAACCGGTTTTTTGGGGGCTCAAATTTTTTGTTTTTTTTTTAAATCTAAGGAGAAAATTTTTTATGTTAATAGTATTTAAGGTAATTATGCAGTATACGGTTTTCTGCCATTTTTGATTTTTTTTGAAAAATTCTTTATGGAGGCACCTTCTAGGGTCCCTCCGCCTGCGCCCGATTTTTTTTTTTTTACGAGAAAAAAGGGTGCCCAGGGGGGGGTTGTAATGTGTTTTTTTGATTGTTTTGGGTTGGTTTGAATTAGGTTGGATTGGACTGTGTTGGTTTGGGTTGTTTTAGTGAAAAAAAATTAAAAAAAACCAAAAAAAATAAAAAAAAAACCAACAGCAGACGGATTTGGGGTCCTAGGGACCCTGGAAGGTGCCCCCATAAAGAATTTTTCAAACCGTATACTGCATAATTACCGTATTTAATCTTTGCTAAGGACTAAGGATGTCGAAAATGGAACTCTGTATTGGCCCCCAACCTCACATCTGGTCCGAAAGCTGCAGTCAACTGCTACTAGCAAGCCGGATAAAAAATCCTGGAAAAAATACACATGCATGGTCAAAGAAAGGAATATTTTACTTTTTATGTACGCCTCCGCAAGCTGTGAACAATATATTAACACAACAACCGAGGTCTCAGAGGACTCAACATCTGAAGGAGAGAGAATCCAAAAGCATAATAAAAAAATCCTGCTGTCTAAAAAAGATGTCTCCAAATACTCAGATTTTGTGCAGAAGTCCTCTAATAAGCCTAAAAAAGTGGTAGTTCCAGCTAAAACCGAGGCCAAAAGCAAATAATTTTGTGCCAAATAAACTGCAAACAAAAGAAAACCAGCTAACAAAAACCCCATTAAAAAAGCAAGAAACGCCAAAAAAATCTGAAGTTATTGTAAAAGAAAACCAGGCTCCATTTATAATGCAAGACTTTGACTTGGGTCATGATGAAGCTTTAATTAATAGCCCCACACCCCACAAGAATTAATGGATGTTAAAACACAAATTGAAGAGCTTTTCGACTTTGTAAAACAGTGTAAGTAAGACATATTTATAATCATCAATATGACAAGTTTCAGTAAAAGTAACAAAAAATTTTGGATACTAGCCACCTAAATGTTATAAATTAACATGACATTCATTGTCAAAATTGGGCCACCTACTTTAGAAACACAGTATGGCTAAAACCGAGGGGGTATTTTTGATACTAGCCTCCTAAATGTAAGAGTGAGAAATTATGTGCTACTTTCATTGAACTTTAACCGAGGTGGAAACAGCTTACTTATAGCATTGCTTATAATATAAATTAACATGAAATTCATTTTCAAAACTGGTCCACCTACTTCAGAAATACAGTATGGCTTGTTATTTTTTCATAGATATCAGGAGATATTTTGCATTAATATTCATTATGTGCATTACTTACTTGATATTTTTGAAAATAACAACACATGTACAAAAAATGGGTAGGGCTGAAACAAACACACATACAAACAAGACATGCCAATATATTATGTTTATTGAAATTCTTGAGTATTTTTGTTTTGTTTTTAGGGAAAGGAGATCTTGAAAATAAATTCCGGGACCTAAGCATCAGACTAGATAAACTAGAAGAACTTATCCAAAAAAGATCATATGACATTGCAGAATCTTCAGATGATGATCTTGACCTTTTCCCCATAAGTTTAAGCAAGGACTTACTACAATTTGATAAAGAACTCAACAATTACAAAACACAGCTTTCAGAAATTAAAAAATGTACTAGACATTTTTTATAAGCTTGTCTATAAATCTGATCAAAGTTTTTCGTATGCACAGAGAGATGCATTCTTCCGTGATGGGATATTGAAACATAGCCATACTAGACTGAGCCAACCTTGGAAAATTAAAAAGCAAAAAGCCCATCAAAATGAAGTAGAAAGAAAAGTTGATAAGCAGGGAGAAGTTGAACAGGAAGAATGGGAACAAGAAGTCGAACAGGAAGCATTTGAACAGTACAAAGCTGAAGAAGAGTGTGTGGTTATTCAAACTCTTCAGGAAGGTGATGATCTACATTATTGTTAACATGTTTTTTAGTTTGTAGGTTTTTTTATGGAAAAATATGGCTGTTTTATTCCTAAGTATTGCTATTCAGTTACCTATTGGTTAAAAAAATAGTTCTTATTCTGTTGAACATTTTTTTGTTAGTCTACAAATGTTTTCTAGTTTTATAAACTAAAAATAACTTATGTCTATTAGTAAATAGGAGTTTTTTTCATAAGTCTGATTAGTTAGGTAACAGATTGTGTTAACTAATTTAGTTTAAATTTGTGGTATTTCTTCCCTATGCCTAAATAAGAAAAGTTTTCTAGTTTTATAAACAAAAAAATAACTTATGTCTATTACTAAATAGGAGTTTTTTTCATAAGTCTGATTAGTACATAACAGATTGTGTTAACTAATTTAGTTTAAATTTGTGATATTTCTTCCCTACGCTTACATAAGAAACCTTAACTGTTTTTTATGCAGTTTTAACAATATAAAAGTTTTAAACTCCAGAAGGGCCAACTGGCTTAACTTATTTGTTTTAACCTTATTTTTTATACTATTTAGATAAGTAAAATGGAAAATTAAGTCTTGTATAGTGTTTGAGCACTTGTTAAATGGCAGATAGAAGTCAAAAAAACACATTTTTTAAATAAAAGCATATTTTTTAATTTAACAAATAAATAACAAAAAACAATAATTAAAAGATATCAAAGGTATGAACAAGTGGAATGAATACCAACTGATTATGGTCTTCTACACTAACTAACTTACATTTTATGTTTGTTTCTCTAATACTTAATTCTTCTGAATATTGTTCAGTAGCTGTATAAATAAACTTATTTACAGGCTTTAACAAATGTTCAGTATTTCTTTCAATTTCTGCAATCCTTTTTATTGCCTGGACCAAAGGTTTGTTTCCATTTCAAAAAGATACTTTATCATACCTAATTTGTTTTCAAAAATGTAGGCGCTAATTTTTTGTAAAGGCCCAAATCGCCTAACATCATCAACAATATGACATATATTGTGGATGTTACTGGTAATGCTATGCTCTCCATATATAGAAATATACTCTTCAATAAAGTCTACAAACATCTCTTGGGCCAAATCAAGATATTCTGTAAAACAATGCACAGAAGAAAAGTAGGAAATGCCTGTAGAGTTCTCTTGTTAAATGATGTTTTAGTACGACTGGACCTCAGTAAAACATAAATGTGTGGAATTGAGTGGCTTTCCAGTTCGTTATGTCGAGTTCTTTTAAAGCTCTATGAATCTCAGAAGGTCGGTGTGTGTCATTAATGGTAAGCCAGTTGGAGATTTCCAAAATTTGATTATTTTTTGATAAATTTCTGCTGCCTTTTATCCAAAGTTTTAACAGTGTTTTCATAACTCCAAAATCAACCAAATGCAAGGAATCGGCTATTACGATATCTCTGACCATATCAATTGGTAATCTTTCTAATGGGGATGCAATACATTCGCCATCTGCATTTTTTTGATGATGATTAGGATCACTTTTAGTTCTAAAATCATTGTCAGTTCTCAAAGGACAGTCAATTTGAGGGTAGCTCATCCTTTTCTCATTTCGATGATATTCTCCAACTACAGTGCACTTCAAGCACCCATGGTATGCATTAAATTGTACAACACCTAAAAAAAAATTATTTATTCCAAAACCAGAAATTTTAGATACTAAAAAACAAGGCACTTTACTTTTTATAGATACTGTTATTTTTGTCAGTTTTTATGTTTAATATATTATATAGTATTTTTATGAAGAAGTACAAGTAAATCAGTTTCTTCCCTCTTGTGCATGTAAACTTATTAGATAAGGTAATGGTTTATTATTACACTTTCTCTTTAAAAAATAAAACATAGTTGAAAAAATGATTGAGCACAGATCACTGAGTGATAACTTAAGTGTACATGGCTAAAGGTTTAAGTAGATCTTACATGCAATAAAACAGCATGCAGGCATATCACAAATCAAGGCATTTACTGTCACTGCCAACTGAATGCCGTCAACCTCCAGTCCATTTTGAATAAGCTCCAGTAGTTCTTGACAAAAATCTTCAAGATACTCTTCAACTGATGGTGGCTTAGTTTTGCCATAGTATATAGCAACAACTTGGCAAGGGTACTCTGGAATATTGGCTATTTTTAATAGTATGGGCCAAAACTGTTTTTGTGAACTTCTGTGCAAAGGTAGACCATCAATTCCAAAATCTAATTTTACTGTAAATGATACACAGTTTGTTAAATATTTTGGAACATACTGCAGGCATTTACTGACACCTTGATACCAAAACTCTCCCGGGCCCATATTTCTCACTACAACATTTTGTGGTGTTCCCAATAAAGTCCTGGGATCTTTGGGTAATCCTGGAATGCCACATTCAGTAAGTCCTGCCAGTAGTGTGCTCAATGCTGGTGTATGAGGAATCTCGTTTCTACATGCCCAACCTGGTAGAAATTCTTTCAGCCTTAGCCCAATTTGTTGGGCGGTAGGATAGTTTCCAACTACAACATCAGGATTATCCTCGGGCATGTCAGGTTCAGAATCTACATTAATGTCCGAGCTCACATCTGAGACATCATCATTATCATCATAATCATTGTCATTGTCACCATGGCTGTCACTACTGTTGATCACCTAAAAAAAATGGCAAATCTTAGATTGACAGAATTAATCACCCTCAGAATTACCACCCAATTTTCTGCCATTTTTAATTTTTTATAAAAAATTCTTTACCGAGGCACCTATTCAGAATCAGATCAATACCCTAAATTTGTGCTTAATTGATGTGTAATTCAAGCAAAACTTCTTTGACACATAAACCTAACCTAACCCAAGGTCAGTGAACTCTCACTAATGTAATTTGTATGCAGATAAATTTTTTTATTATCAGTAATCTGCCAAAAACAGCCTATTTTAAATTAGGGTACCTTACCTCCTGTTGAGGGATGTCCTCCCTTATCTCCATTTCAGCGTCTTCAGAAGATGACACATTTTCTCCAGCATTTTGTTCCAGTTCAGCTAATGCTAGCTGACGCCTTCTGCGACGATAAAATGTCGAAGAATATTTGTACAATTTGTTCCTTTTCATAGCGCAAAATGTTCAAACAAAACAATAGAAACTTTACAAAACACTTATTAGTTACTTTTTATGATCGAGCGAATAAAAATATGATAAGACACCAGTACACCAAAATTGGTTTGTTGCAAACATAACAGAAAAATTGGTTAGATGAAAACAGGCGCGCCCGCGTCTCCAACAAACCGGCCAGAAAACGTGGAGCACATTGATGAATTTTCGGCTTAGCAAACACCGGTTTGTAGTCGGCGCCTTCACAACTAAGGAATTACTGTTAGTAAAATAGACGGTCATAAATAGTTGTGATGGCGACTGAAGTTATGATAAACGCTTATGCGTCGTATAATAGTCGACGTTGTCGACCGTCGCCATGATAACTATTCATTATCCGTAAAACAACGTTTAAAATTAGTGCAATTCTAATTTTTACAACTTGCACAACTAAAAATTGCTAGTTGGGTTCTATCGCTTTTATTGGCAATGGTAGCATGTGATCCCCAAAAAGTTAATAGCAAACTTCATAGGGGTACCCCTTTTAGTTTTAGCGACATGGGCATTTAAAAGTTACTTAACCTTATGAAACAGATTTCTATTAAAAGTAAATTTTAAGAAGATTGCAAATTTAATATTAAAATGGAACATTTATGTTCAAACCTTCTAAGTTAAACCAAAATTGCCCCCTAAAAAGGAGCTACATAAAAATTTTTAATTTTTACATTAATTTGAAGCTTTAATAACATGTGCCGAGGTATTATTTTCCATATTCATAGTTCTCTATCTCTCCCAAGATCTCTCCATTATGCAAGTTTCCATTTTCTACTCCTTTTCCTATAAAAAATAATAAAAATTATTAGCAAAAGAACTGGGGACATGTACAAATTATGGAACGGTGATTTTACCAATTTTTGACCCCAGCCCCCTCCCCCATATCACGTTTTGTAACGGTTTGGTGAACCCCCGCCCATAATATTATGTAACGGTTTCAAGACCACCGCTCCCCAAAAAATAAGTTTTTCTTATTTTCATTCCAACTCTGTCGCAAACCCCCTACGTAACGTTTTGTAACACTTTGGCTACCCCCCCTCCCTTTCTCTATGACCGTTACATAATTTGTGCACAGCTCCTAGCATATAATCGTAAAATTTTATTCATTAGCTCAGTTCAATACCTATATATGTTTAAATTATCGCTAAGTATGAAGAATGTTCAGTGTTTTATACAAAAACAGTTTTTACAAGTAAATTTAACAAAAAGATAGGAAAGTCAAGTTTCCTACCTCTGATAACATGATGTATGAAGGGCCTCCTAGCAATAGGCAGGTAATATGTGACATTTTACTAGCTTAGTAGAAAAGGGGGCAATTATGCAGTATACAGTTTTCTGCCATTTTTTATTTTTTATGAAAAATTCTCTAGGACCCCAAATCCACTGGTTGGTTTTTTTTAATTTTGTTGTTTTTTTTTAATTTTTTTTTTCACTAAAACAACCCAATCCAACACAGCCCTACCCAACCTAACCCAAAACAATAAAAAAAACACATTACAACCCCCCCGGCACCCTTTTTCTCTTAAAAAAAAACCGGCGCCGGCGGATTTGAGGTCCTAGGGACCCTAGTAGGTGCCCCCATAAAGAATTTTTCATAAAAAATCAAAAATGGCAGAAAACCGTATACTGCATATAAAATTACTGAAAAGGAAGGGATCAGTTGGATAGGAAAAGTTTGTTACATATGACTCACCCTTTTTCTGGGCACTTTCTGGTATGCAGCATTTTCGACATATTTTCCTGATTTCTATATCAACCACGATACCCATTATTGAATTGTTCCCGATTCAAACATACAAAATCTAGAAAAAATTCAATAAAAGGTGATTTAAACATTTTCAAAGCACAAAATTCACACTGTAAGCAATTGTCCTTTTTTTGGTTTGAAATTCACTTTTTTCACATCAAACGACCAGTCATTCTTTTTAAAACAATACCGGTTTATTTGAAAGTTTGTTTGATTCCAAAATTGGAAAAAAAAGGTTAAAAATTGACTGAAAATTAAATACACAAATCAAGAATTAGTGAGGTTATGTTTGCGGCCTTGCGCGTCTGGCTGGACGCAACCAACGAAAAAAAAACCGGCCCAAGATTGTGACGTCACAATTTTGGTTGTGTGAGGCCCGTGTGGAACACATTCTTGTCGGCCCTGGCCCTGGGTATGGATCTTCACAGGATGTGCTATCTACGTCGATTTGTTCTGTTCATGTCAGCTAGTAGATGACGTCATAGCATTTTTGATGTGAAAATTTAAGTATAATCCGAAAATTCATAAAAATTAAAAACTTTTGATTATATACACATGTAAGCATAAGCAATTATGTGTAAATTTAAACAATATTCGAAGATATTGCACAATCGAGGTCTCCTTATTTTGCTTATACTTCTGGGAAATTTTAGGACCAAGGTTAACCGTAACCGCTACAAAAATAGAGACCTTTTGCACCTCTTATAAAAAATGCCCGTTAGGTGACTTTATCGCTTAATAACGCGTTGTGACGTAGCTAACGTCACGTTATTTTTAAGACAGCATTTTTAGTTTTTGCACGGCGCCTTTGATTCGTTTATGGCCGACTTTATACGGTATTTATTTTATTATAAAGATTTACAAAAAGAATTTGTCCAATAATATTTTTCATTTAGAATTTGTCATTCTTGGGTTTTTTACGGTGAATTTTAATTATTATTAATCTTTAAAAACTCAAAAACACAACAGAGAAAAGGGAGGTTATGATAAACAGAGCGGAATCGCTTGTCATAGTTGCCAGTGCAAATCAATGTTTTACATTTCGTATGAAAGCCAAAGAAGATGATTAAACAAAAATTGGCACTTATCTTTACAATTAAAAGCAATGCAAAACATATTTGCATTCAAAAATCCATTTAAATTTTTTGTTTTTCTACTTAACGTTTTACTATCGGCAACCATGTCAATTATAAGGGATACGGTATTCTCCCGCAGGTAACATCAAACTTTATCGGTTAATAAGGAATTCTGTTTTTAGAGACCTTTTGCACCTCTTATAAAAAATGCCCGTTAGGTGACTTTATCGCTTAATAACGCGTTGTGACGTAGCTAACGTCACGTTATTTTTAAGACAGCATTTTTAGTTTTTGCACGGCGCCTTTGATTCGTTTATGGCCGACTTTATACGGTATTTATTTTATTATAAAGATTTACAAAAAGAATTTGTCCAATAATATTTTTCATTTAGAATTTCTCATTCTTGGGTTTTTTACGGTGAATTTTAATTATTATTAATCTTTAAAAACTCAAAAACACAACAGAGAAAAGGGAGGTTATGATAAACAGAGCGGAATCGCTTGTCATAGTTGCCAGTGCAAATCAATGTTTTACATTTCGTATGAAAGCCAAAGAAGATGATTAAACAAAAATTGGCACTTATCTTTACAATTAAAAGCAATGCAAAACATATTTGCATTCAAAAATCCATTTAAATTTTTTGTTTTTCTACTTAACGTTTTACTATCGGCAACCATGTCAATTATAAGGGATACGGTATTCTCCCGCAGGTAACATCAAACTTTATCGGTTAATAAGGAATTCTGTTTTTAGAGACCTTTTGCACCTCTTATAAAAAATGCCCGTTAGGTGACTTTATCGCTTAATAACGCGTTGTGACGTAGCTAACGTCACGTTATTTTTAAGACAGCATTTTTAGTTTTTGCACGGCGCCTTTGATTCGTTTATGGCCGACTTTATACGGTATTTATTTTATTATAAAGATTTACAAAAAGAATTTGTCCAATAATATTTTTCATTTAGAATTTCTCATTCTTGGGTTTTTTACGGTGAATTTTAATTATTATTAATCTTTAAAAACTCAAAAACACAACAGAGAAAAGGGAGGTTATGATAAACATAGCGGAATCGCTTGTCATAGTTGCCAGTGCAAATCAATGTTTTACATTTCGTATGAAAGCCAAAGAAGATGATTAAACAAAAATTGGCACTTATCTTTACAATTAAAAGCAATGCAAAACATATTTGCATTCAAAAATCCATTTAAATTTTTTGTTTTTCTACTTAACGTTTTACTATCGGCAACCATGTCAATTATAAGGGATACGGTATTCTCCCGCAGGTAACATCAAACTTTATCGGTTAATAAGGAATTCTGTTTTTAGAGACCTTTTGCACCTCTTATAAAAAATCCCCGTTAGATGACTTTATCGCTTAATAACGCTTGTGACGTAGCTTATTTTTAAGACAGCATTTTTAGTTTTTGCACGCCGCCTTTCATTTGTTTATGGCCTACTTTATACGGTATATATTATTATAAAGATTTAGAAAAAGAATTTGTCCAATAATATTTTTCATTTAGAGTATCTTATTCTTGTGTTTTTTTACGGTGAATTTTAATTATTATTAATCTTTAAAAACTCAAAAACACACCAGAGAAAATAAGGGAGGACTTTTCTTTACAATTAAAAAGAATACTGAACACATTTGCATTCAAAAATCAATTTAAATTTTTTGTTTTTCTACTTAACGTTTTACTTTCGGCAACCATATCAATTATAAGGGATACGGTATTCTCCCGCAGGTAACGTCAAACTTTATCGGTTAGTAAGGGATTCCGTTATTACCTCGTAACTGCGCATGCCCGAAATAACCGATAAAGTAAAAAGGCATCAAAATTAGAGACCTTTTGCACCTGTAATAGAGACCTTTTGCACCTGTAATTCTGATGCCTTTTTACTTTATCGCTTATTTTGGGCATGCGCAGTTACGAGGTAATAACGGAATCCCTTACTAACCGATAAAGTTTGACGTTACCTGCGGGAAAATACCGTATCCCTTATAATTGACATGGTTGCCGATAGTAAAACGTTAAGTAGAAAAACAAAAAATTTAAATTGATTTTTGAATGCAAATATGTTCTGTATTCTTTTTAATTGTAAAGAAAAGTCCTCCCTTATTTTCTCTGGTGTGTTTTTGAGTTTTTAAAGATTAATAATAATTAAAATTCACCGTAAAAAAACACAAGAATAAGATACTCTAAATGAAAAATATTATTGGACAAATTCTTTTTGTAAATCTTTATAATAATATATACCGTATAAAGTAGGCCATAAACAAATGAAAGGAGGCGTGCAAAAACTAAAAATGCTGTCTTAAAAATAAGCTACGTCACAACGCGTTATTAAGCGATAAAGTCATCTAACGGGGATTTTTTATAAGAGGTGCAAAAGGTCTCTAAAAACAGAATTTCTTATTAACCGATAAAGCTTGATGTTACCTGTGGGAGAATACCGTATCCCTTATAATTGACATGGTTGCCGATAGTAAAACGTTAAGTAGAAAAACAAAAAATTTAAATGGATTTTTGAATGCAAATATGTTTTGCATTGCTTTTAATTGTAAAGATAAGTGCCAATTTTTGTTTAATCATCTTCTTTGCCTTTCATAAGAAATGTAAAACATTGATTTGCACTGGCAACTATGACAAGCGATTCCGATCTCTTTATCATAACCTCCCTTTTCTCTGTTGTGTTTTTGAGTTTTTAAAGATTAATAATAATTAAAATTCACCGTAAAAAACCCAAGAATGAGAAATTCTAAATGAAAAATATTATTGGACAAATTCTTTTTGTAAATCTTTATAATAAAATAAATACCGTATAAAGTCGGCCATAAACGAATCAAAGGCGCCATGCAAAAACTAAAAATGCTGTCTTAAAAATAACGTGACGTTAGCTACGTCACAACGCGTTATTAAGCGATAAAGTCACCTAACGGGCATTTTTTATAAGAGGTGCAAAAGGTCTCTATTTTTGTAGCGGTTACGGTTAACCTTGGTCCTAAAATTTCCCAGAAGTATAAGCAAAATAAGGAGACCTCGATTGTGCAATATCTTCGAATATTGTTTAAATTTACAGATAATTGCTTATGCTTACATGTGTATATAATCAAAAGTTTTTAATTTTTATGAATTTTCGGATTATACTTAAATTTTCAAATCAAAAATGCTATGACGTCATCTACTAGCTGACATGAACAGAACAAATGGACGTAGATAGCACATCCTGTGAAGATCCATACCCAGGGCCAGGGCCGACAAGAATGTGTTCCACACGGGCCAGGGCCGACAGGAATGTGTTCCACACGGGCCTCACACAACCAAAATTGTGCCGTCACAATCTTGGGCCGGTTTTTTTTTTTCGTTGGGTGCGTCCAGCCAGACGCGCAAGGCCGCAAACACAACCTCACTAATTCTTGATTTGTGTATTTAATTTTCAGTCAATTTTTAACATTTTTTTTCCAATTTTGGAATCAAACAAACTTTAAAATAAACCGGGATTGTTTTAAAAAGAATGACTGGTCGTTTGATGTGAAAAAAGTGAACTTCAAACCAAAAAAAGGACAATTGCTTACAGTGTGAATTTTGTGCTTGGAAAATGTTTAAATCACCTTTTATTGCATTTTTTCTAGATTTTGTATGTTTGAATCGGGAACAATTCAATAATGGGTTCGTGGTTGATATAGAAATCAGGAAAATGCGTCGAAAATGCTGCATACCAGAAAGTGCTCAGAAAAAGGGTGAGTCATATGTAACAAACTTTTCCTATCCAACTGATCCCTCCCTTTTCGGTAATTTTATATGCAGTATACGATTTTCTGCCATTTATGATTTTTTATGAAAAAATCTATGGGGGCACCTACTAGGGTCCCTAGGACCTCAAATCCGCCGGCGCCGGTTTTTTTTTTAAGAGAAAAAAGGTGACGGGGGGGTTGTAATGTGTTTTCTTGATTGTTTTGGGTTAGGTTGGGTAGGGCTGTGTTGGATTGGGTTGTTTTAGTGAAAAAAAAAATTAAAAAAAAACAAAAAAATAAAAAAAAACCAACCGGCGGATTTGAGATCCTAGAGAATTTTTCATAAAAAATCAAAAATGGCACAAAACTGTATACTGCATAATTGCCCC
This sequence comes from Oxystoma pomonae, assembly GCA_963921995.1. Taxonomy (NCBI): domain Eukaryota; kingdom Metazoa; phylum Arthropoda; class Insecta; order Coleoptera; family Brentidae; genus Oxystoma; species Oxystoma pomonae. The sequence goes on along the minus strand of OY998164.1, from coordinate 85,458,483 downwards.
CTTTTCTACTAAGCTAGTAAAATGTCACATATTACCTGCCTATTGCTAGGAGGCCCTTCATACATCATGTTATCAGAGGTAGGAAACTTGACTTTACTATCTTTTAGTTAAATTTACTTGTAAAAACTGTTTTTGTATAAAACACTGAACATTCTTCATACTTAGAGATAATTTAAACATATATAGGTATTGAACTGAGCTAATTAATAAAATTTTACGATTATATGCTAGGAGCTGTGCACAAATTATGTAACGGTCATAGAGGGGAGGGATGGGGGTAGCCAAAGTGTTACAAAACGTTACATAGAGGGTTTGCGACAGATTTGAAATGAAAATAAAAAATTATTTTTTGGGGAGTGGTGGTCTTGAAACCGTTACAGAATATTATGGGCGGGGGTTCACCAAACCGTTACAAAACGTGATATGGGGGAGGGGGGGGGGTCAAAAATTGGTAAAATCACCGTTCCATAATTTGTACATGTCCCCAGTTCTTTTGCTAATAATTTTTATTATTTATTTTTTATAGGAAAAGGAGTAGAAAATGGAAACTTGAATGCCTGTAAAAGAGAAAACATGGGAATGCATAATGGAGAGATCTTGGGAGGGATAGAGAACTATGAATATGGAAAATAATACCTCGGCACATGTTATTAACAATATCAAGGTAAACAAAGTTAAGAAAACTAGCATATTCAAGCACTTTGCAGCCCATATTTTTAACTTACAAATGTCCCTAGCTTCAAATTAATGTAAAAATTAAAAAATTTTATGTAGCCCCTTTTTAGGGGGCAATTTTGGTTTAACTTAGAAGGTTTGAACATAAATGTTCCATTTTAATATTAAATTTGCAATCTTCTTAAAATTTACTTTTAATAGAAATCTGTGTCAAAAGGTTAAGTAACTTTTAAATGCCCATGTCTCTGAAACTAAAAGGGGTACCTCTATGAAGTTTGGTATAATTTTTTAACATATTTTTTAAGAAAAATCCACAGCTATTAACTTTTTGAGGATCACATGCTACCATTGCCAATAAAAGCGATAAAATGACCTAAAATTCGTATATATTGGAGAACTTATTGATTTAATTCCCTTGAGGTAGTAAATTTTTTAATGCTTTTAGAATGGAAGTAGGCGGAGATGAAGAAGATAAAACTGGAGAAAGAGAGGTAAACGAAAAAGGCATCACAATAATACTGTTCCAGTTGAAGGGTTCGGAAGTGTCCATTCCTTTTTTGAAAATAAATGATTACCATACCTCCAAATACTACCTAGGAGATAGCAATGGTCAATGGTCATCTTGGTTTATGACACTCACTGAAAACTATTCCTAGATTAAGTTGGTTGCCTATATAATATTGTAGAATTGACAGGGTGGGGACTTTAACTCAAACAAATTTTCTACAGCTTCAGGGTGAAGAATTTGGGCTTTACAGTCATACTAAAGAAAATATTGCTTCACTCCTTTAGAGGGCGAAACCTGACCCCACTTGTGGCACTTTGTTGGAAAGCTCTTTTAAGCAGAAAATTGTGCAATTTTTGTTTTATTTTAACTTCATAGGTAATTCATGTTTCAAATCTCTGAACCCAATCATTAAAATTTCAATTTTTAATGTTTCGGTTATTTGCTGGCATTTTTAACGTAAATAAAGAATATTTGAAAAATATTTCAGCAAAAATAATTGATTTCATTCTGCCACACAAATAAAAAAAATATATTTTATAATATAATATATATATTTTGGGCAATAAAGAGTGCAAAATTTCGATAAAGCAGTTCATACACATCGTGTCTAAATTAATGAAAATAATACTGGACCACTAAAAATTGCAAATTCATTCTGTTTAAACATTGCGGAATTTTGTGATATTAAAAAGTTTTTTGAAGCTAAAAGATAGATTCTCTAGTTAGAATGAAATAAAACATGAGCAGCCAATTTTCTTTTAAGAGAGCTTTCCAGCAAGGTGCCACAAGTACTATCATCCAATTTAAAAAAATAGGGTGGGGTTGGGTTTCACCCTCTAAAAGGGGTAAAAAAATATTCCTTTTACTGTGACTGGAAAGCCCTGGGCCTTAATTATGTCTATCATCTGATACTGGACGAAATTAAAACTGTTAACAATCAGAAAAAAATTAAAAAAGAGATAAAAGTTTGGATTCCAAATGAATCTAGATTATTTTTTGATCAAATTATTTATCAAAGGTTATCCAAACGTTAGGTTGTTAAGTTGTTAGGTATTTAAAAATAATATAATTTTTTCTAATAACTTCTAGTATCCTTGTATATTTCTTTACAAAAGTTGCCTTTATATTTTATTATTTATTTATATTTACAGATTTTATGTTTATTTTTATTCTTTATATTTAAAATTAATAATTTATTTCTTAGTAGTAATCATAAATAAATTAAAAAACTTCCAAGCAAAGCCTCATAGAGGCTTCAGTGAGTTTCCCTATTTATTTCTAATTTTCAAAATAATCAAAAATAATAATCTAATTTGAGATTGAAAATTAATAGATATATATTATTATTATTATTTTATGAAAAAGTCATTTTATGAAATAGTCAAACAACCATGAAGTCGAGAAGGTCCTAGGAAATCTCTAAAAGTGATTATTTTTTGGATTTGTAAAGTAGGTACCTACTTATGTGTGAATCTAATTAAAGAAAATAAACTTATTTGCAGAAGAATACCGAATTTTATTGAAAGAATTCAGTAGAAGGTCCACTCGATGTCATTATCAAGTAAAACAAATAGGTATACACAGTGACAATCCTGTTTAACTAAGATGTCTTGTTGGAGTATGTAACTCAGATATTCTATGTATTTCAACAAGTTAACATTTTTAATTAAAATTCCACTTTAAATTAACAGTAATTCTCAGAGATGGTGGTGATGAAAACAGTAAATTATGACATTGCGAAGTTTGTCTACTTTTTTCTGTATTATTTGAGGTGATGTGAAGGTGTTTTTGTGGGTGGAAGGAGAGCCACAATCCCTTCGTAGTATTTGACCCTTAACTTGTCAATGTTGCTTGTTTTGGGGGTGGTTATCATATAGCGTTTTTCTGTCACACTTTTTTGAAAACTGTGATGAATCCCGAGATCCTCTGAGTCAAAGGATCGAAAAATGCGATTTGATAACCACATTCAAACAAACAACACTAACAAGTTAAGGATCACATTATGCAGAGGGATTGTCGGTCATCCTCCTCTCATAAATACACCTCCATAGCACCTCAAATAATGCAAAAAAGAGCAAGAAAACTTTGTGATATCACTGAAATCACTGTTTCTATCTCTAGTAATTTTTGGTAAGTTCATCATCATAATGTTAATTTAATCTGAGATTTGTAATAAAAATGTTAACTGGTTGAAATGCCCACAAGACGTCTTAGATAAATAGGATTCTCAGTGCAGCTACCTATGAATAATATTTAATTGCTAATAAAGAATTATCTATTTATCTATCTAAATAATGTTCAATTTAGATCTCTTATGATGAAAATCACACAAACAGCGAAAGTCCCAGATATTACTCAAAAACTGCATTCAAAATGACATATTAATTAGATGCTTCTATGTACCGTATTCTGTTCCATTGTCTTACTTTTTACCATTACTCCAATCTTCTATAAGGTAATCACTCTGATGGGACCTGGTTGGTAGGAGACCTTGTGGAAGAACCTAAACCAACATTTAAACCATACCTACTCTTCTCGCTATACGACAAAATATATTCAGATGTCATGTATGGCGACTAAAATATTATTAAGCTACTCAACAAGACAGGAATTAGTAATTTAGGTATATAAATCCACCATTTCCAATTCGTGAAATGATCACAAAAAAAACACTAGTCTCCTGCATTTTTTCGATAAATCAATTTTTATTCTGGTGTGGATATGGATGCGCACCTTTTGAAACCTTTCATGTGCATTTTATTGCTAACAATATGAGAAAATTTCCTTTTTTTAAGAAAAATAAAATAAGTGTTGTTGTTTACATCAACCTAACCTCACAAAATACTTTCCCTAGAATTTTTATTATTTGAGACCCTGTGATCTCCAGAAAACTTCTTTAAAATATTAGGATAGTATCGAAGAATATTTCATGGGAATTTGAAGAAAATTCATCAAGTCGTTTAGAAATAATCCCGAAAAAACCTCGGTTCTCCCATAAGACTCCATGTAAAAACCGGCCCAAGATTAACAGCTGTTTTTATGATGGTTACGGCCTGTTGTTTTTTTTGTCGGCCTTGCACGGGCCTCACACAACCAAAATTGTGACGTCACAATCTTGGGCCGGTTTTTTTTTTCGTTGGTTGCGTCCAGCCAGACGCGCAAGGCCGCAAACATAACCTCACTAATTCTTGATTTGTGTATTTAATTTTCAGTCAATTTTTAACCTTTTTTTTCCAATTTTGGAATCAAACAAACTTTCAAATAAACCGGTATTGTTTTAAAAAGAATGACTCGTCGTTTGATGTGAAAAAAGTGAATTTTAAACCAAAAAAAGGACAATTGCTTACAGTGTGAATTTTGTGCTTTGAAAATGTTTAAATCACCTTTTATTGAATTTTTTCTAGATTTTGTATGTTTGAATCGGGAACAATTCAATAATGGGTATCGTGGTTGATATAGAAATCAGGAAAATATGTCGAAAATGCTGCATAACAGAAAGTGCCCAGAAAAAGGGTGAGTCATATGTAACAAACTTTTCCTATCCAACTGATCCCTTCCTTTTCAGTAATTTTATATGCAGTATACGGTTTTCTGCCATTTTTGATTTTTTATGAAAAAAAAAGGACCTCAAATCCGCCGGCGCCGGTTTTTTTTTTAAGAGAAAAAGGGTGCCGAGGGGGTTGTAATGGGTTTTTTTGATTGTTTTGGGTTAGGTTGGGTAGGGCTGTGTTGGATTGGGTTGTTTTAGTGAAAAAAAAATTAAAAAAAAACAACAAAATTAAAAAAAACCAACCAGTGGATTTGGGGTCCTAGAGAATTTTTCATAAAAAATAAAAAATGGCAGAAAACTGTATACTGCATAATTGCCCCCTTTTCTACTAAGCTAGTAAAATGTCACATATTACCTGCCTATTGCTAGGAGGCCCTTCATACATCATGTTATCAGAGGTAGGAAACTTGACTTTCCTATCTTCTTGTTAAATTTACTTGTAAAAACTGTTTTTGTATAAAACACTGAACATTCTTCATACTTACAAAACGTTACGTAGGGGGTTTGCAACAGAGTTGGAATGAAAATTTGAAAAAATTATTTTTTTGGGAGCGGTGGTCTTGAAACCGTTACATAATATTATGGGCGGGGGTTCACCAAACCGTTACAAAACGTGATATGGGGGAGGGGGCTGGGGTCAAAAATTGGTAAAATCACCGTTCCATAATTTGTACATGTCCCCAGTTCTTTTGCTAATAATTTTTATTATTTTTTATAGGAAAAGGAGTAGAAAATGGAAACTTGCATAATGGAGAGATCTTGGGAGAGATAGAGAACTATGAATATGGAAAATAATACCTCGGCACATGTTATTAAAGCTTCAAATTAATGTAAAAATTAAAAATTTTTATGTAGCTCCTTTTTAGGGGGCAATTTTGGTTTAACTTAGAAGGTTTGAACATAAATGTTCCATTTTAATATTAAATTTGCAATCTTCTTAAAATTTACTTTTAATAGAAATCTGTTTCATAAGGTTAAGTAACTTTTAAATGCCCATGTCGCTAAAACTAAAAGGGGTACCCCTATGAAGTTTGCTATTAACTTTTTGGGGATCACATGCTACCATTGCCAATAAAAGCGATAGAATGACCTAAAATTCGTATATATTGGAGAATTTATTGATTTAATTCCCTTGAGGTAGTAAATTTTTTAATGTTTTTAAAATGGAAGTAGGCGGAGATGAAGAAGATAAAACTGGAGAAAGAGAGGTAAACGAAAAAGGCATCACAATAATACTGTTCCAGTTGAAGGGTCCAGAAGTGTCCATTCCTTTTTTGAAAATAAATGATTACCATACCTCCAAATACTACCTAGGAGATAGCAATGGTCAATGGTCATCTTGGTTTATGACACCCACTGAAAACTATTCCTAGGTTAAGTTGCCTATATAATATTGTAGAATATACAGGGTGGGGACTTTAACTCAAACAAATTTTCTACAGCTTCAGGGCGAAGAATTTGGGCTTTACAGTCAAACTAAAGAAAATATTGCTTCACTCCTTTTAGAGGGCGAAACCTGACCCCACTTGTGGCACTTTGTTGGAAAGCTCTTTTAAGCAGAAAATTGTACAATTTTTGTTTTATTTTAACTTCATAGGTAATTCATATTTCAAATCTCTGAACCCAATCATTAAAATTTCAATTTTTAATGTTTTTGGTTATTTGTCGGCATTTTTAATGTAAATAAAGAATATTTGAAAAATATTTCGGCAAAAATAATTGATTTCATTCTGCCACACAAATAAAAAAAAAATATATTTTTTTTTAGTAAGTATTTCAACTTTCATTCAGAAAAATCCATTTTGGGCAATAAAGGGTGCAAAATTTCGATAAAGCAGTTAATACACATTGTGTCTAAATTAATGAAAATAATACTGGACCACTGAAAATTGCAACTTCATTCTGTTTAAACATTGCGGAATTTTGTGATATTAAAAAGTTTTTTGAAGCTAAAAGATAGATTCTCTAGTTAGAATGAAATAAAACATGAGCAGCCAATTTTCTTTTAAAAGAGCTTTCCAGCAAGGTGCCACAAGTACTATCATCCCATTTAAAAAAATAGGGTGGGGTTGGGTTTCACCCTCTAAAAGGGGTAAAAAAATATTCCTTTTACTGTGACTGGAAAGCCCTGGGCCTTAATTATGTCTATCATCTGATACTGGACGAAATTAAAACTGTTAACAATCAGAAAAAATTTAAAAAAGAGATAAAAGTTTGGATTCCAAACGAATCTAGATTATTTTTTGATCAAATTATTTATCAAATGCTATGCAAATGTTAGGTTAAGTTGTTAGGTGTTTAAAAATAATATAATTTTTTTCTAATAACTTCTAGTATCCTTGTATATTTCTTTACAAAAGTTGCCTTTATATTTTATTATTTATTTATATTTACAGATTTTATGTTTATGTTTATTCTTTATATTTGAAATTAATAATTTATTTCTTAGTAGTAATCATAAATAAATTAAAAAACTTCCAAGCACAAGCCTCATAGAGGCTTCAGTGAGTTAATAATCTAATTTGAGATTGAAAATTAATAGATATATATTATTATTATTATTTTATGAAATAGTCATTTTATGAAATAGTCAAACAACCATGAAGTCAAGAAGGTCCTAGGAAATCTCTAAGTGATTATTTTTTGGATTTGTAAAGTAGGTACCTACTTATGTGTGAATCTAATTAAAGAAAATAAACTTTTTTAACATTTTTAATTAAAATTCCAGTTTAAATTAACAGTAATTCTCAGAGATGGTGGTGATGAAAACAGTAAATCATGACATTGCGAAGTTTGTCTACTTTTTTCTGTATTATTTGAGGTGATGTGAAGATGTTTTTGTGGGTGGAAGGAGAGCCACAATCCCTTCGTAGTGTTTGACCCTTAACTTGTCAATGTTGCTTGTTTTGGGGGTGGTTATCGTATAGCGTTTTTCTGTCACACTTTTTTGTGATGAATCCCGAGATCCTCTGAGACAAAGGATCAAAAAATGCGATTTGATAACCACATTCAAACAAACAATACTAACAAGTTAAGGATCACATTATGCAGAGGGATTGTCGGTCATCCTCCTCTCATAAATACACCTCCATAGCACCTCAAATAATGCAAAAAAGAGCAAGAAAACTTTGTGATGAAATCACTGTTTCCATCTCTAGTAATTTTTGTTAAGTTCGTCATCATAATGTTAATTTAATCTGAGATTTGTATTAAAAATGTCAACTGGTTGAAACCCCCACAAGACGTCTTAGATAAATAGGATTCTCAGTGCAGCTACCTATGAAAAATATTTAATTGCTAATAAAGAATTATCTATCTATCTATGTAAATAATGTTCAATTTAGATCTCTTATGATGAAAATCACACAAACAGCAAAAGTCCCAGATATTACTCAAAAACTGCACTCAAAATGACGTATTCTCTGTACCGTATTCTGTACCATTGTCTTACTTTTTACTATTACTCCAATCTTCTATAAGGTAGTCACTCTGATGGGACCTGCTTGGTAGGAGACCTCGTGGAAGAACCTAAACCAACATTTAAACCATACCTACTCTTCTCGCTATACAACAAAATATATTCAGATATCATGTATGGCGACTAAAATATTATTTAGCGACTCAACAAGACAGGAATTATTAATTGAGGTATATAAATCCACCATTTCCAATTCGTGAAATGATCACAAAAAAAACACTAGTCTCCTGCATTTTTTTGATAAATCAATTTTTATTCTGGTGTAGATATGGATGCGCACCGTTTGAAACCGTTCATGTGCATTTTATTGCTAACAATATGAGAAAATTTTCTTTTTTTAAGAAAAATAAAATAAGTGTTGTTGTTTACATCAACCTAACCTCACTAAATACTTTTTCTAGAATTTTTATTATTTGAGACCCTGTGATCTCCAGAAAACTTTTTTTAAATTTTACGATAGTATCGAAGAATATTTCATGGGAATTTGAAGAAAATTCATTGAGTCGTTTAGAAATAATCCCGAAAAAACCTCGCTTCTCCCATAAGACTCCATGTAAAAACCGGCCCAAGATGAACAGCTGTTTTTCTGATGGTTACGGCCTTTTGTTTTTTTTGTCGGCCTTGTTCCACACGGGCCTCACACAACCAAAATTGTGACGTCACAATCTTGGGCCGGTTTTTTTTTTCGTTGGTTGTGTCCAGCCAGACGCGCAAGGCCGCAAACATAACCTCACTAATTCTTGATTTTTGTATTTAAGTTTCAGTCAATTTTTAACATTTTTTTTCCAATTTTGAAATCAAACAAACTTTAAAATAAACCGGTATTGTTTTAAAAAGAATGACTGGTCGTTTGATGTGAAAAAATCGGGAACAATTCAATAATTTCGGTATCGTGGTTGATATAGAAATCAGGAAAATGCGTCGAAAATGCTGCATACCAGAAAGTGCCCAGAAAAAGGGTGAGTCATGTGTAACAAACTTTTCCTATCCAACTGATCCCTCCCTTTTCGGTAATTTTATATGCAGTATACGATTTTCTGCCATTTATGATTTTTTATGAAAAAATCTTTATGGAGGCACCTACTAGGGTCCCTAGGACCTCAAATCCGCCGGCGCCGGTTTTTTTTTAAGAGAAAAAAGGTGCCGGGGGGGGGGGGTTGTAGGCATCAAAATTAGAGACCTTTTGCACCTGTAATTCTGATGCCTTTTTACTTTATCGCTTATTTTGGGCATGTGCAGTTACGAGGTAATAACGGAATCCCTTACTAACCGATAAAGTTTGACGTTACCTGCGGGAGAATACCGTATCCCTTATAATTGACATGGTTGCCGATAGTAAAACGTTAAGTAGAAAAACAAAAAAATTAAGTTGATTTTTGAATGCAAATATGTTCTGTATTCTTTTTAATTGTAAAGATAAGTGCCATTTTTGTTTAATCATTTTCTTTGGCTAGCATTTCGTAAGAAATGTGAAACATTGATTTGCACTGGCAACTTTGACAAGTGACTTCGATCTGTTTATCATAACCTTCCTTTTCTCTGTTGTGTTTTTCAGTTTTTAAAGATTAATAATAATTAAAATTCACCGTAAAAAACAAAAGAATAAGAAATTCTAAATGAAAAATATTATTGGACAAATACTTTTTGTAAATCTTTATAATAATAAATACCGTATAAAGTGGACGCCGCCTTTGATTTGTTTATGTCCCAGTTTATACGGTATTTATTATTATAAAGATTTACAAAAAGAATTTGTCCCATAATATTTTTCATTTAGAATATCTTATTCTTGTGTCTTTTACGGTGAATTTTAATTATTAATAATCTTTAAAAACTCGAAAATACAACAGAGAAAAGGGATGTTATGATAAACAGATCGGAATCACTTATCATAGTTGCCAGTGCAAATCAATGTTTTACATTTGTTACGAAATTCTAGCCAAAGAAAATGATTAAACAAAAATTGACACTTATCTTTACAATTAAAAAGAGTACAGAACATATTTGCATTCAAAAATAAACTTAAAATTTTTGTTTTTCTACTTAACGTTTTACTGTCGGAAACCATGTCAATTATAGGAGATACGGTATTCTCCCGCAGGTAACGTGAAACTTTATCGGTTAGTAAGGGATTAAGTAAAAAGGCATCAAAATTATAGGTGCAAAAGGTCTCTAATTTTGATGTCTTTTTACTTTATCGCTTATTTCGGGCATGCGCAGTTACGAGGTAATAACGGAATCCCTTACTAACCGATAAAGTTTGATGTTACCTGCGGGAGAAAACCGTATCCCTTATAATTGACATGGTTACCGATAGTAAAACGTTAAGTAGAAAACCATAAAATTTAAATTGATTTTTGAATGCAAATATGTTCTGTGTTCTTTTTAATTGTAAAGATAAGTGCCAATTTTTATTTAATCATTTTCAACTATGACAAGTGATACCGATTTGTTTATTATAACCTCCATTTTCTCTGTTGTGTTTTTAAAGATTAATAATAATTAAAATTCACGGTAAAAAACACAAGAGTAAGATATTCTATATAAAAAATATTATTGGGCAAATTCTTTTTGTAAATCTTTATAATAATAAATACCGTATAAAGTGGGCTATAAACAAATCAAAGGCAAAAACTAAAAATGCTGTCTTAAAAATAACGTGACGTTAGCTACGTCACAACGCGTTATTAAGCGATAAAGTCACCTAACGGAGATTTTTTATAAGAGGTGCAAAAGGTCCCTATTACCTCGTAACTGCGCATGCCCGAAAAAAGCGATAAAGTAAAAAGGCATCAGAATTATAGGTGCAAAAGGTCTCTAATAAAACAGCTTCGGGTGTGATACCACCATTATCCAGTTGAAAATTTTCGGACGCACCCATGAAATCGAAGGCACGTTCGACCTCGGGTGCAACTTGCCACAAAATGGGTAAGTGCAGCCCTCTAGAAATTTGATAAACCTTTGGTATTCTTGGCATGTAAAAGAGAGAGATAGAAATGCGGCGTTGTCGGCATTCTTAGTCATTTTCGGTAAGATATGTCTGAGCTTCATAGAAAGTGACAGTTTCCTCGTCCTTCACTCCCCAAATGCACCTATCTAAATTTTTGCATTTTTGTACCAAATTTTGAGGTTTCTTCGACCTTAGGCATCTTGTCTTTACACTGCAGTGTGGGAGTCTGGGAATAACTAATTTTTCTTATTATTTCGCCAGAAGCACGAAACCGTCTGGGCGTCAAAAAAATTCTGTTTTTTTTTCAAGTTAACTATACAGCTTAAAAAGTAGGTTGTATAAAAACAAGCTTACGGAACTGTGGAGTGAATTAGAGCGTACCCCTATTCACTCCACGGTCCCGTAAGTATAGGTATGTTTTTATCCCATTTTTTTGACCTGTAACTTTTATTTTGGTTTATTATTGAAGTAAAATATTCGTGCGGGAAAGTAGAAAGATCTGAAAGAAAACAGAGTGTCATTTTTTTTAAAGAAAGTGTTTATTTTATCTATCAAACAAGGTTATTATTAAAAGTGCAACAAGACGCAATTAGGATTTACTTACTTTCGACTAACTTGTGTGACAAAGACTTTTATGGAACTTAAAATTAACGTTTTTATTTTATTAGACACTTAAAGCCAATTATCAAAGTTAACACTATCCTAAGACGTATCTATCAAGTGGATCAATCAACCATGTGCAGTTTTAAATATATGGGGAATGCGAGACAGCTCCAGCTGATCAAAGCACGCCTGGATACCTATATTCTTCAGTTTGGAGAGAAACTTTCGTGTAGGAACGATCGCATCCTTTATTTCAACCAATAGGCAAGCCCCAATGTGGTTACGAAACGTTCGATAAGTTGAAAAGCTCCACGGCGCCCGCGCAGAGCCCTCTCGAATGCCGCTTTTCAGGAGAACCCTCTCTCTTCCCCATTACCAGTAAATGTAAGTTGTAGGAGAGTTCTCTTGATATGCGGTAGCCCGCCCACATAGCAAGCCTTGGATATTTTATATTACAAAGATATTTAAAATTAGGATATACGTTTTGTATGTTACATGTATATTTTATATATATTAGAAAAAAAAAACATGATTCGTTTTTAAAAAAAAGGAAACATGAACGGATATTTACTGTATATATATATATATATATATATATATATATATACTGTATATTTACAGTATACAGGGTTCCTAGGATTTTCCTTAGGGATAGGATTTCAATAAATCAAACGGAAACGGCATAGAAAGTTCTGCGCGTACAAAAGAAACAGGTATATTGAGCAATGGTGCCAGTTTGTTATTATCTCCGGACTGCTTTCATGAGAAAAAATTGTCGCCACTCTTTCATTGTGAGCATAAATCATAGTTGCAATAATAACCGTTGACAAGATGTCTGCAAATTCCGCTAGATGGCGGCCACACCATGAGATGTTTTCAGGTCCAAACCACAGCTTTTTCTTGCTTAAAGGAGGCGGCAGGGTCCATTATTTACGACACTGAGCGATAAACTCGTGAGGTTGTTAACATTAGAAAGAAATATCTTCGCTTTTAATTAAATTTCTTTCCATTCTGTTCTACTAGTGACATCTATCCGGAAACGGCCAAACCATGCAGCTAGCACTAGCAGCCAAAGAAATCAATAAACGGCGCTGTTTTTCCTGCAGAGCTTTTTGCTTGCGATATAATTGATTTTAAATAAAGCTGGCCCTATACTACATTTGATATTTTCGAGGTGTTTTATAACATGATCTCGAAACATGTAGCGAACCAATTCTTCAAAACTAGCGGGAGGGTAAAAGCGAAAAATAAGGGGCTGCTAATATTTGTAACACCCAAAAAGGGATGAAAAGGTTTATTTTGCTCTGTTTCTTTACAAAGAACGTTTTTTTTACGAAAAACTTGAGCTCTGCCACTTTTTTTATTTTTCCTCCAACTTTCTCGAAATTTTCGTCATACCGTAGAAAAAAATTATTTCCCCCATGGTCATACTCTACTTTTATTCGAAAAAATTTAGAAACAGAGACGGGATCAGTTTTCCTAAAACGGGGGATCTTGGTTTCGAGTGAGAAGTTAAAGGGCGCCGCAGGCAAAAATTTTTCAATTAAATAAGCCGAACGCAAAAATGTTAGAAAAACAAAGCACGAAATAAAAATGGCGCCGCTTACAATTTTTTTTCAAAAATTACGTAATTTCGGGAACGCAAAGAAATAGGTCTAAAGGTTCCACATCTGACTGTTCCTCCTTTTTGATTTCGAATCAAAGTGCAAAACCCGGGTTGGACGTTTGAAGGCGTCAACCCATCCTATTTGCTTGATAAAGTTTCTACGGAAATATCTCAGTCGATTTCTCCGGCCGTGTATGAACGCTTTAGGTTAGGCATTTGCATGTATCTCAGTCCCCAGCCTGTAAACAGTGCGTAAGGACAATGGTTACAAAATGAAAAGCCGAAAAATATTTTTTTTACGATATCTTTCATCAGTTTTGTATTAAAGTCGAGCAAAAACAATTCTTATTCCAGTCCTAAAGGTATGAAAATGGAAAACATTAGAAAACAACAACCTGGAATGGATTTACTACGTGTAAGATGTAGTGACAACATCGCCCCATGCCCATCCTTTTTTGCCTAATGTGCTTTTCCGTTTGTCTGCGTCTTATACACGGCTGCTTGGCCCCCTAAGGATTTGCTTAGGAACCCTGTATGCGCTGTCGTACATCCTAAATATATGTTTTTTGTGTATAAGCCTTATATATTTTAACCGAATATCAGTTAATATTTTAAAATAAAATAATACCCAAATATTCGTTTTTTAATATAAACTAAATATATAAATTTTATAATTATTACGTAATATTCTCTAAAAAAGGGTTTTAATATTTCCCTCTGCATTTAAAATGCTACATATTTTTTAGATAAAATTTATTGCAAGACATTATATAAAAAAATATGAATATTTTCCCAATATTCAGTGTGTATCAGTTTGAGTATATTCTCTTTATCTGTTTTTTGAATTTAAGGCAGACATATCCTAGCTCAATAACATTTGAATATTTGCACAATAAATATGCCCAAATATTTGTTTTGTGGAATGGAATACTTTATTAAATATATTATTGTTATAATATATAATTATATAATTACTTTTTTTAGCATTAGAGAACCTCCTCGTTTTATATATCTTAAAAAAATCGTAGGTATATTGCTATAGTTAACATATTTTTTACGCGGGTTAGATTGTGACTTGCCATCTTGCCAAAATTTGGCGAATCACATTCTCTCCGAGTGGCCACTTAACTTGTCGGTGCACATGGTCCCTAGTCTTATATATATTTTCTTATCTCAGTGAATCAAAAACCACTAAATTGATGAAATGTATTCAAGGATTCCTTTAGTGAGGGAGCCTTAAATAAAAACCACTTGTATACGACCCTACGAGTTCGCTGTTCCTCTACGCATTTTGATTCGTTAGCGCGTGTAGCACATGGTTTCAATTCAACCAATCAGATACGAGATTAATAAATCCTCTTACAAATATGGAAATAAGCTTGTTTCACTGAATTTGTGCCGTTTTCTAAAGTTTTGTAGCAAAAAACAATATTTTTTATTATCGCTTGGATTAAACTACAATGGACTATCCCCCTGGGAATTGCTATCTTACATCCAGTTGTTGCAGGTAAGTAGATAAACGCGATTGAAGTTGTTTTATTCGTGTGGGCTCAAAATGGTGGCGTCAGATGAAATAAATAATGCATCTATATATATGGCTGAATTTCAACTTGACGATATATGTTACTTTTCGACGTTGATGCGCTGCGTAACAGGGACAGAGAAGGGTCAATGTCAATCACAAACAGCAGGTGTTGTGTTATCTAAAGCTAGGTTTATACTGTAAAATTAAAAGAAACATTGACGAGTCAGTGTATTGTGCATTTTTGTTTCACAGTGTCTAAAGTTACGACGGTTATATCTAGAGCGAAAACAACCTTTTTTAGGGTTGAGTTGGGTTTTCTGGAGTTGTATTGGTTGGTTTTCTTGTGAAAATGTAAAGAAACTGGTTTTTGTGTTTAACAAATATTTTAGAAAGCTGATAAATCACCTCGTAAATCACTGACACCCACATTTGTGTACATTTATAAAAGTTTTGTGCTGATTAATTTAAAGTTATTTACCTATATTTTTATTTTATTTATTTATGTGTATTGTAAAAGAAGAATCCTTTTGAAACTTTTATTTTTCTGCTTTCCTATTAGACCACTAAAAGGAAATATGTGAGTTGTATGGTTTTATTTTTTGTTTCAGATAGACACTTTGGTTGGTTGTTCTCACCATCTTTGGTAACTTTACATCTCTTGAGGACTGTGGAGTTAGAAAAAAATGCGCCTTGGCCATTTTTTTCATACCAAATAGCAGGGCCATTTTATAAACATAAATAATTTAGGTTTTTCAGTCTAATCCAAATCTGGACGAGGTTTCAGGAAATGAAATACCTACCTAAATGGAGACCCATAAACAATATTTATTATTAATTGATTATTTCAAAGTTGTAATTTTTGTGTGTAAGTGACTTTAGCAGTGCATAATTCATTTTCTTGAATTATCTGCAAAAATTCCCTGTATAAAATATTAAAGTTTTATTTTACTATTAGCAACAATTTAAGGATTTTGTGAAATTAAGACTACTCAAAAATAAGTTCTGCCCTGATAAATCCGGTAGGAATGGACTGTTAATCACCAAATTTCTATTTCAGGTGGACTTTTGATGGAAATATGGGTAGTTGTTACCATGCCTCTCAATTTTTAAACAACAAAAATTATATTTTTGGTTCCTTTACATGAAAAAAGACAATAATCCTGGCGGCCATCTTAACATCTAGACTTTGCAGAGTAAGTAGTATAAACTGTCAAGAACTTTTTTTAAAATTTATTTTAAAGCAAAATTGAGACACTAGAAAAGATTTTTTGTGTGTGTGTCTTTTTTGTTCTTTTTAGTTTTTCATGTATTACTTTTGTTAAAAACTAAAACGATGATGTACGAAAGGTCCCATATAAAAGTGCTCGGGATGTTCACGCATAAATTTTCCAGAAATTGGCATAATCATTTTTTGTTGAGTCTAGAGAACTTGTATAATTTTTTTCTTTACTTATATTTGTTACTAAAGTTAAACATTACCTTTTTCAAAATTTTTTGGTTTTATATTTTTTTATAAACTTAATTTTTTTAAAAATTTTTGTTTTAAAGCATTGTATTTAAAAGATTAAAATAACCACATTTTTTGGAAAATTTTTGCCCGTGGCATTTTTATTATAAAATGTTGCTTTGTAGCACCAGCAAACTGAAGAAAAACTGATTAAAAAATGAATATGCCACGTATTATCTCTTTATAAAAATATTTTATTTCCAGATGTAGCTGCGGCAAGATGAAATTCCCTTTCTTTACGCACCACCACGAATACAAAGCTTCATATTGTCATAGAAAACTGATTAAGGATGCTGCAGATAGAGACAGATATGAACTGAATTTTTTAATGAAAAGCTTAATTCTGTATTTTCTAAATAAAAAAAATGTAATTCAATTAACTGCTTAAATTAAAAAATGAGGAATAAGTATTTGTTTATTATTAAAAAACCTTTAAAAATTTGAAACTATTGTTGTTAAAAATTTTTAGCTGTCCAAGGCGTTTTTATTTTTTTTTAAATAAAATTTAGGCATTTTAGGTTTTTTTACTAACAAACAGCACTTTTTTACGTGATACCGTATATTTTTTGGATATATAAATAACATAAAAAACGATATTTTCTACCATTTTAAAGTACTTCTAAAAAATGCTTATTTATGTAAGAGTGTTTCTGATTGTTGTTGTTAATTTTACTCACGTTAATTTTTCTAAATTTAGGATGCGACCTATTATTTTATTTTGCTAAGTGGGTATATTGTTGTAATATAAATGACAATATATTGAGGGTATATACAAAACCTTTATATATGATCATAGATTTGTAATGGACATTCTTCATTGAATACATCAGTCTTATATATACCCTCAATAACATATTATGGATACGAAAAGAATATACTTTTATGGATATACCATTGTTATATATAAACTAAAATTTGGACAAATATACATTTTGTATATCGTGACGGATATCGACAGGATATAATACATAAATATATAACATAATGGATATACCATAGAACATCAAATTTGGTGTAATAGAATATAATTCAAATATTTTTGTGGAGTAATTAATACATGTTCAGAATATACTTATAACGTATATTCAGTGGATGTTACCTAATGGGTACCTCTGGATCTAAATTGGATATTCTTTGGAGCTCCTATGCACGTCAGGTGAATATCTGGGTGATATCCAGGGCAATATCCTTCTCCGTTTTCGTATATACGCTGGATATACATGCAATATTTTTTTGCTATGTGGGCGGTAATGTCCGGCGGTGCTCGACTGATATCGGATGGCTAGTGCAAGCAGTCAAACTATCCTATTGGTCCAAATCACTGATGTGAGCGTTCCTATAAGAGTGTTCTCTCGAAACTGAAGAATAGGTACCCTGTGCTGCAATACGTGTCAGGATAACACAAAAGAAGACGTGACGTTACGTAGTTTTCACCCAAGACGTTGCTCTATCAACAAAAACGTGTCATTTCGATCATAAATTTAAAAGTGTACTTGGTTAATTGGTCGACAAGACAGAGATACGTCCCAATGAGCATTTTCAGAAACTTCTGGTGACAGATATTTATATAATTATTATAAAGAGGGTTCCATTGATACCCTAGGGTATTTAGTAGTTTCCTACAAGAATTGAGTTTGTATATTTGTTTCATTAAAGGCTCTAAATTGATGGTACCCTAAAGTAACATAAAACTGGCGTTAAGAATATTTCCACGGACATCTTTATAAAAATTAAAGTCATCGGTTCAAATGTTATATAAATTGGTGTTAACAATGTTTTCACCAACATATTTATAAAAATATAAGTCATCAGTGACAAAAGTTATATAAATTGGTGTTTTTAATCTTTATGTCAACCCACCTATAAAACCATAAGTAACTATCAATTAAATATATATAATAGATTGGTTTTAAAATGTTGCTATCAACCCACTTATAAAAGTTAATTAACCAACAACAAATTTATATAAGATTGAAAATATTTCGAGAGATACTTATAAAAACTTGTGAACTCACACACAATAGTTATATAAATTGGTGTCTGTAATATTCTTATGAACTCATTCATAAACCTTTTTTGTCCATAACGTTTTTTCTATAATGTGGTTATTAATTTCTTTATATAGTGATCATAATACAACTGTTTTTAGAACAAAAAAAAATTAATTTATTTTGGCAATTATAATAACAAAACAAACAAGATTTTTTAAGGTTAATTTTGTGACATCAAAAGGCGCGTTTTTGCGAGATACCATACCATACCAATCTGAGAGAGATAAGAGATCCAAATCTTCTTGAGATAGTTGCCGATGACAGATATCGGGATCGAATGCATTTTACACCCGATTCCCAGCAGCGTTTCCCATGCGCGGTCACTCTGACTCAAAAAACTCATCACGTGGTCCGACATGAACTGTAATATTCTTTTTGGTGTCTGTAATATTCTTATGAACTCATTCATAAACCTTTTTTGTCCATAACGTTTTTTCTATAATGTGGTTATTAATTTCTTTATATAGTGATTATAATACAACTGTTTTTAGAACAAAAAATAAATTATAATTTATTTTGGCAATTATAATAACAAAACAAACAAGATTTTTTAAGGTTAATTTTGTGACATCAAAAGGCGCGTTTTTGCGAGATACCATACCATTATTATCTTGTTTTAATTATATCAATCTGAGAGAGATAAGAGATCCAAATCTTCTTGAGATAGTTGCCGATTACAGATATCGGGATCGAATGCATTTTACACCCGATTCCTACCAGCGTTTCCCATGCGCAGTCACTCTGACTCAAAAAACTCATCACGTGGTCCGACATGAACTTGTATAGGCAAATCTCGCTTAGACCACGGGATACGTGTTTTGATTCGGGGGACCCACGAATTAGAAACGCATAGATGGGAACCGTGTTTTAGAAAAAGAGAACAATATAGTAACCGTGTTAAGGTCGCAAAAACGCACTGTGAAACGTAGAGCGCATACGCTGATACTGCTGGTCGGCGGCAAATGTGAACACCCCGGAAAATACTCGCCTGTACACCCTTCGACCCCGCAATCTAACTATATTCTTGAGATAGTTACCTCTGACAGTTATGCGGGCTTGAAGTGTGTGGAGGCGGGTATTTTTCATGGTATGTGTAGTATGCTGGATCTCTCGAGGAATGCATTTAGGAAAAGAGAACAATGGTAACTATGTTAAGCTCGCAGAAACGGACCATCAGTGTTCAACACTGCGCCATCTGCAGCACTTTGTTTCAAGTAGCATCATTTTTTAAAAGGGTCATAAAATAGTGTTTGTCGAGGTAAACAGTGGTATAGTTGTATTGTTTTTTTTTTATAGAATTGTCGGAAATTTTCGCCATTTTGGATTACAAAAATAGGTTTTTGGCCAAAATAAAAACGTTATTTATGGGGTTTCAACATGTGTTTCAATCGAAATATTGCTTGTTAGGGTTAAGAACAACATACAAAATTCAATATTTGTCCCAGAAAGAAAAAATCGCGTATGAAAAAAAAAACTGATATTTAAATGAATATTTTTTTCCCCGTTTTCTCAAGTATTTTTGGAGCCCATGAAATTTACGTGAGTGTATTCGAAAACTATACAGTACACACGGGACCGCAGCTGATTTTCAGAGTAGGATGACTTGAAAAACAGCTTTTATTTGACTATAGTATATAAATATTCATATTCCTGCTTCAGCTTATCTCAATTTCATTTTTATTTATTTTAGAAGATTGCTAAACACCATTTTATAAATTTTTTTATTGTAAAAAGAAAAAGAATAATACATAACAAGCGAAGGGAAGAAAGATGGAAAATCTATATTTCTAAATCCATAAAAACCTTTAATTTGTTATGTAGTGTTGTTATAACAGTTGTAAAACCTTTTTATAATAATCTCTATACTTGAGGGCTCATAAGGAAGTTTTATAAAATCTATATGTTGTTTTTCTATCCATTACTATGTACCATAAATTTTTATAAGCTGGTGTTGAACAGTTGTTTTTCAAGTCTTTTTTACTCATTTAAGATATATATTAGAGTTATAAAATTATCACCAACACTAAATAATATAACTTTTGGTTATTTTATGAAGGTTTTATATTATTTGCTGTAACTTTTATATAGACAAAAATGCTCATTGGGACGTCTTAGGATAGTGTTAACGTTGATAATTGGCTTTAAGTGTCTATTATTAATGAAATCGGTATAGTTATGTCTGTTACTCTATTTTAATAAGAATAAAAAATGACAGGGATATAAAATTAATACTAAATTTAAACTTAAATAGTGAGTAAAATACGTTTTTCTTTTACCCACTTCAATCTAAAAAAGGATAAGTAGGTACCCACAGTTTTTTTTTACTTTAGTCAAATAATAAGGTACATAGTCTCATCCGTTTAAGTTAAAAGTATAGTTTTGTGTATACATTTTTTACCTAAGGCACGCGTTTTTCCTTGAAATGCACGATTTCGTCTTAAATTCTAATAAGGTTTTTGTTTAAAATTTGTTTACTCTCCTCCAAATTGTATCACAAGATTTTGTGCTGGTTGAAATTATAGATTTTACGCAAGCTAAATGTTTTTTTTACCTAATTCAGTCGAATAAAGTTTTCGTCTTAAATTTACTTACTTTAGTCTAAAGGTATACGTTTTGTCATAAATTTACCTATTCTTCACCAAATTGTATCACAATATTGTGTACAAGTTGAAACTATAGGTTTTACCTAAGCTACATGTTTACTTTGGTCTAATCCCACTTAGCACATTGCAAAATAACTTCATTTAAATAGAGAAAATCACGCTTAATAAGTGACGTTCTAACGTTTTTTCTCAAATAACGTATTTTTCACGTGAAAACATGTGATTTACAGGGTAACCCATTATAAGTCTCCCCCCCCTTTCTAGAGGCTAAACTAAGAGTGATTGAAGGTTCAAACAAAAACTGTCCAAAAGAACTAATTTTTTAAGTTTTCCGTGATAGGTTCCTTAAAATTTTCCTCAAGTCATATACAGAGCGTAACAAAAAACATGATTTCTTTATATGATACACCCTGTATATTTTGGCACTTATGAATAGGCATTTCTTTTCCGATTCTTAATATACCAAAAACGTTCCCCTATCTATATTACTTTGCGAGAAAAATGCCAAAGTCCTTACCATATAAGCAATGTGTTAGAGAGAGAAACACATTATGCTTATGGTAAGGGTTTTGGCATTTTTCTCGCAAACTAATATGGATAAGGTTTGGTATATTTAGACTCAGAAAGGAAAGGCCTATTCAAAAATACTTTGTCTCATATACAGAAATCATGTGTTTTGTTACTCTCTGTATATGACTTAAGTAAAATTTTAATTAAACGGTCACGGAAAACTTTAAAAAATAGTTGTTTCAGCCAGTTTTTCTTTGAACCTTCTTTCACGTATAAAATCTTGTGATACAATTTAGAGGAGAGTAGGTAAATTTAAGACAAAAACTTATACCTTATATTACACCAAAAAACCTATAGTTTCAACTTGTACACAATATTGTGATACAATTTGGAGGAGACTAGGTAAATTTAAGACAAAACGTATACCTTTAGACTAAAGTAAGTTTACGACAAAAACTTTATTAGACTGAATTAGGTAAAAAAAAACATTTAGTTTGTGTAAGACCTATAATTTCAACTAGCACGAAATCTTGTGATACAATTTGGAGGAGAGTAAACAAATTTTAAACAAAAACATTATTAGACTAAAATTTAAGACGAAGTCGTGAGTTTCAAGGAAAAACGTGTGCCTTCTTACGTAAAAAATGTATACACAAAACTATACTTTTAACTTAAACGGAGACTATGTACCTTATTATTTGACTAAAGTAAAAAAAACCGTAGATACCTACTTATCCTTTTTTAGATTGAAGTGGGTAAAAGAAAAACGTATTTTACTCACTATTTAAGTTTAAATTTAGTATTAAATTTATATTCCTGTCATTTTTTATTCTTATTAAAATAGAGTAACAGACATAACTATACCGTTTTTATTAATAATAGACACTTAAAGCCAATTATCAACGTTAACATTATCCAAAGACGTATCTCTATCTTGTCGACCAATTAACCAAGTACACTTTTAAATTTATGGCGAATGCATGACATCTCCAGCTGATCGAAATGACACTTTTTTTTGATAGAGCAACGTCTTGGGTGAAAACTACGTAACGTCACGTTTTCTTTCGTGTTATCCTGACACGTATTGCAGAACAGGGTTTCAGTTCGAGAGAACACTCCTGTAGGAACGCTCACATCAGTGATTTGAACCAATAGGATACCGTTTTTATTAATAATAGACACTTAAAGCCAATTATCAACGTTAACACTATCCAAAGACGTATCTCTATCTTGTCGACCAATTAACCAAGTACACTTTTAAATTTATGGCGAATGCATGACATCTCCAGCTGATCGAAATGACACTTTTTTTTGATAGAGCAACGTCTTGGGTGAAAACTACGTAACGTCACGTTTTCTTTCGTGTTATCCTGACACGTATTGCAGAACAGGGTTTCAGTTCGAGAGAACACTCCTGTAGGAACGCTCACATCAGTGATTTGAACCAATAGGATAATTTGACTGCTTGCACTAGCCATCCGATATCAGTCGAGCACCGCCGGACATTACCGGGCTACCGCATATCAACAGAACTCTCCTACAAATTACATCTACTAGTTATGGGAAAGAGAGCGGGTTCTCCTGAAAAGCGGCATTCGAGAGGGCTCTGCGCGGGCGCCGTGGAGCTTTTCAGCTTATCGAACGTTTCGTAACCGCAATTGGTCTTGCCTATTGGTTGAAATAAAGGATGTGATCGTTCCTACACGAAAGTTTCTCTCGAAACTCCAGGCGTACTTTGATCAGCTGGAGCTGTCTCGCATTACCCATATATTTAAAACTGCACATGGTTGATTGGTCCACTCGATAGAGATACGTCTTAGAATAGTGTTGACTTTCATAATTGGCTTTAAGTGTCTAATAAAATAAAAACGTTAATTTTAAGTTCCATAAAAGTCTTTGTCACGCAAGTTAGTCGAAAGTAAGTAAATCCTAATTGCGTGTTATTGCACTTCTAATAATAACCTTGTTTGATAGATAAAATAAACACTTTCTTTACAAAAAAACGACGCTCTGTTTTCTTTCAGATCTTTCTACATTCCCGCACGCATATTTTACTTCAATAATAAACCAAAATAAAAGTTACAGCTCAAAAAAATGGGATAAAAACATACCTATACTTACGGGACCGTGGAGTGAATAGGGGTACGCTCTAATTCACTCCACGGTTCCGTAACCTTGTTTTTATACAACCTACACTTTTTTAAGCTGTATAGTTAACTTGAAAAAAAAAACAGAATTTTTTTGACGCCCAGACGGTTTCGTGCTTCTGGCGAAATAATAAAAAAAATTATTTATTCCCAGCCTCGTCTATTAAATTCATTTCTTCCACAAATACACACTGCAAAGTGTAAAGACAAGATGTCCAAGGTCGAAGAAACGTCAAAATTTGGTGCAGAACACCCAAAAATTTAGGTAGGTGCATTTGGGGAGTGAAGGACGAGGAAACTGTCACTTTCTATGAAGCTCAGACACATCTTACCGAAAATGACTAAGAACGCCTATAACGCCGCATTTCTATCTTTTTCTTTTACATGCCAAGAATACCAAAGGCTTATCAAATTTCTAGAGGGTTGCACTTACCCATTTTGCGGCAAAATGAACCCGAGGTCGAACGCGCCTCCGATTTCATGGGTGCGTCCGAAAATTTTCATCTGGATAATGGTGGGATCACACCTTGCTATTTGCGGACAGCGGCTACGGTGATGACGCCCGCCTTGATTTTTCAGTTCACACCACGCGTTTAGCGTCTTGGTGTGTTATTAACTAGGTTTACATCAAAAAATTCCGTGCGACAATAATTTTAATTAGAAGAAGTCGTTTATTTATTTCTACACATGAACATATTTTGCACTTAAAATGGCGAATAATAAAAATAATTATTATTTCTTTTATAGATCGAAAAAGAAATCAAATCGAATTCAAAAAATATGTCATGTAAATTTGACTCAATTCCCAACCCAAAGACGGAAACAACGACTGCTGCAAATGTGATGACACCAATATAGGTAGAACGTTAAAGTTCCATTCAAACTTAAGATCTTTTTGGTCAGTGTTTTTGTCTCTTTCCTTATTATTATTGTTACTTCTGCGACTGCGCAGTTCCATAACAGAGTCCGGAATTTCCGGAGGAATTACTTTGTGATTATCGTTATTTTATTTTTTTCGTAATATTTTTGGAAAATTGATTGATGAGGTACGTATCATCGACTAAAAAAAATAAAAAGTAACAAAAAAGTTAGGTTATATTTACCGCCAACCACAAAGTAATTGCGTAAACTGAGAAGTAGTGCACTTATTACGTAACCCTTATTTTGCCCAATTTTGACCCTAACCCGCGACCCCCTATATAACGCTTTGTAACGTTTGGGACTACTCCACTCTAAAATAACGTAACGTTTTGCTGCCAGAGACCCCCTCTTTTTTTCTTTTTCAATCGAAAAATCCAAACAGTTGTTTTATTTGACAATAATAATTTAAAAATTGCGTTACGTAACGGAACCACGAAACCCCGCTCACCCCTACATAACCCCTATAAGCGTTATGCCTAGTTGCCACCTATGCGTGCTCACCCTGACACTAAAAACGCATCACGCAACACTTTTAAAAAAATCGGCAAATGCATGGCTGATCACGTGATGCATTTTTAGAGTCAGGGTGGGCACGCATAGGTGAAACAGAAGGCGTTACGTAATGTTATGTATTTTAAATAGATGCGTTTACATTTAAAATACACTTTGCAAACTTCGGAAACTTCACCCGAAGTCATTCTTAATCATGCTCACAAATAAAACTAGGCATTGCTAAGCGACATTTCAATATATTACATAAAAGGCCTTCGCGCGTGGTAGGTGTAGATATGCACGCATTCCTCTTTACGGCACGTACAACCTCCCGCGGATACCTGTCCCGAATTCAGATATAGGTGCATATACCTACCTACTAGTTACTGGAGCTGTTTTCTTTTTGTAGCGGTTCGGTTAACCTTGGTCCTAAAATTTCCCAGAAGTATAAGCAAAATAAGGAGACCTCGATTGTGTAATATCTTCGAATATTGTTTAAATTTACATATAATTTCTTATGCCTACATGTGTCTATAATCAAAAGTTTTTAATTTTTATAAATTTCCGGATTATACTTAATTTTTCACATGCTATGACATCATCTACATCTACTAGCTGACATGAACAGAACAAATGGACGTAGATAGCACATCCTGTGAAGATCCATACCTTGAGAACCGCAACCATTCTGAACCGGCAAAATAGGCTGGTTCCGATTTTCAAGGCATCGAACATGACAGGATGCGCTGTCTACATCTACAATTTAAGTATAATCCGGAAATTCATAAAAATTAAAACCTTTTGATTATATACAAATGTAAACATAAAGAATTATCTGTAAATTTAAACAATATTTAAAGATATTACACAATCGAGGTCTCCTTCGTTTGCTTATACTTCTGGGAAATTTTAGGACCAAGTTTAACCGTAAACGCCACAAAAAGAAAACGGTATGGGAGGTGTGCAAAATTTGAAAATAGGTGTGCAAAATTAGGCTTCTCGAATGACAATAAATTTTTTGAAAAATATTAATTGGGGGGGGGCAAACTTTTTTGAGAACGCTCTTGTGGGGTACTGAAGGGTGTGCAAAATAGACATTTCGAATGACACAAAATTTTTTGAAAAATATTGACGGTAGGGGGGGGGGGCAAACTTGATATTGTCAGAACCTTCGTGTGGGTTAGAGGAAGGTGTGCAAAATTTTAAAATGGCTGTGCAAAATGGTGCAAAATTAGACCTTTCTAATGACTCCAAAATTTTTGAAAAATATTGACTTGTGGGCAAACTTGATATTTTCAGAACCCTCGTGTAGGTTAGAGAGAGGTGTGCATAATTTTAAAATGGGTGTGCAAAATTGTGCAAAATTAGACTTTCCTAATGACACCAAAATTTTTGAAAAATATTGACCTGGGGGGAAGGGAAAACTTGATATTTTCAGAACTCTCGGATGGGTTAGAGGAAGGTGTGCAAAATTTTAAAATGGCTGTGCAAAATGGTGCAAAATTAGACCTTTCTAATGACTCCAAAATTTTTGAAAAATATTGACTTGTGGGCAAACTTGATATTTTCAGAACCCTCGTGTGGGTAAGAGAGAGGTGTGCAAAATTTTAAAATTGTTGTGCAAAATTGCGCAAAATAAGACCTTTCTATCGACACCAAATTTTTTGAAAAATGTTGACTGGGGGGGGGGCAAACTTGATATTTTCAGAACCCTCGTGTGGGTTACAGGGAGGTGTGCAAAATTTTAAAATGGGTGTGCAAAATAAGACCTTTCAAATGACATCAAAATTTTTGAAAAATATTGACTGGGGAGGGGGCAACGTCAAGTTTGCCCCCCCCCCACAGAAAAGGGCTGTAGTTTCTCGTAGGAAGGTGTGCAAAATTTGATTTGTGGTTTGCAAAATTGTGCAAAATATGTGCAAAATTTTGGCATAAAATTTTTTGAGAAAATCGATCTGGGGGGGGGGGCAAACTTAACTGAGCTTTATGTTGTTGTGCTGGATGGTTAAACTGATATAAACGTAACGTAATATATCTACAATTTTTTACATATATACAACAAATAAAGCACAAAAATTTATTAGGATTTTAAATTAACTGGACTTAACTAACTTTATCTTAAATTTAACTTAATCTAATCTAATCTAATCTAATCCTGTTTTTTTTTGTAAAATGGCATTTGTCTACTATAACAACAAAAAACTAGCTGCACAGTGAGAAATCTGTACTCATTTTACTTCCAACCTTTGTAAACATCGATAGTTCATGTGCAAACAGCCGTTATATTTCTAACGTAATTATTTAATTTGACATTATTAGGCATAATATTGTCGTAAGGATTTGTTTATCTATCTATTATTTATTGAAAAATTGCACCTACTTTAAACTTAAAGCTTTCCAGAAAACATAGGTATCTCATTTATTTGCTTTTTGAATTATTTAAAGGTAAAAAATGTGACCATATGAAATAACTCACTAATCACAAAAATACTAAAATTTAGGTTTATTTTACGAAGATAAAAAGTCAAACATCTTCAAAATAAATTTTATATTTTAGTGAACCGGAAGTTGCACCACAAAGAAGATTATAGGTTTCGTCCGTTATTAAACAAAAATCTTGAGCTTCCACGTACGTCACTATTTTGGAAACGTTAGCTAGAAAATAAATAGCTTTAAATTATATTGGGCCAATACAAGCAACTTTCACTATATTAATTATTAATAAAGTAAAAACTCAAACAAAAATAAAGCTTTTCTTTCGAGTTATGCGTTACTTATTGTGCCGATGTAAGTGCTGTATTAACTGTATTTTATGTAAAAAATCACGTTCTTAAAGATTAAGTATTACGTGTTGCTTTGTTTGTTGTATTTTTGCAAGAAATTGTGAATACATTATATAGGGTACGTTTCTGTGAGTTTTTCTAAGTGGTAGTATATCAAAGATAACTTTAAAACTAAGATAGCTATTAAAAATTTTAAATCAGCAAACACCTTCAAAAATTTATAAGTTACCGTGTGGACGAACCGAATTTTAAAAATTAAAAAAAAAACCTTTACAAAAAATCTTTTTTGCTCATTTGTTTTGAAATAAAATAAGCTTTCCACCGATGTGCCATTTATTGTTTTTGGACCGTTGCTTCTATCTAAATTCTAACCTCAAAGTCATTTGTAGCTAATGCATGATTCGCCATCTTTGAACCGCCATTTTTAATAGAGTATTGACTGCACCATGAAACAAATTTCATTTTTGAATAAAAAATGATCATCTCTTTCGATTCCATTTTCATGTCTATGCCTACCGCCAGGCAGATTTTGCGGTTTTTTGACGATAACTCAAAAACGGTTAGACCTATGGCAAAACTAAGATCAGTTATGAATACATCTCATCAATTGGCGTAGTTTTTATAATTGATGATTTTTTCCTAAAATTAGCGGTTTTCCTAAAAAGTTCAAAAAACCTCTAAAAAAATGGTCAAGTTCAGAAAAGTTCATTTTTTTTTACATATATATGCATAGGGGTAAACAGTTCTAACTTTATTGTAAAATTTCACAAAAATGCCTACACTGTAAATTTTGTTTCAAAAAATCGGCTTAGTAATAAAAAAGTTATGATTTTTTCAAAATACCCCTTTCCGCCATATTGATTTTATTACATTTGCCAGAAGTCCAATAAGTGGATCTTTGGTCACCGAAACATACTCTATAAGGTTCCAGAGTCAAAATAACTTTAACAAAAAATGTAAGCGAACGCCTCCGTGTCAATGTACTAAAAATAATGTTACAAATTCAACCTAAAAAAAAAAGATTTTATCGACTTTCGCTAAACTTCTAGATCATTTTTTTTTCATATACAGCTATGTTAAACATTTCTCTTAAATACACTCATACATTTCTCTAAAGTTCTTAAATACACTCAATTGTATTCAATGTTATCTTTCAAAAATGTTTAAGAGATAAGCGGAAAATAAAAGTAGTTCCACAAGAACTTCCTATCCTATAGGATAAAATTATCCTCCTATTGAATTCCCTGCAATACGGTACGATTATAATAGGACTCCGAGAAAGAATTTTGTCCCTACGAGTAATTGAAGGTCATCCAATCTGCTGGAAATTGTTGCAAAAACCGACCCAAAACTCGAATAAAATCCTTTGGCCCATTAGATAATCTCGAAGTATGATATTGATAGTACCCTTTAATATTCTACAAAAATTATACTATTGCCCATAATCACGTTACTGATAGAATTTTCTCAGATATATCCTTGAATTTGTTTCAAAAACCCACCGAAAATCTAAAAATATACATAATAATATAAATATATAATCTCTTCTAATTAAAAATTAGCTTTCTCTTGCTTAAAGGAGGCGGCAGGGTCCCTTAATTTACGATACTGAGCGATAAACTCGTGAGATTGTTAACATTAGAAAGAAATATCTTCGCTTTTAATTAAATTTATTTCCATTCTGTTCTACTAGTGACATCTATCCGGAAACGGCCAAACCATGCAGCTAGCACTAGCAGCCAAAGAAATCAATAAACGGCGCTGTTTTACCTGCAGAGCTTTTTGCTTGCGATATTATTGATTTTAAATAAAGCTGGCCCTACACTACATTTGATATTTTCGAGGTGTTTTATGACATGATCTCGAAACATGTAGCGAACCAATTCTTCAAAACTAGCGGGAGGGTAAAAGTGAAAAATAAGGGGCTGCCAATATTTGTAACACCCAAAAAGGGGTGAAAAGATTTATTTTGCTCTGTTTCTTTACAAAAAACGTTTTTTTTTACGAAAAACTTGAGCTCTGCCACTTTTTTTATTTTTTTCTTCAACTTTCTCGAAATTTTCGTCATACCGTAGTAAAAATTATTTCCCCCATGGTCATACTTTACTTTTATTCGAAAAAATTTAGAAACAGAGACGGGATCAGTTTTCCTAAAACGGGGGATCTTGGTTTCGAGTGAGAAGATAAAGGGCGCCGCAGGCAAAAATTTTTCAATTAAATTATCCGAACGCAAAAATGTTAGAAAAACAAAGCACGAAATAAAAATTACAATTTTTTTTCAAAAATTACGTAAATTCGGGAACGCAAAGAAATAGGTCTAAAGAGTATAATTTTTAAGAAAAAAATATCAATTTTCTCGCCCTCCTCCACTGGGACTACAGGGGCCGTGCACAAATTACGTAATGGTCATAGGGGGGAGGGGGGGTTACAAAACGTTACGTAGGGGGGAGGGGGGTTTTCGACAGCGATTGCATTTGTGTGAAACTAAGAAAATTTGGTATGAAAATAAGTGAAGTTTTTTTTTTTTGGGGGGGGGGTGGTGGTCTTGAAATCGTTACGTAATATTAGGGAAGTGGCGTGCCAAACCGTTACAAAACATTACATAAGGAGGGGGTCAAAAATTGGTAAAATCACCGTTACGTAATTTGTGCACGGCCCCACATCTGACTGTTCCTCCGTTTTGATTTCGAATCAAAGTGCAAATCCCGGGTTGGACGTTCGAAGGCGTCAACCCGTCCTATTTGCTTGAGAAAGTTTCTACGGAAATATCTCAGTCGATTTCTCCGGCCGTGTATGAACGCTTTAGGTTAGGCATTTGCATGTATCTCAGTCCCCAGCCTGTCAACAGTGCGTAAAGACAATGGTTACAAAATGAAAAGCCGAAAAATATTTTTTTTACGATATCTTTCATCAGTTTGGTATTAAAGTCGAGCAAAAACCATTTTTATTCCAATCCTAAAGGTATGAAAATGGAAAACATTAGAAAAGAACAACCTGGAATGGATTTACTACGTGTAAGATGTAGTGACAACATCGCCCCATGTCCATCCTTTTCTGCCTAATGTGCTTTTCCGTTTGTCTGCGTCTTATACACGGCTGCTTGGCCCCCTAAGGATTTGCTTAGGAACCCTGTATATATGAATCAGTTTTCTTTTGTTTAAGAACGAGAAAAATAATACATACAGACAGACAGACTTCAAGCTACTGCGAACATAGGGCGGAAGAAGTCTAATTTGCCAGTGTACGTACATGCAGAGACACCGCACGCCTATCAGTGAAGCAACCAATACTCAGGCTTTCGATCACCACTTGCATGACTTTCCTTTGGTATTTAGTACGCCTCTAACCACGGTGCTGTGTGGAGTGTAGTCAATGAAACCGGAATTTGGTCAATAAATACGCAAATTTTTATAACGTAATTTTCTTATTTTTTGTCACTGATAAATAAGAGCGTTTTATTGTCAACTGCTCAGATTTATCAGTGACGACGTGTTACAATGAAAATAATAAGGAGAAACAAAATAAAAGCAAGTTCTCAAAATAAAATAATACATTCTAAAAACAAAAAAGATTCTCCCAGTCAAAAAAAAATTAAAGCAAATGTTCGAAAAGTCCTCCTTGCTCGGCTAGACAATATCCGAGCCTACTATAAAAACCCCTTCTAACGTTTCCAAGCATGTTAGGGGTGATAATTTGAAAAGCTTCTTCAAAAACAGATAGAAGTCATTAGGAGCTTACACCAAATCTTACACCTAACAACTGCCTAGCAGTTGGAATAATGTGCTGCTGTAGTAGATCCAAGTATGTAGGACCATTCAAATTGCAATTGCCGTTTATAAAAAATGGCCCAATTACGTGTTCCCCTATAATACCCCCCCCCCAAACATTTAGTTTTTGGGGATACTGTGTTCTTACGTCAAAATACAAATGCAAATTTTCCCTCGACCAATATCGAACGTGTGTTGGGTTATGACGATTTGACCATTTGACCATCTGCACTTTTTCGGCAACTTCGTAGACATCCATTTTTGGTTTTAAAAATGTATTATTTCAATTAAGAACTTACCCATCTGTTTCTCGAGCAAGGCAGAAATGAAACAAAATAATAAAAACAAAATGAATTTCCAAAAAATAACACTGCAGCGTGTTTCGAATCCACCTCGGTCGTACGGCACGGAGAGTAAATTGGACTTGATTCCCCCTATGTTCGCAGTAGCTTGAAGCGGTCTGTATAAGATAAGAACTTTTCCTTTGTCTGAATAATAAATAAAAACAGTCAGATTATAGGACACCTGTGCGTTTCATTACAAACAATCCCCATTTTTTAATACAATGGACAGGCGATTTCGATGGTTGCATCTCCGTGACAGGCGGGCATATACTCACTATATTTTATGAATTTTTTATGTTGCTGTAACCATAAAGTAAGGAAATAACAGAGGACCGATGAATATGGGACGCTGGTTGACCGAAATTGAGGCAGGCTTTGGGCTCGGAACGAAAGTGTGCATCAAAATCGTTTGGCGCATGCAACGTTGCCGTTAGTAACAAAAAATAAGCAAAAGCCGGCATCAAAATCCCTTTGTCCGTTCGGTTAGTAACAAAAAAATAATGATTTACATTAAGGTGACCAACTCCTAAAGGGGAAAAACCGGGACACTACGGCCATTCAATGTATTGTATATCATGTAGGTATTTTTTCTTATATGTACCCCTAATAATATTAAGATGTATTTTCCAAAATACTTATTAAAGAAAAATAATTTGAGTACGGTTTCAATTCAAATTTATAGATGGCAGAGAACATCCGCTTTTTTAATTTCAGTGATTTTAAGTTACAAAATACAGTGGTATCAAAATCGGGGCGAACGAGAACTTCCCAGAAAGGACAAGTACGTACTATGTACGTACCTGGTACGTTACTTTACGACGATGTGTACGTCCAAGTACGTACCAGCTACGTACTTGGTACCTTTACTTTTGTACGTACTATATACGTCCTATGTACGTAGATTTCAGGTACGTACAATTTAGGTCGTAGGCGGGACCAAAACTGGACGTAAATTGATTGTAAGTGCACTTGGGTCAGGCAAGGATATTTCACCAGTAATTTAAAAAAAAGTGTTGGACACTCTGGGAATTGAACCCGCGCCTCCCGCGTGAGACACAAATGCTCTACCATTAGACCACCACCTATACATAGAAAATTCTGCTAAAATGGTGGTATACTTTATAACGGTTTTTACTTGTCCCGCTCTTATAACGTGTACGCTTAAGTATAGTGTACGTACTGTGTATGTCCACGTTTGTACGTACATAGTACGTCTATAATTGGTCCCAGGACGTACCGACCTGAAATGGACGTAAAATGTACGTGCCTGGGACGAAGTGTTGCCATAGGACAAACGGACCGTTTTTCCATAAGCTGTAATGTTAACAAAAAACGTAATTTCCCAAAAACGTCAAGCGAGGCATTTCTAAAAAACATACAGGCAGATCACATACTAAAATTGTAGAGAGAGGAGGCGCTATTTACAGTAGTATAAGTGCGTAAGAGATAGTGGACGCGACTTAATCGTGACAGTTCTTTAGACAAGCAATATTGAGGTATAATGTTAGACCAGAGATGTCAGATGTCACCCCAGAAGCCATATTTAGTTGTTTGAATATTTAACTTTGTGTAGCTCCTTTAATTGTTTATAATAGGTACGTACATAGTACGTACACTTATATACGTCGGTAGTACGTACGCTTATGTAAGTCCAGTGTACGTCTGTAATTGCATGTTTGAGAGGTAGTCCTAAAATGTACGTACATAGTGTACGTACATAGTACGTCCCTAATTAGTCCCCTAATTAATCACGAGACGTACCGACATAAAATAGACATAAAATGTACGTACGTGGGTTTTGCTGATAAATCGGGACTATCCGGGACGGATTTTTTCCCGAGCCAACTGGTTAAAAATCGGGACTGTCCCGGCCAAACCGGGACGGTTGGTCACCTTATTTACATGAATATTTTATTTTTCAATAAAATTTGTTAATTTTTAGAACCAATGATAGATTTTATTATTTGATACTCCAGAAAAACAAAAATACCTACCTACCTAGTTTTTTTTGGTAGAGGATTATGAATTGTGATTGTTGTTAAAATTATACAGTTAAAAGGCTCCCCCTCTTCAAGTGGGGGGGGGGGATAGTTGTAACATTTAACCATTAATTAGTGCTTTTTCAATTTTATTAAAAAACATTTTCTGCTTAAATGTATTTTATGCAATTTAGGGGTACTTTATTTCCCTCATTGAAAGGATTACGGTGGTACATCACTTAGGCATTTAGTGAGTTTGAATTTGTTCGGTGCGGCTAGATAAATGAAAAAAATGGAGTGACTGGAAAAATGGAGCAGTGGTGAAAAATTACAAATGGAGAAAATGGAATTAATGGAGAAGTATAAAATGGGGCATTTGAGAAAGGGATGCTGTGAAAAAAAAAATGAAAAAAAGGGAAAAAAACGAAAGAAAATGGAAAAATGGAGAAAATGACGCGGATGAAAAAATGGAACGGAGGTGAAAATGGATAAAATGGAAATTAAGGAGTAAATGGGGCGGTTGGAAAATGGATAGAATGGGAAAATGGGGAGCTGTTAAAAAAATGGATAAAGTGCAAAAAATGGGGCAGCTGCAGAACATTTGTAATAGAATACCGTTAAGTTGCATTTTTTATTTTTTTTCCATCTTAAAATTTCGACTTGCTTCGCTCCGGGTACAAACTTTTCGCCTCCGGATAAAAAGTTCCACTAGGTTTAAAAAGTGTTTTTTTTTTTAAATCATAATCTTGAAAGTGATTTTTACACACACACTTATTATTTACATACTAAAGGGTAGAGCGGCAAGAAAAGTGGAAAAAATAAAGCAGTGGTAAAAAATTAAAAATAGAGAAAATGGAACTAATGGATAAATGTAGAAAGCGGCTGAAAAATGGACGCTGTGATAAAAAAAAGACTAAAAAAAAATAGAAACACTGGAAAAATGGAGGAAATGTCGCGGGCGAAAAAATGGAGCGGTATATAGTAAAAATGGATTAAATAAAAATAATGGAAAAAATGGGGCGGTTGGGCAAATGGATAGAATGGAAAAATGGAGCTGCAAAAATGGGTGAAATTAAAAATTGGAGCGGCTGGAGGACATTGTAAATAGAGTACTGTTGAGTGGCATTTTTTCTTTTTTCAATCTTAAAGTGCATTAAATAGTCTATAAACCACGCAACTAAAGTGCCTTTTTTTTCACCTCGGGATAAAAAGAGATCCTAGGTTTATAATAAACTCATCAAAAATACCAGCTGAAGACCCCTCAGCTTCGCCTGCTATTTTAACAGTTTTTGTCTTATTTTTATTGCTCTAAATGAACATAAATTTTGTTCATGTGAACCGGTTTTGATGAAATGAAGCCTCGGTCCAGTAGTTTTTGCGTAATTATTGTACAAACATAAAAAAATTCTAAAAATTATCTTTTGGTATCTATATAGCTCGGTTAGAAGCCCACACCAAAAATTTTAATAGTATATTACATAACAAGAGAAGAAAGTAATAAATTTCACGCTAGCGTGAATGTTGTGAACGAGGCGCTAGCCGAGTGAAACAACAGCGAGTGTAAGAAAGTTACGTTCTGTCGAGTTGTGTACGCTATTTTTTCTACGAACACTGATGAATTGCACTAATTTTTGTAAAAATTGGTCTTTAATTTTGCACAAATCAAATGAAACTGATTTTCCGCACATGTGTGCAGAAAAGTAATGTGACAGTTAAGGCCATCGTACACTTTTCCACACATGTGCGAAAAAGTACTTTTCCTACTAGCTTGTGTAAAAGTGCATTTTTACGCACGCATTTGCGTGCGGGAAGTTTAATTTCCCGCACGCTGTGCGGGAATGTATTTACCCTGTGTATTTCGCGCACGGCTTGCAGAAAAAGATTTTTTACGCACGCATTTTTTTTTTAAATTATTTAAATAACTATTTTACGCAAGTAGGAAAAATTTTATACGTGACACCTGCAAAAAGTGTCTTTTCCGCCCTTGACGGCTTGCCCAAACTCTGCTCCGCGTTGTTCGTGGAACTGCGGTCGCATGCGGAAAAGTATCACTTTCCGCACTTGTTAGGTAGATAAATAACTATTTCCTACTAGCGAGCGTAAAAATGCACGCCGTGCGGGAATGGATTTACCTTGTGTCATGTACCATTTCTAACAAAAAACAGCGTGCGTGAAGAATTTATTTTATGCTAAATTCATTATTTCTGATACAGTGTACCAGCTAATATTAACCCGAAGAATCCAGAAGGCGTTGTCTAATCATAATTACATAAAACTGTATTAGAATTCCTGCAAGTCAATTAAAAACCTTAAAAAATGAAGAACTATACTATATAATAAATTTTTTTTTAATTTTTTCGGCACGGCGTGCGTAAAAAACTGGCTTAGCATGCGTGAAAAAATTTTATAGGCACGCTGTTTTTCTGTTCAAAATGGTACATTTTGAACCAAAGTTTTAAATTTGGATTTTGAAATATGTTTATTAAAAACCAATTTTAATTTGTTATAAGACCTAAAAGTTTGGCTGACTTTATACCTATCTTTTCACAGTAAACAAAATTTTCACGCACGCTAAGCCAGTTTTTGACGCACAACGTGCAGGAGGTTGAACTTTCCGCATGAAAATTGGTGCGGAAAAAAGCGTTTTAAGCACGTAAGTATAGGAAAAACAAATTTTGGATTTTTTTTGAATTTTTGTAAAATTCCCTTCAAGGGGTGAGTTTTACAACCAAAATTTAATTAGGGAAAGTGGGTCACCTTATTTTAAAGGTATTTTAAAAGCCTCTAAAATGGTTAGTTTTCAAAATTTTTAAAATAGGTTCAAATTATCTGGGAAAATTTTACTTCTTGTATGAGAGTATCCTAGAAGAATAAATGCAGTGATAAAATGTACTTGACAAAACACTTTTACGGTTTAGGGGTGCAAAAAAATATTTTTAATATTAGTAATATAGTAAAGCTACACAATTAAATGGCCAACAATGGCGAAATAAATGCTCTTGCGTTCTAGTTCTTAATGAAGGTGTAAAAAAAACTAAATAGTGTTAACTCTGGGCAAAACTGTGCTTTTTTTAATCACCTTTTTAAATGACTTACTCGCCGCGCGCATTCTTTAGGACCACACTTGTAAAAAAGGCAATAAATTAACTACTACTTATAAAAACGTTAATAAATATTACTTCACTGCAAAAATCCCATTCAAAAAAAGTAACGTCGCCGCCGTTGCACCACTCCCCTAATCTGCCTCTTTTGTATTT
Source organism: Oxystoma pomonae (assembly GCA_963921995.1). Taxonomy (NCBI): domain Eukaryota; kingdom Metazoa; phylum Arthropoda; class Insecta; order Coleoptera; family Brentidae; genus Oxystoma; species Oxystoma pomonae. The sequence continues at coordinate 85,421,227 of OY998164.1, read as the reverse complement.
GAAGATATTTAGCGGTATCTTTAATTTTCGGACACCCTGTATGTTTTATTTAAAAGTAATATGAATTTATCAACTAGCAAAGTTGTTTTGAATTTGACCCTATATTGTAGGAATTTTTTTTCAATTCACTAGCATCATCTATTAAAAGGTTTGTAAAACAATCAAACATGTAGGTATTTTTCTTTTTTTTTTAATTGAAAAATTAACGTCTTAGACAGTCCCCCTACAAACATTCAAATCATTCCAGATTTTTTTTTAGAAAATTTGTATCCATAACTCGCCCCAAACCTATACTTAAAAGCAAATAGGTACCTAATTTAAAAAAAAAAAATCTGCTTATTTCAAAATCCAAAGTACCTAAGTACATATCGCACTAATTTTTCACACATCGTTTCATTTTTTGTAAATCTAAACTGCCGTGTACCCACATTCTTATGTTTAGATTTCCCGCAGTTGAAATAAACACATTTATTTCCCGAAAATGTCTTTTGTTTATTCATAATCGTGCGCGTGGTAACAAGAAATGCTCTCGGTTAAATATTAAATTTGAAAGGTATTGGAGGCGGGGCTACGGATCACTGGAAATAGCCGCACGGTACGTGACGCAAAAAATTGTACCAATGAGAATCGGCAACAGCGCGAGAGCGCGAAGCTCCCGCTGCTGCTTGAAATTCAAATATAATAAAAATAGTACAGCCAGCGCTCATTTGCTGTATGAAAGTATGATTAACACACCACCGTTCCTCTGGCTCAGTTAAGTTTGCCCCCCCCAGATCGATTTTCTCAAAAATTTTTATGCCAAAATTTTGCACACATTTTGCACAATTTTGCACACCACAAATAAAATTTTGCACACCTTCCTACGAGAAACTACAGCCCATTTTCTGTGGGGGGGGCAAACTTGACGTTGCCCCCCCCAGTCAATATTTTTCAAAAATTATGATGTCATTTGAGAGGTCTTATTTTGCACACCCATTTTAAAATTTTGCACACCTCCCTGTAACCCACACGATGGTACTGAAAATATCAAGTTTGCCCCCCCCCAGTCAATATTTTTCAAAAAGTTTGGTGTCGTTAGAAAGGTCTTATTTTGCACAATTTTGCACACCCATTTTAAAATTTTGCACACCTCCCTGTAACCCACACGAGGGTTCTGAAAATATCAAGTTTGCCCCCCCCAGTCAATATTTTTCAAAAAGTTTGGTGCCGTTAGAAAGGTCTTATTTTGCACAATTTTGCACACCCATTTTAAAATTTTGCACACCCCCCTGTAACCCACACGAGGGTTCTGAAAATATCAAGTTTGCCCCCCCCAGTCAACATTTTTAAAAAATTTTGGTGTCGTTAGAAAGGTCTTATTTTGCACAATTTTGCACACCCATTTTAAAATTTTGCACACCTCCCCGTAAGCCACACGAGGGTTCTGAAAACATCAAGTTTGCCCCCCCCAGTCAATATTTTTCAAAAAATTTGGTGTCGTTAGAAAGGTCTTATTTTGCACAATTTTGCACACCCATTTTAAAATTTTGCACACCTCCCTGTAACCTACACGAGGGTTCCGAAAATATCAAGTTTGCCCCCCAGTCAATATTTTTTAAAAATTTTGGAGTCATTAGAAAGGTCTAATTTTGCATCATTTTGCACACCCATTTTAAAATTTTACACACCTCCCTCTAACCCACACGAAGATTCTGAAAATATGAAGTTTGCCCCCCCCCACCGTCGATATTTTTCAAAAAATTTTGTGTCATTCGAAAAGTCTATTTTGCGCAATTTTGCACACCCTTCAGTACCCCACAAGAGCGTTTTCAAAAAAGTTTGCCCCCCCCCAGTTAATATTTTTCAAAAAATTTATGTCATTCGAGAAGCCTAATTTTGCACAACTATTTTTAAATTTTGCACACTTCCCATGCCGTTTTCTTTTTGTGGCGTTTACGGTTAAACTTGGTCCTAAAATTTCCCAGAAGTATAAGCAAACGAAGGAGACCTCGATTGTGTAATATCTTTGAATATTGTTTAAATTTACAGATAATTGTTTATGTTTACATTTGTATATAATCAAAAGTTTATAATTTTTATGAATTTCCGGATTATACTTAAATTTTCATATCAAAAATGAACAGAAAAAATCGATGTAGACAGCGCATCCTGTCATGTTCGATGCCTTGAGAATCGGAACCAGCCTATTTGGCGGTTCAGAATGGTTGCGGTTCTCAAGGTATGGATCTTCACAGGATGTGCTATCTACGTCCATTTGTTAGATGATGTCATAGCATGTGAAAAATTAAGTATAATCCGGAAATTCGGCGCTTTCGAGTTAAAGCTGCTCTACACTTTTTTGGGCAAGTACACTACCTTCTTAAATGAAAATAGCCTTTTATAAGTTTGCGTTAGAAGAAGTACCATTTTTGAGCCAATAAAAAGACTATGCGCAATACATATTCTAAAGGTGTAACAAAGAGGAGAATAGTTTTTCTTACGTGATTTCTAATATAAATTTTACTTTAAGTAATTTTAAAGAAAACAAAAAGAATTTCGTTGACTTTTTACTTCCCTCGCTCTAAGAGAAGGAAGTAAAGTAAATGTCAAAAAATCGCATTTCGAGATTTTGAGGAAGATGAAGGAATTTGGTGGATCTGACTTCAGATGAGCACGAATCCAGACGCCGTCGCTCTGTCTATCTGTCGGTCAATCTGTCTATCTGTCTGTCTGTCCGTCGCCTCGATATGCGCCACTGTAATTCAAAAACTCCTGCACCGATCATAATGAAATTTTACACAACGATCAAGTGTATTGACGCGCGGAGCCCTGTTCTTTTTCAACTTTCCTCCATTTCTCCCTTCGGAACTACCCCCAAAATACCTCATCCCTAAAAAAATCTTAAGACGTATCCTAAGACGTATCTCTATCTTGTCGGCCAATTAACCAAGTACACTTTTAAATTTATGGCGAATGCATGACATCTCCAGCTGATCGAAATGACACGTTTTTGTTGATAGAGCAACGTCTTGGGTGAAAACTACGTAACGTCACGTCTTCTTTCGTGTTATCCTGACACGTATTACAGGGTACCTATTCTTCAATTTCGAGAGAACACTCCTATAGGAACGCTCACATCAGTGATTTGGACAAATAGGATAGTTTGACTGCTTGCACTAGCCATCCGATATCAGTCTGTCTGTAACGTGCATCTGGCGAAATAATAAAAAAAATTAGTTATTCCCAGCCTCGTCCATTAAATTCATTTCTTCCACAAATACACACTGCAAAGTGTAAAGACAAGATGCCCAAGCTCGAAGAAACGTCAAACACCCAAAAATTTAGGTAGGTTCATTTGGGGAGTGAAGGACGAGGAAACTGTCACTTTCTATGAAGCTCAGACACATCTTACCGAAAATGACTAAGAACGCCTATAACGCCGCATTTCTATCTTTCTCTTCTACATGTCAAGAATACCAAAGGCTTATCAAATTTCTAGAGGGCTGCACTTACCCATTTTGGGGCAAGTTACACCTGAGGTCAAACGTTTCTCCGATTTCATGGGTGCGTCCGAAAATTTTCATCTGGATAATGGTGGGATCACACCTTGCTATTTGCGGACAGCGGCTACGGTGATGACGCCCGCCTTGATTTTGCAGTTCACACCATGCGTTTGGCGTCTTGGGGTGTCATTAACCAGGTTTACATCAAAAAATTCCGTCCGTCAATAATTATAATTAGAAGAAGTCGTTTATTTATTTCTACACATGAACATTTTAGACATTTTGTTTCTATATTTCATGCACTCAAAATGGCAAATAAGAAAAAAATTATTATTCCTTTTATAGATCGAAAAAAAAATCAAATCGAATTCAAAAAATATGTCATGTAAATTTGACTCAATTCTCAACCCAAAGACGGAAACAACGCCTGCTGCAAATAGGATGACACCAATAGGTAGAAAGTTAAAGTTCCATTCACACTTAAGGTCTTTTTGGTCAGTGTTTTTGTCTCTTTCCTTATTATTATTGTTACTTCTGCGACTGCCAGTTCCATAACAGTTCGGAATTTCCGGAGGAATTACTTTATGGTAATCGTTATTTTATTTTTTTCGTAATATTTTTGGAAAATTGATTGATGAGGTACGTATCATCGACTAAAAAAAATAAAAAGTAACAAAAAAGTTAGGTTATATTTACCGCCAACCACAAAGTAATTGCGTAAACTGAGAGGTAGTGCACTTATTACGTAACCCTTATTTTGCCCAATTTTGACCCCAACCCGCGACCCCCTATATAACGCTTTGTGAAGTTTGGGACTACTCCAGTCTAAAATAACGTAACGTTTTGCTGCCAGAGACCCCCTCTTTTTTTCTTTTTCACTCGAAAAATCCAAAAAGTTGTTTTATTTCACAATAATAATTTAAAAATTGCGTTACGTAACGGAACCGCGAAACCCCGTTCACCCCTACATAACCTCTATAAGCGTTACGCCTAGTTGCCACCGTGACACTAAAAACGCATCACGCGACACTTTTAAAAAATCGGCAAATGCATGGCTGATCACGTGATGCATTTTTAGAGTCAGGGTGGGCATGTATAGGTGAGAACCAGGCGTTACGTAATGTTATGTATTTTAAATAGAGGCGTTCACATTGACTTTCCTGCCGAAATGGAACGCCACCATTTAAAATACACGTTGCAAACTTCGAAAACTTCACCCGAAGTCATTCTGAATCATGAACACAAATAAAACTAGGCATTGCTAAGCGACATTTCAAAATATTACATAAAAGGCCTTCGCGTGTGGTAGGTGTAGCTACGCACGCATTCCTCTTTACGGCACGTACAACCTCCCACCTCCCGCGGATACCTGTTCCGAATTCAGATATAGGTGCATATACCTACCTACTAGTTTCTGGAGCTGTTTTCTTTTTGTAGCGGTTACGGTTAACCTTGGTCCTAAAATTTTCCAGAAGTATAAGCAAAATAAGGAGACCTCGATTGTGTAATATCTTTGAATATTGTTTAAATTTACATATAATTGCGTATGCTTACATATATGTGTCTATAATCAAAAGTTTTTAATTTTTATGAATTTCCGGATTATACTTATTTTTTCACATGATATGACATCATCTAACAAATGGACGTAGATAGCACATCCTGTGAAGATCCATACCTTGAGAACCGCAACCATTCTGAACCGGCAAAATAGGCTGTTTCCGATTCTCAAGGCATCGAACATGACAGGATTTTTTCTGTTCATTTTTGATATGAAAATTTAAGTATAATCCGGAAATTCATAAAAATTAAAAACTTTTGATTATATACAAATGTAAACATAAACAATTATCTGTAAATTTAAACAATATTCAAAGATATTACACAATCGAGGTCTCCTTCGTTTGCTTATACTTCTGGGAAATTTTAGGACCAAGTTTAACCGTAAACGCCATAAAAAGAAAACGGCATGGGAAGTGTGCAAAATTTAAAAATAGTTGTGCAAAATTAGGCTTCTCGAATGAAATAAATTTTTTGAAAATATTAACTGGGGGGGGGGCAAACTTTTTTGAGAACTCTCTTGTGGGGTACTGAAGGGTGTGCAAAATTGCGCAAAATAGACTTTTCGAATGACACAAAATTTTTTGAAAAATATCGACGGTGGGGGGGGCCAAACTTGATATTTTCAGAATCTTCGTGTGGGTTAGAGGGAGGTGTGCAAAATTTTAAAATGGGTGTACAAAATGATGCAAAATTAGACCTTTCTAATGACTCCAAAATTTTTAAAAAATATTGACTGGGGGGCAAACTTGATATTTTAAGAATCCTCGTGTAGGTTACAGGGAGGTGTGCAAAATTTTAAAATGGGTGTGCAAAATTGTGCAAAATAAGACCTTTCTAACGCCACCAAATTTTTTTTAAAATGTTGACTGGGGGTGGCAAACTTGATATTTTCAGAACCCTCGTGTGGGTTACAGGGAGGTGTGCAAAATTGTGCAAAATAAGACCTTTCTAACGGCACCAAACTTTTTGAAAAATATTGACTGGGGGGGGGGCAAACTTGATATTTTCAGAACCCTCGTGTGGGTTACAGGGAGGTGTGCAAAATTTTAAAATGGGTGTGCAAAATAAGACCTTTCTAACGACACCAAACTTTTTGAAAAATATTGACTGGGGGGGGCAAACTTGATATTTTCAGAACCCTCGTGTGGGTTACAGGGAGGTGTGCAAAATTTTAAAATGGGTGTGCAAAATTGTGCAAAATAAGACCTTTCAAATGACATCATAATTTTTGAAAAATATTGACTGGGGGGGGCAACGTCAAGTTTGCCCCCCCCACAGAAAATGGGCTGTAGTTTCTCGTAGGAAAGTGTGCAAAATTTGCTTTGTGGTGTGCAAAATTGTGCAAAATGTGTGCAAAATTTTGGCATAAAAATTTTTGAGAAAATCGATCTGGGGGGGGCAAACTTAACTGAGCCCGTTCCTCTGTTAGTTTTATGCTGTAACAAAGCTACAATTTATAGAAGTTGTTCATGCATCTATTGCAAGGCACTATGCAGGACTGACAGGCGAGTATATTTTACAGGAGGTTGCAGGGAAATAATAGTGTTTATCACGGTTGTTTAAATTCATAAACAGTTTGTAACGGTTAAATATTGGCCCAATCTAAATTTTCAGTTATTCGTTCAATGGACCAATGAAGGTAGCAGATGTCTAGCCGGTAACTTTTTGTCTAACTTGGGAATACTGTCCCGTCAGTCACTTAACCGATATACTACTCATCATTGGTCCAATGTACGTACATTATATAAAGGTGTTTTTTTTTAAATTAAGCATTGATAGGAAGGAAAATCTATGGTTATTTTAGAAGATCCTATGGGGGAGGAGATTTTATCGGCCCCACAAACAATGCCGGCATGGCAAAGTGCCTTACAAATATTCCCCACAAACAATGAAAGGTGGTAAGGTGTATTTGCTTTATTGGCAATATTGGCAAGTGAATGCCATTGGTTATTTACTACAGTAGTATTATTGGCAAAATTGCGTTATTTTGCCAATGATTATTTACTAGTGCTGATGTATTGGCAAATTTATGTTATTTTGCCAATAACTGAAAAACGTGTTTTACATACCAAGTGCAACGCAATCGTTCCTTTAAAAATTGTATGCATTTCTAAACCACCTTTCCGGTCCGATCAAACGCATTTTTTAAATTTCCCGCGCGATTGACATCTGCCGTGCGGTTGACAACTTGACGTACTTGCCGACGCCATTTTAATAATATTCTGCGGATTCTTCCTATGTGCGTTCCTTTTTGTGTTTTGCAAGTTTTCTTTTAAAATTGGCTTAAATTTAGTTTGAGTTTCAAGTCACCACGGATGTGGAAGCCGATACTGCGTAAGTACTAATATTCTTTTGTTCTTAAATAAGGTCGGCCTAGAGTGGACTTAAAAATGTTCAGAACTACCAGTAAAGCGACCAAAAATCGTCATTTTTGCTGGGTTGGGTTGGGTTGGGTAATAAAAATTAAAATAAAAAATAATAACTTTGAACCGAACAGCACACAGCTTCTGCACATGTATACAAAAGTGAATGACACCAATAGTTGAAATAATTAAACTAAACTCCATCATGCTGATTTCCTTACTAATATCTGTTAAAAACAAACCAAAAACCGCAAAAAACCCCCATTTAAATTACAAAAACAAATGAAAGTGAGGTTATGTGTGTCAAAGGGGCATGCTCAAATCCGTTTTAAGATAAAAATAAATGTTAAGTTACTCATCTTTTTATTTATGCTGTATAAATGCGTACACTGTTCCCCATAAGCAACTTTTATTTTAATTTTAATTATTATTTTTTTTTTAATTTTTATTTTGATTTACCTGTATGAACCCAGCATTAAATCGTGATCTAGACGCCACTTTACAAGAAAATCAAAGGTCACATTATGATCTACAATGCTTAAGCGATACTGACACTAATAATTTAGAAATATCTTTTGTAATCGAGCAAAACCGTTCTCAACTTAAAAGCCAGTTAACTCCTACCTGTGTTCAGCCTTCAGTGTCATTTAGCCTACTGTTGCCGCCATTTTTATAACCAAATTGACAGATAAAACATGAATTTTCTCTCAGTTTGGTGTCACTATGGCCTCTATAGTAGGCTAAAGGATACTATATCAAAAAAGAGTTAACTGGCTTTTTAGTTGAAGTGTTGGATCGAGCCATCTAAAGATTCATCAATTCAGTCTACGTCCAAGTCATTTTCTAACACTGAAATTTCTCTTGCTGACCCAGAGAATGATGACCCTTAAATTTCTTGTGAAACCCAGCTGTCTTTAGTTAATATCTTAAAATCTTTTTTTAAATTAATTTGAAAAAACTCGTCTGTGGTACTATTTTTTTATTTTAACGTAAATTTGCCAATAAAACAACTAGATTAAAGTTTTTTTTTTGAGAAACCGATATTTTGTCACTTTTTAAGCAAAAAGGGCTACTTTTTCCTAAAACAAAATACTGGTTTATCAAAAAAAAAATAATTTACAGCTATACTTACCAAAATTTAAACTTTTTTAGATGCTGTAAAAAATCCTTTAAGAAGTCAACCAACTTTTCCTCATTCTGTCGTTGAAGATGCTACTAAGGCTTGGTTACGGGGTGCCTGTGACTGAAAAGGGGGCAGAACATCCAGGAAAAAAGATGCTGAATAAATCTTCATCTTATCTTATAACAAGAAGAAGGAAGTACTAAGTTTTTAAATTTTTGGCCAAGGAATTTTTATGTAAAGCAACTGAAGCAAACCTTATTTTTTTGATTCACAATCAAAGAGATTCTAAATAAAATTTTCTCTGTTGCAATTTACTGTTGTATGGAAAACCTACTCTTAATAAATATTTAAATCAATTTATGAAAGAATTTTCCTCTATCTTTGGCATGACCAAGACGACAAATATTATTCATATGGTTTCCATTCCTGTCTTCATGTTAGGATATAAATATAAGTGTATAAGTGTTTGTTTATAGTAACATTTATTTATTTATTACATATTGGTTTTTCTAGGAATTTTTGTTCGTTTAAGGATAACATAAAATAAATGTCCATTCGTAAATTATGTGCATTATTTTATTTTTAATCCACAATCATTACAATTTTTACTTTATGCATAAATACTTTAAATATAAAGAAAAAGCCAATTATCAGTGGTATCGGAATTTGCATCTGTATCCCTATTGAGCCGACCAATCAAGGAGGTGCACTTTTAAACTTTTAATTTTTGCGTGGGTTTGGCACTTAGTGGTAAGGGTGATTCACCATATTTTCCCAACTACATAACTCATTTATTCTTAAAGATAGAAAAAAAATAATACAAAAGTTGCTTAGTTTTTCACGAATTTTAAGAAAATTTAACCAAAATTTTCAAAATATCAAATTTCGACATCAACTTTCTTATTTCAAATGGAAAACCCTGTATATTTTTCAAGAAAAACGTTGACTTAAGACCAACTGCTTAAGATAAACACTACAAGATCTACCGAAATTTTAAAAAATATACAGGGTGTTCTATTTAAAATAAGAAAGTTGATGTCTAAGTCTAAATTTGACATTTTGAAAATTTTTATTGAATTTTCTTAAAATTCGTGAAGAACTAATCAACTTTTGTATTTAAACTATTTTTCTATCTCTAATAATAAATGAGCTATGTAGTGGGAAAAATATGGTGAATCACCCCATACATTTTTTGCCAATATTGCCTGCAATGCCGGTATTTAGTATGCAGTGCTCCTCTACATTTAAACCATGCTAAGTGTGTATTTGTCATCAGTTTAAACGTATTCGTTGCCGTCGCTCGGCCGGTGGCTCACACAGGTGTGTTTAAATCATGTATAACGTACAGATTGCCGTGCGTCAAATTCTCATTGCCAATAGATGCCAATATTTGTAAGGCACGTTGCCATGACGGCATTGTTTGTGGGGTTGGCATCTATTGGCAATGAGAATTTGACGCACGGCAATCTGTGCGTTATAAATACCTTAAACACTCCTGTGTGAGCGACCGGCCGAGCGACGGCAACGAATACATTTAAAATGATAGCAAATACACACTTAGCATGGTTTACTAAATACTAAATACCGGCATTGCAGGCAATATTGGCAAAAAATGTATGGGGTGATTCACCATATTTTTCCCACTACATAGCTCATTTATTATTAGAGATAGAAAAATAGTTTAAATACAAAAGTTGATTAGTTCTTCACAAATTTTAAGAAAATTCAATAAAAATTTTCAAAATGTCAAATTTAGACTCAGACATCAACTTTCTTATTTTAAATTGAACACCCTGTATATTTTTTTAAATTTCGGTAGATCTTGTAGGGTTTATTTTAAGCAGTTGCTCTTAAGTCAACGTTTTTCTTGAAAAATATACAGGGTTTTCCATTTGAAATAAGAAAGTTGATGTCGAAATTTGATATTTTGAAAATTTTGGTTAAATTTTCTTAAAATTTGTGAAAAACTAAGCAAATTTTGTTTTATTTTTTTTTCTATCTTTAAGAATAAATGAGTTATGTAGTTGGGAAAATATGGTGAATCACCCTTACCACTAAGTGCCAAACCCACGCAAAAATTAAAAGTTTAAAAGTACACCTCCTTGATTGGTCGGCTCAAACAGATGCAAATTCAGATACCACTGATAATTGGCTTTTTCTTCCTATTTAAAGTATTTATGCATAAAATAAAAATTGTAATGATTGTGGATTAAAAATAAAATAATGCACATAATTTACGAATGCACATTTATTTTATGTTATCCTTAAACGAACAAAAATTCCTAGAAAAACCAATATGTAATAAATAAATAAATGTTACTATAAACAAACACTTATACACTTATATTTATATCCTAACATGAAGACAGGAATGGAAACCATATGAATAATATTTGTCGTCTTGGTCATGCCAAAGATAGAGGAAAATTCTTTCATAAATTGATTTAAATATTTATTAGGAGGAGGTTTTCCATACAACAGTAAATTCAAAATTAGACTTAGACTTAGACTTCAACTTTCTTATTTTAAATTGAACACCCTGTATATTTTTTAAAATTTCGGTAGATCTTATAGGGTTTATCTTTAGCAGTTCTCGAGTGAAATAAAAAATAATTTGCCATAAGGGCGATGTGTTAGCCAAGGAAAAAGAGTCTAGGTGGTTCTTTGTTCAACACATTGCGCTTAAGTCAACGTTTTTCTTTAAAAATATACATGGTGTTCCATTTGAAATAAGAAAGTTGATGTCGAAATTTGACATTTTGAAAATTTTGGTTAAATTTTTTGTTTTAGGAAAAAGTAGCCCTTTTTGCTTAAAAAGTGACAAAATATCGGTTTCTCAAAAACAAAAAAATTAAAAACTTCAATCTAGTTGTTTTATTGGCAAATTTACGTAAAAATAGAAAATAGTACCAGACGAGTTTTTTCAAATTAATTTTAAAAAAGATTTTAAGATATTAACTAAAGACAGCTCGGTTTCGCAAGAAATTTAAGGGTCATCATTCTCTGGGTCAGCAAGAGAAATTTCAGTGTTAGAAAATTACTTGGACGTAGACTGAATTGATGAATCTTTAGATGGCTCGATCCAACACTCAACTAAAAAGCCAGTTAACTCTTTTTTGATATAGTATCCTTTTTCTACTATAGAGGCCATAGTGATACCCAACTGAGAGAAAATTCATGTTTTACCTGTCAATTTGATTATAAAAATGGCGACAACAGTAGGCTAAATGGCACTGAAGTCTGAACACAGGTAGAAGTTAACTGGCTTTTTAGTTGAGAAAGGTTTTGCTCGATTACAAAAGAAATTTGTAAATTATCAGTGTCAGTATCGCTTAAGCATTGTAGATCATGATATGACCTTTCATTTTCTTGTAAAGTGGCGTCTAGATCACTATTTAATGCTGGGTTCATACAGGCAAATCAAAATAAAAATTTAAAAAAAAATAATTAAAATTAAAATAAAAGTTGAATGAGCTTATGGGGAACAGTGTAGGCATTTATACTGCATAAATAAAAAGATGAGTAACTGTTAACATTTATTTTTATCTTAAAACGGATTTGAGCATGCCTTTTTGACGCACATAACGTCACTTTCATTTGTTTTTGTAATTTAAATGGAGGTTTTTTGCATTTTTTGGTTTGTTTTTAACAGATAATATTAAGGAAAACAGCATGATGGAGTTTAGTTTAATTATTTCAACTATTGGTGTCATTCACTTTTGTATACATGTGCAGAAGCTGTGTGCTGATCGGTTCAAAGTTATTATTTTTTATTTTAATTTTTATATGCCTGTATAAACCCAGCAAAAATGACGATTTTTGGTCGCTTTACTGGTAGTTCTGAACATTTTTAAGTCCACTCTAGGCCATACGTTAAGGAGCTACAACCTTAATCTATGACTCTAGACCGACCTTATTTAAGAGCAAAAGAATATGAGTACTTACGCAGTATCGGCTTCCACATTCATGGTGACTTGAAACTCAAACTAAATTTAAGCCAATTTTAAAAGAAAACTTGCAAAACACAAAAAATAAACCACCAAAAGGAACCCACATAGGAAGAATCCGCAGAATATTATTAAAATGGCGTCGGCAAGTACGTCAAGTTGTCAACCGCACGACAGATGTCAATCGCGCGGGAAATTTAAAAAATTGTGGCGTTCAAAATACACGATATCCGGCAATGCGTGTGATCGGACCGGAAAGGTGGTTTAGAAATGCATGCAATTTTTAAAGGAACGATTGCGTTTCACTTAGTATGTAAAACACGTTTTTCAGTTATTGGCAAAATAACATAAATTTGCCAATACATCAGCAATAGTAAATAATCATTGGCAAAATAGCGCAATTTTGCCAATAATACTACTGTAGTAAATAACCAATGGCATTCACTTGCCAATATTGCCAATAAAGCAAATACACCTTTTACCTTTCATTGTTTGTGGGGTCATTTTATTTTAATAATATTATGGTGTTAGAAATAGTTTAATTTGTAGTCGAATAGTGTATTTATCATTTTACGTAATGAATAATATTTTGAACAAATAATTGTACTCCAAAATCCATTGAACTATTACTTCAACTGTAGTCGCGATCGCGACGTTGACTCAACCAAAGAATTATCCACCAAATTGGTGCAAAAGTGGGTGGTGTTTGAGTAAAAGTAAACGTTGCGACGCAACGTTGGCACGCGGTGCACAACGTTGAGACGTCGACAAATTGCTAGTTGGGTTCTATTATCACGATACTGATAGAATCAAAAATGTGTATTTGTGAGTTCATAAAATCTTCTCCAAGCTTTCACCCTTAAACAAACTAATAAAATGTCCTAGACTTCTGTCTTATAAAACATCCCTGATTCTCATAAAAGTAACTAGTAACGGTTTCTTAAATTGCTTTAAAATAAAATCGATTTAATGGTGTTTATACGAGAAAATTTTCAAACCGTCCTTACATAAAATCGCTTTAAGACGCCCGTATAAACAAAGTAACTGTTAGTCTATAAATGTCTTAAGTATCGCACAAGTAACTATATAGCTATAAAAATAAAGAATTTGATATAAAACTATTTATACTCTAATAATAAATTAGTTAACTAAAAAATTATGGTTGACAATGAAGCAATCATTGATTAAAATTGAACAAACAATAAAACAATAATTGAGTAAAATTGAACAATAAGATTGACAAAAAACAAGAATAGATTAAAACTGAACAACGACAGAAATTATTACATATAAGTTTATATATTTTTATAATAAATAAATTGACATGTAACTCTGTAGCTATGATAATAAACAATAGGGTAACAATAAAGCATCTAATAATTATAAATTGAAGAATCATATAATTGTTTTTAAATTTAAGCTTTAAAATTTTATACAAAACAATGATATTATAATTGGTTAGGTAATTTAAAAAAAAATAGTTTTACAATAAAAAAATTATTAAAAATTTTGCAAGAATTTAGAACTCGATTTAGAAGGAATTTACATCTAAACAATTTTTTAATTTTTATATTAATTTGAAGCTGACAGTATATGTAATTCAAACATGTTATTTAGGGTCTCTATATTTTTTAATGATAATAATGGGCTGTGTTTTAAGTATCGTTCATAATTGGAATAGTCATAATTTTTGTTCTAACGCACACTCTTTCTTGTTAATAAGACAGTGACAGAGCACGCGTTATAACAAAAATTCCAATTATGAACGATACTTAAAACACTGCCCATCACCTACTGAAAGTAAAGTTTCTATTTCAGAGTCCATAAACCTCCCAAAAATCTGCACTGTTCACCTATAAATTGACTATAAATTAACAAATAAAGAAATTGACACCTGTCAGCGTAAGATGCAGGCTGCGTGCTATTCTAAATGAGACTTTAGGCTGAAGGCAAACTTGAAAATATAAGCGACAAACGAAGTAAATACAGATTACAGTGGTTTCTAACCTCACATTCTTGCGCCATTTTCGTTAATAGTTTGAAAGTCTGTCGATAGTATCACCGAGTATAGTATAGTAGCTTGTAATTTTCATTGTGCCTTCAGCATATATCGATGGCCTTCAGCCTTAAATATAAACCTCCCATAAAATAGGCAAGTCAAACCAACACTTACACGGGATTTATAAACGCGTTCGCGTCCGCAGTTGAAGTTCGTAGTTCGCGCGCTGGAGATCACCTTATTGAAACATGTAATTCCATTTATAATAAAATTGCGCGTTCGCCTTTCGCGTCCCCGTTAGCACTTCATAGATAAGATGGTGAAGTTCGCATCAACCAATCAAAATGCAGGATTTTATCACATGATACATCTGTCAACTGTCATTTAAGCCATTGTTGTTTGTTTTATTTTTTAAGAGAAATTTTTAAGTTTTTCTGCTTCACTTTGTCGCCTACATATTTAAGAATTGTGGCCACAAAGAAGCCAAACAGTTTTTGGAAATCACTATCAATTTTTTTTCAAAATGTTTATCAACAAGAATCACTTTCAAAGGGGCAAAAATTTTTGGTTAGTTTATGATTTTATGTCAGCTGTTTTACATCATATTCACTTGACCTTGGAAAGACCAATCAAATTTCAGCAACGAACTGCGTTTATAAATGCTGTTTTCTGAAGTCCCAACTACGAACTTACGAACGCCGAACGCGAACTTCAACTGCGATCGCGTTTATAAATTAAGCGTTACTTGAAAATGTGCACAAGTTCGCAACCCTACTTGGCTAACGCAACACAAAACAAGATTTCCAAGATGGAACAACACACAAAATTATAAATTATAATGCACGTGTTGTTAAGGAAAAACAAAATAATACAAAAACCACGAAAGTCGAAAATCCACTTCACAAAAGCTTTTTCTCTGACAAAAGAAGCCAGCAACCGTTCTCGTCAGTAAGAGGGTTGCCAATTCTAAAGGAAAAAGGAGTATTTGTACTTTTTAAAGGCTTTTTAACAAAATATTCCGTTTATAAAGCCACCAATTCCTTGTATTTAATTTCCCATTTTTTATCATTGGATATGGTTACTAAACATTGGTATTAAATAATTATAGTTCAGAGAAAACTATGCCGCCTTAGCACCATCGGAAACGGTCGAAAGGTCACGTTGCAAAATGAGAAACAGTGGCGTAATTCACAGAGCGTCTGTTTGAAATCCATTATATAGCGGGTTCAATCCTGGGCTGCGCCAAGTATTTTTTTTATCTTTTTAAATACCTTCCGTACCTTACGTTCATATATATTGCGAACTTTTAATTTGTTGATTTTTTAATGAACCAAACGACTCATCACGATGCATAAGTGATGAGTTAATTTTTTAGTAGCAAATCATATTCTTTTTAGTCAGTCATAATTTAAAAAAAAATTATTTATAATTGAAAAATATCACAATGTAAAAAAATTCTAAATATTTTCTTAGTACAACCCAAAAAAATATAAGATTGGTATAGGTATAAATGGGCTTTTGATAATTTTTCTGTGTTGGCATACCAACTGAAGTAATTCAGTGAGCCAATAATGTATGCTCCAGTATCGGAGAGATGTAGTTTTTTCTTCAATGGCTCAACAACAAAGTCCGTTGTAATTAAGACGAAGATTCTTCTCAAAGTCCATTGTATTTAAGATGAAGATTCTTCTCCGTCAATTTAACATCGAATTTTTATCTTCCGGAATTGCTACTAAGGGCGCAAAACGCACCTAGACAGTACAAGGCTAAATTCAGCATATGACCGTAATGCCCCTCCCCAAAAATTATTTTTTTTTCACCGTTCGCTCGATCTAAGGTCACTAATCCCACAGTATAAGTTTTATCTTCCGGAATTGCAAACAGTAAAACGCTAAATTCATCATATGACCGTGATGTCTACGGAAGCATTACATTTTCCAGCATATTAACGTAAACTTCGGCTGTAAATCGTCCATTAATTCTAAATAGAGCGCCATGTCCTCTGTCCGATATCCAGCTCCAAAGATTTACCGAAAATTTTCCCGCCTGGTCTTCGTTTCCAGTAATATATCGTTCTTCGTATCGGGTTCTTGGCGGTCGATAAACCAGAATTTGTTTTTTATCGCTGTTGGACGATCTTCTCATTTGTGAAAACCAGCTGCTGCCAAAATTCTTCGTCCCTCAGAGAATAATTCAACGCAAAAATTAATCGAGACTGCTTCTTTTCCTCCCTTAGTTTATTTTTTTTTGCCGCAATGCGACACCTTAGCCTCGAACGTTTAATATATCCCACTGCCTAATTTTGTTATGGATCCTGGAAAATTTTATTAAATTCTTACTTCTTTCGCTTTGGCAAACGGACGATGATTGAAATTGATTGCTGTTTGGTCTTCCTCTGGGCAACACCGTTCTCAACTAAAAAGCCAGTTAACTCTTATCTCTTCAGTGCCCTTTAGCCAAAGATTGCCGACATTTTTATAACCAAATTGATAGGTAAAACATGGATTTTCTGTCAGTTGGGTGTCAATATTGTGCGCTATAGTAGGCTAAAGGATACTAAATCGAAAAAGAGTTACCTGGCTTTTTAGTTAAGCAGGGGTTGCTCTGGGCTAGTAACTTTCGGCAAACCGGTGACTTCCTTTCGGTGGATAGTTCCCTCTTCTTGAAATCGGTTTTTTTTGTTTACTATCGTAGACTTGCTTCTCCCATAATGAGCAGCTACTTGCTGAATAGACCAACCACCGTCTAGTTGTGCTAAGATTTAAAATTTATCAAATTCTGAAAGATGCAGCGGCATTTTTAAAAATTTGGATGACACTGACATGCAAAACATGATGTTGTCAGGATTCTGTGACATTGTCATTTATAAGAAGACAATGCCGTACTATAAAAATTTTAAAAATTAAACAGGCTGCTAACTTCTGCTGTACCAGTTTTATGTGGAGAGAAGTGAAGAAGAAAATAATGAAAAAAAAATCCAAATGTCATAGTTTGGCCGTATCAAATTATGTTTGAGTTTATTGCAGTTCCCAAGCGCGGATCTGGCCTTAAACCCAGATTTCGAGATATCAGTTTATATTAAATGTGTGAATAAGAATAATATTCGTTAAATGCGCCGCAGGCGAAAATTTTAATAAAATTACACTAAAATTTGTATTTTTTAACTTTTTCAATTAAAATTGTGGACATTTATAAAGCGCCGCAGGCGAAAAATTTTGCGATTTGTGTTGGCGATTCTTTAAAATTTTCGATTTTCGTTATGTTATTTGCTAAAATTTTGTGTCCAGGGGGGGTAATTACCCCCCCCCTCGAAATCCGCGCTTGGTAGTTCCCGAGTTATAAGCTGGTACATATATATATGTACCAAAGACAGTTCACGCAAAAAGTAACATCAAGTGGCCAGTGTTATAAATATGTACCACATTTTTGTTGTAAATAAAACAAATTATTTTAAATAAAAAGAGAGTTTTACCAACAGAAAATTGTTGGATTTTTCGCCTTCTTTACCAGTTCTACCACTGACTGTATGTATTCTTGTGGTACTCCGGTGTATTTTATAAAGTTCATTTTCTTGCTATCGATTCGTCACAGTAGAAAGCCCGACTGGTAGATGGACTGTGTCTGAAACCAGTCAGTCGTAGAACTGGTGGAGAAGGCGAAAAATACAACAGCCTTCTGTTGGTAAAACTCTCTTTTTATTTATATTTAACTCCACTATGGACATTGGGAATTTATTTCTCATTCTGTTAAATTATAAACTTGAACATATATACTTTGATAAAACTTTAGGTAATAAAAATGATTGATTGACAAAATTAAGCAATAATGAATTAACTACACTAAACTACACTTCCGGTCACATAAAATGCGTACAGCAGAAGTTAGCTACAGGTCTGTTGAATTTAAGTTTTGCTAATTGCGTTGCTTATTGTAACTGACTTCTAGCAAATTTTTGTGTGCTTACTA
Source organism: Oxystoma pomonae (assembly GCA_963921995.1). Lineage (NCBI taxonomy): Eukaryota > Metazoa > Arthropoda > Insecta > Coleoptera > Brentidae > Oxystoma > Oxystoma pomonae. Next base: position 85,402,784 of record OY998164.1, on the reverse strand, counting down.
TAGTTACTATTGTTCTCTTTTTCTAAATGCATTGAGCTGAAAGAGATCCAGCATGGGCGAGTTTGTAAAGTCATCAGATATATTTCACCGATGTCATCAGTTTTTTGACATGACATTCATCTGACATTCCCTTGTCGTTGAGTTCGATGAGCCATCAAAAAAATGTAGAACGCGATGGAATTCACCGCGCTAACCTAACTAACCTAAGTTTTTGTGGGCTCAGTTAAGTTTGCCCCCCCCCAGATCGATTTTCTCAAAAATTTTTAAGCCAAAATTTTGCACACATTTTGCACAATTTTGCACACCACAAATCAAATTTTGCACACCTTCCGACGAGAAACTACAGCCCATTTTCTGTGGGGGGGGGGCAAACTTGACGTTGCCCCCCCCAGTCAATATTTTTCAAAAATTACGATATCATTTGAAAGGTCTTATTTTGCACAATTTTGCACACCCATTTTAAAATTTTGCACACCTCCCTGTAACCCACACGAGGGTTCTGAAAATATCAAGTTTGCCCCCCCCAGTCAATATTTTTCAAAAAGTTTGGTGCCGTTAGAAAGGTCTTATTTTGCACAATTTTGCACACCCATTTTAAAATTTTGCACACCTCCCTGTAACCCACAAGAGGGTTCTGAAAATATCAAGTTTGCCACCCCCAGTCAACATTTTAAAAAAAATTTGGTGGCGTTAGAAAGGTCTTATTTTGCACAATTTTGCACACCCATTTTAAAATTTTGCACACCTCCCTGTAACCCACACGAGGGTTTTGAAAATATCAAGTTTGCCCCCCCCAGTCAATATTTTTCAAAAAGTTTGGTGTCGTTAGAAAGGTCTTATTTTGCACAATTTTTCACACCCATTTTAAAATTTTGCACACCTCCCTGAAACCTACACGAGGGTTCTGAAAATATAAAGTTTGCCCCCCAGTCAATATTTTTTAAAAATTTTGGAGTCATTATAAAGGTCTAATTTTGCATCATTTTGTACACCCATTTTAAAATTTTGCACACCTCCCTCTAACCCACACGAAGATTCTGAAAATATCAAGTTTGCCCCCCCCCACGGTCGATATTTTTCAAAAAATTTTGTGTCATTCGAAAAGTCTATTTTGCGCAATTTTGCACACCCTTCAGTACCCCACAAGAGCGTTCTCAAAAAAGTTTGCCCCCCCCCCAGTTAATATTTTTCAAAAAATTTATGTCATTCGAGAAGCCTAATTTTGTACAACTATTTTTAAATTTTGCACACTTCCCATGCCGTTTTCTGTTTGTGGCGTTTACGGTTAAACTTGGTCCTAAAATTTCGCAGAAGTATAAGCAAACGAAGGAGACCTCGATTGTGTAATATCTTTGAATATTGTTTAAATTTACAGATAATTGTTTATGTTTACATTTGTATATAATCAAAAGTTTTTAATTTTTATGAATTTCCGGATTATACTTAAATTTTCATATCAAAAATGAACAGAAAAAATCGATGTAGGCAGCGCATCCTGTCATGTTCGATGCCTTGAGAATCGGAACCAGCCTATTTTGCCGGTTCAGAATGGTTGCGGTTCTCAAGGTATGGATCTTTACAGGATGAAACCCAATTCTTTACTGATTTGTTGTCTGTCTGTCTGTCCGTCGCCTCGATATGCGCCACTGTAACTCAAAAACTCCTGCACCGATCATAACGAAATTTTACACAACGATTACGTGTATTGACGCGCGGAGCCCTATTGTTTTTGAACTTTCCTCCATTTCTCTTTTCGGAACTACCCCCAAAATACCTCATCCCTAAAAAAATCTTAAGACGTATCTCTATCTTGCCGGCCAATTAACCAAGTACACTTTTAAATTTATGGCGAATGCATGACATCTCCAGCTGATCGAAATGACACGTTTTTGTTGATAGAGCAACGTCTTGGGTGAAAACTACGTAACGTCACGTCTTCTTACGTGTTATCCTGACACGTATTGCAGGACAGGGTACCTATTCTTCAGTTTCGAGAGAACACTCCTATAGGAATGCTCACATTAGTGATTTGGACCAATAGGATAGTTGGACTGCTTGCACTAGCTATCCGATATCAGTCGAGCACCGCCGGACATTACCAGGCTACCGCATATCAAGAGAACTCTCCTACAACTTACATCTGCTGGTTATGGGGAAGAGAGCGGGTTCTCCTGCGCGGGCGCCGTGGAGCTTTTCAGCTTATCGAACGTTTCGTAACCGCATTGGGGCTTGCCTAATGGTTGAAATAAAGGATGTGATCGTTCCTACACGAAAGTTTCTCTTGAAACTGAAGAATGGGTATCCAGGGGTCCACTCGACAGAGATACGTCTTAGGATAGTGTTAACTTTGATAATTGGCTTTAAGAGTCTAATAAAATAAAAACGTTAATTTTAAGTTCCATAAAAGTCTTTGTCACGCAAGTTAGTGGAAAGTAAGTAAATCGTATTTGCGTGTTGTTGCACTTCTAATAGTAAACTTCGTTGATAGATAAAATAACCACTTTCTTTTAAAAAAATTACACTTTTTTAACCTGTATAGTTAACTTATAAAAAAAAACAGAATTTTTTTCACGCCCAGTCGTTTTCGTGCTTCTCGTCCATCAAATTCATTTCTTCCACAAATACACACTGCAAAGTGTAAAGACAAGATGACCAAGGTCCAAGAAACGTCAAAATTTGGTGCAAAACACCCAAAAATTTAGGTAGGTCCATTTGAGGAGTGAAGAACGGGGAAACTGTCACTTTCTGAAGCTCTTATCGAAAATGACTAAGAACGCCTATAACGCCGCATTTCAATCTTTCTCTTTTACATGTCAAGAATACCAAAGGCTTATCAAATTTCTAGAGGGCTGCACTTACCCATTTTGGGGCAAGTTTAACCCGAGGTCGAACGCGCCTCCTATTACATGGGTGCGTCCGAAAATTTTCATCTGGATAATGGTGGGATCACACCTTGCTATTTGCGGACAGCGGCTACGGTAATGACGCCCGCCTTGATTTTGCAGTTCACACCACGCGTTTGGCGTCTTGGTGTGTCATTAACTAGGTTTACATCAAAAAATTCCGTCCGTCAATAATTATAATTAGAAGAAGTCGTTTATTTATTTCTACACATGAACATTTTAGACATTTTGTTTTTGTATTTCATGCACTTAAAATGGCAAATAAGAAAAAAATTATTATTCCTTTTATAGATCGAAAAAAAAATCAAATCCAATTCAAAATATATGTCATGTAAATAGGTAGAAAGTTAAAGTTCCATTCACACTTAAGATCTTTCTTTAATTGGTCAGTGTTTTTGTCTCTTTCCTTATTATTATTGTTACTTCTGCGACTGCGCAGTTCCATAACAGAGTTCGGAATTTCCGGAGGAATTACTTTATGGTTATCGTTATTTTATTTTTTTCGTAATATTAACAAATGGACGTAGATAGCACATCCTGTGAAGATCCATACCTTGAGAACCGCAACCATTCTGAACCGGCAAAATAGGCTGGTTCCGATTCTCAAGGCATCGAACATGACAGGATGCGCTGTCTACATCGATTTTTTCTGTTCATTTTTGATATGAAAATTTAAGTATAATCCGGAAATTCATAAAAATTAAAAACTTTTGATTATATACAAATGTAAACATAAACAATTATCTGTAAATTTAAACAATATTCAAAGATATTACACAATCGAGGTCTCCTTCGTTTGCTTATAATTCTGGGAAATTTTAGGACCAAGTTTAACTGTAAATGCCACAAAAAGAAAACGGCATGGGAAGTGTGCAAAATTTAAAAATAGTTGTGCAAAATTAGGCTTCTCGAATGACATAAATTTTTTGAAAAATATTAACTGGGGGGGGGGGCAAACTTTTTTGGGAACGCTCTTGTGGGGTACTGAAGGGTGTGCAAAATTGCGCAAAATACACTTTTCGAATGACACAAATTTTTTTGAAAAATATCGACGGTGGGGGGGGGGCAAACTTCATATTTTCAGAATCTTCGTGTGGGTTAGAGGGAGGTGTGCAAAATTTTAAAATGGGTGTGCAAAATGATGCAAAATTAGACCTTTCTAATGACTCCAAAATTTTTAAAAAATATTGACTGGGGGGCAAACTTGATATTTTCAGAACCATCGTGTGGGTTACGGGGAGGTGTGCAAAATTTTAAAATGGGTGTGCAAAATTGTGCAAAATAAGACCTTTCTAACGACACCAACATTTTTTAAAAATGTTGACTGGGGGGGGGGCAAACTTGATATTTTCAGAACCCTCGTGTGGGTTACAGGGAGGTGTGCAAAATTTTAAAATGGGTGTGCAAAATTGTGCAAAATAAGGCCTTTCTAACGACACCAAACTTTTTGAAAAATATTGACTGGGGGGGGCAAACTTGATATTTTCAGAACCCTCGTGTGGGTTACAGGGAGGTGTGCAAAATTTTAAAATGGGTGTGCAATATTGTGCAAAATAAGACCTTTCAAATGACATCATAATTTTTGAAAAATATTGACTGGGGGGGGGCAACGTCAAGTTTGCCCCCCCCCACAGAAAATGGGCTGTAGTTTCTCGTAGGAAGGTGTGCAAAATTTGATTTGTGGTGTGCAAAATTGTGCAAAATGTGTGCAAAATTTTGGCATAAAAATTTTTAAGAAAATCGATCTGGGGGGGGCAAACTTAACTGAGCCGTTTTTGTGTGTGGTTAGAAATTTGTTTTTCCTAATTAATATTTTTTTAATAAATAAATACCGTAATGGAAAACGAGGAAATACTTGTGGGAATTAAAATAAACGAGGAGGAAACCACTTATTATGTGCATTTGACCCCCGCACATAGAGGAATATTCAGGTGAGAAAGAGGCTGATTTATGTATTGCCTATCGTTATGCTTGGTTTACCCATCAATCAAGCACAAATTTAGTCATAATTACGTAGCCTGTCTCTTGTTTTCCTTCAAAAGAAAGTGATGGACATACAGAATTACTATTAAATTTGTGCCTAAGTGGGTAAACCAAGCATTAGTAGCCAGTACTGGTCGTAATTTAAGGTCTAACTGTACACTCTATTATATACAATTCGTGTTCTAATAAAATTTACCAGCTGCTAACCTAGATGAATTAAGGTGGGTTTATGTAAATGTAACACACTATCAACATAAGCTGAATTCTAACAGCACTTAACGTAATTTAATGTAAGAGTTTAAGCAGATGAGATTTAATGTTTGCGTTCATGGCATGGCATATTTGTTTTATCTGCTTCAAATCTTACGTTAAATTATGTTAAGTTAAATTAAATCCGGCGATACTTAAGGCAGAATTTTCTAGTATATCAGATGGCAGGTATATAAGTTGATAGCCTGCAATACTGTCATAGTACTATGAATAGTTCAAGACAATTTTCTCCCTTCGGTGATGCTGGTTGCTGTGTGTACTTATTTCCCCACAAACAATGCCGGCATGGCAAAGTGCCTTACAAATATTGGCATCTATTGGCAATGAGAATTTGACGCACAGCAATCTGTGCGTTATAAATACCTTAAACACTCTTGTGTGAGCCACCGGCCGAGCGACGGCAACGAATACGTTTAAAATGATGGCAAATACACACTTAGCATGGTTTAAATGTAGAGGAGCACTGCATACTAAATACCGGCATTGCAGGCAATATTGGCAAAAAATGTATGGAGTGATTCAGCATATTTTTAACACTACATAGCTCATTTATTATTAGAGATAGAAAAATAGTTTAAATACAAAAGTTGATTAGTTCTTCACAAATTTTAAGAAAATCACTAAAAATTTTCAAAATGTCGAATTTAGACTTACGACATCAACTTTTTTATTTTAAATTGAACACCCTGTATATTTTTTAAAATTTCGGTAGATCTTGTAGGGTTTATCTTAAGCAGTTCTCGAGTGAAATAAAAAATAATTTGCCATAAGGGCGATGTGTTAGCCAAGGAAAAAGAGTCTAGGTGGCTCTTTGTTCAACACATTGCTCTTAAGTCAACGTTTTTCTTGAAAAATATACAGGGTGTTCCATTTGAAATAAGAAAGTTGATGTCAAAATTTGACATTTTGAAAATTTTGGTTAAATTTTCTTAAAATTTGCAAAAAACTAAGCAACTTTTGTATTATTTTTTTTTCCTATCTTTAAGAATAAATGAGTTATGTAGTTGGAAAAATATGGTGAATCACCCTTACCACTAAGTGCCAAACCCACGAAAAAAATTAAAAGTTTAAAAGTGCACCTCCTTGATTGGTCGGCTCAATAGGGATACAGATGCAAATTCCGATACCACTGATAATTGGCTTTTTCTTCCTATTTAAAGTATTTATGCATAAAATAAAAATTGTCATGATTGTGGATTAAAAATAAAATAATGCACATAATTTACGAATGCACATTTATTTTATGTTATCCTTAAACGAACAAAAATTCCTAGAAAACCAATATGTAATTAATAAATAAATAAATGTTACTATAAACAAACACTTATACACTTATATTTAAATCCTAACATGAAGACAGGAATGGAAACCATATGAATAATATTTGTCGTCGTGGTCATGCCAAAGATAGAGGAAAATTCTTTCATAAATTGATTTAAATATTTATTAAGAGGAGGTTTTCCATACAACAGTAAATTGCAACAGAGAAAATTTTATTTAGAATCTCTTTGATTGTGAATGAAAAAAATAAGGTTGCTTCAGTTGCTTTATATAAAAATTCCTTGGCCAAAAATTTAAAAACTTAGTACTTCCTTCTTCTTGTTATAAGATAAGATGAAGATTTATTCAGCATTTTTTTTCCTGGATGTTCTGCCCCCTTTCCAGTCACAAGCACCCTGTAACCAAGCTTTAGTAGCATCTTCAACGACAGAATGAGGAAAAGTTGGTTGACTTCTTAAAGGATTTTTTACAGAATCTAAAAAAGTTTAAATTGTGGTAAGTATAGCTGTAAATTATTTTTTTTGGATAAACCAGTATTTTGTTTTAGGAAAAAGTAGCCCTTTTTGCTTAAAAAGTGACAAAATATCGGTTTCTCAACAAAAAAAAAAAACTTTTATCTAGTTGTTTTATTGGCAAATTCACGTTAAAATAAAAAAATAGTACCACAGACGAGTTTTTTCAAATTAATTTAAAAAAAGATTTTAAGATATTAACTAGACAGCTCGGTTTCAAAAGAAATTTAAGGGTCATCATTCTCTGGGTCAGCAAGAGAAATTTCAGTGTTAGAAAATGACTTGGACGTAGACTGAATTGATGAATCTTTAGATGGCTCGATCCAACACTTTAACTAAAAAGCCAGTTAACTCTTTTTTGATATAGTATCCTTTAGCCTACTATAGAGGCCATAGTGACACCAAACTGAGAGAAAATTCATGTTTTACCTGTCAATTTGGTTATAAAAATGGCGGTAACAGTAGGTTAAATGGCACTGAAGGCTGAACACAGGTAGGAGTTAACTGGCTTTTTAGTTGAAAACGGTTTTGCTCGATTACAAAAGAAATTTGTAAATTATTAGTGTCAGTATCGCTTAAGCATTGTAGATCATGATGTGACCTTTGATTTTCTTGTAAAGTGGCGTCTAGATCACGATTTAATGCTGGGTTCATACAGGCAAATCAAAATAAAAATTAAAAAAAAAATAATAATTAAAATTAAAATAAAAGTTGAATGAGCTTATGGGGAACAGTGTAGGCATTTATACAGCATAAATAAAAAGATGAGTAACTTAACATTTATTTTTATCTTAAAACGGATTTGAGCATGCCCCTTTGATGCACATAACCTCACTTTCATTTGTTTTTGTAATTTAAATGGGGGTTTTTTGCAGTTTTTGGTTTGTTTTTAACAGATATTATTAAGAAAAACAGCATGATGGAGTTTAGTTTAATTATTTCAACTATTGGTGTCATTCACTTTTGTATACATGTGCAGAAGCTGTGTGCTGTTCGGTTCAAAGTTATTATTTTTTATTTTAATTTTTATATGCCTGTATAAACCCAGCAAAAATGACGATTTTTGGTCGCTTTACTGGTAGTTCTGAACATTTTTAAGTCCACTCTAGGCCGACCTTATTTAAGAACAAAAGAATATGAGTACTTACGCAGTATCGGCTTCCACATCCATGGTGACTTGAAACTCAAACTAAATTTAAGCCAATTTTAAAAGAAAACTTGCAAAACACAAAAAACAAACCACGAAAAGGAACCCACATAGGAAGAATCCGCAGAATATTATTAAAATGGCGTCGGCAAGTACGTCAAGTTGTCAATCGCGCGGGAAATTTAAAAAATGCGAGGTTCAAAAGGCAAGATATCCGGCAATGTGTTTGATCGGACCGGAAAGGTGGTTTAGAAATGCATGCTATTTTTAAAGGAACGATTGCGTTTCACTTGCTATGTAAAACACGTTTTTCAGTTATTGGCAAAATAACAGAAATTTGCCAATACATCAGCACTAGTAAATAATCATTGGCAAAATAGCGCAATTTTTTGTTTGTACTAGCGTGTGCAGACCTATACCTAGTACTTTTAAAATACCCCACAAACAATGAAAGGTGGTAAGGTGTATTTGCTTTATTGGCAATATTGGCAAGTGAATGCCATTGGTTATTTACTACAGTAGTATTATTGGCAAAATTGCGCTATTTTACCAATGATTATTTACTAGTGCTGATGTATTAGCAAATTTATGTTATTTTGCCAATAACTGAAAAACGTGTTTTACATACCAAGTGAAACGCAATCGTTCCTTTAAAAATTGCATGTATTTTTAAACCACTTTTCCGGTCCGATCAAACGCATTGCCGGATATCGTGCCTTTTGAATTCTTCCTATGTGGGTTCCTTTTCGTGGTTTGTTTTTTGTGTTTTGCAAGTTTTCTTTTAAAATTGGCTTAAATTTAGTTTCAAGTCACCATGGATGTGGAAGCCGATACTGCGTAAGTACTCATATTCTTTTGTTCTTAAATAAGGTCGGCCTAGAGTGGACTTATAAATATTCAGAACTACCAGTAAAGCAAACAAAAATCGTCATTTTTGCTGGGTTTATACAGGCATATAAAAATTAAAATAAAAATTAATAACTTTGAACCGAACAGCACACAGCTTCTGCACATGTATACAAAAGTAAATGACACCAATAGTTGAAATAATTAAACTAAACTCCATCATGCTTTTTTCCTTAATAATATCTGTTAAATACACACCAAAAACTGCAAAAAAACCCCATTTAAATTAAAAAAACAAATGAAAGTGAGGTTATGTGCGTCAAAGGGGCATGCTCAAATCCGTTTTTATTTGTGCTGTATAAATGCCGACACTGTTCCCCATAAGCTCATTCAACTTTTATTTTAATTTTAATTATTTTTTTTTAAATTTTTATTTTGATTTGCCTGTATGAACCCAGCATTTAATCGTGATCTAGACGCTACTTTACAAGAAAATCAAAGGTCACATCATGATCTACAATGCTTAGGCGATACGGACACTAATAATTTACAAATTTCTTTTATAATCGAGCAAAACCGTTCTCAACTAAAAAGTCAGTTAACTCCTACCTGTGTTCAGCCTTCAGTGCCATTTAGCCTACTGTTGCCGCCATTTTTATAACCAAATTAACAGGTAAAACATGAATTTTCTCTCAGTTTAGTGTCACTCTGGCCTCTATAGTAGGCTAAAGGATACTATATCAAAAAAAAGTTAACTGGCTTTTTAGTTGAAGTGTTGGATCGAGTCATTTTCTAATACTGAAATTTCTCTTGCTGACTTAGAGAATGATGACCCTTAAATTTCTTGTGAAACCGAGCTGTCTTTAGTTAATATCTTAAAATCTCTTTTAAAATTAATTTAAAAAAACTCGTCTGTGGTACTATTTTTTTATTTTAAAGTAAATTTGCCAATAAAACAACTAGATTAAAGTTTTTATTTTTTTTTTGAGAAACCGATATTTTGTCACTTTTTAAGCAAAAAGGGCTACTTTTTCCTAAAACAAAATACTGATTTATCAAAAAAAAAAAAAATGTACAGCTATACTTACCACAATTTAAACTTTTTTAGATTCTGTAAAAAATCCTTTAGGAAATCAACCAACTTTTCCTCATTCTGTCGTTGAAGATGCTAGTAAGGCTTGGTTACAGGGTGCCTGTGACTGGAAAGGGGGCAGAACATCCAGGAAAAAAGATGCTGAATAAATCTTCATCTTATCTTATAACAAGAAGAAAGAAGTACTAAGTTTTTAAATTTTTGGCCAAGGAATTTTTATATAAAGCAACTGAAGCAAACCTTATTTTTTTGATTCACAATCAAAGAGATTCTAGATAAAATTTTCCCTGTTGCAATTTACTGTTGTATGGAAAACCTCCTCTTAATAAATATTTAAATCAATTTATGAAAGAATTTTCGTCTATCTTTGGCATGACCAAGACGACAAATATTATTCATATGGTTTCCATTCCTGTCTTCATGTTAGGATATAAATATAAGTGTTTAAGTATTTGTTTATAGTAACATTTATTTATTTATTACATATTGGTTTTTCTAAGAATTTTTGTTCGTTTAAGGATAACATAAAGTAAATGTGCATTCGTAAATTATGTGCATTATTTTATTTTTAATCCACAATCATTACAATTTTTATTTTATGCCTAAATACTTTAAATAGGGATAAAAAGCCAATTATCAGTGGTATCGGAATTTGCATCTGTATCCCTATTGAGCCGACCAATCAAGGAGGTGCACTTTTAAACTTTTAATTTTTGCGTGGGTTTGGCACTTAGTGGTAAGGGTGATTCACCATATTTTCCCAACTACATAACTCATTTATTCTTAAGGATAGAAAAAAAAATAATACAAAAGTTGCTTAGTTTTTCACAAATTTTAAGAAAATTTAACCAAAATGTCAAATTTTGACATCACCTTTCTTAAAAAACAAAAGATCAAAAGATCTTGGGTGGAAATAACGAAAATTCAAACTTGGATGAGTATCCCAAAAGGAACACACAAAAGATCAAAGCGAAAAGAGAAATGATTAAACGATGTTTCGCCCTGGGTAACCAGCGTGGGCTCATCAGTAGTTTTACTGGTCACCCTCCACTATACATCATTAAACACCATCATACACTTAGACTTCCAACCTTGAATCACTCACAAATAGGCATCGTTCCGCACTGGCACTTACTTATCCAAGTTACCTGATACGAATTCGTCCTGGCGTGTTAATATTTCCAGTAGGATTATGCTCCTAAGGCAATTAAAACAAAGAAGAAGTTAAAAAACCTCCAAATCAGTTACTTCAACCGAAAAGAAACTAAAAAACAAAAGATCAAAAGATCTTGGGTGGAAATAACGAAAATTCAAACTTGGATGAGTATACCAAAAGGAACACACAAAAGATCAAAGCGAAAAGAGAAATGATTAAACGATGTTTCGCCCTGGGTAACCAGCGTGGGCTCATCAGTAGTTTTACTGGTCACCCTCCACTATACATCATTAAACACCATCATACACTTAGATTTCCAACCTTGAACCACTCACAAATAGGCACCGTTCCGCACTGGCACTTACTTATCCAAGTTACCTGATACGAATTCGCCCTGGCGTGTTAATATTTCCAGTAGGATTATGCTTCTAAGGCAATTAAAACAAAGAAGAAGTTAAAAAACCTCCAGATCAGTTACTTCAACCGAAAAGAAACTAAAAAACAAAAGATCAAAAGATCTTGGGTGGAAATAACGAAAATTCAAACTTGGACGAGTATCCCAAAAGGAACACACAAAAGATCAAAGCGAAAAGAAAAATGATTAAACGATGTTTCGCCCTGGGTAACCAGCGTGGGCTCATCAGTAGTTTTACTGGTCACCCTCCACTATACATCATTAAACACCATTATACACTTAGATTTCCAACCTTGAACCACTCACAAATAGGCATCGTTCCGCAATGGCACTTACTTATCCAACTTACCTGATACGAATTCGTCCTGGCGTGTTAATATTTTCAGTAGGATTATGCTCCTAAGACAATTAAAACAAAGAAGAAGTTAAAAAACCTCCAAATCAGTTACTTCAACCGAAAAGAAACTAAAAAACAAAAGATCAAAAGATCTTGGGTGGAAATAACGAAAATTCAAACTTGGATGAGTATCCCAAAAGGAACACACAAAAGATCAAAGCGAAAAGAGAAATGATTAAACGATGTTTCGCCCTGGGTAACCAGCGTGGACTCATCAGTAGTTTTACTGGTCACCCTCCACTATACATCATTATACACCATCATACACTTAGATTTCCAACCTTGAACCACTCACAAATAGGCATAGTTCCGCACTGGCACTTACTTATCCAAGTTACCTGATACGAATTCGTCCTGGCGTGTTAATATTTCCAGTAGGATTATGCTCCTAAGGCAATTAAAACAGAGAAGAAGTTAAAAAACCTCCAAATCAGTTACTTCAACCGAAAAGAAACTAAAAAACAAAAGATCAAAAGATCTTGGGTGGAAATAACGAAAATTCAAACTTGGATGAGTATCCCAAAAGGAACACACAAAAGATCAAAGCGAAAAGAGAAATGATTAAACGATGTTTCGCCCTGGGTAACCAGCGTGGGCTCATCAGTAGTTTTACTGGTAACCCTCCACTATACATCATTAAACACCATCATACACTTAGATTTCCAACCTTGCGCCACTCACAAATAGGCATCGTTCCGCACTGGCACTTACTTATCCAAGTTACCTGATACGAATTCGTCCTGGCGTGTTAATATTTCCAGTAGGATTATGCTCCTAAGGCAATTAAAACAAAGAAGAAGTTAAAAAACCTCCAAATCAGTTACTTCAACCGAAAAGAAACTAAAAAACAAAAGATCAAAAGATCTTGGGTGGAAATAACGAAAATTCAAACTTGGATGAGTATCCCAAAAGGAACACACAAAAGATCAAAGCGAAAAGAGAAATGAATAAACGATGTTTCGCCCTGGGTAACCAGCGTGGGCTCATCAGTAGTTTCACTGGTCACCCTCCACTATACATCATTAAACACCATCATACACTTAGATTTCCAACCTTGAACCACTCACAAATAGGCAGCGTTCCGCACTGGTACTTACTTATCCAAGTTACCTAATACGAATTCGTCCTGGCGTGTTAATATTTCCAGTAGGATTCTGCTCCTAAGGCAATTAAAACAAAGAAGAAGTTAAAAAACCTCCAAATCAGTTACTTCAACCGAAAAGAAACTAAAAAACAAAAGATCAAAAGATCTTGGGTGGAAATAACGAAAATTCAAACTTGGATGAGTATTCCACAAGGAACACACAAAAGATCAAAGCGAAAAGAGAAATGAATTAACGATGTTTCGCCCTGGGTAACCAGCGTGGGCTCATCAGTAGTTTCACTGGTCACCCTCCACTATACATCATTAAGATTTCCAACCTTGAACCACTCACAAATAGGCATAGTTCCGCACTGGCACTTACTTATCCAAGTTACCTGATACGAATTCGTCCTGGCGTGTTAATATTTCCAGTAGGATTATGCTCCTAAGGCAATTAAAACAGAGAAGAAGTTAAAAAACCTCCAAATCAGTTACTTCAACCGAAAAGAAACTAAAAAACAAAAGATCAAAAGATCTTGGGTGGAAATAACGAAAATTCAAACTTGGATGAGTATCCCAAAAGGAACACACAAAAGATCAAAGCGAAAAGAGAAATGATTAAACGATGTTTCGCCCTGGGTAACCAGCGTGGGCTCATCAGTAGTTTTACTGGTCACCCTCCACTATACATCATTAAACACCATCATACACTTAGACTTCCAACCTTGCGCCACTCACAAATAGGCATCGTTCCGCACTGGCACTTACTTATCCAAGTTACCTGATACGAATTCGTCCTGGCGTGTTAATATTTCCAGTAGGATTATGCTCCTAAGGCAATTAAAACAAAGAAGAAGTTAAAAAAACCTCCAAATCAGTTACTTCAACCGAAAAGAAACTAAAAAACAAAAGATCTTGGGTGGAAATAACGAAAATTCAAACTTGGATGAGTATCCCAAAAGGAACACACAAAAGATCAAAGCGAAAAGAGAAATGAATAAACGATGTTTCGCCCTGGGTAACCAGCGTGGGCTCATCAGTAGTTTCACTGGTCACCCTCCACTATACATCATTAAACACCATCATACACTTAGATTTCCAACCTTGAACCACTCACAAATAGGCAGCGTTCCGCACTGGTACTTACTTATCCAAGTTACCTAATACGAATTCGTCCTGGCGTGTTAATATTTCCAGTAGGATTCTGCTCCTAAGGCAATTAAAACAAAGAAGAAGTTAAAAAACCTCCAAATCAGTTACTTCAACCGAAAAGAAACTAAAAAACAAAAGATCAAAAGATCTTGGGTGGAAATAACGAAAATTCAAACTTGGATGAGTATTCCACAAGGAACACACAAAAGATCAAAGCGAAAAGAGAAATGAATTAACGATGTTTCGCCCTGGGTAACCAGCGTGGGCTCATCAGTAGTTTCACTGGTCACCCTCCACTATACATCATTAAGATTTCCAACCTTGAACCACTCACAAATAGGCATCGTTCCGCACTGGTACTTACTTATCCAAGTTACCTAATACGAATTCGCCCTGGCGTGTTAATATTTCCAGTAGGATTCTGCTCCTAAGGCAATTAAAACAAACAAGAAGTTAAAAAACCTCAAAATCAGTTACTTCAACCGAAAAGAAACTAAAAAACAAAAGATCAAAAGATCTTGGGTGGAAATAACGAAAATTCAAACTTGGATGAGTATTCCACAAGGAACACACAAAAGATCAAAGCGAAAAGAGAAATGAATAAACGATGTTTCGCCCTGGGTAACCAGCGTGGGCTTATCAGTAGTTTCACTGGTCACCCTCCACTATACATCATTAAACACCATCATACACTTAGATTTCCAACCTTGAACCACTCACAAATAGGCATCGTTCCGCACTGGTACTTACTTATCCAAGTTACCTAATACGAATTCGTCCTGGCGTGTTAATATTTCCAGTAGGATTCTGCTTCTAAGGCAATTAAAACAAAGAAGAAGTTAAAAAACCTCCAAATCAGTTACTTCAACCGAAAAGAAACTAAAAAACAAAACTGGAAATAACGAAAATTCAAACTTGGATGAGTATCCCAAAAGGAACACACAAAAGATCAAAGCGAAAAGAGAAATGATTAAACGATGTTTCGCCCTGGGTAACCAGCGTGGGCTCATCAGTAGTTTTACTGGTCACCCTCCACTATACATCATTAAACACCACACCTTTTCGCTTTGATCTTTTGTGTGTTCCTTTTGGGATACTCATCCAAGTTTGAATTTTCGTTATTTCCACCCAAGATATTTTGATCTTTTGTTTTTTAGTTTCTTTTCGGTTGAAGTAACTGATTTGGAGGTTTTTTAGCTTCTTCTTTGTTTTAATTGCCTTAGGAGCATAATCCTACTGGAAATATTAACACGTCAGGACGAATTCGTATCAGGTAACTTGGATAAGTAAGTGCCAGTGCGGAACGATGCCTATTTGTGAGTGGTTCAAGGTTGGAAATCTAAGTGTATGATGGTGTTTAATGATGTATAGTGGAGGGTGACCAGTAAAACTACTGATGAGCCCACGCTGGTTGCCCAGGGCGAAACATCGTTTAATCATTTCTCTTTTCGCTTTGATCTTTTGTGTGTTCCTTTTGGGATACTCATCCAAGTTTGAATTTTCGTTATTTCCACCCAAGATCTTTTGATCTTTTGTTTTTTAGTTTCTTTTCGGTTGAAGTAACTGATTTGGAGGTTTTTTAACTTCTTCTTTGATCAACTTTCTTATTTCAAATGGAACACCCTGTATATTTTTCAAGAAAAACGTTGACTTAAGAGCAATGTGTTGAACAAAGAACTACCTAGACTCTTTTTCCTTGGCTAATACATCGCCCTTATGGCAAATTATTTTTTATTTCACTCGAGAACTGCTTAAGATAAATCCTACAAGATCTACCGAAATTTTAAAAAATATACAGGGTGTTCAATTTAAAATAAGAAAGTTGATGTCTAAATTTGACATTTTGAAAATTTTTATTGAATTTTCTTAAAATTTGTGAAGAACTAATCAACTTTTGTATTTAAACTATTTTTCGATCTCTAATAATAAATGAGCTATGTAGTGGGAAAAATATGGTGAATCACCCCATACCTTTTTTGCCAATATTGCCTGCAATGCCGGTATTTAGTATGCAGTGCTCCTCTACATTTCAACCATGCTAAGTGTGTATTTGCCATCATTTTAAACGTATTCGTTGCCGTCGCTCGGCCGGTGGCTCACACAGGAGTGTTTAAGGTATTTATAACGCACAGATTGCCGTGCGTCAAATTCTCATTGCCAATAGATGCCAATATTTGTAAGGCACTTTGCCATGCCGGCATTGTTTGTGGGGTATCTATTATTTTTATAAGGTATCAATTTTTTTTGTATTTTAGATGAATCATAATTCTGACATCTGACAGTGAAAATCATCCTCCAGCAAAAAATAATGCATATGTCGATGAATACCACAAGTTGACTAATAACTCGATTAAATTGTTGCTGCAAGTAAGTTTGTTCATGGAGAAGGAGTTTATGCAACCAAAAGGCAAAAAAAAAATAAGCTGTGGACTAAAATTGCAGAAGAAATGAAAGAAATTGGAGGTTATAAAATAACTTCAAATGAATGTGACTTAAAGTACCGAAACTTAAAGTACATACCGAAAAAATAAAGAAAAGAAATCCAAGACGGGTGAATCCAAGATAGTTTGGGAGTATTTATTTGTAATAGGTAGGGGTAATTTCATATAAAATTAACAAAAAGATTAGTTACGAATTTATCATCTCTGATTTTAATAAAATTTGGTACACGTTAAGTCATCGAAAAAGTAAAAAATTCAAATTTTGAATTTTTTGGATTTGCAACAATTTTTTAAAATCCCAAAATTCAGCAATTTTGACCATAAACATGCTCTTATAAAAGTTTTAATATGTCGAGAACCACTCTCAATAGGAGAGTAAATTATGCCTCTTTGTAAAAGTATTTTGAATACCTTTCAGATGAGGTATCACATGACATATTTGTATATAAAAAAAAAATCAGAATTTTTAATAAAAATTTTAACTTTTGAAACAACTATTCATATTGCTCAAAATGTTGTAATAAAGTTTAAATTGGTGTTTCAGTTTCCAAGATATTTGCAAAAAGGTGTAATAATATCTATGAAAAAAACTATTGGTTTAAAAATAAAAAATGGTGTTATTGAAAAATTCAAATTTTTTTGACAAAATTAAAAAAAAATTGTTTGAATAAATATGTCATCATGAGACACTTCTTCTGAAAGGTATTTAAATTATCTTTAAAAAAGAGCCATAAAACTTTTTACTGGTGTGAATATTTCTCAAAATACTAAGATTTTTTGTAGATTTCTCGATTTTCAAAAATTAATTTAAACAAAAATATTGGTCCAAGAAATCTAAAATTGTAGGTTTTTTGGGGGGTAGAAATAAAATTGGTTGATTTGAAATGAAATGACCCATAGGTAAATATTTAATTCTGTGATTACTTGTACCTACAATAATTTTAAGTTAATACAAAAACTTATTAGTCATCATGAGACACTTCTTCTGAAAGGTATTTAAATTATCTTTAAAAAAGAGCCATAAAACTTTTTACTGGTGTGAATATTTCTCAAAATACTAAGATTTTTTGTAGATTTCTCGATTTTCAAAAATTAATTTAAACAAAAATATTGGTCCAAGAAATCTAAAATTGTAGGTTTTTTGGGGGGTAGAAATAAAATTGGTTGATTTGAAATGAAATGACCCATAGGTAAATATTTAATTCTGTGATTACTTGTACCTACAATAATTTTAAGTTAATACAAAAACTTATTAGTAATAATGTTTTTTAGAACCCTAAGGTAACTGTTATTTAGGTAACTACTGGGTCAGTCCATATCAAGTCAACCAGGGTATTTTACCACACCATCTCCGATGTTGATGATTTTTAGTATACATGTTTTTCCTACCAAAAAACTGGAAAATCCAAAATTTCAGACTTTTTTGACCAGTTGTTTATTTTGAATTAATTTTTGAAAATCGAAAAAGTCACTTATTTGTCCTTAACATGTGCGCACAAAATTAGGAATATCCAAAGAACCACTTATAATAGAAAAGTAGGTGAAGGTTCATTTTAAAGCTCTTATAAAGATCTTTCATATGAGAATATTGCATAACATATATTGAAAAAAAAATAAAAAAAAAATTTTTGATTTTTTTTTTGAAAAATTTCAAAAAGGCCATTTTTAATTTTTTTCAAAAAATTATATTATTTTCTTTAAAGTGTTATTAAACTATTCACAAAATTTTGAGATGTACAAATCATGGGTTCAATGTGAAAAAATTTATTAAAAATGTCACATGCATGAAAAATCGCCTATAAATAGACAATGCATTTTGGTAATTAGAAGAATATAATGGGGTTTAAAGCGATATTATAAAAATATTTAACAATATTTTATTTAATAAAAAATTATATCCTACGTTTCATTCTGTATCAGTAATCAGATTAACATTGCCCCCCATTGTAATATTTACTTACAAAACCTCTTTTCCACCGGAGACGTACTATTGGATGTTCCAATTCTTAGGAAAATATGCCTGTATAAACCTGCCAATACTTTTGTGAAATACTGCCTGTTTATTCCTGTTTAACATTAAGGACACACCTCCTTCATTTTATTGGTCTGTTTAGGTACATTGTGGGGATTTGCTGACATGAAAATTCCTGCATAAATTGATTTTAAATTTTTGGCAAGTATCTTCCTGATACAGCTCCAAATAATCGATACATAATAGTTCGACTGAAGGTTTATCAGAAGTCATCTCTGTGTAATTTTAAAAGTTTCAACTATGGGTGAGGCAAGTGGATGGACTAAATATAAAGTAAAGTGCTGTGATCCACTAGAGTTAAAAATCAAGCATTTTGGGAAATTAAGAAATGTGACCAAGTGGATGTGCAGTTACAAAAATGTCAAAATGGGAATGAAAATCTGTGATGGTTGTAGACTAAAGCTTTCAAAGGAGTTTAAGGCATCTGAAGAAGATGAGGCAGGGTAAGTAACAAATAGTATTTTTTAATATAAAATTAATAAACTAAACCAATTGCGTCAAGTACGGAGTGGAAAAATCTCATGGCATTATTTTGCATGTCATTATTTTGCATGGCATTTTGAGAATACAGACATTATGTACAAATTTCTTGGCATTATGTACACATTTTGGGTCAGCTGTTACCCCCTTTTTAAGTTCTTATAAAAAACTAACTTTTTAAATTTTTTTAGACCCAGTCAAGTTCCAGAAAATGATCCAGATTTTCAAGATCCTGCTGAATCATTTACTCTTTTAAACAAGTCATTGGAGCTTCTTGGTGTGTCGCCGATTAAAAGAAAAAATGTATACAAAGAAAAAATTGATATTGTACAGCATAATAGTTGCGAAAGCATTTACAAAGGAATCAGATTCAACGCTAGTAAAGGAATGCCAGAGTGACGAAAGTGAAATGATTAAGCAGTTAAAGGACAAATTTTTAAAAACCGAAAAGAGGAGTGAGAAAATACTAGTTTTATCATGTTTACCTCAAAGTTGGAGTAGAAAGAAGATTGAAGAAGAATTTGGAGTTTCTCAATATTTGGCCAGAGCTGTAAAACAGTTAGTTAAGGACAATGGGATATTATGTTCTCCTAACCCCAAACCGGGAAAGACCCTTAGTGATAGAGTGGCCCAAATAGTGGTAGATTTTTACCAAAGGGATTACATTAGCAGGACCATGCCAGGTAAAAAAGATTATGTTGTTATCAGAAAATATGGAGCTGAAAAAGAATATGTACAAAAAAAATTAGTCTTAGCTAATTTAAAAGAAATTTATGCATTGTTTAAAACTGAGTACCCCAATGAAAAAATTGGGTTTTCAAAATTTTGTGAACTGCGACCCAAAAACTGTATACTGGCAGGAAAAAGTGGGACTCATACTGTATGTGTATGTACTATACATCAAAATATAAAACTAATGCTCAATGGCTCCAAATTAAATAAGCTATATGATGAAAATAACAGGCCTTTTGCAATATCTTATCATGATTGCCTTTATAAACTAATGTGTAATCCACCTTCAGTGGACTGTTTTTTAAGCAATAGATGCAAGCAATGTCCTGGAGTAGAACAGTTTAAAAATACGTTAAAAGAAAAATTTGAGGAAGAATTAATTGATGAGGTCTCATTTAAAAAGTGGGTCTCAGTAGATAGGTGTACTATGGAAACCGTTGTTAAGAAAAGTGATGATTTTGTCCAGGAATTTACTGATGATCTTGTAAAACTTAAATCACATTCTTTTATTGCAAAAATGCAAAAAGATAGATACAATGAAATAAAAATTAACCTTAAACCTGGAGAGTCTTTGATCACTTGCGACTTTGCGGAAAATTATTCCTTTGTTATGCAAGATGAAGTCCAGTCTTATCATTGGAATAACAGCCAGGCAACCCTCCACCCTTTTGCCATTTATTTTCTAAGTGATGGTAAACTGCACAACCTGAATTATGTGTTTATTTCGGAAAGCTTGACACATAATACAATTGCATTTCATTTATTTTTAAAATACCAGGACTTAACAAAATTTTTTATTTTTCGGATGGATGTGCTGCGCAGTACAAAAACAAAAATAATTTTCTGAATATATGCCTGCATAAAAAAGATTTTGGTGTTGAAGCAGAGTGGCATTATTTTGCCACATCGCATGGCAAAAGTGCCTGCGATGGCTTGGGAGGAACTGTTAAAAGACTTGCTGCCAAAGCCAGTTTGCAGAGGCCCTATGACAATCAAATAATGACACCTCTACAATTGTTTACTTGGTGTGAAGAAAACATATCTGGCATTGATTTTAAATATTGCACAGAAGCAGATTATACAAATCATGAAATAATTTTGAATAAAAGATTTGCGGAAGTCTTAACAATACCGAGGACACAAAAAATTCATGCTGTAATTCCTCTTACAGAAAGCACGTTTTTGGCAAAACAGTTTTCTACATGCTTAGAGGTCGAAACACATAATCTTTTTAAAGGTGGAAGCATTATTTTGCAAAATATCGAGTCAGGGTTTGTCACTGTAGAATATGACAGTGCTTGGTGGCTGGCTTGTGTCTTGGGGAAAAATAATGAGAGCGGAGAACTGAAAGTAAGCTTTCTTCATCCACGAGGACCTGCCTCATCATTTTTTTACCCAACACCTCAAGATATTTTAATTATTAAACCAGAAAGTCTTATAAAATAAGTTGAACCCAACACTGCTACTGGCAGAACTTACAATGTCAGCAAAAAAGAAATGTCAGATTCATCAGAAATTCTTACAAGAAAGTTAAAAAAATAAATTTAAGGTATATAGTTAGTCTTAGTGTTTTCTGTCTAATTTTTATCAACGAAGTAGAAAAGTTTGTTTATTTCTTTTGCGAGTTTAAAATAAAATAATTTGTAGATAAAGCCTCTGGGTATTTTTTAAAACCTGTATCCATCCAACAAATTTATTTATTTTAATATCCAGTGCACTATTGGTGCTCCTAAAATATGTTTATTTTTTTAAATGCATGATTTTTAATGTACTTAATATTTTTGATATTTTTTTTGACATTGAACCCATCATTTCTCCATCATAAAATTTTGTGGATAATTAAGTAACACTTTGACCAAAATTATATATTTTTTTCAAAAAAAATAAAAATGGCCTTTTTGAATTTTTCAATTTTTTTTTCAATTTTTTATTTTCAATTTTTTTTTTTGTTAAAATTATGTTGTGATATTTCATAAAAAAGAGCTTCAAAATGACTTTAAAATGAGCCATTTATTACTTTCCTAGTGTAAGTGGTTCTCGAGATATTGCTAGTTTTGTACATTCTTGTTAAGGTCAAAATGCTGACTTTTTTATTTTGAAAAATTAAAAAAAAAAAAACTACGAATCAAAAAAAATCTAAAAATTTGCATTTTCAACTTTTATGGTAAGAAGAAAATATATACCAAAAATCATCAAAATTGGAATTGGTCGCGTAAAATTTTTGTGATTTTTTGGTTGATTTGATATGGAATGACCCTACTTACCCACCTATTTAGTTAATACCTACTAAGTTTATGTATAGGTTTTTTTATTATCTACCTCAAAGAGGTATGTACTTTGTTTTTTGATGTTTTGATTATTTGTGTTATTATTTGTAGGACTTTTCTGAAATAAAAAAAATTGCCAGAACTTGACACCTATTTATTCATGAAAATAAATTTAAAAGAAGAAAAAATATAGCATACCTACACCAAACAGAAAACAGAACCTTTACTAACAGTAGTTTAATAGTTAAATAGATTAAAATAAATCACATTTCTTGCATTATGTTATTTCTTTTTTGTGTCCCGGCCCTATGCCCTCCTCCTTCATAATCTTGGTGTTGGAGAATATCATCATTTAAGTAGGCCATGCCTTCAGCAATTTCCTGGGCATAGTCATATTCATCATTTTCTCTTATTATGAAATTATGTAAAATGTATGTTGCCAGGACAATATATTTAAAATATTCTCTATTGTAAATGTGTAAATAACGCAGTCTTCTAAAGATCCCAATTAACCTGCCCCATGCCTGCTCAATCACAACTCGGGTGCTACTTAGTTTTCATTGAACCTTCGTTGTTACTCAGTTAGGTGACCGTTGTCTTTATATGGCACTAACAGGAAAGGTCTTAAAGGGTATGCTGTGTCCCCAAGAATATGCATCTCCGGGGGAATACTTATGTTACCATGCACAATTTGTTCATAAATAGGAGAATTTTGCCAGACCCTAGAATCATGGCTGGAGCCCGGCCATCCTGCAAAAATATCCAAAAATTCTAACCTATCGTTACAGATCCCTTGGACAATCATGGAGTGTTAGCTCTTCCTGTCAAAAAAAGAGTTGTCATTTGCAGGTCCAGGTATGCACATATGCATTGCATCGATAACTGCAATAACATTTTGGAAAGATCTGTTGCCTCTTAAAAAGTTAAATCATCTAGCAAGTTCTCTGAACTTGTTAAGGGTTGTTGCAGGTCATAATGAACAGCATGTGAGTGTGTCCCTTTAAAAAACCAAAACGATCCCCAATGCCTCTAAATGATTCCTGGTTGCCCAATGTCCACAGTGTAAGCAAAACTCTGTTTAGCAGTGGTACGCTGGGCCTACCCATAACATCCACAGATGGTTCATGTAGCAGTGTATATAAATCCTAAAAAAAAATCAAAATTGTAAAACATGAAAATAAGAACTATGTACACCGAGAAAAAAATCTATTTGGAATTAATAAAAAAAAAACTTAAACCAAGTGGCATATCTGCATGAAATAGAAGACAAGCAGACTATACATTTAGAATAAATATTTCGATCCACCTAAAATAATTGATATTAAAACACTGAAATAAATAAAAAAAGCATTTAAAATAAATAGATAAAATATTAGACACAAATACTTTTTATACTAAAAACTCATTATATTGTTAATAGGATTATAAATGCTAATGATTTATTTATTTGTTTTTAGTAGGTCATCTATTAAACCCAAATAGATTATATAATAAAAACTGGTGAATCAAGTATTTAAAAAAAAAGTTATGGGTACTTTAGAAACAAATAATTTATTTATTAAGAACTAATAAACCATCTACCTAAAATAAGTGCACAAATTATTAAAGCAAGTGGATGGTATATTAAAAACAAATGAATTATTTATATTACTACTGTGGTGGGTTAAAAAAAACGGGTCTTTTTTTCTGTCCAGTACTTAAAAAGTTTTGTTTCAATTTCAAAAATTTAAAGACCAAGATTTAAAAATTTAAGAATTTTATGCCAAAGTTGACAATTTGTGAAGAACCAAGATGGCGGAAAATTTTTAAAAATAGGTAATTCTTGACCCTTCCTGAAATTTTTTTATGTGCGCCACAGATGAAAAACTTACTTTTTGTGTGTAGAGCTCTATCTTTCCCGAGTGTACTAATGTATCGCTTGTTATTATCGGGTAAGAAAAAAGAAAGTTATAAATTGTTCAAATGAATGTGTTTGGTTGACCAAATTCAGTCAAACCAAAAAAAATCTTGAATTTTTTGACAAAGGCAATTTTCACATAAAACTATTTTAAGACCTTGGCTTTTCAAAATGTTCAGTATTATTAAAATCGGACAAATACATCCGAAAGCATAGCCAAGCAAAACTTTTTTTTGTCTGGTTAAAATTGGTTTACCAAACGCACTATTTTGAACAATTTATAACTTTCTTATTTCTTACTCGATACTAACAAGCGATACATTAGTACACTCGCAAAAGTTCGTCTACACCCAAAAATTAAGTCTTTAATCAGTGACGCATATAAAAATTTGCAGGAGAGGTCCAGAATACCTTTTTTCAGAAATTGTCAATTTTGGTATTAAATTCTGACGTCTTGATTTTTCAAAATGGTTAAAATTTTCGAAATCTGACAAAAAGTTTTTAAGTAATGGACAGTCAAAAAAGTTCCGTTTTTTGACCCACCCTATAAATATTATTTTATCCTCGATTTTATCACTATATTATTGAAAAATTAAAAATAAAAACTGTCCAAACTTATATATTTGGTATAATTTTCGAAACATAAAGGGTTACTTTTTATAGGAAGAGTATATTAGGTTTGTTTTAACCAAGAACAAAGTCAGCACATTTTTACACCCCTTGATATAGGTCATTTTAAAACTATAACAGTTAATGGGAGATAATTCTTAAGAACTATTTTCCCCATTCAGTTTATACTTTGTTAGCTATGTTACTGATTTAAATTTTCAAATAAAATTTAAATTTTTTCAAAATGAAATAATCTCGGAAATAATTATCGGGAAAATTTTAGTTTAGTTGTTTTAGCTTGGAAACTGTTAGAGATACATAGTACGCCATCTATTAGTGCAATGGTAAAGCTTTCTTTGTATGTTTAGTTGCATATCCTTTTTGGTAGTAATATTTTTGATAGTTGGCAACAATGATTACGTGTGTGAATACCCTTGTTAATAACGTAAAAAAACCAATGCCGTTTTAAGTAGTTTTATAGTAAAAATAAATACCAGTTAAAGTTTCTGTGAGTTTATTATTCTACTGCGACTATATCCTCAATAGGTTATGGGCCCAGGGTTCTCGTAAAAGCATAAAAACGGAACTTTCGCCGGCATTGACTGTGACGTACCACGTTTTACCGCGTAAAAAAAAACACCGGAAGAATTTTCGGGAAAAGTCGCTTAAAAAAGCATAAAAAAAAATAAAATAAAACCAAAAATGGGCGAGTTTAGTGCTACATTAAAACTGACTGATGATAACTGGCAAGTATGGAAATTCCAGACCACAATAATATTAAAAGGTCGTGGCTACTACGAAATATTGTATGGATCCAAGGCAAAACCAGCACAGTCAGGGGATGACCTCACAAAGTGGTTTAAAGACGATGCTAAAGCCCAAGAGCTCTTAGTGACTAGAATGGAGCAGGGCCCCCTAACGCACATATTGTCATGTGAATCATCAAAAGATATGTGGCAAAAGCTTAAAACAGTATACGATAAAGAATCTACTAAAAGTCATAATATAGAGACGTGTTGGCTAAAGAAAGGCAAGGATAGCTGTACAAACAAACAAAATGGAGACACAAATGCGTTTATGGTTTTCTCAGGACAACAAAAAACAGCTGATTGGTGTTTGGATACAGGTGCAAGCGAGCACATGTCATGGGACAAAGATTGTTTTGAGAGCATAAATAAACTAAAAATGAAAAGGCTAGTTCAAGTAGGAAATGGGCAAAAACTAGAAGTGAAAGGCATAGGAAAACTGACCTTGTGGGCATACAATGGGCAAAAATTAATAAAAACAACATTGTCAGATGTTTTATATGTGCCTGAGTTAAAATTCAACCTATTTTCAGCAGGCTGCGCCCTTGACAAAGGTTACCATATGTTATCAGATAATGAAAAATGCCACTTTGTTGATAAAAATGGTGACATAAGGGCACTAGCTACAAGGGTAAACAAACTTTATAAAATGCATTTCACTACAATAAATAAAACAGAATACAACCCTTCTACCTGTTTTGTTTATGAAAATCCAGAGCAAAATACTCAAGAAAACAGCTGTTCTTCAGAGCATGACCCACTTTGCATGAAAATCAATACAATAGACACCATAGTGGAGTGGCATAACAAGTTGGCACATCAGCATTTAAAACATGTTAGAGAGTTTCTAAAAAGAAATAATATAGAGTTTCTTGAATGTGACAAGGACTTTGTGTGCAAGCCATGCCTTGCAGGAAAACAGCATCGCCTAAGCTTTGAAAATAGCAACTCAAGAGCCACTACACCACTGGAATTGGTGCATGCAGATTTATGTGGCCCTATGGAAGTGACATCCCTTGGTGGCGCACGCTATTTTCTATTATTCAAGGACGATTTTAGTGCATATAGATACGTATATTTTCTGCAAAGCAAATCAGATGTTAAAAAATGTTTGGAAAAATATATAAACTTGGCTGAACGAGAAACAGACTGCAAGATGAAAATTCTGAGGACAGATAATGGCTTGGAATTTGTAAATAAGGAAGTGACAGAAATATTGGGCGGAAAAGGAATAAAACACCAGAGAACCATAGCATACACCCCAGAACAAAATGGTCGAGCTGAGCGGGAAAACAGAACCTTAGTTGAGGCTGGACGAACACTATTAAGCAGCACTGAGAAGGTAGATAAAACTTTTTGGGCAGAGGCAATTAATACCGTAACATATATTTTAAATAGAACAGGCCCGAGCCCTCAAAGGTTAAATAGTCCGTACAAGCTCTGGCATAAAAAAGATATAGAGTTACTCAACTGGAAAATGTTTGGCAGCACTGTGTCTGTGCATGTACCCAAAGAAACCAGACTAAAATGGGATGTAAAAAATAAACAAGGTATCTTTTTGGGATATGGAGAGGATACTAAAGGATACAGGATGTTTATTCCTGAAAAAAAAACAAGGTCGAGACACTTTGTGATGTTATATTTTTACCTGACAAGCAAAATATGACACAAAAACTGGAGGAAATTGTCATGACACAGGAGGAAACTGAAGAAAATGAGCCAGAACAGAGACAAATAAATGAAAATGAGGAAAATTTGTCTGAAAACAGTGAAAATGAAATGAGTGACAGTTTCTATGAAGATGCAGGAAGTGATGACTCGATGAATGATGAAATAGTAAATGAGCGATACAATTTAAGAAGAGACAGAAGACCAAACCCGAGATATAATGATTATGAGCTGAATATGGACAGAGTGCTAGTATCGATGAGTGATGATGATGAAATCTCTTGCTATGAAGATGCAATGGCAAGTAGTGAAAGTTGTAAATGGAAAGAAGCAATGCAAGCCGAGATAAGTGCTTTAGAAGAAAATGACACTTGGTTTTTAGTGAAAAAGGACGAAATCAAAGACAAGGTCATTGAGTGTAAATGGGTATATAAAAGAAAGAGGGATGAGCTTGGTAATGTGACTAGCTATAAAGCAAGGTTGGTAGCCCGAGGCTTTCAACAATCTGGTATGTACGATAATGATATCTATAGCCCAGTTGCAAAATTGCCCTCTATAAGGATATTTTTAGCTTTATGCATCAATTTTAATTACCAGGTTTTTCAACTAGATGTCTGTAGTGCATTCTTGAACGGGGACATCACAGAGGATGTTTACATAAAATTGCCAAAAGGTTTTGAGCATTTAGAAGGAAAAGTGGTAAAGCTAAAGAAATCCTTGTACGGCTTAAAAGCGTCACCAAAAAATTGGTACAAAAAATTCAGTGATTTGATGCTAAGCTTAAATTTTGTTCGTTCTAATAATGAATATTGTATATATTTAAAAATCACAGAAACCTCAAAAATTTTTGTCTTGATTTACGTAGATGATCTATTAATAGCGGAATCAGATAATCTAGAAATTAGCAAGCTAAAGCAAATTTTAAATCAGCACTTTAAGATGAAAGATTTAAGTTTAATTAGCCATTTTTTAGGGATGTTGATTACACAAAATATTTCTAAAAATAAAATAACTATAAATCAGACAACATATCTCAAAAATGTCCTGAAACGCTTTGACATGCAAGATTGCAAGCCATGTAGTACACCAATGGAGTTAAATTTTAGGCATGATGACTTAAAACGAGATGTTTCTGAAAGCATAGATATTGAAAATAAATGTAGAAGGGCAATTGGCGCTTTAATGTATGCCATGTTATGTTCAAGGCCTGACTTATGCATTTCAATAAGCATTTTAAGTAGATACCAGTCATGTGCCAGTTCTCAGCTTTGGCAAGCAATCAAGCGAGTTTTGAGATATGTTCAACATACGTTAGAGTTATCTTTATTTTTTTATAAGAATAACTATAAAAATTTCATCGAAGGCTATGCAGATTCAGACTGGGCAGGCGATCGAGTAGACAGAAAGTCAACCTCAGGGTATATTTTTAAAGTTTTTGGCTGTACAATCAGCTGGTCATCTCGCAAACAAGCTATAGTAGCTCTATCGTCAACTGAGGCTGAGTATGTTGCTTTGGGCTTTGCAATTAGTGAAGCATGTTGGCTTAGAAGTCTTATTTTTGAATTTAAAATATGCAATATTGACATGCGAAGTGTTTTGATTTTTGAAGACAATCAGTCTGCAATTAAAGTTTGTCGAAATCCAGAATTTCACAAAAGGCTTAAGCATGTGGATATTCGTTACCATTTTATCAGAGATAAAGTTAAAGATAAAGTTGTGTTTTTAAAATACATTCCAACAAACATGCAAATTGCTGACTTCTTTACAAAACCTTTATCTTTAGCTTCATTTAATATGTTTCGTGGTAAATGTAATCTTAAGTAAATAAGAGCATTTTTAATTTTTATTTAAGATTCACTTTACTGATTACTTCAAATTTTTAAGTTTCAAATGTAAGAATATTTAAGATTTTTCTTAAGGAATTTGAAATGTAAAATATCTTGAGTTTTTAAATTTTTTTTTAAATTTTTAAGATTTTACCATTGAGGGGGGGTGTTAGAGATACATAGTACGCCATCTATTAGTGCAATGGTAAAGCTTTCTTTGTATGTTTAGTTGCATATCCTTTTTGGTAGTAATATTTTTGATAGTTGGCAACAATGATTACGTGTGTGAATACCCTTGTTAATAACGTAAAAAAACCAATGCCCTTTTAAGTAGTTTTATAGTAAAAATAAATACCAGTTAAAGTTTCCGTGAGTTTATTATTCTACTGCGACTATATCCTCAATAGAAACGCTTACCATCTCACCAATTCAGCGTTATAAAGTTGTAGCTTGTAGCTTTAAACTGTGGAGATATGTTTAGGATTTATTTTAATCTTTCCCCATCCTCTCAGCAATTCATAGGAGTCATTGTTCTTTCATGTTCCATTTCATAGTTATTCTAGGTGGCAAACTGAATTCCTTAAAGCAGCTAAAACATTAAATAGGCATTTTTACATGAAATTATAAACTAAATTAAAAATTCTAATTTAAAACTTGTATTTAGTTAGTTCACAGATCATTTTTCGTGTCTAATAAAATCAAATGGTAAACTTGTAAACTTACTATAAAAAACTAATTAAATCCACCAGATTTTGCTCCTGTCACAGGTCATCCATTGAAGAATAATTTCTACTTTTCTTGTATTGCTCTTTCCAGTGCCTAAAAAATTAAAATAGGTAAATAAGAACTTAGTAAAATTAAAACTGGATAATCAACTTATTTATACCTGAAAATCTTCTTAAATAAATAAAGTTCTTTTTTTTAGAAATAGAACTAAAAATAGGATGTTTCATTATATTTGACCACGATTATTTTTTAAGCTACAAATAGATTAAAATATGAAAGTTGCATGAAATTTTCTATAAACTTCCTGGAACTCTTTCTATTGGTAATGGTCGTCACAAATGTCAAATTTTTACATTGAATTATATTCTACATGTTTTTCAAAATTTAGATAAATTTTTTCCTTCTTATTCCAAATATACCTACCTATATAATATGTTACTTTGGCCTTTAATAGTCTTTAAAACAAATTGACAAAATATGTCCCCATAAGAGAGCCTAATGAGTTGAACAAAGAAACACTTAATTTTTTTTTCCTTGTTCAACATATTGTACAATTGTTGGTAAGTATTTTTTATTTTTCCTTCTAAACTGTCAAAGATAAACTTAATAATTTTAATTTTACCCCGAGTGTTACCCATCAATAAACAAAAATAAATACAGTCTGTTCCATTTTTATTTAGACAAAACCTAACCTCAATGACCCACTGAACAAAACCAGGTTTGAAAGTTGACAGACATCCAAATGCCCTAGATTGTTGTTGTGGTTGCATTCGAATTTTTTAGGTTGGGTTTTTTTCTGACAGAAAGAGTATTTGTTTACATTTTGGCCATGGAAGACTCATGAAGATAAAATTATTTAAAAATACCTTACAATTGTGCCACCAGTAAACAAACTTTGACATGCATTCGTTTTATTTTTCTTTCATTGCTCTTTTTGACATTGACATGTTATGACATTATTTTTGGCTAAGCAAGGCTGGAAATGCAGAAAAACATTTTGAATTGATGCGTTTATGAAAGTGATCATTTTGTTCCTGAAATTATAGATAAAAAAGTGCACAAAATTTTAATAACAATATTATCAGCATACATGATACAAGTAAAATTATCGAAAACTATGCGGCACTGACCCAACAGTAACCAACTTTCTTTTAAGAGAGAAACAAAATTACCAAACAGATCGAAAATTCTCGCTGACAGTTGACATATGTTAAATCTGTATAAACTTTAGGTGGAAAATTAAAAAGAAATAAAAAAAAGATCAAATTAAAATTATGATATTATTTTTGTTAATTTAATGTATCTTCAAACTATTTTTTAAATATTTCTCCAAAATAACACCTGTGCAAACCCAGTTTTTACCTTATCATCCAGAAACACTTACCTTGAATTTTCATAATCATTTCAAAGTGTTGGTAGCTTTCGCTCTCTTAAAAGTTGTTGCATACTGCGACTAAAAAACTTTTGCTGGTTTTTTAGTGCACCCTGTCAATCATGTGTTCATGTTAACCTTAAATTATATTAAGAAAGGCTTCTCAAGAATTTATAGAATGATTTTCTCAAGATTTATAAAATAATGAAGCTTGGAAGACTTATTAATGTTTTTGACATGATTCTTATCTGAAACCAGTTCTTCAAGCCTTAGTTTTCAGAATTAAAAAACACAGAACCCGCTTGAAATGAAGCAATAAAACAAGAATTGCATGCAATTCGTCTCTTGTCATCTCGCTTTAGCAGTACCAGTAAAGTAAGATGAACACAGGAGACTTTCATGCAATTTTTGTTTTATTTCACCATGGTAAAGCCTGCCAGCTAAATGAATACTTTAAAGCCCCTTAACATTGAATGTACTTTGCAAAAAGCAAAATCGATTTCTGCAATAAGTAGGTTTGCAAAGTAATTTTATTCCTCTTCTGCCATTTTTTTTGCATGCCAGCTGCAAGACAAATTTCACACGACCAATAATAGGTAATTATGCAGTATACGGTTTTCTGCCATTTTTGATTTTTTTTGAAAAATTCTTTATGGGGGCACCTTCCAGGGTCCCTAGGACCCCAAATACGTCTGCGCCCGTTGGTTTTTTTTTATTTTTTTTTTATTTTTTTTTACTAAAACAACCCAAACCAACACAGTCCAACCCAACCTAATTCAAACCAACCCAAAACAATCAAAAAAACACATTACAACCCCCCCCTGGGCACCCTTTTTTCTCGTCAAGGCCGACAAAAAAAACAACAGGCCGTAACCATCAGAAAAACAGCTGTTAATCTTGGGCCGGTTTTTACATGGAGTCTTATGGGAGAACCGAGGTTTTTTCGGGATTATTTCTAAACGACCTGATGAATTTTCTTCAAATTCCCATGAAATATTCTTCGATACTATCCTAATATTTTAAAAAAGTTTTCTGGAGATCACAGGGTCTCAAATAATAAAAATTCTAGGAAAAGTATTTTGTGAGGTTAGGTTGATGTAAACAACAACACCTATTTAATTTTTCTTAAAAAAAGGAAATTTTGTCATATTGTTAGCAATAAAATGCACATGAAAGGTTTCAAAAGGTGCGCATCCATATCTACACCAGAATAAAAATTGATTTATCGAAAAAATGCTGGAGACTAGTGTTTGTTTTTGTGATCATTTCACGAATTGGAAATGGTGGATTTATATACCTAAATTAATAATTCCTGTCTTGTTGAGTCGCTAAATAATATTTTAGTCGCCATACATGACATCTGAATATATTTTGTCGTATAGCGAGAAGAGTAGGTATGGTTTAAATGTTGGTTTAGGTTCTTCCACAAGGTCTCCTACCAACCAGGTCCCATCAGAGTGATTACCTTATAGAAGATTGGAGTAATGGTAAAAAGTACGACAATGGAACAGAATACGGTACAGAGAAGCATCTAATTAATACGTCATTTTGAGTGCAATTTTTGAGTAATATCGGGAACTTTTGCTGTTTGTGTGATTTTCATCATAAGAGATCTAAATTGAACATTATTTTGATAGATGGATAGATAATTCTTTATTAGCAATTAAATATTATTCATAGGTAGCAGCACTGAGAATCCTATTTATCTAAGACGTCTTGTGGGCGTTTCAACCAGTTAACATTTTTATTACAAATCTCAGATCAAATTAACATTATGATGATGAACTTAACAAAAATTACTAGAGATGGAAACAGTGATTTCAGTGACATCATAAAGTTTTCTTGCTCTTTTTTGCATTATTTGAGGTGCTATGGAGGTGTATTTATGAGAGGACGATGACCGACAATCCCTCGGCATAATGTGATCCTTAACTTGTTAGTGTTGTTTGTTTGAATGTGGTTATCAAATCGCATTTTTCGATCCTTTGTCTCCGAAGATCTCAGGATTCATCACAGTTTTCAAATACTACGAAGGGATTGTGGCTCTCCTTCCACCCACAAAAACACCTTCACATCACCTCAAATAATACAGAAAAAAGTAGACAAACTTCGCAATGTCATGATTTACTGTTTTCATCACCACCATCTCTGAGAATTACTGTTAATTTAAACTGGAATTTTAATTAAAAATTTTAACTTGTTGAAATACATAGAATATCTGAGTTACATACTCCAACAAGACATCTTAGTTAAATAGGATTGTCACTGTGTATACCTATTTGTTTTACTTGATATTGACATCGAGTGGACCTTCTACTGAATTCTTTCAATAAAATTCGGTATTCTTCTGCAAATAAGTTTATTTTCTTTAATTAGATTCACACATAAGTAGGTACCTACTTTACAAATCCAAAAAATAATCACTTTTAGAGATTTCCTAGGACCTTCTTGACTTCATGGTTGTTTGACTATTTCATAAAATAATAATAATATATATCTATTAATTTTCAATCTCTATGAGGCTTGTGCTTGGAAGTTTTTTAATTTATTTATGATTACTACTAAGAAATAAATTATTAATTTTAAATATAAAGAATAAACATAAACATAAAATCTGTAAATGTAAATAAATAATAAAATATAAAGGCAACTTTTGTAAAGAAATATACAAGGATACTAGAAGTTCTTAGAAAAAATTATATTATTTTTAAATACCTAACAACTTAACAACCTAGCGTTTGGATAGCCTTTGATAAATAATTTGATCAAAAAATAATCTAGATTCATTTGGAATCCAAACTTTTATCTCTTTTTTAAATTTTTTCTGATTGTTAACAGTTTTAATTTCGTCCAGTATCAGATGATAGACATACTTAAGGCCCAGGGCTTTCCAGTCACAGTAAAAGGAATATTTTTTTACCCCTTTTAGAGGGTGAAACCTAACCCCACCCTATTTTTTTAAATGGGATGATAGTACTTGTGGCACCTTGCTGGAAAGCTCTCTTAAAAGAAAATTGGCTGCTCATGTTTTATTTCATTCTAACTAGAGAATCTATCTTTTAGCTTCAAAAAACTTTTGAATATCACAAAATTCTGCAATGTTTAAACAGAATGAATTTGCAATTTTTAGTGGTCCAGTATTATTTTCATTAATTTAGACACAATGTGTATGAACTGCTTTATCGAAATTTTGCACTCTTTATTGCCCAAAATGGATTTTTCTGAATGAAAGTTGAAATACTTACTAAAAAAAAAATATATATTTTTTTTCATTTGTGTGGCAGAATTAAATCAATTATTTTTGCTGAAATATTTTTCAAATATTCTTTATTTACATTAAAAATGCCAGCAAATAAGCGAAACATTAAAAATTGAAATTTTAATGATTGGGTTCAGAGATTTGAAATATGAATTACCTATGAAGTTAAAATAAAACAAAAATTGCACAATTTTCTGCTTAAAAGAGCTTTCCAACAAAGTGCCACAAGTGGGGTCAGGTTTCGCCCTCTAAAAGGAGTGAAGCAATATTTTCTTTAGTATGACTGTAAAGCCCAAATTCTTCATCCTGAAGCTGTAGAAAATTTGTTTGAGTTAAAGTCCCCACCCTGTAGATTCTACAATATTATGTAGGCAACCAACTTAATCTAGGAATAGTTTTCAGTGAGTGTCATAAACCAAGATGACCATTGACCATTGCTATCTCCTAGGTAGTATTTGGAGGTATGGTAATAATTTATTTCCAAAAAAGGAATGGACACTTCCGGACCCTTCAACTGGAACAGTATTATTGTGATGCCTTTTTTGTTTACCTCTCTTTCTCCACTTTTATCTTCTTCATCTCCGCCTACTTCCATTCTAAAAACATTAAAAAATTTACTACCTCAAGGGAATTAAATCAATAAATTCTCCAATATATACGAATTTTAGGTCATTCTATTGCTTTTATTGGCAATGGTAGCATGTGATCCTCAAAAAGTTAATAGCTGTGGATTTTACTTAAAAAATACGTTAAAAAATGATACCAAACTTCATAGGGGTACCCCTTTTAGTTTCAGAGACATGGGCATTTAAAAGTTACTTAACCTTATGAAACAGATTTCTATTAAAAGTAAATTTTAAGAAGATTGCAAATTTAATATTAAAATGGAACATTTATGTTCAAACCTTCTAAGTTAAACCAAAATTGCCCCCTAAAAAGGGGCTACATAAAAAATTTTAATTTTTACATTTGTAAGTTAAAAATATGGGCTGCAAAGTGCTTGAATATGCTAGTTTTGTGAACTTTGTTTACCTTGATATTGTTAATAACATGTGCCGAGGTATTATTTTCCATATTCATAGTTCTCTATCCCTCCCAAGATCTCTCCATTATGCATTCCCATGTTTTCTCTTTTACAGGCATTCAAGTTTCCATTTTCTACTCCTTTTCCTATAAAAAATAAATAATAAAAATTATTAGCAAAAGAACTGGGGACATGTACAAATTATGGAACGGTGATTTTATCGATTTTTGACCCCCCCTCCCTCCCCCATATCACGTTTTGTAACGGTTTGGTGAACCCCCGCCCATAATATTATATAACAGTTTCAAGACCACCACTCCCCAAAAAATAATTTTTTCTTATTTTCATTCCAAATCTGTCGCAAACCCCTATGTAACGTTTTGTAACACTTTGGCTACCCCCCTCCCTCCCCTCTATGACCGTTACATAATTTGTGCACAGCTCCTAGTATATAATCGTAAAATTTTATTCATTAGCTCAGTTCAATACCTATATATGTTTAAATTATCTCTAAGTATGAAGAATGTTCAGTGTTTTATACAAAAACAGTTTTTACAAGTAAATTTAACAAAAAGATAGGAAAGTCAAGGCAGGTAATATGTGACATTTTACTAGCTTAGTAGAAAAGGGGGCAATTATGCAGTACACAGTTTTCTGCCATTTTTGATTTTTTATGAAAAATTCTCTAGGACCCCAAATCCGCCGGTTGGTTTTTTTTTTAATTTTTTTGTTTTTTTTTTTAAAAAATTTCACTAAAACACAGCCCTACCCAACCTAACCCAAAACAATCAAGAAAACACATTACAACCCCCCCGGCACCTTTTTTCTCTTAAAAAAAAACCGGCGCCGGCGGATTTGAGGTCCTTGGGACCCTAGTAGGTGCCCCCATAAAGATTTTTTCATAAAAAATCATAAATGGCAGAAAATCGTATACTGCATATAAAATTACCGAAAAGGGAGGGATCAGTTGGATAGGAAAAGTTTGTTACATATGACTCACCCTTTTTCTGGGCACTTTCTGGTATGCAGCATTTTCGACTCATTTTCCTGATTTCTATATCAAATACGATAGACGATAAAGGTGATTTAAACATTTTCGAAGCACAAAATTCACACTGTAAGCAATTGTCCTTTTTTTGGTTTGAAGTTCACTTTTTTCACATCAAACGACCAGTCATTCTTTTTAAAACATACCGGTTTATTTTAAAGTTTGTTTGATTCCAAAATTGGAAAAAAAATGTTAAAAATTGACTGAAAATTAAATACACAAATCAAGAATTAGTGAGGTTATGTTTGCGGCCTTGCGCGTCTGGCTGGACGCAACCAACGAAAAAAAAAACCGGCCCAAGATTGTGACGTCACAATTTTTGTTGTGTGAGGCCCGTGTGGAACACATTCTTGTCGGCCCTGTTCTCGTAAAAAAAAAAAAAAAAATCGGGCGCAGGCGGATTTGGGGTCCTAGGGACCCTAGAAGGCAGAAAACCGTATACTGCATAATTACCCAATAATATTTTTATGCAAGGCAGAAAAAAACGATGTTATAGCAATTTTCATTTTATTGTTCCATGTCAAGCGGCCTTATCAGCATGCCTTTGCTTTAAAGATTTTTTGTTTTACTGATGCTCTATATCATGCCTCCTATTTATAAGATATATTAATTTAAAGAAAAAACCTACCTGTCGTTAAGAAACATCCCCAAACTTAAAAAGACACCGAAAAAACAGGAAAATTATAAAACAAACAGCCACGCTAAAATAAGAGGTTAAGTTTCTTATAACCCTGCACCACCGACTCTACTGAAGGCCTCTCACGAATCCAGTCCAATTTGGCGGCAAATGTCGGGTACGAGTGGCGCGCATTTCAAAAGAAACTAAATGGAACCGTCATTGTCAGTGTCAGAAAACTGGTCGCAGCAATTTGGAAAGGAGTGTACCCTGTGTACCAAGTGTCATCAGAATGAGACAGTTTAAGGTTAACTCGGGGGTTAAATATAATAATTCGATACTGTTAAGACGGTGTTCACTGGTTGTGCACCGACTGGTCTTTCTCTCTTGACTTTTATAGTAAAATTGCGCAGAAATTGTTCTGAGGGGGGGGGGGTGCTTGAGGTTCCTCGAGGGGCTTGAGTAACCATTTTTTCTTTTTTGAAAATTTTTTTAGAAGTCGATATTCAATGGCTCTGGTGGGTGCAGGGGAGATGTCCTTAAACTCTCCCTTCCCCTCCTGCAAACGCTGGTGAAAACGCCAAACGATATCGCGGCCCTAACTTTCTTAATCCGAACCGGTAGCTTAAAAATAGCATAAGGCCGGGTAGTTTCGCAGATTCAGATGGTCGCCTGCAGCAATGCCGGCGTGAGAATAAAATATTTTTTTACTTAAAATAAATACCCTAAGCAGCATTTTTCTGACTTCCGACTAATTAAAACCTAACATGACGTCGGTTTTGGCGCAAATTTAGGTCGGCAGTTGGTTTGTCCATCAAACAACGTATTTTTTACTAAGACCTGACGTCGCCAACAACTAGTGCATCAGTTGTGACGTCGATAGTTACCAAAATTGACGTAGCCAAATGTTGGTGATACTCGCTACTTATCAGCGACGTAAATTAACGTTAATTTCGGCGACGTAATTTTTACAATAAAATTTAAGGTCAGGCCAAAGTGAAAACGGACGTCAATAAATTTAGTTGTTGCCAAGATTTTCTGTAAATGGCAACACTGCAAATACGAAAGTATTTTATAAATATACTTTACATGGACTTATGTTAGAATAGAAAGTTTAAAAGTTTCTATTGTATAGTTTACAAAATAATCTTATAGGCCAGTCACCTCGGGGCACCCATTATAACGTCCAATTCATTAGACGTTATATTTAGTATGAGTTTTAAAGTAGAATTGTAATAAAATTGATATTGCCAAACTTTTATTAAATGCGTGACCTACAATTATACTACAATATTCTAGGTCGAGTCGTTCTACAAGGCGACGTCGCAGGAGGTGTTCTTGTCCGAATAGGTAAATAATCATTAGAAATTTGGTCGCCGCCCGAAACGCCATTTTAAACGTTTAGGATCGATGCGCATTTACAACAGTACATTTTATTTTTTAATTTTAAAGGGTTGATATGTAAATTAACTCATTTGTTGGCAACTAAAATGCATTTTTTATGCCTATAATGTTTTACTATAAAAAACGGGCTTCCTTATAAAGATTTTATTTTTAGGTTAATATTTTTCAAAATTAATTTCTTAATATTTTTGAATTATTTTTGTGGTTTTCTGTTTTTTTTTAAATTTCTATTTTAATTATATTTATTAGTAAACTGACCTTCGTTGGAAGATTTGCATCTATAGAATGTGAAAAACTGACTTTTTTCAGTTACCTACAATAACTAAGATAATAATTATTGTCATCCACAGTTCATTGGGATGTGTTTGTTTAGACATATAAAAGTTTTTACCTAATAAGTTTAAACTTGGTGTGCACAGTAAAACTTTGGGTCGTGGGTCTACGTAATTTGACGTGATATTTGACTAAAACATTGTGCAGCACCCGACGTCGAAACGACTCGAATTTTGATTCCCCACTTAGGTGCTAAATCGAGTCCTCAGGAAGACTGATGGACGTCGGAGCCGACGTCAGGTATTTCTTGCCCTACGTGACCATAACGTAATATAACATCCAAATTCTTGTTGGGACAAAAAAAAAATTAGGATAATGAGAAGTAAGTAGTTATTCTAAATATTTATTTTATTTATTTTACAATTAAAAAATATTTATTTTTAATAAATTTATAAAAAAGTTCCTTAATAACATTTCTATTTAAAATAGCATGATCGCCTTTTTGTTTTTAATAAAGTCCATACATTAAATTTAAGTGCATAATCTATTAAAAACAAGTAGATAATCTATTTTTTCAAATAAAAATAAAAAAATATATATTTAATTAAAATTGAATTATGTTTTTATTTAAATTAGGTGATTAAGCAATTTGTTTTTAACATTTATGGATAAATCGAAGTCTAGGTAGATGAAAAAATTTAAAACAAATGGTGCAATATTTGACCCATTTTTCTCGGTGTACATAAACATGTGGTGCTTGTGTACCAAAATGTTGGGGTTGTGACTGTAATGTTTGCGCTACATACCTCAACCAGAGTACGTTTCAATCTAAAATGTGACCTAAAATCGTAGACCTAAGGACGTAGTCCTCAATCCTGCCGCGTCGCTGGCCTGATTCCAACATTATTATTTCTAAGTCCTCCTCATCTGAGTCCTCCGAACTGTCTTGAAAAAGGTTTATGGCAAGTTTTATATCAAATAAGTTTTACAATTATTTAAAAATATCAGCCCATTCAAACGTAATGACCAAAATAAAAACTATCTGATTATGACATTGTTGACATTCATCGAAAAACGCTCACCGGCTCTCAGAATTGGTGAGCATCGATGTCATCAATTGGTTAATTGGTGAAATTCATCAGAAACTTTAAGAATCTAATGGATGTCATCGAAATGTATTGTTGATTTTAAAAATCTGATTGATTTCACCGGTGAGCTCACCGGTGACTTTACAAACTCGCCCCATACTACAACATACTTTTTCTCTCTCAGACCGATGCAATTAAAAAAAGAGAACAATAGTAACTATAGTAAGCACACAAAAAATTGTCATTCGTTTTCGAATTATAGGTTAGATCTTTTGACTTTATGCCCGGGTGCACCACTTCACTTTACTTCTTCTTCTTGTTCAAGTGCGGCTTAAACTGAGGCTGACCCTTGAGATTACTTGGTTTGCAAAAGTTTCGCACATGTTCCACTTGGAAAAAGTAAGGAAATTATTGGCAACGTGGCAGTTATCTGCATTTTTTTGTGTTTTTTGTGTGGTGATCATGTTTATTACCTGTCAGCTGTCAAAAAACCACGTAAAATTTGAGGTTGTTTAAAAAAAATAATTTATTAATGATTTATGACTAGATAGAGGAAAAGGCAAATAAAACTACTATAATTGGTTAACTATAAAACCTGAGTATTTATTTAGTATATTGTAAAGAATACGCGTTTTCCATTAAAAATTAAAAGATATGTACCATTTTATTTTCATAAAATAATTCCAGTTCATTGCAAATTGTGAAAAATCGCGAAAGCCTCCAATAAAAAAAAAATCACGATAAAATTTAAACCTATACTTTATTACGAAAAATAGTTCATGGGCTAAATTTATTTAAATAAATTTAAAAAAAAAACAAAAACCAGAGCGCGAGATTTTAAAACTACAATAAAATAAAATGATAAAAGTAACTAAGTACTTACAACCCTGGCTACTAAACTTCACTTAATAACCAGCACTAATAAACCAAGATAAGTATACTACGGGCATACTTTAAGCCACTACTATTGATGCACCGAACTGACGAACTGTTCATCTCGCGATTCGGAACTAAATAAACGCTCACAAAAATTATTCTGTACAAATGAGTCCCCACGTTAGAAACAATCTGCGTCATCTCGCATTCC
The DNA here is from genome assembly GCA_963921995.1 of Oxystoma pomonae. Lineage (NCBI taxonomy): Eukaryota > Metazoa > Arthropoda > Insecta > Coleoptera > Brentidae > Oxystoma > Oxystoma pomonae. The sequence goes on along the minus strand of OY998164.1, from coordinate 85,361,890 downwards.
AATGTCTTCAAATTAGGGCAAAAATTATATTTCCCTGAATTAAAACCAAAGCAGGTCACCAGCTCAAAGTAGGTCACGAGATTCTTGCCTTTTCTTATTAAAACGTCTGATACACCAACATTCCTTCTTTAGAAAGGGGCCCGTGTTCCAAATTGGGGACCGTTTGACCCAGAAAAACAAAACCCCGTGATTTTAAAGAAATTCCAAAATGCTTACGAAAAATCAAGCCTGACGTCAATAAAAATTTGATATAAAACAGCAAATTGGGACCAGAGAAAAGCAGTCTAAAAACAACCAGCAAATTAGTTAAAAGGTTCAGCCTAGTGTTTCAAAAGTAATTGTTACAAGAACTAAGTCGTGTTAATAGTGCCAAAATGACTCAAAATTTAAGTGTCTCCTTTTAAGGATAAAAATTGTACTTTTATTGAATAAGTTAGTTAGTAGCGAAAAATGTTGGTGGCTCTCGAACTAGTGAAATCCCAAACTGTCTAGCATGTAAGTGTTTAAAAAACTGAAACGCTTAGGAACTTTGATATACAGTTGAACAATGACAAGGTATTTTGTTTTTAAACGTATTATCCTAGAGAGATACTGAAAAATAGTTTCAAAGATCAGTTCGAAAGATCAGTCTTTAATGAATTTCTAAGCATCAGTTTTAATTATAAATCAGTTCTGAAAAGCAGTGACTTACATAGTGGAAAATGCAGCAGCAGTAAAAGTGTCCAGTTTAATTTAAAAAGTTCTCAAAATGACTTTGCCACGAAAATATTTTGAGCCAGATAAAAGACGACAGACCCAGAACGTAAGAATTAAATATTAATAATATTAGAACAATGCATGTAGTTTATTGATTAGGAAGTTAAAATATCGGCTTATTTCTGGAGATGAATGTAAACGTTTGTATTATGGCTATTCTTTAACCGATACAGACACATGTATGAGTGAAGGAATTAAAATTAACGGAAGATTTTGTAGAATTATGTATGGATTGAACTTACATTTTAAATAAAATATTTATTATGTTTTGATCAAAAAATAAATCGAGTTGTCTATTTATAAATCCCAAAATTCAAGATTACTATGCACACTAAAACGCTCATGCCCAACATTGTAAAAAAATTGTGACGTCTCTTAAGGAGTTAAAAGTTATCCGCTCGAACTTTAGAAATAACCCTCAAGAGCCGATCTTCACATTGGTGTCAGAAGTGGGATAATTTTCTGGAATGGGATGATTTTCTGGAAAGGGATGATTTTCTGGAAGGGGATGATTGAAAAAAGAAAATATTAAAAAAAAAATCAGAAAAGTTTTAGGTCTCTACAGACAGTGCATAGTAAAAAAAAAAAATGTCAGCGAAGACAGTTTAACAGATAATTACGATATTATTTGAATATATATAGCCTAAACTTCCTAATGATAGGATAATAAGCGTTCAGAAATTGTTGAAGAAAATAGAATACTTGTTGTAGCCATTTTAGTATCATGAATATACCCAAGAAGTCATCATTTAAAGAAAAGTATACAGTGACCAAAATTAGTTCAAACATAGGGCAAATTTTAGAGTACTCTGGCATTTTAACAAAAGGCAAGATGGAATTTATATTGATTGAGAAGGTGTTGTGTACGCCTTTAAAAATGGTTTTGTTTGACCATGACTTAATTATTGATTGAGAATGCTTGTGTACGCATTTGAGAAGAGAAAATTGGCGTTGTGTAAGCCTTTATGAGAGGAAATTTGTGTTGTGTAAGAAGAAAATATTTGTTGATGAAACAGGAAATAAAAATTGTGTTTGTTCCACTTTGTACTAGAAGATTGCTGCACAGTTTGAAACAGGCAAGCAGTTTGAGAAAAGGAGTTAAAGAAGTTTTTTTTTGGGAAGCTTTAAAAAATCCGAGTTCTTTGTTACGCGCCAATAACTGAGGACTAGTGTTGGGACAGTTGTCGTCTGTCTTAAACACGTACTGAACCATGAGTATGACTGATTGCCCTAACAAAAGAAAAAAAAATATGTACTCCGAAAGAAAAATTGTTCCACTTTGTACTAGAAGATTGCTGCACAGTTTGAAATAGGCAAGCAGTTTGAGAAAAGGAGTTAAAGAAGTTTTTTTTTGGGAAGCTTTAAACAATCCGAGTTCTTTGTTACGCGCCAATAACTGAGGACTAGTGTTGGGACAGTTGTCGTCTGTCTTAAACACGTACTGAACCATGAGTATGACTGATTGCCCTAACAAAAGAAAAAAAAAATGTACTCCGAAAGAAAAATAATAGCGTAAGTGTAGAAAAATGTTAGAAATGTACAATGCTACAGGACGTTCAGAATCTACACAGAAAAGAGAGAAAGACGAGAAGGAAGTGGAACGCATGAATTTTCAATAAGAGAAAAAGTGATATAAATTGCCATGTAGGTAGTTAATCTATGCGTTGGTCCGGAGTGTTAAAAATATGTGTGACATAGAAATTTTGATGGTGTTAAAGAAAACTCTAAGAATGTTTGAAAGGCAACTACATAAAAATTAAAAGATGTCTTAAGTTGAAAGAAATTGTTTTGAAATTTATTGAGTTAAGACATTGCTCGTCAGAAACTATTTGTTCGGAAGGGTTGTAGGTCCTACAACTTCCGACATTAAACAGAAAGTTTGATGGTCTGAGAGTAGTTTCTTAACGATATGTATGGTAGAAGTAATTTCAGCAAACAATTACCAGTTCAGTGGTTTTAGAACCTTATGGTAATGCTCTTAGGAGATAGTAAATTACTTCTATACAGCAATTAGGATTGATCAAAGTTTTGAGGAATATTTTGGAAGAAATAATCAAAACAGATTGGTTTTGAGGAACAGGAGAACGATATGAGATAAAACAGCGGTCACGAGCAACGAAAGAAAGAATTTGGGAGATAAAATTGTTTTAAATAAACCAACAAGATGTTGACACAAAATAAAGTTAAAAAAATCAATAAAGTGAGGGCTGTCAGCAAAACCTATGGAAATGGCTAGAACAAAGTACGAGAAGGCGGTATGGAAGTGAATACAAAATATAAATCAGAGTATGAAATAAGACAAAAATTTGTTTTTGTCCAAAGTGAAAAATTTTAAAGGAAAGTGAAAAACTATCAAAGTAATTATAAATAGCGTGAGTGAAAAAAAAAATCACAATAAAAATGTTCTAATAAATTATGGTGATGATGTGAGAAGAAACTTTCCAGATTGATAATACAAGTAAAGGGATACTTGTGGAAGTTCCACGAGCACTATCGACGTACCAACTAGTATATCGATGACCAGTACCATAAGTCCTGTAACCCAACAGAAGATAGACAGAGATCGAAAATAAAACAGTCGAATCAAGTTGAAGAACCGCAGCATGAGGTAAAATTTGCAGAGCACTATTTAATGATATTGTATTGTTCTTTTTAATTTAATTTTTGTATTGATTGTTTTTTTTCTTATTTTTTTTTCTCCATTGTCATTATGGTAAAATAATTTTTATTTAGGTATATTCTTCAATATTTTAGATTTTTTTTAAGGTTTAGATTTTTTAAATATTTTTGGGTCTTACCTTCTGAGTCTAATAAAAAAAAACAGCGATCAAGTATCGGGACGTGGTTTTGAAAATAATAATACACAAAAACATGAAAGATATCTGGCTCATTTAAAAAGGCATAGAACGAAATAAATATAGGTCACTGGGACCCTCTTAAATTAGTTACGGTAGGTTAGGGTTTATGTTTACCAAAGAGCACGACGCGGGCCTTTAATATCACATTTCAAGTTCAATTCTAAATGAAAGAAGCATGTAGTAGGTATAGTACCTTATGTGACTGGAAAAATAATAGGGAAATATAAAAATGTTTGATTATAATTTTTAATACTCAAGAGTACTTTAAAGTTAATAAAACTAAAATTTTTATATTATCTATGGGTGCAATAAAGAAAAAAAAATCTTCTAATTAAGACTAAAAAGATGAAAATAGTTTTACATATTTTTATTGTTTGTAACACATATAATAGTTATTACAGGTACAGAAACTTAAACTAGGCTTACCTTTGAATTGAATTTTAAAAGTAGTAGATTTATACGGAAACCTCTGTTATTATATTCACGTTTATAAACGAAATTTCACAACTAACTGCACCTTGTAACCTACGAAATCTGCCTATAAGTGTGCCTAACCCAAGAGGGTATTAGATTTCATAATTTACGACCAAATAAAGATCTTCCGAGAACTTTATTTGAACCGAAATAGGGAGGAATGTAAAGAATACGCGTTTTCCATTAAAAATTAAAAGATATGTACCATTTTATTTTCATAAAATAATTCCAGTTCATTGCAAATTGTGAAAAATCGCGAAAGCCTCCAATAAAAAAAAAAATCACGATAAAATTTAAACCTATACTTTATTACGAAAAATAGTTCATGGGCTAAATTTATTTAAATAAATTTAAAAAAAAAAACAAAAACCAGAGCGCGAGATTTTAAAACTACAATAAAATAAAATGATAAAAGTAACTAAGTACTTACAACCCTGGCTACTAAACTTCACTTAATAACCAGCACTAATAAACCAAGATAAGTATACTACGGGCATACTTTAAGCCACTACTATTGATGCACCGAACTGACGAACTGTTCATCTCGCGATTCGGAACTAAATAAACGCTCACAAAAATTATTCTGTACAAATGAGTCCCCACGTTAGAAACAATCTGCGTCATCTCGCATTCCAATGTCTTCAAATTAGGGCAAAAATTATATTTCCCTGAATTAAAACCAAAGCAGGTCACCAGCTCAAAGTAGGTCACGAGATTCTTGCCTTTTCTTATTAAAACGTCTGATACACCAACATTCCTTCTTTAGAAAGGGGCCCGTGTTCCAAATTGGGGACCGTTTGACCCAGAAAAACAAAACCCCGTGATTTTAAAGAAATTCCAAAATGCTTACGAAAAATCAAGCCTGACGTCAATAAAAATTTGATATAAAACAGCAAATTGGGACCAGAGAAAAGCAGTCTAAAAACAACCAGCAAATTAGTTAAAAGGTTCAGCCTAGTGTTTCAAAAGTAATTGTTACAAGAACTAAGTCGTGTTAATAGTGCCAAAATGACTCAAAATTTAAGTGTCTCCTTTTAAGGATAAAAATTGTACTTTTATTGAATAAGTTAGTTAGTAGCGAAAAATGTTGGTGGCTCTCGAACTAGTGAAATCCCAAACTGTCTAGCATGTAAGTGTTTAAAAAACTGAAACTCTTAGGAACTTTGATATACAGTTGAACAATGACAAGGTATTTTTTTTTTAAACGTATTATCCTAGAGAGATACTGAAAAATAGTTTCAAAGATCAGTTCGAAAGATCAGTCTTTAATGAATTTCTAAGCATCAGTTTTAATTATAAATCAGTTCTAAAAAGCAGTGACTTACATAGTGGAAAATGCAGCAGCAGTAAAAGTGTCCAGTTTAATTTAAAAAGTTCTCAAAATGACTTTGCCACGAAAATATTTTGAGCCAGATAAAAGACGACAGACCCAGAACGTAAGAATTAAATATTAATAATATTAGAACAATGCATGTAGTTTATTGATTAGGAAGTTAAAATATCGGCTTATTTCTGGAGATGAATGTAAACGTTTGTATTATGGCTATTCTTTAACCGATACAGACACATGTATGAGTGAAGGAATTAAAATTAACGGAAGATTTTGTAGAATTATGTATGGATGGAACTTACATTTTAAATAAAATATTTATTATGTTTTGATCAAAAAATAAATCGAGTTGTCTATTTATAAATCCCAAAATTCAAGATTACTATGCACACTAAAACGCTCATGCCCAACATTGTAAAAAAATTGTGACGTCTCTTAAGGAGTTAAAAGTTATCCGCTCGAACTTTAGAAATAACCCTCAAGAGCCGATCTTCACATTGGTGTCAGAAGTGGGATAATTTTCTGGAATGGGATGATTTTCTGGAAAGGGATGATTTTCTGGAAGGGGATGATTGAAAAAAGAAAATATTAAAAAAAAAATCAGAAAAGTTTTAGGTCTCTACAGACAGTGCATAGTAAAAAAAAAAAATGTCAGCGAAGACAGTTTAACAGATAATTACGATATTATTTGAATATATATAGCCTAAACTTCCTAATGATAGGATAATAAGCGTTCAGAAATTGTTGAAGAAAATAGAATACTTGTAATATTGTGACGTCTCTTAAGGAGTTAAAAGTTATCCGCTCGAACTTTAGAAATAACCCTCAAGAGCCGATCTTCACAATATGTTTTCACATCGTAATCAATACGTATTGAAAAGATTGTCTTTTTTTTCTTTCATAGAGCATGTTCTCTGTTCCGACAAAGAGCGTGACATATGAAGAACAAGATGCTTGATATTCGATACGTATTGAATACAATGTGAAAACATACTATAATTATAATTATTACATCACCAGACCAACCCAACCCATTTTTCAGTTTCTTTGATGTGCAAAAAAAAAGGTGAATTATTCGCTTAGCGATATCATTTTTTTTTGACATTCTAAACCTTTTGTAAAAGGTATCTTCATCACATTCTTTGAAAAATCCTTCTTGGTAGGTATTCCATTAATTACAAAGTCTAATTCTTCATCTTCTTCATCATCCCAAAGAAGTTTCATTTTAAGCACAGACGACTATTATAATCACAGAAATATTTTAAGGCAATGGAACAGTTTTATAATCTGATTAAATTAGTGGCTTTTGTTTAAAAACATAATGAAAAAAATACCTCACATAACCTCAAAATGCGCTTAAGCTGAAGTATTTCTACGGCTTATCTTAACTGTAGCTTAAGTGCCACTTACATTACAAATTTTGAGGTTAAATTTGCCGTGTTTGTTTTTTTTTAAAGTGGTTTTAAACTTGTTCTTTACTTGAGATGGACGAATTATTGCAGATTTTGATGTTCGGCTTTTTGGCAACAATTATAACTGCCATTTATATAAAGAAGAAAAAAAATAAAGTGATAGGTAGAAGAAGATACAGGAGAATGTGGATCCGAGAAAGTTACCGTAAAAGGCGTTCTCAGGGGCTCTACCACAATTTAATAACAGAGTTAAAAATAAATGATCCCATTTTATTTTTTAATTTTGCGAGAATGACTCCAACTTCATTTGAAAAATTATTAAACCTATGTGGACCATTTCTACAAAAACATTCTCCAAGAGATGCTATTAACCCAGGACAGCGTTTAATTTTGACTTTACGATTTTTGGCTACCGGCGACTCATACCCAAGTTTGGGTTATGCATTTCGAATTGCACCATCAACAATTTGCAAAATAATTAAAGAGACATGCGACATAATATGGAAAGTCATACCAATTAAACCGTTATCAAAAGATGACTGGTTAAGAATTGCTGAAGATTACTATAACCTTTGGCAATTACCAAACTGTGTAGGAAGTATAGATGGGAAGCACATTAGAATTAGATGTCCTCAAATTCAGGCTCTCGATTTTTTAATTATAAAAAATATTTCAGCACTATTTTACTGGCTATTTGCGACGCCAAGTACAATTTTATATATGTTGACATTGGGTCCTATGGGGCTCAAAGTGATGGAGGTGTTTTAAGAAATAGCCTATTTGGACAAAAGCTGGCTTCAGGAGAACTAAATCTTCCAGGAGGAAAAAATTTGCCAAACACTGACATTATGGCACCATTTTACTTTGTTGGTGATGAGGCCTTTTCTCTTCAGATGAACCTCTTCCGACCATTTAGTAAAAGGAGAAATGTGGCCATGCCTCAAGATGAGAAAATTTTTAACTATAGGTAGGTTAATGTTGTTGTTGTGTTGCTGTTGCACCTTTAATAAAAAGCTGAGCAGGCTGTTAGTCACCTCACTACTGATAACCAACCTAGTACAAAATTATAGTGTTTTTATTCTTGATTAAAATGTGTGTTTTCTTTTTAATCAGATATAATGATACCTATTAATTTTTTAATAGGTGAGCATGGTATTAATTCAATAATATAATATGATCTTTTGTTTTTTCAGATTATCCCGTGCTAGAAGGACTATTGAAAATGCAAACCTGAGATTGCAGATTCAATTGTAAATATATATATAAAAAAAGAAAATGGAGATTTCTATTGCCATAGTACCTTTGTAGATCGGGAAGTAAATGGTGAAGTAATACCTGGCCAATGGAGGCAAGAAATTGAAGGTGATGGAGCTTTGGAAGCTGTAGAACTTCGCTTTGGAAACAGAAATGCTCCAAGATCTGCATGGAGGGTAAGAGATATGCTTAAAGAATATTTAAATGGAATAGGTAGTTACATTTGTCCTTGGCAAAATGAATATATTAATAGGACACATTGACACGATTTGTAATTAAGTAGTTTAAACAGTGTGTACACTTAAGTTCGCAGCATATGGGAAACTCTCAGGTAAACTTTTTTATTATTAACCTATGATAAAGTTATTCCTCATAGAAAATTGTGCATGGTCTGAAACCTAAAATGCAACCATCAGATATTAATTTTTTTCAGTAGTACCTATACAAGGTAGGTATGTCAAATAATATGAATTTTGCTCAAGAATAAAGTAGTTTCATTTGTTATAATATCGAAAATTATTTTTTATAAATATGTATGCATGCAAAAAAATCCCATATTTTATGCTGTAAACTTAAGTGGGGCATCACTTAATAATCGCATGTATAGGGTTGCTTAAGAGTCTGTTTTATTTTATTTTACTTTTTAAAACATTTTTTATAAGTTATAAGTGTTTTACCATTAGATATTTGCTACTTAAAAAGAAAATTTTTATATTTTTCCATGTAAGTATTCAGCATTTTAACATAATCACATATTCGAGGGATAGGACACTCCAAATTTTTTCTGAAATACATGTATTTAACTTTTTTTTTGTTATTTCAAAGTATTTTAATGTATTTCAAACCAAATTTGTACACCTATTTCAGGGGCGTCCCACCCCTCGGGTATATTAGTTTAATAATAGGATATAGGTTTGCCTAAATGTGTTTATTTCTACCATTGCCTGATCCATCTTTACCAAGTTTCTTTTTTTTTTTAAATAATTATGTATAAGTTTATAATAAAAAAAGTATTTGCTAATTAAAACGAATCTTTCTATATTTTTCTATATACTGATAAGTAGGTAGGTATTTAGTATTTTAACATAATCACAAATAACTAAAAGAAATGAAAAAACAAGTTTTTTGCACTTCAGTGCAAAATGAACTTCTTGGATTTCGATTGCTCACACAAGAAGTTCATTTTGCACTAAAGTACAAAAAACTCTTGTTTTCTCGTTAGATTTGCGGGGCCACAGCCATCTTCCGTTTGTTACTTAAAGAAATACCTAAGCTATGAACTAAAATATCATTTTTCCATATACCTACTTTAACATAATCACAAAAAACTTAAAGAAATAAAGTTATGAACTAAAATAGAACAACATTTAGGAAAATATATTTTTTATGACATATTGCTTTGCAGTCAGCCTCAACAAATATTTAAAAAAAAAGAAAAATGTTAAAGTCTTAAAAATATAAACAAGAAACAAAACTTACAAACGAATAGAACACAACATACTTTTTAAAGACGATCCTGTCAATCTTTGGTAAGAAAAGAATATTTTCTAATTTGTAACTATCTTTAAATCTAAAAACTTATCACTGTTACTTAAAACTCATTTTTCTTAATTATTTATTTTTTTCTTTTCATTTGCAACATTCTTATAATTGTTTCATCAATAATTTGGAAAACTCTCTTAACTCTGCACATAAATAGTTTTCAAAATCATCTATTTTGCTTTCAGTCTTTTTGGTTTGTTTAGAAACTGCTTCCTCCATTGTGTTGCTAACTTTACCCAAAATGCTTACAAAAGGATCCACAGGAACCTCCGGTGCTCTGCGCCTTTTATTTGCCTTATGTTTAACACAAATATTAGCAGCGTGAGGAGGCTTTATGTTTCTTTTATTTATAGTTTTTGGTGTGCTTTCATTTCTACACAAATTGGTGTTCATTAATATATTTTGACAATTCTCCGAAGGCTTCTCAGTTTCACTAGTAGCACAAGAAGCACTGTTTTCTTTTTGCATGTTTTTCTTGCAAAAGGTAAATTTCTTGGTAAATTTTCATTGATCGAAAAACTTGCATCATTGTGTCTTGAGAACTTACCATTGTTTCCTCAGTATTACTATCAATATTTAAAAAAGTATCCATTGGAATAGGAGGGTGATTTAAATTGAAGCTACTGGTTCTCTTTTCAAACAAACCGGTTGTTGTGCTAAAAAAAAAGATAAAGCTTTTTATAGAAAAATGATATTTTATTTGAGATAATCTTGACAAAAAATAGGTATGGTTTAGGTGTAAACGGTTATAATTATTTATTGTGTTCCTGGATAAACCCGCCTTAAGTTACCTAAGAATATCACTGAAAATACAGTAATAATAAAACATGCAATAACTTACCTCCTGGGAGAAATGTTGTCAAACATGTATTGAAAAAAAGACATATACGGCCATTCTGCTAATTGTGAAGCTGGTGCGCCACTTCTCGTCATGGCTTCAATTTTATTTTTCTGCCGGTGGTACTTCTCCCTTAGTGACTTCCACCTTTTCTTGCACTCTTCAACTAAAAAAAAGGAGCCACCTGACATGGAAATAACCTGCTTCTTCCCTTTCTTACCAGTCATGTCTAATGAACGGGCGATATTTTCGAATGCAGTCTCCTTTAATACCCGATTGCTGTAGGCCCTCGATTCAGGATTATAAATTGCGGGATAGTTACAGACCATTCTCAGAAATAATTCGTTATTTTCAATAATAGGTAATAATTTTCATACTCTTCTACATCCGAATCCATGTTGCTTTTGGAAAAACGAAAGAAATTTATATTTAACCCAAACAAATTTATATTTCTAACCTTAAAATTGACGAATTTGCTTGCCGTTCGCAAGCGCTCAACAAAATTCGACCTTGACTTCAAACTTGAATTCGATTTTTTTAAAATGTAAATGATTCTAAATCACAGGCCGACGTTTTTGAACTTTCGAAAAGTTACAGAAAGAAAATCCACTGTTTGTAACTAATTTAGGGTTGCTGAGTGCGAATATGATAACCGTTTTCCTCCATTAGCTCGTATTATAGTATAATAGTCAGTATAATAGTATTACTATGTTGGGAATTTGGAACCTTTGGTTGCACTAAAACAAAATTATGATTGTTTTCCACAAACCAAAACTACACTTTTTTGCACTCGACGCGCGTTTCGCTAACAACGTTAGCATCATCAGGAGACGATAAACAATGAACTAAATTAATCTACGCTCTATCTTATATACAATCCTTTAGTGGGCGGAGATAAGACCAATAATTTGTGATTGATCACGATTTTTAATCCTATCTCCCCTCTATCAAAGAATAAAGTGTACTAAACGGGATGAGTCCTCTATCTTTATTTAAACTATTTCTGGATTTAATGATTTCCATACTTTCATATGCATTCAAAAGTCTTTTGTTTGGTACACTTTTTAGAAGTTTTAGGTTATCTAATGTGAATCTATGATTGTTTTCAAAAGCATGCTCGGCCACACTTGACTTTTCTGTTCTTCCGTATTTTAAGCGTGCTAAGTGTTCTTTAAAACGTGTTTGAATAGAGCGTCTCGTTTGGCCAACATATTTTTTGTCACAATCCATGCAACTAATTTCGTAAATTCCACTTTTTTCTAGAACTGTAGTTTTATCCTTGGGATTTCCTAGTAAGCTTCTTATTGTGTTACCTGATTGATATACTATTTTAAGATCAGTGTTATTAAATACTTTGTGTAATCCTTTCGTATAATTAGGATTATAAGGAATTGATACAAATTTTAGTCGCAGGTATCTTTTTGTCTGAAAAAGGTAGAATTCCGAAAGGTCTTTTGAAAAGAATGTCTATTTATCAGCTTATTTATTAAGCCTTCGTCGTAACCGTTTTCGCCAGCTATATTCCTAATCCTATTCTTTTCTGCTTCAAATCTTTCTTTGTTTAAGGGGAAATTTACTAATCTATATGTTAAGAAGTGCAAACTTGCAAGCCTATGTTGTAAGCAATGAAAAGAGTCATTTGGAATATACCTGTTGGTGACCGTGCCTTTTCTGTATAGGTCAAAGTCCAATTTATTTTTATTTCTTATAACTAAAGTGTCTAGAAATGGCAGTGTACCGTTGTTCTCTGTTTCATAAGTAAATTTAATAGTGGGTAATTTGTTATTTATTTTTTCCATAAAATTTTCAACACTAGTTACTTTAGTGTTGAATACTGCAAACACATCGTCTACATACCTGAACCATACTCTGGGGAAATACTCAAATTCTTTACTTATATCTGATTCAAATTTGCTCATAAATAGGTTTGCGATAAAAGGTGATAAACTATTACCCATTGTGGTTCCTTCTAATTGCTGGTAGTAGTTATTTTTATATTGAAAGTAATTTTGATTCATGCAGAGTTTTGTTAAAGATAGGTATTCTAAAGTCTGTTTGTCTTCTAGATTGTTTTTTCTTAGTAGTTCCTCCAGGTATTGTAAGGTATTGGGGATCGGCACACTAGGGAACAACGAACTAACATCAAACGAGATTAAAATTTCACCTTCTTGGAGTGAAATATCTTTAACTTTGTTGATAAATTCAAGGGAATTTTGAACAGAAAAACCTTTTTCCTTTATCGGTAAATTTTCAAACTCGTTTGCTAGCCATTTCGAAATGTTGTAAGTAGGTGATCCTACAGCAGAAACTATAGGTCTAACCGATTTTCCAGGCTTGTGGATTTTCGGAAGACAATACAGTTTCGGCATAGTGGGATTGCTTACGTGTAGTTTATATTTAATATTTTCAGTAATAATATTGTTACATTTTTTAATTGTGTTTTTTACTTCGTTAATCATCATTAATCACAAATTATTGGTCTTATCTCCGCCCAATAAAGGATTATATATAAGATAGAGCGTAGATTAATTTAGTTCATTGTTTATCGTCTCCTGATGATGCTAACGTTGTTAGCGAAACGCGCGTCGAGTGCAAAAAAGTGTAGTTTTGGTTTGTGGAAAACAATCATAATTTTGTTATAATAGTATTACTAAATTAATGTGTGCAATATGTACTTCAATCAAAATGCAAAAAAGACCATCAGTTTTACTTCTTTCTTTTATGAAACGACGGATCTTCTCTTTTCACTGACCAGCAGTAGTCTCATCTTTCATTGCAGAGTCCCAGCGTCCTTGATATCGAGTTTCCATCATTCTTATATCCTTATGAAACTGCTCTCCCATTTCATCGCTAACATCTCCAAGATTTTTTGGAAAGAAGTAGCGATGTGAGCGAAGAAAGTGGATTTTCAAGGACATGCGACATCCCAAAACTTTATGTGAGACCAGAAGTTGCTGCACTAGTCCTTCGTAATTTTCGTTTTTATTTTTGCCCAAAAAACCTTTCGTATCATTGACAAAGGCACGCCATGCATCTAACTCCTTTTCATTTAAAGTCTGTTCAAACAATTCATCACGCATCAATTTACGAATATCAGGTTCTATAAAAATTCCTTCTTTTAATTTAGCATCACTTAATTTTGGAAAGAACTGTTTAAGGTAACTAAATCCTGCGCCCTCTTTGTTTATAGCTAATATGAAGAGCCGTAAGCCGTAAGCCATAAGGGTCACATAACACATTAGGCAGCATACATGAGGAGCCCAGCTTTTATCTTGATCACCGATTTTCCAGTTGAAATAAAAATAGTATGCTTTTTTGACAACATCATTCATAGGTCTAATTTGTGACTGTACCGCAAATACTCCACAAATGTAACAAAATCGGTCCGGTGAATTTTTACAAACTCTACGAGAAGAACCTGACATGTTGCAATAGCGGAAAAACGGCACACAATGTAGAGCTAGAGTATCTACTAAGAATAATAATAGCACGAATGAAGAAATCAAAAACAATGAAACACACGTAAAATACTCTTAACTTATCACTTATGTTATGTTTTAAAGCGAAACTGACTTTGTCTACTCACGCGATACTGCTGGCGCCTTATATATTTACGCGCCTTATAGTCTAGAAGGTTCGAGCAAATCCGCGACTCCGTGCCATTGTCGCCACATAGACGAGGCGGTCTTACCTGTTCGTACAAAACAATAGCCAATGACAAAGTGACAAAGGCTCCCCCGCCCCACTACCATTAATTAACCATTGCCAAAGCTGTTATTTTGATAGAAACTCAAGTCGACCTTTAAGAATATAGTAGAAATGGCAGCCACGCATAACGTGAAATTACGAGATAATCGAGCAAAACTGTTATCATTGCCATAATCAGCGATCCAAAATTAGTCAGTGAAAATGGTTTTCCTTTCTGTAACTAAGCTGACGTCGGCCTGTGTTATTACACCACCAGACTAACCCAGCCCATTTTTCAGTTTCTTTACAACGAATTTGCAAAAAAAAGGTGAATTATTCGCTTAGAGAAAAAAAAAATGATTTTTTTTTGGACATTCCAAACCTTTTGTAAAAGGTATCTTCATCTCATTTTTTGAAAAATCCTTCTTGGTAGGTAATACATTAATTACAAAGTCCAATTCTTCATCTTCTTCGTAATCCCAAAGAAGTTCCACTTTAAGCACAGACCAGTATTACAATCACAGAAATATTTTAAGGCAACGGAACAGTTTTATAATCTGATTAAATGAATGGCTTTTGTTTAAAAAAAAAAAATACCTCACATAACCTAAAAATGCGCTTAAGCCGAAGTAATTCTACGGCTTATCTTAACTACAGCTTAAGTTCCACTTACATGCTATTCTACACCCTTGCAAAACAAAACTAAAGTTTAAGCTCGGCTTACATGTCAAGCCAAACCCGTGCACACGGGCATTAGGCTTGTAGAAACGCGCCTATTGTAAACACAAACATAAGGAGGCCACACTTTACTAAAAAAACTAATATACGAATAAAACAATTTTTTTAAAATTATTAAACATTTTATTATAAAAAATTATTCTTACAAGCTTATTATGGACAAAACAAGACCACAATTGTGCGAATAAGAAAAAAGTATCGAGAAGAATGAACTGTTACTACTACCCTCTGTCTATGAGCTCCATTAAGTGGTTGGAATTTCTGGGAACAATATTTATTCGTGTCAACTTTTTTGCTATAAGGCCTCACACATTTTCCATGGGATTGGCGTCAGTTTTTGCCGGCCATGGCAAAACCTCGATGTTGTTTTGCTGGAACCACTGTTTAGAAATGCGTGCGGTATGGATAGGATAGTTATATAAAAAGAGCCCCATGTCCTCTCGCCGATATCTAACTCCACCCACACATTTACTGAAAATCTTCCAGACCGGTCTTCGTTCCCAGCAATATATTTTTCGAGATAGCGTGTTCGTGGCGGGCGATATACTAAAATTTGTTTGCTCACCAATTGTCCACTTGTTGCCAAAATTCTTCTTCTTGGCAGCAACGCTCAAGTCTAGAACGGCTTATCCGTCTGGGGCGATCGCAAATGGGTGGTCTTCAAGAAAGTCGATCAGTTGCTGAGGCGTACTGACTTGGGTCAAGCCAGTGCCTCACCTTCGTCGAATAGTTCCTTCTTCTTGATACTTTCTTCTTATTCTTACAATTGTAGCCTTGTTTCGTCCATAATGAGCCGCTACTCTTCAAACCGTCCAACCACCGTCTAATTTTGCCAAAATTTGGGCTTTTTCGAATTCGTTTAGTTGGGGCAATTTTAAATATAAGCGTATGACAACAACAAAATCTGGCAGTGATATTTTTTGTCAATTTGAAATACCTAAAAGGTTACTGAGTTGTAGTAGTAGCGGCTCGTAACATGTAAAACTGATGAGGCACCAAGATTTTTGAAAGTATAAAATCCACTTTTCACGGTCGCAAATTTTTTGTGAAGGGTTGTATAGTAAGGCACTTTATTACCTAGTGACATAAATTCTCGCCTAAAATACCATGTCTTAAATGCGAAAATGAAAATTTTAAGATATTAGAAATGCGCAGGTAAATTCTAAACGTTGTCTTTTTGTCATTCATTTTCTTAATGTGGATGATTTAATTTTTGCACTGACATCTTACATTAAAAAAACATTTTAATTGAAACATTTTTTTATTAGAGTTGTTATCTACAAAGGAACAAAAAAAAATCATACAGATAAGTAATAAATACTTAAAACCTAAAAAGAACTAAAAAAATAGTTATACTAAAGTTTGTAAATCAGAGGTATTCTTCTTTCTTTTAACATTACAAATTTATCAATTATATCATCATAAAATTTATCACTTTCGTATAGAGTTTGTAAAAGATATTTTTCTATGGAAAGAATTTCCAGTGCGGAAAGTCTGACCTGCGTTATTTTTGATCTTAAATAGGATTTTATCCTTTTTAAACATGAAAATGATCTTTCAGCACTGACGCTTGTAACTGGGATAGTTAAAACAAGATTACAAAGTTTTTGAGTCTCAGTAAAAATTTCACGTAAGTCCATATCAATAATTAATTTCAGAATTTCATGGCAGTCTTTATTTTATTTATAATTAATTTTTAATCGGTCTAGGTCAAACTTTTTTTGATATGCATTTTCTAAACTATCAATAAATTTTTTCGGCAAATTTTTGGATATTCATCGAATTTTGAAGTGTACAATCTAAATCTTTAAATCTTCTTTGTAACTTGTGTGTAACTTAATACATTAAATGATATTCTTTGAAAATACCTTTCTCGGATTTTTTACGGACAATTGGAACCCTTGTTATATTTTTAGTTTTTTCGAATAATTCCTCAAAAACCTCGTATTTTCTAAGATCTTGTAATCTTGAAAAGCATATTTTAATTTGCGTAATGCACATATTTACACCTAGATTAACTTATTGTAAAAATTGGTACATGATATCCGTAGTGGTAAATATGTCTTAGAAAATTAAAACCAAAAATAAAAATTCAACATTTTCAAAGTTTTTCAGAAAACCTTGTGCCATGACTGTAGATTCTGAATTTAATGAAGGATTTTCAAAAATATCTTGAAAAACACTAAGTTTTCGTAATTATTAGCAACAAACAAGAGAATTTTTTATCGACCTTGTTTCCCATGCTTGAGGGATTCTTTTGCCAACAATTCTATCGAGAACCGAAGTTCTCTTGGAGGATTTGTGGAAAAAGGACGCCAACTCCCCTAACGTATTAAAAAATATTCTATTACTACGAATATTGTTGGTCGACTTTTGCAAAATTAAATTCAGTCGATGAGCTGCACAATGAGTAAATAAAGCGTTTGGTGCCACTGACTTGATTTTCGCCTGTAAGCCGTTTAATTCACCAGACATAACTGCCGCCCCATCATAGCATTGTGCCACTAACTTACTTTCAAAAGAGTGTGACTTCAGGAACTCTGTAAGCAACTGAAACAAAGCTTCTGCCGTGGTGTCGCCACTAACGTCAAAAAATCTCAAAAATCTTTCGGTGATCTCACCAGACTCGTTTATAACCGCACACAATGACTGATATGTTATCTGATTCAGGTATATGCTTTGTAATCTGATTCACTAATTTCTCGCAGAATGTAATCTTTCATGTAATCTTCAATTATGGATATTAGCTCATTTTGAATTGTCTTTGACTGTCCCGAAAAAACCGATTCAATATCTTTCATATGTTCCTTAATTTTTTGATTTCGCCGCACCAGGCATTGAAAAACTTCTTTAACGTTTTCACGATTTATTGAAGATTCTGATTCGTCATGGCCTCGAAACGCCAGTTCCTGTTTTCCCAACAAAATAGTGGTATCAATCAGTTAAGTTCAAAGTAACCTATTTTTCCTTACCTTTTCATTATGAATCATTTTTGAATAGCTGGAATTTTCCTGCAAAACTTCTTCAATTGTATTTATGTTTCTGGGTAAAACTTTAAGTGAAAAGCAATTTTTAATGTGCTCTTGTGATCCAGAGTGAAGTTTTGCCGATCTGGATGAATTTTTAAGATCGGAATGTCCATCAAGGGTCCAAACATTCTTAGATGTACCCACCAATAAACAAGGTAAACGCTCCCACTTAGCCAATCGTACTTCTCGTACCAGCTCTTATGAAAACTCCTTGCCGCTTTTTTTTATCTACACTCTATACTTAAAATAGTTAAAAGTCTGCAGTTGGCCTGCCATTTTCCAATAACTCCCTCTTTTCAAAAGTATTTCGGCGTACAAATGGCACACTTATCATAGACATTACACAGTCATGAATTCGAAAACTCATTTAAAAAAAAAAATATATAAAAACTGAATTTTATTTATAAAAGCTCAAAAACAATAAAGTTGCACTGTTGGCGGAGGACTACAACAGATAATAGGGGGCGACCGTTACGTAATTTTCCTGGGTGCTACAATATCTTATTTATTTCATAGTTTGCCAATAAAGAGTTGTGAATTCTCGAACGAACCTGAAATAATCGCCAGCCAGCATGCTCCGGCAGACCCAGCGCGGCATTGGTGAAGTGGGTTTCTCAGTCGCCTCATGGCAACATCCCACAACATAGCAATAAAATATTGCACGTATATCCAGCGTATATACGAAAACGGAGAAGGATATTGCCCTGGATATCACCCAGATATTCACCCGACGTGCATAGGAGCTCCAAAAGATCCAATTTAGATCCAGAGGTACCCATTAGGTAACATCCACTGAATATATGTTATAAGTATATTCTTAACATGTATTAATTACTCCACAAAAATATTCGAGTTATATTCTATTACACCAAATTTGATGTTCTATGGTATATCCATTATGGTATATATTTATATAGTATATGCTGTCGATATCCGTCACGATAAACAAAATATATATTTGTCCAAATTTTAGTTTATATATAACAATGGTACATCCATAAAAGTATATTCTTTTCGTATCCACAATATTTTATTGAGGGTATATGTTTATATTACTGCAATATACTAATCCTTATAACACTGATGTATTCAACGAAGAATGTTCATTACAAATCTAGGTTTTGTATATACCCTGTCATTTATATTACAACAATATATCCACTTAGCACAATACCAATAATAGGTCGCATCCTAAATTTAGAATAATTAACGTGAGTAAAATTAACATCAGAAACACATGCTCTTACATAAATAAGCATTTTTTTATATGTAGTTTAAAATGGTAGAAAATATCGTTTCTTATGTTATTTATATATCAAAAAAATAAACGGTATCACGTAAAAAAGTGCTGTTTGTTAGTAAAAAAACCTAAAATGCCTAAATTTCATTTTTTTTTAAAAATGAAACGCCTTAGACAGCAAATATTTTTTACAACAATGGTTTCAAATTTTTAAAGGTTTTTTTAATAAGAAACAAACGCTTTTTTCTCATTTTTTAATTTAAGTAGTTGAATTACATTTTTTTTTATTTTATTTAGAAAATACAGAATTAAGCTTTCCATTAAAAAATTTAGTTTAAGTCAAGGAGAGCAAAGCAGAATATTAAGACTCGCAGGTACCATATCGCATTATTACCAGTACATATCCTTATGTTTATCTCTATTCTTTTTGGTGGTTGATATCTGTCTCTATCTGCAGCATCCTTATCAATTTTCTATGACAATATGAAGCTTTTTATTCATGGTGGTGCGTAAAGAAAGGGAATTTCTTCTTGCTGCAGCTACATCTGGGAATAAAATATTTTTATAAACAGATAATACGTGACATATTCATTTTTTAATCAGTTTTTATGAGTTTTTATTCAGTTTGTTGGTGGTATAAAGCAACATTTTATAATAAAAAAAAAATATTAAAATGCCATGGGCAAAAATTTTCTTAAAAATGTGTTATTTTAATCTTTGAGATACATTGCTGTAAAACAAAAATTTTAGAAAAAATTAAGTTTATAAAAAAATATAAAGCCAAAACTTTTGAAAAAGTAATGTTTAACTTTAGTAACAAATATAAGTAAAGAAAAAAATTATACAAGTTCTCTAGACTCAAAAAAAGGTTTATGCCAATTTCTGGTAAATTAATGCGTGAATATCTTGAGCACTTATTTTATATGGGACCTTTCGGACATCATCGCTTTAGTTTTTAAAAAGAATAGTCTATAAAAAGACACACACAAAAATTTTTTTGTGGCGTCTTAATTTTGCTTTAAAATGAATTAAAAAAAAGTTCCCGACAGTTTATATCACCTACCCTGCCAAGTCTAGATGTTAAGATGGCCGCCAGGATTAGAGTCTTTTTCCATGTTAAGGAACCAAATATATAATTTTTGTTGTTTCAAAATTGAGAGGCATAGTAAAAACTACCCATATTTCCATTAAAAGTCCACCTGAAATAAAAATTTGGTGATCAACAGTTACCATTCCTACCGATTTTATCAGGGCAGAACTTATTTTTGAGTCTTAATTTCACAAAATCCTTAAATTGTTGCTGATAGTAAAATAAAACTTTAATATTTTATACAGGGAATTTTCACAGATAATTCAAGAAAATGAATTATGTACTGCTAAAGTCACTTTATTAGGATAAAAGATACATAAAAAATAAAAATTACAACTTTGAAATAATAATCAATTAATAATAAATATTGTTCGTGGGTCTCTATTTAGGTAGGTATTTAATTTCCTGAAACCTCGTCCAGATTTGGGGCAGACTGAAATGTTTACCTAAATTATTTATGTTTATAAAATGGCTTGATTTTTGGTATGAAAAAAATGGCCAAGGTGCATTTTTTTCTGACTCCACCATTTATGAATAAAAAAACTTTATCGGCTTTATCTACTTACCCTGCAGTCCCCAAGAGATGTAAAGTTACCAAAGATGGTGGGCACAACCAACCAAATTTTCAACAAGTGTCCATCTGAAATAAAAAATAAAACCATACAACTTATATATTTGCTTTTAGAGGTCTAATAGGAAAGTAGAAAAATAAAAGTTTCAAAAGGATTCTTCTTTTCCAATAAACATAATTTAAATAAGTAAAATAAAAATATAGATAAATAACTTTAAATTAATTAGCACAAAATTTTTATAAATGTACAGGACGCTTATTCTTGACGGCGCGTGAGGTGAGGTGAGTTCATTTCCCTGTTGAAATAGGTGGCGAAAGTAAGCTCACCTCACCTCACGGACCGTCAAGAATAAGAGTCCAGAAATGTGGGTGTCTGTGATTTACGAAGTGATTTATCAGCTTTCTAATTTAATATTTGGTAAACACAAAACCCAGTTTTTTTACATTTTCGTAAGAAAACCAACCAATACAACCCAACTCAACCCTAAAAAGGTTGTTTTCGCTCTAGATATAACCGTCGTCGTAACTTTAGACACTGTGAAACAAAAATGCAAAATACACTGCCTCCCATATAGGTCAATGTTTCTTTTAATTTTACATTATAAACCTAGCTTTAGATAACACAACACCTGCTGTTCAGTTGACATTGACCCTTCTCTGTCCCTTTTTTACGCAATGCGTCAACGTCGAAAAGCAACATATATCATCAAGTTGAAATTCAGCCATATATATAGATGCATTTATTTCATCTGACGCCACCATTTTGAGCCCACACGAATAAAACAATCGCGTTTATCTCCTTACCTGCAACAACTGGATGTAAGATAGGAATTCCCAAGGGGATAGTCCATTGTAGTTTAATCCAACCGATAATAATAAAAAAATTTGTTTTACAAAACGGCACAAACTCACTGCACACAAGTCGATAAACAAGGGAAACAAGCTTAGTTCCGTATTTGCGATGCAGAGGAAGGATTTATTAAGCTCGTATCTGATTCGTTGAATTGAAACCACGTGGTATACGCGCTAACGAATCAAAATGCGAAGAGGAAAACCGAGCTTGTAGGGTCGTATACACCGCTAAGTGGTTTATATTTAAGGCTCCCTCACTAAAGGAATCCTTTAATAAATTTCATCAATTTAAGGTTTTTTGATTCACTGAGATAAGAAAATATATATGAGACCAGGGACCATGTGCATCGACAAGTTAAGTGGCCACTCGGAGAGAATGTGATTCACCAAATTTTGGCAAGATGTTAAGTCACAATCTAACCCGCGTAAAAAATATGATAACTATAGCAATATACCTACGATTTCTTACATATATATAAAACAAGGAGGATCTGGGTTAAGTACATTTAAAAAAAAGCATTAAAAAAAGCGCAGAAATTATATAATTATATATTATAACAATAACATATTAAATAAAGTATTCCATTTCACAAAACAAATATTTGGGCATATTTATTGTGAAAATAGTTTAATGATATTGGGCAAGGATATGTCTGCCTTAAATACAAAAAACAGATAAACAGAATATACTCAAACGTATACACACTGAATATTAGGAAAATATTCATATTTTTTATATAATTTCTTGCAATAAATTTTATCTAAAATATATGTAGTATTTTAAATGCAGAGGGAAATATTAAAAACCTTTCTTAGAGAATATTACGTGATAATTATAAAATTTATATATTTAGTTTATATTAAAAAACAAATATTTGGGTAATATTTTATTTTAAAATATTAACTGATATTCTGTTCAAAAATATAAGGCTTATATACAAAAAACATATATTTAGGATGTACGATAGCGCATATACACTGAATATACTGTAAATATCCGTTCATGTTTCCTTTTTTTGAAACGAATCATGTTTTTTTTTTCTAATATATATAAAATATACATGTAACATACCAAACGTATATCCTAATTATCTTTGTAATATAGAATATCCAAGGCTTGCTATGTGGGATAAAATCTAGATTATGCAGTCTTCTTAAGGTTAATTATTTTTGGGGAAAAAATCGCTTTTTTCAAATATTGTATTTCTTATTATTATATTTTAAAGGCATTGTAGTAAAACAAAAAAAGGACCGGTTTTGTTTTTTTAATTATATAAAAGGCCAGCATTGCATGCTGCTGCATGCAAGAGAAGTATTTTTATTACCGCCTCTCCAATCAATCCACGCAAGCGCGAAGCTCGCGTGGAGCGCTGCAGGGTCAGGCAGCTAGACGACCGATACCGAAATGGTTCACTTCACAGTATACTAAGGTCGTGATTAGTAGGCTGTGATTCACTAAATTTATGTTATGCTGTGGATTTCCTTTTCGAGCCGCCACTCCTGAGTTGCGAAGCCCATAATACACTATATAAAATCGGCGTACGCATTTTATGTGGCCGCAAGTGTACGTACAGTAAAAAAATTTTTGTTAATAAAATTTTTAAAATAAATTATGGTTTATCTAAATCTATTCGCAAATTGTTTTAAATTCCAAAGGGGAGGCTAAACTGTTTCCCATTTTAGCTAACATGAGGGGGATTTCAAGAAAACGTTTGCCAGTTGTTGTTTTCATCTTCAGACAGCTCTGATTCTGAACTAGATGACAATTCTTTATCTAGACGAGGAAAATGATGGGCAATTTTAATTTTTTTCATATCTTCAGTTTGTTCAGATGATCCATCTTCTTTTATTTTCGTTAGAATATTTGACCCACGGGAAGAAACTGAGGGTGTCGTTAGCCGTGTAGTTTTGTTTTGTCATTATTATGAGTAGAAGCTCTGGAAAAAGCAATATCATCGTCTGCGTCTGAATCCGCTTCGCAGTCGGAGTTATCTTCCATGTCATCATCAAATTGAAAAAGCGTTTTTTATCCATCTAAAATAAAAATTTAGTATCAAAACACTCAGTACCACATAAAACTGTTTTTATTAATCACTTTATAATAAAAAAATGATACAAAAACATCAATTAAAAAATACTTACATAAATACGAAAAAACTATGTTTTTTTACTTTTTTTATTACAAAACAACAATAAAATTATCTTATTTTTCTGGTACTCAAAACAGTTACTGGTACATATGTATATCACATATTTTTTTCCAAAAAATTGGGTATGCTAGCACTATGACAGATACATGCCCTTACCCATCTCAAACTAGAGAATATATAGAATAAAAAAAAACTAGTTTAGAACCTAGCAAACCATTATATATAAAAATCTAAGTTTATAAACCCAGGCCAAGTTTTATAAGCTAAAAATTAGATTTATACATTTTGTCAAAGGATTTTGTATCCCTAATAATATTTCCTTTATATTGCATATACTACATAAAACTCGCATAATAACTTACCCGTTCATGATAGTTTTTGCCACTAAAATAATTTTAATAATTAAAATATAAACAAAAACACATGACTCACGACACTTTTACCGGCTAACGGACCAGTGGTACATATACGTACCACATTTTGATCGAAATTTACAATTTTCACCCCTATAGGATGTCGCCAAATACGAGCTAGTTTTCTATGGCTAAAAGTGTGTAGGAACGGATAGTTGCCCCACAAACAATGCCGTCATGGCAACGTGCCTTACAAATATTGGCATCTATTGGCAATGAGAATTTGACGCACGGCAATCTGTACGTTATACATGATTTAAACACACCTGTGTGAGCCACCGGCCGAGCGACGGCAACGAATACGTTTAAACTGATTGCAAATACACACTTAGCATGGTTTAAATGTAGAGAAGCACTGCATACTAAATACCGGCATTGCAGGCAATATTGGCAAAAAATGTATGGGGTGATTCACCATATTTTTCCCACTACATAGCTCATTTATTATTAGAGATAGAAAAATAGTTTAAATACAAAAGTTGATTAGTTCTTCACGAATTTTAAGAAAATTCGATAAAAATTTTCAAAATGTCAAATTTAGACATCAACTTTCTTATTTTAAATAGAACACCCTGTATATTTTTTTAAATTTCGGTAGATCTTGAAGGGTTTATCTTAAGCAGTTGCTCTTAAGTCAACGTTTTTCTTGAAAAATATACAGGGTTTTCCATTTGAAATAAGAAAGTTGATGTCGAAATTTGATATTTTGAAAATTTTGGTTAAATATTCTTAAAATTTGTGAAAAACTAAGCAACTTTTTTATTATTTTTTTCTTTAAGAATAAATGAGTTATGTAGTTGGGAAAATATGGTGAATCACCCTTACCACTAAGTGCCAAACCCACGCAAAAATTAAAAGTTTAAAAGTGCACCTCCTTGATTGGTCGGCTCAATAGGGATACAGATGCAAATTCCGATACCACTGATAATTGGCTTTTTCTTCCTATTTAAAGTATTTATGCATAAAATAAAAATTGTAATGATTGTGGATTAAAAATAAAATAATGCACATAATTTACGAATGCACATTTATTTTATGTTATCCTTAAACGAACAAAAATTCGTAGAAAAACCAATATGTAATAAATAAATAAATGTTACTATAAACAAATACTTATACACTTATATTTATATCCTAACATGAAGACAGGAATGGAAACCATATGAATAATATTTGTCGTCTTGGTCATGCCAAAGATAGAGGAAAATTCTTTCATAAATTGATTTAAATATTTATTAAGAGGAGGTTTTCAATACAACAGTAAATTGCAACAGAGAAAATTTTATTTAAAATCTCTTTGACTGTGAATCAAAAAAATAAGGTTTGCTTCAGTTGCTTTATATAAAAATTCCTTGGCCAAAAATTTAAAAACTTAGTACTTCCTTCTTCTTGTTATAAGATAAGATGAAGATTTATTCAGCATCTTTTTTCCTGGATGTTCTGCCCCCTTTTCAGTCACAGGCACCCCGTAACTAAGCCTTAGTAGCATCTTCAACGACAGAATGAGGAAAAGTTGGTTGACTTCTTAAAGGATTTTTTACAGCATCTAAAAAACTTTAAATTTTGGTAAGTATAGCTGTAAATTATTTTTTTTTTGATAAACCAGTATTTTGTTTTAGGAAAAAGTAGCCCTTTTTGCTTAAAAAGTGACAAAATATCGGCTTCTCCAAAAAAAAAACTTTATTCTAGTTGTTTTATTGGCGTTAATTTAAAAAAATAGTACCACAGACGAGTTTTTTCAAATTAATTTTAAAAAAGATTTTAAGATATTAACTAGAGACAGCTCGGTTTCACAAGAAATTTAAGGGTCATCATTCTCTGGGTCAGCAAGAGAAATTTCAGTGTTAGAAAATGACTTGGACGTAGACTGAATTGATGAATCTTTAGATGGCTCGATCCAACACTTCAACTAAAAAGCCAGTTAACTTTTTTTTGATATAGTATCCTTTAGCCTACTATAGAGGCCATAGTGACACCAAACTGAGAGAAAATTCATGTTTTACCTATCAATTTAGTTATAAAAATGGCGGCAACAGTAGGCTAAATGGCACTGAAGGCTGAACACAGGCAGTTAGTAGTAGTAGTTAACTGGCTTTTAAGTTGAGAACGGTTTTGCTTGATTACAAAAGAAATTTGTAAATTATTAGTGTCAGTATCGCTTAAGCATTGTAGATCATAATGTGACCTTTGATTTTCTTGTAAAGACAAATCAAAATAAAAATAAAAAAATAATTAATATTAAAATAAAAGTTGCTTATGGGGAACAGTGTAGGCATTTATACAGCATAAATAAAAAGATGAGTAACTTTACATTTATTTTTATCTTAAAACGGATTTGAGCATGCCCCTTTGACACATATAACCTCACTTTCATTTGTTTTTGTAATTTAAATGGGTTTTTTCTTGCAGTTTTTGGTTTGTTTTTAACAGATATTATTAAGAAAAACAGCATGATGGAGTTTAGTTTAATTATTTCAACTATTGGTGTCATTCACTTTTGTATACATGTGCAGAAGCTGTGTGCTGTTCGGTTCAAAGTTATTATTTTTTATTTTAATTTTTATATGCCTGTATAAACGCAGCAAAAATGACGATTTTTGGTCGCTTTACTGGTAGTTCTGAACATTTTTAAGTCCACTCTAGGCCGACCTTATTTAAGAACAAAAGAATATTAGTACTTACGCAGTATCGGCTTCCACATCCATGGTGACTTGAAACTCAAACTAAATTTAAGCCAATTTTAAAAGAAAACTTGCAAAACACAAAAAGGAACCCACATAGGAAGAATCCGCAGAATATTATTAAAATGGCGTCGGCAAATACGTCAAGTTGTCAACCGCACGACAGATGTCAATCGCGCGGGAAATTTAAAAAAATGCGTTTGATCGGACCGGAAAGGTGGTTTAGAAATGCATGCAATTTTTAAAGGAACGATTGCGTTGCACTTGGTATGTAAAACACGTTTTTCAGTTATTGGCAAAATAACATAAATTTGCCAATACATCAGCACTAGCAAATAATCATTGGCGAAATAGCGCAATTTTGCCAATAATACTACTGTAGTAAATAACCAATGGTATTCACTTGCCAATATTGCCAATAAAGCAAATACACCTTACCACCTTTCATTGTTTGTGGGGTGGTAGATGTAGTGCTTGTAGTTTATTCAGAACAAAAAGTGGTACATATGTGTACTAAGGACCTATAAAGGAGTTAGAATAGAATAGAATAGATTTATTATTATCTTTTCTAAAATGTAGAAACATGGTTTGTCAATAAATTATAAAAAAAATATATACTAAGAATTTGTAAAAGTACATGTTTTAATTCTAAACAGTTTGTTGCTCATTTGTTATATATACTAATTTAAATAATTAAAACACTTAATAAACATAAAAAATGTAAATAGAGTCAATAAAACAAATTAAAACAAATTAGACCAACTAACTAACCTAAAAAGGATCTGAGCCAGCCACCTACTTACCCACATAGCAAGACTTGGATATTGTATATTACAAAGATATTTAAAATTAGGATATAAGTTTTGTATGTTACATGTATATTTTATATATATTAGAAAAAAAAAACATGATTCGTTTAAAAAAAAAAAGAAAACATGAATGGATACTTACTGTATATTCTATATACATACATCCTAAATATATATTTTAAAATAAAATATTACCGAAATACTTCTTCCTTAATGTATACTAAATATATACATTTTATAATTATCACGTAATATTCTCTAAAAAAGGTTTTTAATATTTTCCTCTGCATTTAAAATATTACATATTTTTTTAGATAAAATTTATTGCAAAAAATTATATAAAAAAATATGAATATTTTCCCAATATTCAGTGTGTATCCGTTTGAGTATATTCTGTTTATCTATTTTTTGTTCCTAGCCCAATGTCATTTGAATATTTGTTTTGTTTATTAAATATATCATTGTTTTAATATATAATTGCATTTTTTAGCATTAGAGAACACAACATTTTTCTGATTTTTTTTAATGCTTTTTTTAATGCTTTTTTTAAATGTACTTAACCCAGATCCTCCTTGTTTTATATATCTTTAAAAAATCGTAGGTATATTGCTATAGTTATCATATTTTTGACGCGGGTTAGATTGTGACTTAACATCTTGTCATAATTTGGCGAATCACATTCTCTCCGAGTGGCCACTTAACTTCGTCGGTATGAAATGTATTAAAAGATTCCTTTAAATTAATTACGCTACGTCACTAGCTGAGGAGATCAACAACGCTGAAGTCAATGCCAAATTCCTAGATCGACTAAATTACTACAAAGGTCAGAACAACGTGGCTAATCTTTCGGCTACTCCATTACCGGCTGAGGCAGAACATGTTTTGAGTAACGCCGAAATTATGAATCGACTACGTCGTCTTCGTGGTAACTCCACCACATTGATAGAACCTGCTAAAAGTAGACAGGAAATGTCAAAGCAAATCCCTAATTGAACATCAACAACTTACTCACAGTTATCCATCAAAACATAGAGGCGCTTAGTACCTCGAGAGATAGATTAGAATTGGGTCTCAGTCGGTATAAACCGCATATAGTCTGCCTCTCGGAGCACTGGCTTGATGAAGATCAAATTGATATGTGGAAAATTCAAAACTATACACGACACACCAGCATATGTAGAGACAAAAATAAACATGGAGGAGTTGCCATATATACTCTCAAAAACCTCCAAATGTCTTGTGACATACGATATGATATCAGTTCCCTATTGGAAAACAACGAGTTTGAGTGTACTGCCGTGGAGCTGAATATTCAAAACAAGAAGTATGTAGTTGCTGTCATTTATCGCCCACCAACAGGCAATCAAGAAACATTAAATACTATATTATCGAAAATTCTAACAAAAAGTCTTTCTGAGTCAGCAACTTATGTAATAGTCGGTGACTTCAACATCGACATAAGAGACAATTGTTTGGCGACAAAAAAATTTATGGACACCTACCAGTCATTTAACTTTACCCATCTTATAAGCGAAACCACACGTTCAAAATCTGGCAGATGCTTGGACAATATCTTGATTAGAGATGGTATTCCGTCGGAGGTAAGCGTTGTCGATCTTTCCGGTTCCGATCGTTAAATTCAGGATATGTTTGTACAAAAACAGTCCTTATACTTTAGAAACTTTTCTCAAACTAACATAGACTTATTCTGCAACATGCTTCTGGACGTCCACTGGGACAGCGTTTTCGCAAAAATGGAACGAATTTTCAAAAATGTTCGAAAACATTTTTAATGAAAATTTTCCGCTTTTAAAAAAGAAGAAACATCACAAATTTACTCCTTGGAAAACAGAGGATATAGAAGCCTTTCGCAGTCAGCTCAGTTCCGTGCAAACGTTGTCACACAGGCGTCCCGAATACAAGCATTTATTCAAAGCATATAATCAGGCCTATTGCGTAATGTTGCAGAAATCTAAGACGAACTATTTCAAACAAAAAATACATAATAGTGACAACAAATTCAGAGCTACTTGAGAGGTTGTTAATAGCCTTACAGGTAACAAAGCAAAAGACACTAAACTCCCAGCTAACGCGAATTCTACAACCGCGAATAACTTTAACGAGTATTTTTCTATGGCTTCAAATGAACTATTACAACAGAATGGTATTAATAATGATACTTCCAATTTTAATTGCAACTTTCCTGGTACCTCTGGATCGATCTTTTTAAAGGATGTCGATGTAGAGGAACTTAAAATTATTGTGCATAAATTTAAAAATAAAAAAAGGAAATATAAAAATATAAAAATAAAATATTGCCTTCCTGTAATCTGTGATGTTCTAGTGCATATTTTGAACCAATCTCTAAAAGAAGGTGTTTTTCCAGACAAACTAAAGCTGGCCCTTATTAAACCGCTTTTAAAAAAAAAGGCAACCAGGTATTTTTGCAGATATTTGAGGCTGTTATGTACAACCGCCTTATGGATTTCTTTATATCTAAAACAATTTTCTCTAAAAGTCAGTATGGTTTTTTAAAAAAGAAAAGTACCCAGACAGCACTGTACAGCTTCTTATCACATATCGATGATTCTTTGGATGAAGGGCTGGTGACTTGCGGTATCTTCCTGGACCTATCCAATGCCTTTGATTGCTTAAACCACAGCTTAGTTATAAAAAACTTTGGCACTATGGAATCAGAGGAGCAGCACACGACTGGGTTTTGTTATATCTTAGCCACCGACGTCAAAAAGTGGTACTTGGCTCCGGAGTGGAAGCTATTTACTCCGAGGTGCTTAGCCCTGTAAATGGCGTACCGCAAGGGAGTCTATTGGGGCCATAGCATGCTATTATTTGTGGTCTACATCAATGACATGCGCCAGTCCTGTGATGCAAATAATTGCGTTAACTATGCTGATGATGTTAATTTGCACATCTCTAATGCTGATGGTCAAAGCACATACCAAAAGGCCTTGGAGTGTCTAAATTCAGCAAGCGAGTGACTGTCAAATAATAAATTAATTCTAAATACGAACAAAACACATATTGTACAATTTCAACCCAGGGCAAAAAGGAACAACGCAGAATATCTAAAAAAACACACACACATTGAACCTTATAATGAAGATGAATTCTTTAAGGGAATAAAATCATAGCTACCCACATAGCAAAAAGTGTATATACGAAAACGGAGAAGGATATTGCCCTGGATATCACCCAGATATTCACCCGACGTGCATAGGAGCTCCAAAAA
The DNA here is from genome assembly GCA_963921995.1 of Oxystoma pomonae. Lineage (NCBI taxonomy): Eukaryota > Metazoa > Arthropoda > Insecta > Coleoptera > Brentidae > Oxystoma > Oxystoma pomonae. The sequence continues at coordinate 85,330,916 of OY998164.1, read as the reverse complement.
AGATCCAATTTAGATCCACTGAATATACATTATAAGTATATTCTGATCATGTATTATTTACTCCACAAAAATATTCGAGTTATATTAATGTTACACCAAATTTGATGTTCTATGGTATATCCATTATGGTATATATTTATATAGTATATCCTGTCGATATCCGTCACGATATACAAAATGTATATGTGTCCAAATTTTATTTTATATATAACAATGGTATATCCATGAAAGTATATTCGTTTCGTATCCATAATATTTTATTGAGGGTATATATAAGATTTATATTACTGCAATATACTAATCTTTATTAAAGAGTATTACAGTGGGCGTTCCACAGGGATCCATATTTGGACCTCTTTTATTTTTACTTTTTATTTACTTTTACTTTTTATTAATTACCTGCAGAATACAATTGGTTTGGAACCTGAGGACTTGGCCATGTTTGCGGATGATAATTCGTACTTATGTTGTGAACAGACTATTGAGGCAGCTTGTGATAAACTCCAGAATGTGCTTAATCATTTCAAGGACTGGTTTTACAATAATAGGCTTTGCCTAAACAGAAAAAAAACCGAATTCGTAAACTTCACGCCTAGAACCCCAAATTTTGATAAAAGTCGATGGAAAATCAATATCACAGGTTGCTCATACTAAGAGTCTTGGATTACACATTGACAATAATCTCTGTTGGAATACTCACATAGAAGGTTTATGTCTAAAACTGTTTAGCGTCTGTTTCTGTTTGTACCGGTTAAAATCAGTAACGAATCAAAAAATTATTTTATCTTATTACTACTCTCACTTTTTTTCTCGTGTAAAATATGGCATTATTTTCTGGGGTGGCTGTTCTGAAAGTGAAAGGGTTTTTAAGTTACAGAAACGGGCCGTTAGGACTATTGCTGGTGCTTCAAGATTAGCAAAAATCTCTTTATAAATTTAGATCTTTTAACATTACCATGCATTTATATATTCGAAATATTATTATATGTAAGAAATAATTTTCAAAAATTTACACCAACTGGAGAGTATCATAATTACAATACTACACACGGTAATGACCTAAATGTTACTCATAGACTAGCAATATTTGAGAAAGAACCTTCATATATCGGTATAAAATTGTTTAACTCATTACCGTGTCAGTTACGTAATGAGCTAAAAACAAACATTTTCAAGAAAAGTTTAAAATCTTATTTAGTTAAAAATGCCTTTTACAGTATCGACGAATTTATAGATAAAAGTACAAGTATTTTAAACGACTAACTGATCTATAAAACTATCTAGTTTCTACAAGTCTTATGTGGATATACAAATTGTAAATTGTAAGTTAGGACCTTTCCTATACCAACTGTAATTTTGGTCTTTGAAATAAAGAATTTTTATTGGATTTGATTTGATATAACACTGATGTATTCAATGAAGAATGTCCATTACAAATCTATGATCATATATGTAAGGTATATACGTTTTCTATATACCCTGAATATATTGTCATTTATATTACAACAATATACCCACTTAGCACGATAACAATAATAGGTCGCAACCTAAATTTAGAAAAATTAACGTGAGTAAAATTAACATCAGAAACACATGCTCTCACATTAATAAGAATTTTTTAGATGTACTTTAAAATGGTAGAAAATATCGTTTTTTATCACGTAAAAAAGTGCTGTTTGTTAGTAAAAAACCCAAAACGCCTAAATTTAATTTTTTTCAAAATAAAAACGCTTTGCACCGCTAAAATATTTTAACAACAATATTTTAAAATTTTGAAAGATTTTTTAATAAGAAACAAACACTTTTTCCTCATTTCTTAATTTTTAAGCAATTGATTTACATTTTTTTAAATTTTATTGAGAAAATAGAGAATTAAGTTTCCTATTTTGTTTAAGTCAAAGTGAGCAAAGCAGTATATGAACACTCGCAGGCACCATATCGCATTATTACCAGTACATATCCTCATGTTTATCTCTATTCTTTTTGGTGGTTGATATCTGTCTCTATCTGTTGCATCCTTAATCAGTTTTTTTTTAACAATATGAAGCTTTGTATTCATAGTGATGCGTAAAGAAAGGGAATTTCTTCTTGCTGCAGGTACATCTGTAAATAAAATATTTTTATAAATAGATAATACGTGGCATATTCATTTTTTAATCAGTTTTTATGAGTTTTTAGTTAGTTTGCTGGTGGTAGAAAGCAACATTTTATAATAAAAAAAACTATAAAAATGTCATGGGCAAAAATTTTCTTAAAAATGTGTTATTTTAATCTTTGAGATAAAAAAAGAAATATAAAGCCAAAACTTTAAAAAAAAGTAACGTTTAACTTTAGTAACAAATATAAGTAAAGAAAAAAATTATACAAGTTCTCTAGAATCAACATAAAATGATTATGCCAATTTCTGGGAAATTAATGCGTGATCCTGAGCACTTTTATATGGGACATTTCGGACATCATAGTTTTAGTTTTTAATAAAAGTAATATATAAAAACATAAAAATAACAATCTTTAAAAAGACACACACACACACAAAATCTTTTCCAGCGTCTCAATTTTGCTTTAAACTGAATTAAAAAAAAAGTTCCCGACAGTTTGTACTACTTACTCTGAAAAGTCTAGATGTTAAGATGGCCGCCAGGATTATTGTCTTTTTCCATGTAAAGGAACCAAAGATATAATTTTTGTTGTTTCAAAATTGAGAGGCATGGTAAAAACTACCCATATTTCCATCAAAAGTCCACCTGAAATAGAAATTTGGTGATTAACAGTTACCATTCCTACCGATTTTATAAGGGCAGAACTTATTTTTGAGTAGTCTTAATTTCACAAAATCCTTAAATTGTTGCTAATAGTAAAATCAAATTTTAATATTTTATATAGGGAATTTTCACAGATAATTCAAGAAAATGAATGAAAAAAAAAGTCACTTTATTTGGATGAAAAATACAGAAAAAATAAAAACTGCAACTTTGAAATAATAATCAATTAATAATAAATATTATTCGTGGGTCACCTCGTCCAGATTTGGATCAGACTGAAATGTTTACCTAAATTATTTATGTTTATAAAATGGCCTGATTTTTAGTATGAAAAAAATGGCCAAGGTGCATTTTTCTGACTCCAGCATTTATGAATAAAAAAACTTTAATCGGCTTTCTGTACTTACCCTGCAGTCCCCAAGAGATGTAAAGTTACCAAAGATGGTGGGAACAACCAACCAAATTTTCATCAAGGATCCATCTGAAACAAAAAATCAAACCATACAACTTACATATTTGCGTTTAGAGGTCTAATAGGAAGCAGAAAAATAAAAGTTTCAAAAGGATTCTTCTTTTACAATACACATAAATAAATAAAATAAAAATATAGGTAAATAAATTTAAATTAATCAGCACAAAACTTTTATAAATGTAGAGAAATGTGGGTGTCAGTGATCTACGAGGTGATTTATCAGCTGTCTAATTTAATATTTGGTAAACACAAAAACGAGTTTTTTTTACATTTTCACAAGAAAACCAACCAATACAACCCCAGCAAACCCAACGCAGCCTTAAAAAAGGTTGTTTTCGCTCTAGATATAGCCGTCGTAACTTTAGACATTGTGAAACAAAAATGCAAAATACAGTGCCTCCCATATAGGTCAATGTTTCTTTTAATTTTACAGTATAAACCTAGCTTTAGATAACACAACACCTGCTGTTCCTGATTGACATTGACCCTTCTCTGTCCCTTTTTTACGCAGTGCGTCAACGTCGAAAAGCAACATATATCGTCAAGTTGAAATTCAGCCATATATATAGATGCATTTATTTCATCTGACGCCACCATTTTGAGCCCACACGAATGAAACAACTTCAATCGCGTTTATCTACTTACCTGCAACAAATGGATGTAAGATAGCAATTCCGCGGGGGACAGTCCATAACAGTTTAATCCAACCGATAATAAAAAATATTGTTTTTTGCTACAAAACTTTAGAAAACGGCACAAACTCACTGCACACAAGTCTTTAAACAAGCGAAACAAGCTTAGTTCCTTATTTGCAATGAAGAGGAAGGATTTATTAATCTCGTATCTGATTTGTTGAATTGAAACCACGTGGTACATGCGCTAACGAATCAAAATGCGTAGAGGAAAATCGAGCTTGCAGAGTCGTATACACCGCTAAGTGGTTAATATTTAAGGCTCCCTCACTAAAGGAATCTTTTAATACATTTCATACCGACGAAGTTAAGTGTCAAAAATATGATAACTATAGCAATATACCTACGATTTTTTAAAGATATATAAAACAAGGAGGATCTGGGTTAAGTACATTTTAAAAAAAGCAGAAAAATGTTGTGATCTCTAATGCTAAAAAATGTAATTATATATTAAAACAATAATATATTTAATAAAGTATTCCATTCCACAAAACAAATACTCAAATGATATTGGGCTAAGAACAAAAAACAGATAAACAGAATATACTCAAACGGATACACACTGAATATTGGGAAAATATAATTTACCTATATTTTTATTTTATATATTTATGTGTATTGTAAAAGAAGAATCCTTTTGAAACTTTTATTTTTCTGCTTCCTATTAGACCTCTAAAAGCAAATATGTAAGTTGTATGGTTTGATTTTTTGTTTCAGATGGATACTTGATGAAAATTTGGCTGGTTGTTTCCACCATCTTTGGTAACTTTACATCTCTTGGGGACTGCAGGGTAAGTACAGAAAACCGATTAAAGTTTTTTTATTCATAAATGCTGGAGTCAGAAAAATGCACCTTGGCCATTTTTTTCATACCAATAATCAGGTCATTTTATAAATAATTTAGGTAAACATTTCAGTCTGATCCAAATTTGGACGAGGTTTCAGGAAATGAAATACCTACCTAAATGGAGACCCACGAATAATATTTATTATTAATTGATTATTATTTCAAAGTTGTAATTTTTATTTTTTTTGTATTTTTTATCCAAATAAAGTGACTTTAGCAGTACATAATTCATTTTCTTGAATTATCTGTGAAAATTCCCTATATAAAATATTAAAGTTTTATTTTACTATTAGCAACAATTTAAGGATTTTGTGAATTTAAGACTACTCAAAAATAAGTTCTGCCCTTATAAAATCGGTAGAAATGGTAACTGTTAATCACCAAATTTCTATTTCAGGTGGATTTTTGATGGAAATATGGGTAGTTTTTACCATGCCTCTCAATTTTGAAACAACAAAAATTATATCTTTGGTTCCTTTACATGGAAAAAGACAATAATTCTGGCGGCCATCTTAACATCTAGACTTTGCAGAGAAAGTAGTACAAACTTTTTTTTAAATTCATTTTAAAGTAAACTTGAGACGCTAGAAAAGATTTTTTGTGTTTGTGTCTTTTTATAGATTGTTCTTTTTATGTTTTTATATATTACTTTTATTAAAAACTAAAACGATGATGTCCGAAAGGTCCCATATAAAAGTGCTCAGGATCACGAATTAATTTCCCAGAAATTGGTATAATCATTTTATGTTGATTCTAGAGAACTTGTATAATTTTTTTCTTTAATTATATTTGTTACTAAAGTTAAACATTATTTTTTTAAAAGTTTTGGCTTTATATTTCTTTTATAAACTTAATTTTTTTTTTAATTTTTGTTTTTTTAGCAATTTATCTCAAAGATTAAAATAACACATTTTTAAGAAAATTTTTGCCCATTTTACCATTTGTACCACCAGCAAACTAACTAAAAACTCATAAAAACTGATTAAAAAATGAATGTGCCACGTATTATCTATTTATAAAAATATTTTATTTACAGATGTAGCTGCAGCAAGAAGAAATTCCCTTTCTTTACGCACCACCACGAATACAAAGCTTCATATTGTTATAAAAAACTGATTAAGAATGCTGCAGATAGAAACAGATATCAACCGCCAAAAAGAATAGAAAGTGTTCATATACTGCTTTGCTCACTTTGACTTAAACTAAATGGAAAGCTTAATTCTCTATTTTCTCAATAAAATTTCAAAAAATATAAATCAACTGCTTAAATTAAGAAATGAGGAAAAAGTGTTTGTTGTTTATTAAAAAATCTTTCAAAATTTGAAAATATTGTTGTTAAAATTTTTTAGCGGTGTAAGGCGTTTTTATTTTGAAAAAAAATAAATTTGTTAGGGGTTGTTAGGATCTTACTTTGTTTAAATTTTGTTCTGCACGTCTCAAGATATTTAAGACCAAGAATTACTCGCACGGCTTTCTTTTGTATATTGAAAGCCCTATCAAGATTACTGGAGCCCCAAAACATGATACCATATTTAATGATGGAGTACATATCGCCGTGTTATATAGTTCTTAGGTGATCATTTGACATATGTTTGGACAAACCCCGTAGTTTGTAGCATGCTATGTTTAAGCGAGAGCAGAGCTGATCGATATGCTTGTCGAAATTAAGATCCAAATTTTGATCCAAACTAACCCCAAGCACGCGCGCATTTTCCCCGAATTCAATTTTATTTCCATTAAAGTTTAGAGATTCTGCGATGTTCCTTTTTGCCCTGGATTGAAATTGTACAATATGTGTTTTGTTCCTATTTAGGATTAATTTATTATTTGACAGCCACTTGCTTGCTGAATTTACACACTCCAAGGCCTTTTGGTATGTGCTTTGACCAATCAGCATTCGAGATGTGCAAATTAACATTATCATCATAGTTAACTCAATTATTTGCATCACAGGACTGGGGCATGTCATTGATGTAGACCACAAATAATAGAGGATCCAATTTACAGGAGTAAGCACCTCGGAGTAAATAGCTTCCACTCCGGAGCCACGTACCACTTTTTGACGTCGGCGGCTAAGATATGACAAAACCCAGTCGTGTGCTGCTCCTCTGATTCCATAATGCCAAAGTTTTTTCATGACTAAGCTGTGGTTTAAGCAATCAAAGGCATTGGATAGGTCCAGGAAGATACCGCAAGTCACCAGCCCTTCATCCAAAGAATCATAGATATGTTTTAAGAAGCTGTACAGTGTTGTCTAGGTACTTTTCTTTTTTAAAAAACCATGCTGACTTTTAGAGAAAATTGTTTTAGATATAAAGAAATCCATAAGGCGGGTGTACATAACAGCCTCAAATATCTTCGAAAATACCGGCAAAAGGCTAATAGGGTAACTAGAGATATTCTCCTGGTTGCCTTTTTTTTTAAAGCGGTTTAATAAGGGCCAGCTTTAGTTTGTCTGGAAAAACACCTTCTTTTAGAGATTGGTTCAGAATATGCACTAGAACATCACAGATTACAGGAAGGCAATATTTGATTACAAATATAGGTATATTGTCAATGCCAGTCCTTTTTTTATTTTTAAATTTATGCACAATAATTTTAAGTTCCTTTACATCGACATCCTTTAAAAAGATCGATCCAGAGGTACCAGGAAAGTTGCAATTAAAATTGGAAGTATCATTATTAATACCATTCTGTTGTAATAGTTCATTTGAAGCCGTAGAAAAATACTGGTTAAAGTTATTCGCGGTTGTAGAATTCGCGTTAGCTGGGAGTTTAGTGGCTTTTGCTTTGTTACCTGTCAGGCTATTAACAACCTCCCAAGTAGCTCTGGATTTGTTGTCACTATTATGTATTTTTTGTTTAAAATAGTTGCTCTTAGATTTCTGCAACATTACGCTATAGGCCTGATTATATACTTTGAATAAATGCTTGTATTCGGGACGCCTGTGTGACAACGTTTGCACGGCACTGAGCTGACTGCGAAAGGCTTCTATATCCTCAGTTTTCCAAGGAGTAAATTTGTGATGTTTCTTCTTTTTTAAAAACGGAAAATTTTCATTAAAAATGTTTTAGAAAATTTTGGAAAATTCGTTCCATTTTTGGCGCCGCGAAAACGCTGTCCCAGTGGACGTCCAGAAGCATGTTGCAGAATAAGTCTATTTTAGTTTGAGAAAAGTTTCTAAAGTATAAGAACTGTTTTTGTACAGACTTATCCTTAATTTTAAGCAATTGCCCATAACGATCGGAACCGGAAATATCGACAACGCTTACCTCCGACGGAATACCATATCTAATCAAGATATTGTCCAAGCATCTGCCAGATCTTGAACGTGTGATTTCGCTTATAAGATGGGTAAAGTTAAATGACTGGTAGGTGTCCATAAGCTTTTTTGTCGCCAAACAATTGTCTCTTACGTCGATGTTGAAGTCACCGACTATTACATAAGTGGCTGACTCAGAAAGACTTTTTGTTAGAATTTTCGATAATATGGTATTTAATGGTAAGTCTTACATAGAGCATATTTGGATCAAGTTAAAAATTTTTAATAAAATCATAATAATAGGTAATATTTACAGGCCACCAGATGGCTCTGTGGATAATTTTTTCATTGACCTTGAGGATATTTTGACAGAAATGTATACAAATTTTGACAACATTTTATGCTTGGGTGACTTTAACATAAATTTTTACAACGTGTTTTCAAACAACACCAGGTTAAACAATATTATGGATACCTTTGATTTTAAACAATTAATTAATCAACCGACGAGAATCACGCAATACACAGAAACTTTAATTGACTTAATATTTTACAATCAAAATGATATTTTAGACTTTGGTGCCCTTGATATTCAAGTATCTGACCACCACTTAATTTACTGTCAGATAGATTTTCAAAGAAATGTTGAGGTAACACATAGTTTTTCTTACAGGGATTTAAAAAATATAAATTTTAAAAATTTTAATTATGACCTTTGTATATATATTACTAGACTCGTCTGACGCAAAAGTTAGTTTTTTAAATGACAACCTTTTGGTTTTGTTTCAGAAGCACGCTCCTGTCAAAACTATTTTAAACAAAAAAAGACCTTATGCTCCCTGGTTAACTGAGAATGTTAAGTTTATGCTAAAACTAAGAAATCAGGCCCTAGAAAGATTTCGATTAACAAAAAATCCCGCCCATTGGGACTATTATAAACAGCTCCGGAATTATGTAATTTCTGCAATAAGATTTGAAAAAAAAGCGTATCTTAATCATAAATTTCAAAATTGTTCCCAAAAAGAAAAATGGAGAGAATTAAAAAAAAATAACGTTGCTCTGAAAAAACAAAGTATTATTCCTGATAATCTTAATGAATTAAATAATTTTTTTACCCAAGTAGATTAAAATAATCTCACACCAGATCGAGAAACCTTGAACTTTTATGAAAATACTTGCACAAATAGCACTTTTGAATTTACTCCTACCAATGAGACTGAAGTATATGAAACCCTAAGAAATATTAAATCAAAAGCAATTGGCGCTGATGCCATAAGTATAACCCTTTTACTTCTTTGTTGCCCTACCATTATTCCTTTTATTACGCACATTGTTAATTATTGTATTGAGCACTCTTTTTTCCCAACTTCATGGAAACATGCGCTTGTACGCCCCATACCTAAAAAATCCAACCCAGAAAATTTTTCTCATCTTCGGTGTATTTCAGTGTTGCCAACTCTATCTAAAGTCCTTGAAAAAATCATAGAAAAACAAATTAATTTATATTTACATCAAAATAACCTGCTTCCTGAGAAACAATCCGGGTTTCGAACCGGTCATAGTTGTGTAACGGCTTTATCTGAAGTTTCAAATAATATCTATCAATGCTTAGATGATAGTAAAGCAGTGGTGCTTATTCTGCTAGACTACACCAAGGCATTTGATATGCTAAATCATAAAACTCTTTTATCTATCTTAAAATTTATTGGTTTTAGTTTAAAATTTATTAATTTAATCTGCTCTTTTTTGACAGGCCGGACACAGTCTGTGGTTTTGGGCAAAAATACGTCAGAAAAACGCAACATAGAACAAGGTGTACCCCAAGGGAGCATATTAGGTCCTTTGTTGTACTCAATTTACACCAAAAACTTTTATAAATGTCTACGATTTTGTGACTATCACATGTACTGTGACGATACACAATTAATATTTTCATTTAAACCTTCTGATGTTGTCAACGCTGTTAATTGTATAAATCAGGACTTGGATAGGTTATTTAGAGAGTCTCGGGCACATCGTTTAAAATTAAATCCAACCAAGTCAACTGCAATTCTCTTTTGCAGTGATACTATTCGTACCCATCTTCTTCATAACCTAAAAATTTCAGTTAATACCACACCTATCATTTTTCAAAATTCGGCAAAAATTTGGGGGTTATCTTTGACTATAAACTTAGATTTAGCGAACGTATTTCCGCCAAACTTAAGAACGCTTATTCTGCATTAAAATCATTATACTCACACCGGCATTATCTTAATCAAAGTACGAAAAAAATGTTATGTGAAAGTCTTTGTCTCTCACAATTGAACTTCTGTGATAGTCTTTATGGTCCAGCCTTAGACTCTATAAATACCAGAAGAATACAAAAAGTTCAGAATTCATGTTTAAGATTTATATATGGAATTCGTCGCCGTCAAGGAACATCCCACAAACTTATTGACGCTAATTGGCTTAACATGTTTAACAGACGCCTACACCATTCCTTGTGCTTTTTCTACAAAATTATTAAAACTAAAACCCCATCTTATCTTTTCACAAAAATACATTTTCGTTCTCAATCTCATGATCGCAACTTAAGATTCTCTGTTCCATTCTCAATTCCAAGGCATCATAAAGAGCTTTTTAAACGCTCCTTTTCTTATAATACAGCAACTCTTCTTAACAAATACAAAATTACTAATTTTTCCTACACAATAAACAATTTTAAATTGAAATCAATAATTTTTGATAAACAGCGAACGAACTTATAATTTATAATACAGCTAAATTTATATTATAATATAGCTAAAATGACTCTATTTCTATCACTTTATCCTCGGGATAGTTTTGTTTTATTTTTAAATGTCTAAAATCATGTTTTCTTTTTTTGTCAAATTTGTGTTTTACTTTTTTTAATCTTTAAAATTTGTTGAAAATAGTACGAAATTTTTATTTTCTAAGGCTTACACTTATATAGTTGTAGTAGTAGTAGAAAAACTCATATTGTAAAATGCTAGCTTTAAGTGCTTGTCATTAGATTAAAAAGTGCTTAAGTTAAGAACAAAATGTTTAAAAATATGGTTCTAACGGCTTAAACAGCACCTAGGTTGTAGAGCCCGGGAGGCTGCCATAATAGCCAATTAATCTATTGTATTTCTTTTGGATTAATAAACGTCTTTAAATAAAAAATAAATTAAATAAATGTTTCTTGATTGCCTGTTGGTGGGCGATAAATGACAGCAACTACATACTTCTTGTTTTGAATATTCAGCTCCACGGCAGTGCACTCAAACTCGTTGGTTTCCGATAGGGAACTGATGTCATATCGTATATCACAAGACATTTGGAGGTTTTTGAGAGTATATATGGCAACTCCTCCATGTTTATTTTTGTCTCTACATATGCTGGTTTGTAGTGTATAGTTTTGAATTTTCCACATATCAATTTGATCTTCATCAAGCCAGTGCTCCGAGAGGCAGACTATATGCGGTTTATACCGACTGAGACCCAATTCTAATCTATCTCTCGAGGTACTAAGCGCCTCTATGTTTTGATGGATAACCGTGAGTAAGTTGTTGGGGGTATAGTCTATCCCACTTCTCTCGGAAGGACTACCAGTCGAAAATTTTGAGCATCTGCAGATACGGGCTGAACTGTTATCATTTAGTTGGGTTCCCTCAAGTTCTGAGACGATGTTATGATATTAAGACTGTCGCTATTTCTGTTGACGGGAAACACATGGTGGTAGCTGAGATCATTCGTAGATTGTATTTCTGGTGTTACAATGATATCTTGCAGAATATTTATTTTCGATGTGGGGTCTTCAGCTACAGTAGGAATAATTGCCATTTGTAATTTTTGACAATTAGGGATTTGTGACATTTGCTTTGACATTTCCTGTCTACTTTTAGCAGGTTCTATCAATGTGGTGTAGTTACCACGAAGACGACGTAGCCGATTCATAATTTCGGCGTTATTCAAAACATGTTCTGCCGGTAATGGAGTAGCCGAATGATAAGCGACGTTGTTCTGACCTTTGTAGTAATTTAGTTGATCTAGGAATTTGGCATTGTCTTCAGCGTTGTTGATCTCCTCAGCTAGTGACGTAGCGTAATTAATTTTAGGGTTGGTCGACGATGAGAAAATGTGGCTTTCACACATATGTAAAATAATTTGTCTTAAAAAAGTGGGTTTCTAGGGCGGAGTTTACTTTTTTTATGAGTCGGTTAAGAACGACTCTATTGGTTGAGTACGGGGTACTGACAATCAGCAATTTTGTTTGCCCCGTTATTTCCTTAGCTTCCTCGATCTCCTGCTTAGTAATCTGTATGTCCTTACTAGCATTGGCGGACCCCAAGAACAGTATGACAATGTCCTTATTGGATAATTTATTGTAATATTTTTTAAGTTGATCTATCATGTCCTGGAATGTTTTGTGCTGTAGGAGCTGGTAGTTTAGGTCGTAGTTCATGTTGAATTTCTTAAATAAATTTATGGATTTGGGTAGATCTGTGCTGGTCATGACTAGCAACTGAGGTTTTGAGATGTGTTTTTCTTGGATTGCGTTTGGTTGCCTCGTGATGGCGTAAAGGTTCTGTTTGGCAGGTGTTCGTTTGCATAGTCGGTGATGCCATGGCTGGCGGCGTGTTCGAAAACGAAGTTTGTACGGATTTATCGGCGGTGATCTTGAGAAGAGCTTTGGTGAAGAGTATTTCTTGAATCCCCTCCTCGTCTAACTCAGTTTGCGTTTCGATGTGGCCGTGTGAGAGACTTTGAGTGCTTGCAGATGTAACTAGGGGTGTAACTTTGTGTGTTTGTGTAGCTACCGTTGTTTTTTGACTACTATTGTCGATGCTTGGAAGTTTGCTGCGCACTGTACTCTGTTGTAAGCGACGTTCAAGTGTGGAAATGGTTTCTTCGCATGCAGCCAGCTTTCCTTGATAGAAGGTTTCCATTTCACATGCTTCATTAAGAAATGTCTGCCGCTCTTTTTTATGAATATTAATAAAATTGTCCTTTTGCGCTAGCTCATTTTCTAGGTCTAGGCACCTTTGTCTGAGTTCTTCGAGCTTTTCTTGCTCTGATGTCTGCTGTTGAAAGGCATTTGACTCGCATGTGGGTGAACAGAAAATCACACCTCTAGGTGAGTCCATGATTTTAAGCGTTCGCAACAAGATTTGTGTTAAATGGAAAAACATGAGATACAGCAGTATATTCTATCTTCTTACTGTCTGTGACACTTCATATATGATTTTTGAGTATCCATTGCTGTTTATCGCAGTTTATTGAGAAGTAAAAGGCTCTTTTTAGTTAAGTACACCACCTACTTCTCGCCCAAAAAGCGTAGCTTACACCAGGACCGGTATTCTCGTAATACGTAACGTTTTGAAGTCGCTAAGCGAAACGAATAGCGAACAGCGCGCTCAGCGGCACGCTGACCGACGACTTTTCGTATTCGCTCTGCCGAACGCGCTGCCCTACGAGCAGACAGAATCAAATTCTCTTAGCACATCTTGGCATCACCGAATTTTGCATTTTTATTTCTTGTTAGTCTTGTCGCTCCTTTTCTTTTTCTATGTGTAAGAAAGAGGCCATTACGTGATCGATTTCAATCCGTAGTTCAGAAAGGGTAAATCAAATGGTGACTTGCACAAGTGCATGTTGATCCTTTAAAAAATTACTTGATGGTTTGATTTAGCTCAGTTAAACCCGCCCTTTGACCCTGTGATATAAACTAGTAGCACGTTCCCGCACAGTGTGCGGGAAAATGTTTACCCCGAGACTTAACCGCACACCTACAAAAAAATTCCGCACTCAGTGCGGGAAAGTTTAAATTTATTTCGGTCAGGGAAAGTGGTGTTTCCGGCACGGTCGTATATTCATATTGATACTTTATTATGTAGCATTTATGGTTAAAATGGTTTCACAATAGTTAGTTATATATCTAGTAAGTTATACCTTTTAATTATAGTGAACATGCGTTTTCTACATTTTAAGAAACAGAAAATAAAACTCTAAGGTATTTTTTACCCAAAAAATAACCTAACCAATTCAACAACAAACACAGAATTCATACATCCACAAGAGAAACCTCGCTCGTGGAAAAATGTATGTTTTCATGGAACTGTTAAATTAAAAAAAGAAAATAGTAATTTTTAGTACATTTATGAATAAATAAAATGATAAAAGATAAAAAACATAAAAATGGTAATTAATGTGAAAAATGTGATATTTCAGAAAAGTAAAGAAAATACAGACGAAAACACAGAAATAAAGGTAGTTACCTATATTGTTTGCTAATTATTTTTTATATCAATTAAGCTATTTATTTCATGTTTGCTAATTTCATATTTCATGAAAGCTTTTAGTTTATTTTTGAAAGAAAACAATTAATGTGGGAAGGAGACTAACAAAACTAGATATTTTTTGGTACACATCCGATGAAAGATACAAAAAGCACCGCTGACCAATGGCTTTTTTTACCCTTGGTTTTACAGAATTTTGATTGCTTCTATTTCTAGTATTATACGGATGCTCAATTATTTCGATGTCGATTTTGATAAGAAAAGTTTTTGTTGCAATTTTTTGGAAAAAAAAGTTGTCTTACATCGAGCATCAAATAGTAAGGTTGATGTGTACGTGTTTGTCACCCGTCCCCAAGCTACTAATAAGAGATTTTGATTTTTCTAATTATTAATAAAAACGCAAACTGAAAAAACTACTATATTTTCTGCAGCTCTCTACAAAGTATTGTAGGGTAGGAAAATCGTACGCGCGGAGGGCAAAACAAATGGCAAATGGTAGGTGTTTCTCAAACAGTCGCCACGCGCTGAGCGCACTTCGTCGACGCCTTGCGTTCAATATACGTGAATACCATTTTTGTTACTTTGGTCACGTGGTATGCGAATATTACGTTATCATACGGTCAGCGAGTACGAAACGCCGAGCGTATTTAGTTACGAGAATACCGGTCCAGGCTCGAACACACCTCGCGTTCGGCACTGAAGTTCGTTTTCTGGCCTGCTCCTGTGATTAGATGTCTGATTGTAAATGGCTAAGTGGCCAGGTGGTAAATCGAAGAGTCGGGAGCATAAAGTTTGGTTATGTTTCGTATTTTATATAGTGGACCACTTTCTGACTTTGGATTATCTTAAGTTTTAACTTACGTAGTAACATCTCTTAATGCGCAATTTTACAAGTCATAGTTAAACGCCAAACCTCAGTTTAAACGACAGATGTCGACTTTTTTACGTTTTATAGGTGCAGTTTAGCAACAAACTTCGGTTTAACCGTTACCGGCGGTCTGGGTGTGGGTTAAAGTTCAGTTTAATAGTTACCGAAAGATTCTAACCTCAAAATAGTTATTAAAAATTTATTTAAAATTTGTTTTTGGTAAAAAAAACTGTGAATATTTAGTGAAATCGCTGTGATCGATGACTTAGAATTTATTTTTGATCAACTGGATAAAGATGATGACGAAATTATTGACATTTTCAAAGCACCAAGAAGACCAAAAATTATTCGTCCTAGAATATATCCTTTATAGAAGTATGACGATGTAGCTTTTGAAAAAGAGGTTTAAATTATCTAAAGAGACATGCAAAATTGTACACGACAATAGTTGGAACATTCCACAGACCAAGTTTCATTGTCACAGCGAGCTCACACGTATTTATATAGTATATATCTTTCTGATAATCCTGAACATTTTTTGTTGTGGCGTCTGGCTGTATGCCTGCCAACGCTGATATCTCAAAAACTACTTGACTGGTTTTTATCAAATTTGGTGACCATGATGTGTTTGGCTCTAGTTAGTACCATTTTAAAGATATGGTTAAAATAATCAGAAAATGTAGTCTTTTTAAACTAGAAAAGAACTTATTAAGCTCCCAATCCAACAGCTCTTCTTTTCTTTCTGGCTGTGGTTTGACTGCGACTTATAAAATTGAGCAACTTGTTTACCAATGCTTTAATCCAAAGATTAAACTGAAGTTTAAACTAAGGTTTAATCTGGAGTTTTACCTTTGGTTGTAAAATTAGCCCTAAGTTCCAAAATCAGTTTGCCAAACTTTTACTTATCTTATACTTCAGTTCTAAACAAGCTGGCAACGCTGCAGACTGATGACAGATTGTTAGGGATTTTGGAATTTTACCAAACCAACATCAAATAATTGACATTTGACAGCAGGTTTTTTCAGTTTTTGTTGTTGATAAGTGAATGAATTTGTTTATGTTGGGTCTGTGTGTTGTTTGCAGGGATAATTCCAACTAGGGGATCTAAATTTTCATCTGACTGGGAGCGCAGTAGATGGAGAGAGTAGAATATCTGCTATTGTGGCATGTAGCTGGGGGTCTGTGTGTTGTCTTATAGAAATCTAGGTCTCTTTCTTTACATGGAGGTTAAAGGCGGATTCAGAGTTCCATAATGTGAGATGTATGAGGTAAGGCGCAAAGAAAATGAAATATAACAAATGCATGCTGCTGTCCATAGTGTTCTGTAAGCGGTAAGACCAGCATGTGTTTGCTATATCTATATTTTCCTTGCATCTTACCACATACCTCATACCGCTTTCCTTACGAAACTCTGAATCTGCCTTATGAATATTCAATTCAATTCAATTCAATTTATTAGTTCTAAAAAAATATACATTTTTATCGACACGTCATTTTAATTAACATTACATCATAAATTATTGAAATTTGTTTATAGAAGTTAAGCTGAGTAAATTTTCCTATAACAATAATAAACATCCTAAAATAAATGGGCACAGCCATTTTTTCTTAGCTTAATAATGTTACAATTGGGGTTAAAGCTTTTAATTAAAAAATCACCCGACATGTCATAGGCTAAAATTATACTCAATAAATTATTTTAGATTTTTTTACAGAAAAAGAAACAGTATATCTCAAAGGACATAACAACAATAATAAACAGAAATAGGTAAATGCTAGATAATTTTTTTTTTTAATTTAGATTGCTAACAAACACTCATTCTTAACATTTTGAATAAAATTCACACTTAATATAGGCTACAGAAAAACAAAAAAAAAACAGACAAGCCTAAATTATTTACGTTTGATTAAAATGTTTTTCATTAAAATCTAAAATTTTCTTTACACTGTAGGGATAGGCATCTATTAAAATGTCTTTAAAAATATTTTAAACTTCCTAAGATTCATGTTTCTGACTTCAATAGGTAAAGAATTAAATAAATGTATTCCCAGCTAATTATTCTTTTTAATCTTAAATTTGGGTACGACAAGGTTCTTTATTTCTGGTGTTGTATTGATGCTGACTAGACTGCTGTA
Source organism: Oxystoma pomonae (assembly GCA_963921995.1). Taxonomy (NCBI): domain Eukaryota; kingdom Metazoa; phylum Arthropoda; class Insecta; order Coleoptera; family Brentidae; genus Oxystoma; species Oxystoma pomonae. The sequence goes on along the minus strand of OY998164.1, from coordinate 85,313,592 downwards.
TATGATTCTGAGTTTTAACCCTGCACAGTTTGTTAAGAATTATCTCCCCGAACAGAGTCAGGATTCTGCGTTCTACAAACAAAGGTCTGCAAGTCTCCCCCCTCTGCTGCACTCTAGCGATTATTCTTATTGCTGATTTTGGTTTTAAAAATACCTTTTGAAGGAGATGGTGGGCAAGATTTCCCCACCCCACAATGCCATATGTCATTATTGAGTGAAAAATTGCAAAGTAGGCAGTGCTTGCAGCTCCCACTGATTTTGCCAACCTGTTACACATACTTATTATGTGAGGACACCGCAAGAAAGACTTGGATCCAACAGTACCCCTAAGAACTTTGCATTATTTTCTTGATTGACGAGTTGGCTTATCCTAATTTGAAAGTCGACAATCACAGTCTTAGTCATATTCAATGCCAAGCGATTTGCCGAAAACCACTGACCAGCTGCCCGCAATACCTTATCGCTTGCTGTGACAATATTTTGTTCTTTTCCCAATCTTGTTATGAAACCATTATCATCTGCGTATTGTCTGCTATGCTGTGGTCGTTTTTAAGAGTGTCAGGAAGGTCAAGCAAATAGACTATAAAAAAAAATGGTCCTAATAAAGATCTCTGCCCAACCCCTCGAGTGATTGTTTTTCGTACTCACTAGTCATAGGGGTGCTTAATTTGAGCCTCGATCAAGTGAAGCACAAATAACGTGCTTTCTTTTGTAACAAGAAATCTTTTCCTAAAATTATCATCGTCGGAACTATTAAAGTAGTCATAGCGGACAAATCTATGTCTAGGTATCCCATTGATCACAAACAAAAATTCGTCGTTCTCTTCGTCGTACCGTACTAACTCCATTTCCTAAAAACTGCCTTCAGTAGCAATGCAAAACAATTTCCTATGGCATAAAACCAGCCTAAAATTCAGATACAAAATTTTCACTACACATGTAAACAAAAACCTTTATATAGGTTATGTATCTATTTTCCAAATTTTCTTGCCGAATTGTTTGGCATGAGTTTTCGAATACTTCTTTTATAGTAAAAAAACAATTCTCGTCCGAATAAACTTCAAAAAACACCGAAAACGGAAAAAAATAGTTTAAGTAAAACTTAATTATTCAAATTTTACCACTTAAGCCAAGGGTGAAAATTTGGTACTTAAGTGGAACTTTGACAGCACCTGCAACCGATTAAATTAAGATAAGTGTAACTTAGGACTTAAGTGAAAGGTGAGAAAGTGGCCCCGTAGGTTTTTTAACAATATTAGTAAAGTGGCTAGTTTCTCACCAAAATTATTTGATCTCTTTCTTTTAGCGCTGAAGACGGCCACTCACTCGATACTTTTGCGTTGATTTTCGGCGATTTTAGCGGTGTTTTTCGTGATTTTTGTGAGAAAAAATTAATAATAGTAATAGACCGCTGCTAACTTCACGTTATGCATTAATCACCTTCGCAGTGTTGCCAATTAAAATTTATTAGATTGCACGGTGAAGTGTTCAAGACGCACGGTTTTGCACGGTTTTAGGAATCGAAACGCACAATTTTCGCACGCAGTTTTAATTTAATAGTTAAATGTTTAATTTTTTATTTACACGGTACCATTCACTTCTCACTCAGAAAAATACGCAAGGGTCCGTAAGCCGAATTTATACCATTTTCTAATTCATCAATGGGGGATCCCCAAGGGGAAGCCCTAGTTTAAAACGAATTCTGCGAACCCCACCCACACATTAGTAGCGCAACAGATAACCCCGCCCACAATGCCAAGTGTCAGCCTACCTGTGGAAATCCCAAAATTAAACTAAATTTACTTTTTATTAATACTGACCGCAATTGCAATATTTGCAATTCTGAAATTTTAAATATTCTTATCTTCAAAAGGCACGCAAAACGCACGTTTTTCCTGGATGTTCGAAAAATGCACGGCCGATCTGAAAACGCACGCAATTCGTGCAATTGCACGGTGATTGGCAACACTGCACCTTCGCCAACATTTTCGCTCAAAAGTGACCGAAAATCCATTAGTTTTCTGTCAATATGGCGGCGAAGGTCGAGAAAAGGACACTAAACCGGTAGGAGTTGATTGGCCTAACTTCTCGTTAACTCTTAACGTCGTTATTTTACCTTTTCCATATAAATATATTTGTGAAAAGATTCCTTCTGTATTTTTGGTTTTTTAAGATGCTGCCGATGAAACATTAGAGATCTTTTGTACCTCTAATTTTGATGCCTTTTTACTTCATCGCTTATTTAGGGCATGCGCAGTTACGGGGTAATAACGGAATCCCTTACTAACCGATAAAGTTTTGCGTTACCTGCGGGAGAATACAGTATCCCTTATAATTGACATGGTTGCCGATAGTAAAACGTTAAGAAGAAAAACAAAAAATTTAAATTAATTTTTGAATGCAAATATGTTCTGTATTCTTTTTAATTGTAAAGATAAGTGCTAATTTTTGTTTAATCATTTTCTTTGGCTAGAATTTCATAAGATATGTAAAACATTGATTTGCACTGGCAACTATGACAAATGATTCCGATCTGTTTATCATAACCTCCCTTTTCTCTGTTGTGTTTTTGAGTTTCTAAAGATTAAAAATAATTAAAATTCACCGTACAAAATACAAAAATAAGATATTCTAAATGAAAAATATTATTGGACAAATTCTTTTTGTAAATCTTTATAATAATAAATACCGTATAAAGTCGACGATAAACAAATCAAAGGCGGCATGTAAAAACTAAAAATGCTTTCTTAAAGATAACGTCACGTTAGCTTCGTTACAACGCGTTATTAAGCGATAAAGTCACCTAACGGGGATTTTTTGTAAGATGTGCAAAAAGTCTCTGTTATCTACTGGTAAATACCGTATCCCTTACAGTAAAACGTAAAGTAGAAAAACAAAATATTTTTAAATTGATTTTTGAATGAAAATATGCTCCATGTTCTTTTTGATTGTAAAGGCAAGTGTCAATTTTTGTTTAATCATTTTCTTTGACTAGAATTTCGTAAGAAATGGAAAACATTGACTTGAACTGGCAACTGTGACAAGTGATTCCGATCTGTTTATCATAAGCTCCCTTTTCTCTTTTGTATTTTTGAGTTTTTAAAGATTATTAGTAATTAAAATTTACCGTAGAAAGTACAAGAATAAGATATTTTAAATAAAAAATATTATTTGTCAAATTCTTTTTATAAATCTTGATAATAATAAATACTGTAGAAATTCGTATATAAACAAATCAAAGGCGGCGTGCAAAAACTAAAAATTCTGCCTTAAAAAAAACGTGACGTTAGCTACGTCGCAACGCCTTATTAAGCGATAAAGTCACCTAACGGGGATTTTTCATAAGAGGTGCAAAAGGTCTCTATTGGACGTACATTTTCGCGTTCCTTATTAAGGAAAATAATAAATAAAATACGGCGTTCCCTTAATTTGGTACAGTTACGGTACGTCCCTTATCTTTATACATAACCTCAATTAGCACGGATAATAGTGATGTTTGGTTTGTTTTTCGATACGACCTTTTAATATTCTTTTGCATTTTTAGTTTTTTGTTTATAAACAAAAACAGTCTTGTGGATTTTTAAAATTTATGTGAAAAAATGAATAAATTGGAGACACCTACAAGGTTGAAGTTCAGCTACACTGACGATATAATTCTTTTTCGAGAATTTATCAGTGAAAATCCCTACAAGGTTAGAAATTTTAGGTTAGGAATAAGGAAAAGTAATACGACTTCCAATAACACTTTTTTTTAAAGTATGATTAAGGTTCAACTTAAATAAAATACGGTTTTCCCTTATTATATGGTAAAATATTATAGAGTAACGCCCAAGAAGTCTCTATTATGGTAAAACCTTATAAAGTAACGTCCAATAAGTCCCTGTTATCTGCGGGAGAATACCGCATCCCTTATAATTGACATGGTTGCGGATAGTAAAACGTTAAGTAGAAAAACAAAAAATTTAAATTGATTTTTGAATGTAAATATGTTCTGTATTCTTTTTAATGGTAAAGATAAGTGCCAATTTTTGTTTAATCATTTGATTTGCACTGGCAACTATGAGTGATTCCGATCCTCCCTTTCCTTTCCTCTGTTGCGTTTTTGAGTTTTTAAAGATTAATAATAATTAAAATTCACCGTAAATAACACAAGAATAAGATATTCGAAATTAAAAATATTATTGGACAAATTCTTTTTGTAAATCTTTATAATAATAAATTCTGTCATAAACAAATCAAAGGCAAAAACTAAAAATGCTTTCTTAAAAATAACGTCGTTATTTTTGTTTTTGTGCTTTCTTAAAAATAACGTTACATCACAACGCCTTATTAAACGATAAAGTCACCTAACGGGTATTTTTTGTAAGAGGTGCAAAAGGTCCCTATTAGTTTATTCGAGCCACAAGCACCTTGTCAAACTATGACGTAGTATGTGACGTCATTGTTTTGAAACTTTTTTGAAATAGTTGCATGTGAGAAAACGCCTCGGTTCAGAATAGTTGCGGTTCTCAAGGTATGAATCTTCACGATGTGCTATCTACGTCCATTGGTTCTGTTCATGTCAGCTAATAGATGACGTCATATCATTTTTGATATGAAAATTAAGTATAATCCGGAAATTCATAAAAATTAAAAACTTTTGATTATATACATACGTAAACATAAACAGTTATCTGTAAATTTAAATATTATTCAAAGATATTACACAATCGAGGTCTCTTTCTTTTGCTTATACTTCTGGGAAATTTTAGGATCAAGGTTAACCGAAACCGCGACAAAAAGGTAAAAAACACAAGAAAAGATATTAGAGACTTATTGGGTGTACATTTTCACGTTTTCTTATTAAGGAAAAATGAAATATGACATCTGAGCATGCGCGTGACCTGCGTTTTTATTAAGGGAATCGTAATAAAATACGCTGTTCCCTTAATTCGGTACCGTTACCGTACGACCCTTATCTTTAAACATAACCTCAATTAGCACGGATAATAGTGATGGTTGGTTTGTTTTTCGATACGACTTTTTAATATTCTTTGCATTTTTAGTTTTTTGTTTATAAATAAAAACAGTCTTGTGGATTTTTAAAATTTATGTGAAAAAATGAATAAATTGGAGAAACCTACAAGGTTGAGGTTCAGCTACACTGACGATATAATCCTTTTGCGAGAATTTATCAGGGAAAATCCCTACAAGGTTAGAAATTTTAGGTTAGGAATAAGGAAAAGTAATGCGACTTTTTTAATGTATGGTTAAGGTTCAACCTAAATAAAATACGGTTTCATTATGCTAAAACCTTATAGAGTAACGCCCAATAAGTCCTTAGTCCCTATTTTATTTTCCCTATTTACTCCCTTAGCTGTTTTCTTTTTGTAGCGGTTACGGTTAACCTTGGTCCTTAAATTTCCCAGAAGTATAAGCAAAATAAGGAGACCTCGATTGTGTAATATCTTCGAATATTACTTAAATTTACAGATAATTGTTTATGCTTACATGTGTATATAATCAAAAGTTTTAAATTTTTATGAATTTCCGGATTATACTTAAATTTTCACATCAAAAATGCTATGACGTCATCTACTAGCTGACATGAACAGAACAAATGGACGTAAATAGCACATCCCGTGAAGATCCATACCTTGAGAACCGCAACCATTCTGAACCGGCAAAATATGCTGGTTCCGATTCTCAAGGTATTAAACATGACAGGATGCGCTGTTTACATCATTTTTTTTATTCATGTCAGCTAATACATAACGTCATAGCATTTTTGATATGAAAATTTAAGTATAATCCGGAAATTTATAAAAATTAATAACTTTTGATTATATACACATGTAAACATAAACAATTATCTGTAAATTTAAACAATATTCAAAGATATTACACAATCGAGGACTGCTTGCCGTTTCTTTTTGTCGTATGAGGAATCAAGGAATCAAAGTGAGCCCGTCTGCCCATTTTCCGTCACTCCTACAAATACCGGACGGTTCTAGTTTCGCTGGAAATCCTGCTGAAACCAGAGACTGCTTTATAATGTCGTTGATCAAACTGTGACGAGTCCATCGACATGCACTTTTTTTGCAGCTAAGGCCATGAAGACCGAATTTACTCACTATTTCGCCACAAGTGCAGGTGTGAGACTCGCAAACCGGAAGACCAAGACGAAAAGACGAGTCATCCAATAAATTTCCTAAAGAAGAGGAGGGCAAACCATTAAGCCACGCATTACTCTCGGGCTCATTAAGAGGAAGAAGACGTGCTTGATCAAGTTGAGATTTTGAAGATAAAAAAATTTGCTGAAAAAATACATCACACATTGTAGTATCGAAATCTCTTTGTGATTTTAAATTAGAAGTATCCGAAATGACTGTTAAATTTTGATATCTATTTGATGCTTCGATCAAAGCAAAGTCTGGATGCAAAATAATTTCCTCAGGAACAATTTTTGGAAAAAGATATGATGAATCATTCAAAGAACCAAGAATAGCTGAGTAACAAAGAGATGAGCTATTTCTGATTCCTAAACCACCTTATTTAATTGGAAGAATGCACAGTGACCAGGCATTCGAATCAATTTTACAGTTTATAATGTTTTCTATACTAAATTTCAGTAGATCGTCAAATTTTTCTAAACATTCCAGCATCCTCCAACATGGCGCTGTCCAAAGTAAATAAGTGATTCTTGGAATCGAAAATTAATGTTTTAATAAATAATAGGCAGTATGACAATTTACAGATAAAAGTTTGTCGGAAAATTTTGTAAAAACATCACTCTTTGAGGAAAAATTTTTGCCAATTTCCTTTTCAAAGAAAGGTACTCCTAAAACGGTAAGATTTTCAAGATTAACTTTTGATAAACTATCAATATTTGAATCATAATCTGTAATATTTAAATTGTGTTCTTTACTTAAATTTTCACATCAGAAATGCTATGATGTCATCTATTAGCTGACATGAACAGAACAAATGGACGTAGATAGCACAACCTGTGAAGATCCATACCTTGAGAATCGCAACTATTAAGGATATTTTGGAACGCTTATTTGACACTTCGTAGTGGTTGTGATAATTACTGCGTGTGCGCAATAGCTAAACGTCATTCTGTTGTGGTAATTAACCACTACCACTGCCGTAAGCTACGAATTCATTTCGTTGTGGTTATGGTTATTTTTCCGGGTAATTTTAGAGAATTTTGGCATAATATATTTTAAAAATAATAAAATATTACCACGTTCCAACATATAAAACACTTATTTTGTAAAATTAAGACGAATTTTTTGTTTTTTCTCATATCTTAATTTTTTTACAAGTGACAGTTTTTAATGTGTTCCAAAAACTCTGGTAAAATCGATGCGTGGTAGTGGTAGTCGTTGTTAAACACTACCACAGCGGCTGTCAAAGTTGTCAAAGTTTGAAGCGTTCCCAAATCTCTCTATTATGTGCCGTTTTCTTTTGGTCGCGGTTACGGTAAAACCTTGGTTCTAAAATTTTTCAGAAGTATAAGCAAAAGAAGGAGACTTCGATTGTGTAATATCTTTTAAAATTGTTTAAATTTACAGATAATTGTTTATGTTTACATGTGTATATAATCAAAAGTTTTTAATTTTTAAGAATTTTCGGATTATACTTAAATTTTCATATAAAAAATGCTATGACGTTATGTATTAGCTGACATGAATAGAAAAAATGATGTAAACAGCGCATCCTGTCATGTTTAATATCTTGAGAATCGGAACCAGCATATTTTGCCGGTTCAGAATGGTTGCGTTTCTCAAGGTATGGATCTTAACAGGATGTGCTATCTACGTCCATTTGTTCTGTTCATGTCAGCTAGTAGATGACGTCATAGCATTTTTGATGTGAAAATTTAAGTATAATCCGGAAATTCATAAAAATTACAGATTTTTGATTATATACACATGTAAGCATAAATAATTATCTGTAAATTTAAGCAATATTCGAAGATATTACACAATCGAGCTCTCCTTATTTTGCTTATTCTTCTGGAAAATTTTAGGACCAAGGTTAACCGTAACCGCTACAAAAAGAAAACAGCTCTGAACCGGCAAAAGGCTGGTTCCGATTTTCAAGGCATCGAACATGACAGGATGCGCAGTCTACATCGATTCTTTCTGTTCAGGTTAGCTAATAGATGACGTCATAGCTTTTTTCATATCAAAATTTAACTATAATACGGAAATTCATAAAAATTAAAAACGTTTGATTGTATACACATTTAAACATAAACAACAATCTGTAAATTTAAACAATATTCAAAGATATTACACAATCGAGGTCTCCTTCTTTTGCTTATACTTCTGGGAAATTTTAGGACCAAGGTTAACCGTAACCGCGACAAAAGGCGCGTTTCTGGGAGCTTAACATAGTTACTAATATTAGAGAGATTTTGGAACGCTTCAAATTTTGACAACTTTGACAGCCGCTGTGGTAGTGTTTAACAACGACTACCACTACCACGCATCGATTTTACCAGAGTTTTTGGAACACATTAAAAACTGTCACTTGTAAAAAAATTAAGATATGAGAAAAAACCAAAAATTCGTCTTAATTTTACAAAATAAGTGTTTTATATGTTGCAACGTGGTAATATTTTATTATTTTAAAAATATATTACGCCAAAATTCTCTAAAATTAACCAGAAAAATAACCATAACCACAACGAAATGAATTCGTAGCTTACGGCAGTGGTAGTGGTTAATTACCACAACAGAATGACGTTTAGCTATTGCGCACACGCAGTAATTATCACAACCACTACGAAGTGTCAAATAAGCGTTCCAAAATATCCCTATTCTCTTTTTCTAATGCCCGTGTGCACCACTTCCCCTTACTTCTTCCACTTGTTCAAGCGCCGCTTGAACTGAGGGTGACCCTTGAGATTTACTTGGTTTGCAAAAGTTCCGAATATGTTCCACTTGGAAAAAGTAAGGAAATTATTGGCAACGTGGCAGTTATCTGCATTTTTTTGTGTTTTTTGTGTGGTGATCATGCTTATTACCTGTCAGCTGTCAAAAAACCACGCAAAATATGAGGTTGTTTAAAGAAAACAAATTTTATTGATGATGTATGATTATATGGAGGAAAAGGAAATAAAACTACTACAATTGTTTACCTATAAAACCTGACTATTTATTTAGTATGTTTTCACATCGTACTCAATACGTATTGAAAAAGATTGTCTTCTTTTTCTTTTATAGAGCATGTTCTCTGTTCCGACAAAGAGCGTATATGAAGAACAAGATGCTTGATTTTCGGTACGTATTGAATACGATGTAAAAACATACTAATTATTACACCACTAGACCAACCCAACACTTTTTTCAGTTTTTTGCAACGATCCGAATTTGCGAAAAAAAGGGGAATTATTCGCTTAGCGAAAAAAAAAATTATTTTTTTTGGACATTCTAAACCTTTTGTAAAAGGTATCATCTCATTCTTTGCAAAATCTAATTCTTCATCTTCTTCGTCATCCCAATGAAGTTCCATTTTAAGCACAGACCACTATTATAATCACAGAAAGATTTTAAGGCAACGGAACAGTTTTATAATTTAATTAAATGAATGGCTTTTGTTTAAAAACATAATCAAAAAATACCTCACATAACCTCAAAATGCGCTTAAGCCGAAGTAATTCTACGGCTTATCTTAACTGCAGCTTAAGTGCCACTTACATGATATTCCACATCATTGCACACCAAAACTAAACCTTAAGCTCGGCTTACATGTCAAGCCGAACCCGTGCACATGAACATAAACGCATTCGTCTGAGAGAGACCCAGCATACCAGGAACATACCGCCTGTACACCCTTCGACCCCGCTGTCTAACTACCTTTTTGAGATAGTTATCCCCTAACAGATATGCGAGGTCGAAGGTTGTAAAGGCGGGAATTATTTTTGATGGAGTAGTATGCTTGATCTCTCTTATGTCCGTGTGCACGGGATCGGCTTGAAATGTAAGACGAGCTTAAGCTTTAGTTTTGGTGTGCAATGCTGTGGAATATCATGTAAGTGGCACTTAAGCTGCAGTTAAGATAAGCCGTAGAATTACTGCGGCTTAAGCGCATTTTGAGGTTATGTGAGCTATTTTTTTATTATGTTTTTAAACAAAAGACAATAATTTAATCAGATTATAAAACTGTTCCGTTGCCTTAAAAATCTTAGTGATTATAATGGTGGTCTGTGCTTAAAATGGATCTTCTTTGGGATGACGAAGAAGATGAAGAATTAGACTTTGTAATTAATGGAATACCTACCAAGAAGGATTTTTCAAAGAAGATACCTTTTACAAAAGGTTTAGAATGTCCAAAAAAAATCATGTTTCACCTTTTTTTTTCGCAAATTCGTTGCACAGAAACTGAAAAAAGGGTTGGGTTAGTCGGGTGGTGTATTAATTAGTATGTTTTTACATCGTATTCAATACGTATCGAAAATCAAGCATCTTGTTCTTTATATATCGCTCTTTGTCGGAACTGAGAATATGCTCTATGAAAGAAAAAGAAGACAATCTTTTCAATACGTATTGAGTATGATGTGAAAACATACTAAATAAATAGTCAGATTTTATAGTTAACCAATTATAGTAGTTTTATTTGCCTTTTCCTCGATATAATCATAAATCATCAATGCCCGTGTGCGCAGGTTCGGATTGACATGTAAGCTTTAGTTTTGGTTTGCAAAGGTGTAGAATGTCATGTAGGTAGTTAAGATAAACCGTAGAATTACTTCGGCTTAAGTGCATTTTGAGGTTATGTGAGGTATTTTTTGGTTAAATTTTTAAACAAAAACCATTAATTTTTTGAGCTTATAAAATTGATCCGTTGCGTTAAAATCTTTGTGTGATGATTAGTGGTTTATGCTTAAAATGGAACTTCTTAGGGATGACGAAGAAGATGAAGACTTAGACTTTGTAATTAATGGAATACCTACCAAGAAGGATTTTTGAAAAAATGAGATGAAGATACCTTTAAGTAAAGGTAAAGGTAGGATGTCCCAAAAAAATCATGATTTTTTCGCTAAGCGAAAAATTCACCTTTTTTTTTCGCAAATTCGTTGCAAAGAAACTGAAGAATCAGTTGGGTTGGTCTGGTGGTGTAATAATCAGTATGTTTTCACGTCGTATTCAATACCCTATGAAAATCAAGCATCTTATTCTCCATATGTCAAGCTCTTTGTCGTAACAGAGAACATGATCTATAAGAGAAAAAGAAGACAATCTTTTCAATAATGTGAAAACATATACTAGATATTTATAGTTAACCAATTATAGTAGTTTTATTTGCTTTTCCTCCGTACAATTATAAATCATCAATGAAATTTTATAGTTAACCAATTATAGTAGTCTTATTTGCTTTTCCTCCATATAATCATAAATCATCAATAAAATTTGTTTTTTTAAAACAACCTCAAATTTTACGCGGTTTTTTGACAGCTGACAGGTAATAATCACCACACAAAAAACACGAAAAAATGCAGATAACTGCCACGTTGCCAATAATTTAATTACTTTTTCCAAGTGGAACATATTCGGAACTTCTGCAAACCAAGTAAATCTCAAGGGTCACCCTCAGTTCTAGCGGCACTTAAACAAGTGGAAGAAGTAAGGGGAAGTGGTGCACACGGGCACAATAAAATTTGTTTTTTTAAAACAACCTGAAATTTTACATGGTTTTTTGACAGCTGACAGGTAATAATCATGATCACCACACACAAAACACAAAAAATATAGATAACTGCCACGTTGCCAATAATTTTCTTACTTTTTCCAAGTGGAACATATTCGGAACTTTTGCAAACCAAGTAAATCTCAAGGGTCACCCTCAGTTCAAGCGGCACTTGAACAAGAGGAAGAAGTAAGGGGAAGTGTTTACTTGGTTTGCAAAAGTTCCGAATATGTTCGACTTGGAAAAAGTCAGGAAATTATTGGCAACGTGGCAGTTATCTGCATTTTTTGTGTGGTGATCATGATTATTACCTGTCAGCTGTCAAAAAAACTACTTAAAATTTTATTGATGACTTATGATTATATGGAGGAAAAGGCAAATAAAACTACTATAATTGGTTAACTATAAAACTATTTATTTAGTATGTTTTCACATCGTATTCAATACATATTGAAAAGATTGTCTTCTTTTTGTTTCATCGAGCATGTTCTCTGTTCCGACAAAGAGCGTGACATATCAACAACAAGATGCTTAATTTTAGATACGTATTGAATACGACGTGAAAAAATACTAATTATTACACCACCAGACCAACCCAACTCATTTTTCAGTTTCTTTGCAACGAATTTGCAAAAAAAAGGTAAATTATTCGCATAGCGAAAAAAAACATATTTTTTTTTGGACATTCTAAACCTTTTGTTAAAGGTATCATCTCATTCTTTGAAAAATACTTCTTGGTATTTATTTCATTAATTACAAAGTCTAATTCTTCATCTTTATCATCATCCTAAAGAAGTTCCATTTTAAGCACAGACCACTATTATAATCACAGAAAGATTTTAAGGCAACGGAACAGTTTTATAATTTGATTAAATTAATGGCTTTTGTTTAAAAACATAATCAAAAAATACCTCACGTAACCTCAAAATGCGCTTAAGCCGAAGTAATTCTACGGCTTATCTTAACTGCGGCTTAAATGCCACTTACGTGATATTCCACACCATTGCACACCAAAACTAAAGCTTAAGCTCGGCTTACATGTCAAGCCAAACCCGTGCACACGGGCATTAGAAAAAGGATTTTCGATTTAAGAATTGGTCCTGGTTCTGGTTAACATTATTTTGACATAAATTTTAATAAATAAAATCATTTAAAATATTATTAAGATATCTTTGATTTTACTCAAAAAAAGACTACCTATAATTTTGCAAAATTTTAGGGGTCATGTTTACAACCAAAGGGCCGAACCAGGCTAGTTTAAAATTTCATAACCGGGTTGCAACTGTGACGTCATTGTTTTAAAACGAAAGGACCGGTTGCGGTTCTGGTTCAACCAGAACCAGGACCAATTGTAAAACGAAAATCCTTAAGAGACAATAATAAATAGTAACTATAAGGATTTTCGTTTTAGAATTGGTCCTGGTTCTCGTTGAACCAGAACCGCAACCGGTCCTTTCATTTTAAAACAATGACGTCACGGTTGCAACACGGTTATGAAATTTTAGAACCAGCCTAGGAGGTTGGTTCGGCCCTTTGGTTGTAAACATAACCCCTAAAATTTTGCAAAAGTATAGATAGTCTTTTTTGAGTAAAATCAAAGATATCTTCATAATATTTTAAATGACGTCATTATTTTAGAACCGCTGTCAAAATTTATGTCAACATAATGTCAACCAGAACCAGGACCAATTCTTAAATCGAAAATCCTTTATGTTAGGCTCGCAGAAACGCGCCTAAAGAAAACGGCACCTATTGGCTACCCTGCGATCACGTGACGTATTTCGGCGAATGACGTGGCATCTACGCAATCTTCTTCCACGTCCGCCATTTTGACAGTGTTGGTTTTTGGGGTGGATTTGTGAATGTGTTTGCGTTTTTCAAGAAAAATAAGTGAATAATTTGCTAAAAAAGGTATTTATTTTCGTATTTTTATTATGTATGATAGGGACGTTAGAAAGTTTTGTCTTAGTTCAGTGTTTTTTCTTATAATTGTGACCAACTTCCTGGGGTATCTCTTGACAACAAGAAGTCGGCATTTCTTTTTTTTTTACGGATAATTTTTTTGGCGAAGCCAAAAGATTAGCAAGTGGCGCTTGTCTGTTTTACGGGTGTTTTTTTTGCTATTTAGGTGATAATTAAATGCCAAGTAACCAAACTTGGCATTTAATTAGCACCTAAATTGGAACAGCATTGGACAGGCACCTGATCCAATTGGCACTTTTTATAAGGTTGTGGTAAACAATTTCCAACGAGTGTTCCCCCTGTGTTGGGTTAAACAAAAGAAAACTTAAGTAAAACACTGGATGACATTGGGTTTTAGAAACTCTTCCAATATCCTTGGAAGTTGAAACTATAGGCAGGTTTACCCATCTTTTCATATTGATAATTTATAACCTAAGCACAATTTTATTCATAGTCATGATGTTAAGTACATTATTCTTAATAGAAGTGTTTACCCAAGTTTTCATAGTTATAATTCACGGTATTCACAATTCATAAGCACAGTGCATAATTTAAAAGTTGGTTAATTTTAACTTTATGCACTATCAATATGAAAAAAGCAAAGAAAACATTTTTTAGTTCAAGATGGCGGATAGTGAAGGTCAAAAAAATTTTTCGTCTGAGAATTCAAGTAAAATATTGTGTAATTCTTGTAAAAGAGAAGTGAAAACTGAACTTAAATGTAAACAATGTGCTAAGCAATTTCATCCAGCATGTTTAGTGCGGCTGAAGGGTGCGAAAACACTGGGGTTGGGTATTGTTTTGTGCCCCGGCTGCACGCCAAAATCAGCTGATGATGGCGCTTGTAAACATGAACTGAGTCGAGAAAATGAGCTGTTAAACAAACTGGTGCTTACCCTGATGGACAATAATGGGCTTCTGCATGCAAAAGTGCTTGATATGGAGGCGAAAGTGGATGTTTTATTCAAAAAAATTGATATTTTGGAGAAAAGTGAGGTTAGATTGGATGTAAACAGACCCCCTTGGTCCCCGACTTCATCTTCTATGTTCCCTCCTGCGCCGGTCTTCTGACCTATGGCCGAATGGCCAGCTGGGCGTATTGCGGAAACTTCGCAGCTGTCAAAAAGGAAAACATGTGTTTCTAACCCCAATTTGAACCAAAACAAAAACATTGGTGAAAAATCACAATTTGAAAAGCAACACAAAAATAATGGATATGCTCCCTCTCCAACTAATTTGGAATCTACCTCTGAAGTTACCCTTAGTCAAATTTCCAAGGCAATCTATGCGGCAGTTGCCCAAACTTTGCAACCATACATGCAAAAAATGCAGGATATTGAAAACTCAACGCAACAAGGTTTGTTGGGTAATGCAGCCACCAATCATATTTTTCAAGGTGTACCTGGTAAAAAGTGGGTTCTGGGTAGAGTAAGAGAAAATGCCACAACAAAGATTGTTGATGATTATATAAAGCAAAAAGCTAACATTAAGGAATTGAATACCCTGCTAATTCACGAACTCCCTTCAAAAGCAAATTCAAAATCCTTTAAAATTGGAGTGACAGAGACTTATTATGATCAATTATTGGATCAAAGTTTTTTGCCGGAAAATGTAATCTCTAGACCATTTACATTTAGAAAGAAACAACCAAAACAAAATTTTCAGTCGCCTCAACCTCCCAACAGTCAAAGGGAGCTCTAACATTTTATTACCAAAATGTTTTATCTTTCCTGTGTTGATTGGGGCTCAATTTTTGAGTATACAGATGGTAGTTTCTAAGTTTTATGATATCACCTATAGTATTCTTGAGGTCTTTACCTTTATTTAATTGTTGAGAAAAAGATTGCACATAAAAAAAACAAATGTACACAATCTCAAGATGACTATAACTATTTTACTAGTCTAAGAGTTGACTGTCGTAACATCTCTCAGTCATCACATAAAAGTTACATTAAAAATTTAGAAAGTCAGTTACATGACAAACAAGATTTTTGGAACTATGTCAATTCTAAAAAAGATTGTGCAGAGTTTCCAAAGTGCATGGTTTTTAATGGGTGTGAATCTGATAATGGGCAAGAAATTACGGAAATGTTCAAGTCTCACTTTTCATCTGTGTACTCGAACTTTGATGGGCCATTGACGGGGCAAAATTTTAATTATAATTTTAATTATGATAAATGTCTAAGTGTTGGTGTCTTAAAATTGTCCACAATTGATGTTTTTAATAAAATTAATATGTTAAAGAAAAAATTAGGAATGGGTCCTGATGGAATCCCTCTATCTTTGTTACAAAATTGTAAGTATATTTTATCTGACATTTTATGAAAAATTTTTAATTTATGATAGATAGATAGATAGATATAGATAGATAGATAGATAGATATAGATAGATAGATAGATAGATAGATTCTTTATTGCTGCTAATAATGCTTATGAACTTACACAAGTCAAAAAATCTTTAAGTTCAGGTGTTTTTCCAGATTTATGGAAAAGATCGTATGTTTCTCCTATTTTTAAGGATGGCAACAGAGCTGACGTAAAAAATTACAGAGCTATAAGTAGGATTTCATTGATTGCAAAGATTTTTGAATCATTAGTAGCTGACAGATTAACTCCTCTTTTTAAAAATATTACAATTAATGAGCAGCACAGTTTTATGAAAGGAAGATCCACTGTATCTAATCTCTTGACTTCTGAGCAAACTCTGTTGGGTGCCTTTGAGAATAAGTATCAGGTTGACATTGTCTACACGGACTTCTTGAAGGCATTTGACAGAGTGGATCAAAAAATTTTACTATCAAAACTAAAGGCAGTGGGTCTTCATGGCTATCTCTTTAAATGGTTTGAAAGTAATCTAACTGATTGCAAGCAAGCAGTCAAAATCAAAAACTACATCTCTTCAGAAATCACTGTAACATCAGGTGTACCACAAGGAGGACATCTGTCAACTCTATTGTTCAACATCTTTGTGAATGATGTAAAAAGTATTTTTTATGACTGCCAGTTCAAGGCTTTTGCAGATGACTTTAAAATTTACAAAATTATTGTAAATCCTACTGACTGCCAATCTCTGCAAAATCAACTATATCTGTTTTCTTCTTGGTGCACACAAAATCTTACTTTAAATATTAAAAAATGTAATATTATTACTTTTAGCAAAATAAAAGAACCAATCCTGTTTAAGTATTTTATTGATTCTGAGGAGTTGGAAAGAGAAACGCTAGTCAAAGATCTAGGAGTATGGCTAGATAGTGATCTAAAATTTAGCACACACATTGAAAAAATTACCAACAAAGCAATGAGATTACTGGGATTTCTCTTTCGCACTCTGAAGCAGATAGAAAATATTTTTGTACTAAAGGATGTTTTTTGTGCACTGGTTTGGTCGGTGCTCGAATATGCCAGTTCAGTTTGGCAGCCTTTTTATGCTGTGCATAAAGAGAGCCTGGAGAGAGTGCAGAAAAAGTTTTTAAGGAGAGTGGGACTCAAAATGGGTATTCCCTATGAAAAAATCGATTGTGGTGAGATAATGAAACTTTTAAATGTTACTTCATTGGAAAACCGAAGAAATTTTTTTGATATTTGTATGCTTTTTTAAATTTTGAACGGCATGTTGGACACTCCAGAACTTCTGGCAGAGGTTGGTTTTCACATTCCTCCTAGGAATTCTCAAAATAAAGTTCTTTTTAGCCTACAATTTCATAGATCTAATTATGGCACTAATAACCCTATAAATCGCATGTGCAAAATTGCAAATTTTATAATCCAAGAAAATAATAATATAGATTTTTCTAACTCTAGTTATAATGTATTTTGCAAACAAGCTAAAAACATTTTATTTGCTTAACTTTATATCTTCTTAATCTTGTAAAACTACTTTTTAATTGTGATAGTTCAAGTCATGTTTTTATTATTGTTAATTATTAATTTTATCTGTGTGTTGAACAGCCATCTTGATAGATAAATAAATAAATAGGTGATAAATTATGTGATAAAAAGTGATACTTATATTGTATAAAATTGTAAAAGCATTATTCTTGTATAATTGCTGTTTGTGAAAATTTATTTATTTAAGTTATACTGGACTATTATATATTTTTTAACTGTAATTGCTATATGCCTTAATAAAGATTTGATTTGATTTTATTTGATTTTGGTTGGTTAATTTCAAAATGGGAGTGATTGATTTTAGCTGATATTAGAAAACAGAAATTTAGCAAGAAGGAAGAATACCTAACCTGTCGAGGTTAGGTAAAGAAAAACAGGTTTTTTTGTTATTGTTTTTTGTCAATTTGATATGTCAATCTTCAAAATTTATCCTAATGTACTATGCTTATAAACTCTTGGATAAACAGGTGCTGTTAAATTAACCCTAATTGTGCTTATACACTATGAATTAGTTATGAATTATCAATATGAGAAGTTGGGTAAACCCGCCTTCTTAGGAAATACTTTAAGATAATTGGTTTATAGAATACTCCAAAAAATTTCGTACTTTACATAAAAACCTTATAAGTGTAGAAATATTAGGTAATTATGCAGTATACAGTTTTCTGCCATTTTTGATTTTTTATCTACTAGGATCCCTAGGACCTCAAATCTGCCTGTGCCAATTTTTGTTTTGTTTTAAGAGAAAAGATGCCGGTGGGGGTTGTAATCTGTTTTTTGATTGTTTTGGGTTGGGTTGGGCTGTGCTGGATTCGGTTGTTTTAGTGAAAAAAAAATAAAAAACACCAAAAATGTTTTTAAAAAAACCAACCAGCACAGGCAGATTTGGGTCCTAGGGACCCTAGTAGGTGCCCCCATAAAGAGTTTTTCATAAAAAATAAAAAATGGCACAAAACTGTATACTGCATAATTACCAAATAATATAACTCTAGAATACAAAATTGTAAAAGTAAACAAATGAAATCTTGGAAAATCATAAATGATATTAGGGGTAGGTCAAATAGTAATAAGATGGATGTTGATGTGGATGAATTAAATATCTTCTATTGTAGTATTGTCAGCACCTTATCACAGAGTCTTCTGACAGATACAGACCCTTTGCAGTATCTGTCTGACATTAATGTCTCTAGTTTTTTTCAGTTTAAGACCGTTTAACTGCTGTGACATTCTTGAAGCTCTTAAGGATATTAAAAATAAGAAATCAGGTGGTGAAGATGAAATTTCTATTTCTGCCAAGGTCTTATCCAAATTACCTCACAGAGCCTTATTGGCATTGTCTGTTGCTATTAACAACTCATTTGATTCTGGTTCATTTTCCATATGCCTTAAATCGTCTATTGTCATTCCTCTGCATAAGGGTGGAGCAATAGATGTTCCATCTAACTTTCACCCAATTTCTCTTCTTCCAACATTATCCAAACTCGTCGAAAAAATTGTTAAGAAGAGAATGTGGGATTATTTAGTAAAATTCAAATTGATTATGCCCAAACAGTATGGGTTTCAGGCATAAGATACACATGACGTCATTTTTAGTTTTTTAGAAAATGTTTATACAGAAATAAACATGGACAAAAGATAATATATCAACACAAATACAAGGAAAATTTAAACTTAATACAGCACAGATATTTCACTCACCATAAACTTGAAAGGCAAATTAAAACAAACAATGCTGTCAAAAAAATTGGACAAAGAAGCCTAAACTACAATTTGCCAAGTGTATATAGCCTTCTGCCTCAAAATATTAGATCTATAAAAATCAGCAATAAATTTAAGAAACTTTTAAAGCATTGGATACTGTCCCACCCAAGAATTAAATCTTTAGAAATGTTTAATGAATAAAAAAAAATTAGAACACATCCTTTTCTTGATCTTGCATTAATTTATATGCTGTAAAATAAAATTTTCCGTTTTTACTACTAACTTTGAATTTAAATTAACATAGAATAGTTTTTATCTTTTTTAAATTAAGATTAGATTAAAACAATTTTAAGAAATAAAACAACTCCCATGCAAAAGTCACTTGAGTGTGATACTGTTTATTTCCGAAAATTTTTAGCATATTTATGTAAATATTTAGGATATTATTGGAAATAAATATGTGTTATGTTAAACAAGGGCGACTTGGTTGCAACAGTATTCTTTGATTTATTCAAGGCATTTGACTGTGGATCACAGAATACTTCTGGAAAAGCTCGAGCGGTATGGATTTAGGGGTTTGGTGTTGGAATGATTTAGGTCTTATTTAATCGGTGCAATGCAATCGGTGGTCAATGGAGGAGGCTCTCGCTCTGCTACTCTAAATATCACTTCCAATTTTAACTGAGTTGTACAAAAATTCTCTCATGTCATTAGAGTTACAGCATAATATTAATGAGCTATCTAGATGGTGTTTTGAAAATCAGTTGAATTTAAATGTACAGAAATGTAAAGTCATTACTAACATGTCCATGCAGCTACACCCCGCATAAGAAAAATCAAAAATTTTTTAATGCAGGAATTACAGGCTGATTATCTACTGCAAAAAAAAATTTTGGGCTCATGTCCTTATCTGATTTTTATAAAGTTTAAAATGTGGGGTGCAGCTGCATGTGTATAAACTTTAACCACACATCATATGGCAGGAATTGTTGTGCATACAAAAGAGTTTACAATAAAATGCAAGAAAAATCTGATTATGCTGTACCAAGTAAAAATATATAGCAATCAAATAATGCAAAAATATTGTACATAAATGTACAAGGGTTACCAACAAACAAAACACAATTAGAATGGTTTATAAATAAACAAAAACCAGTACTCGTTTGTCTATCAGAAACACACATATTGCAAAGCCATCTTAGTAATCATACTGGTGGTGCCATAATTTACATAAAGGAAGGATTATCATTTAAAACCATCTTAAATGAAACCTACAAAATAAACACATGGATAGTGGGTATATCCTTTATACTTAATGCAACAAAATATTATTTGTTCAATCTTTATCATTCACCATCAAGCAGCAATGCAGAGTTTCTTGAATTTTTTGAAAAGTTTTTAAGTGAGAAAGTGAAATTAGATGGTATCCTTATAATTATGTGAGACTTTAACTTAAGATGTCTCAAAAAACTCCTTTTATGCTACAAAACTTCAAAAAATTATACATAACCATGGCCTATATCAACAAATTAGAGCTTTTACTAGAGTAACCAAGGATTCTGCTTCTGTTTTAGTTAGTTTATTGTAAAACTATTCAACAACAACCAAATTTGGCAGAAACATAATTTGTCAGAATTTAAAAGAAAAGAAAATAATTGGTGCAAAAAAAATTGTCTCAAAAATGAAATGAAGGGAACATCAAATTGCTAGAAAATATATGCATAGAATTAAATTTAAATGAAACATATTTTTATAGAAACACAAAATGTTAGAAAATATTTTTAACGAAAATAATTTGATAGAAACATAATAATGCCGAACCACAAAATTCAAGAACCCCAATCTGTCTGAAAATGATTTGAACCGATAGCCATGAACTCAATTGCTACTCTGCAAAGCTTACGGCAGGGAAGAGTCAAAGTAAGTTGTCATATTGTATTAATATACCCTTTACATTCTTTAACCACCCCCTACCCCCAAATTTCTTCATAATATTGTATTGTCATTGGACCTACATTACAAAAATGAATCGCAAGATTTGATAGACATCAGTTAGACAGCCAGAGACTGTAAAGTTAAATAAAATCGTTTGATAAAAAAAATCCCTCTGTCATCTTCCAAATTGAGAAACTTGGCAACGCCGCAATCCAGGGCCTATGGCGCTCTAGAGATTTAAATTTGACGCATGCGCAATAGCGATTCGGATGGATTGTGGTTCTGCTCATTTAAGGATCAGGCATATTATTTTCTATCATTTTGTGGGTCGAATATTTTTCGTTTCTAGACAATTATTTTCGATAATTTTATAATTCTGATATTTTAAGGCTCGGGACAATTATAATCGGTTAAATTATATTCTCGTCTCTTAAGGATCGATTAAATTAAAATTCTATAACATTATATTCATATACATTATATTCTCAGTGTTTTACTTTCGTTCATATTTCATTTTGGATGTTTTATTTTCTTTTCAGTTGTGTTTCAGTTTTTATAAATTCAGCTTTTTTAGTAGACCATCACATGATCCTTGCCAGTCTGGAAGATAAAGCAAAGTTTAATTTGACTACAAAAACTCTTAGAAAAATGTACAATAACTTGGGTGAATATCAGTTTCAAACTGATTTAATTCTCTCTGAATGGACATTTAAAAATTCAACAAATGTACATTTGCTGACTCAAGAGTTAGTAAGTAGAATTTCATCAACGTTAGATAAATATGCCCCAGCTGAAGAAAAATAACACAAAATGGGCAAATAGTCTCTGGTGGACTCCAGAAATTGGTCATAAAATGGCTGCTCATGATATGCTATATAGGAGAGCTTTAATTACACAAATGGAAACTGATTGGGATAATTTTAAAAGGCAAAGAAATATGGTGGTTTCCTTAATACAACAGAAAAACAAAGAGTAACACCTCTAAACTCTTAGTGTCACATAAAGGAAAACAAAAAGTGTATGCACATATTAATTTTTAAGGAAAAGTGCTCACAGAGAAGGCAGATATAACTGAAAAATTTAACTTTTTTCTTGAATAGTGTAGTTGAAATCACTAAGAATATTGTAAGAAACAATAAGGCATATTGAATTCACATCAAGACTAAATAACTTCCAAACCGTGGAAATGCATCAAGTTTCAATATGTATTTCAGAAAAAAACTACAGTTTATACAATCGTCAAAGCTTAAAATAATAAATATAATAAATTTGATACCTACAAAAGTACTTAAAAATTAAATTTAACAGGTTAACGCAGTTTATCAAACTCACTAATACATATTTAAGAGACAAAAAATAAAAATCTATTGGAAGTCCAGATCTGTCATGTTATGTTGTAAAAAGTCCTCTTTTGAATAGAAGCATTGATTAATTAAAAACTGTTATTTTGTATTTGAATTGCTTAAAGGGCAAAGCTCTCAATCCCTGTGGCAGTTTGTTGAAAAATGCAGGTGCATAATGGCATGCAGCATTGCAGGAGGTTTTTAAGAGAAGAAAGTTCACCCATATATTGTGTCTGTTTCTTGTGTTGTAATCATGCACCTCCTGTACCCTTGCATAGTTGTCAGAGTTTTGGTAATAGAAGATTAGGGACTCTAATATGTACTGAGAGGGAAGAGTGAGGATCCTTAGGGACTGGAAGGCCTGTCTGCCATCATCTTGATATCCAAGCCTTGACAAGTAACCTCAGACAATCAGACTATAAACACAGAACACAGACTGAATGGAAGATTCCGTGATATGCTTGGTGCACAATTTTGGAGAGGTTTCTGAGGACATATGTTGCCGAACTTAGCCTTTTAGAGATTGTATTGGCATGTTCCTTGAACATAAGTTGCAAATCAAGAGTGACTCCAAGGAACTTTATGTATTTGGTTTCATGTATGCAATTTTTCTTTAGCGAGAAGTGTATGTGTTCAGTTTTGTCTTCATTAGCTGTCATTCCTGCCATTGCCTTGTATTCTCCACAACTGCATCTTCATAAGTTTTGGATTGCTAGAGAGTCTGCTATCGTCAGCGTACACACCCAACTTGAGATCAGGAACTGCTGTGGCCAAATCATTTATATAGATCAGGAACAGCAATGGGCCCAATATTGACCCCTGGACAATTCCATGCCTCATCACTCTCTCCTCTGATAGGTTTTCATTAATCTCAGTCACCTGCCTTCTGTTTGACAGGTAATCACGGAGCAGCTGAATGCTCAGGTCATGCATGAGGTACAAACAATAGTCAAAACATTAAAAAATAAACTTAATATTTAATACAAATATATTAAAACTTTCATTTAAGGCAATTGGTGACAGATTTTTATATCTCATTAATGAGAGTCTTCAAAGTGGTTCATTTCCTGATTGCTGGAAGCAGTCCACGATTACCCCAATAGAAAAAAAACCAAATACTGTTAAATGCGAAGAGTTTTGGCCTATAAATGTTGTTCCAGTATATGAAAAATTATTAGAAACTATTATTAACAAACAAATGGTAGAATATATAGAAAAAAACAATCTTTTAAGCAAACATCAAGCAGGTTTTAGAAAACAATTCATGTGAAAGTGCCCTTCAATCTGTTTTATTTGAATGGAAAAATGCTTTAGAAAACAAAAAAGTAATTGGTGCAGTATTCTTGGACTTCTATCTGCATTTGAAACTATTGTTCGAAAAATGTTGTTATTAAAGTTAAAAAAGTATGGGTTTTGTGAACTTCCTTGTAAGTTATTAAAAGAACTCTTAACAGGCAGAACACAAGCTACAAAATTCAATGGCAAGGTTTCAAGTTACGATAATACTATCTATGGTGTCCCACAAGGTAGTGTAATAGGCCGAATCTGTTTGTGATTTATCTAAATGACAAAATTTGTAAAAGATGTAAAATCCAGTTGTTTGCTGATGACACTTTAATTTATTTCATTGGTTCAGATATTCTTCTTCAAGTGCCATGCTCTCTTTGAATGTTGGCTATCATCAGCGGGATCTGCACCCTGTCCACTGCTTTTCGGAAAAGTGTTGTAGTACTAACACCATACCATTGTCTAAGATTTTTAAGCCATGATATTCTCTTCTATTATTAATTTTAAGAGTTTATTTGGTAAAGATCTCTCTCAAAGTACTAAATTTAGAATTTATAGGACAATTATTCATTATTAAATAGATCTGAATCTCATAGCATACAAATAATACAAAATAAAGCTTTGCGATGAAAATTAAATAAAAACAGATATACAAATATAAATTGTAGGTTATTAAAAACTAATTTATTAAGTGTAAGTCAACAAATTTTATTCAATTCGCTAATTTTCATACACAAAATTTTACATGGATTAGCACCAAAACATTTGCTTGAAAATTGTACCTTTGTTAATGAAATACATAACTATGACACACATTCTAGTAACAATTTTTATATATCTAGAGTGAGTACTACGTTTAGTCAAAATAACCTATACTATAATGGTTTAAAACAATACAATGATTTACCAAACTGTTAAAAGTAGTCAAACAATAAAACAATTCTGTAAATTGTGTAAGTCTTATGTCCAAAGAAAAACATTTTAGTGTAATATTATTTCTATATTAGGCACAAATTTTTTATATCTTTGTTAAAGGTTAATTAGTTTAATTTTATAAATGAATAATATTTATGTTTAGTTGAATATTGTATAGCATATTATATTTGCTAATAAACGATTTTCTATTCTATAATAATAGTGGTACCCAAAAAAAAAAGTATGTCAGAATCATCTGCTGCAAAAGAAAATTTGGGCTTATGCCCTTACCTAATTTTTTGTGTGTTGTTAGGGAATGCATCCAAACCAATTATATCCATAGGAGTTTTGATTTTTAAATAAGCAAATCCCCTCCTTACCCCCTTGGTCACCTTTCACCTGTGTGTTTTTTTTTTTAAATTGCATTATCACTGGAATTCAATGCATACCACACAAGTTGATCGAAGTTAGTCAAAAATGACTAACAAAATTCGACTTATCAACAACCTATAAAAAAACATGGCGAAATTCAACAAAAGCTTGTAAAAGCCGCAGATGATTAGCCTGTAATTCTGACAAACTTTTTGTTTCGGTACTGCTATTTATTAATGTGTACGGGGTGGGGCTAATGCGATGTGTCCAAATTTTTTTTGCTGCAGTTGATTATTTATTTATTTACGGTTTCACCATTTTTACAGAATTTTACAATAATATTAGTAATATTACATGAAAACTTCAAGTTTCCTCCTTATCAAATCATTACTTTCTTCAGAGATCACTGGAAAATATCTATCTTACTATAAGATACGGCCTATAACTTATTAATACTAAGTTGACAAAATAGTTTTTAGTTTATTTTTAAACCTATTAATAGGAACATAAAAATATTCAATATTGCTATGATGATATTGAACTATAAAAAGTTTCCTATCGCTGGTTCTAAAGTTTGTATTTAAATTTAAAAGACTTAAAATATAATTGCAGTCAATCAGACCATTAATTACTTTAAATATGAAACAAACATCAAAAAAGATCCTGTGCAATTCAAGGGTTTCTATGTTAAGAGAATCACTTATAGCTTTATAGTCAATATAGTAATTTACATGAACATAACCCATTTTGAATGCACATAGCCTGAGAAATTTTCTGTGTACTGACCCAATCATCTCTACATCATTCAAATAGCTGGGTAGCCAAACTACTAAGTTTAAATGTTTGAATATTTTCTAGAATTGTATAATCATAAAATATGGGAGATCTAATCCTAGCAAAACTTATGACAAAACACTTTTGAATGTTAAGTTTTAAACAACTGTTTGTTGCCCATTCATTAAACCTGTCCAAATCAGCTTGTAGCAGATGGCAATCCTCAATACAATTGATAACTTTTAAAATTTTGACATCGTCTACAAATATAAGCAATTTAGAGTGAAGTATTATTTTATGAAGATGATTCACAAACAGATTGAAAAGTATAGGTCCACAGCGCGACCCTTGCGGGACCCCTGAGGTCACTGGTATAGGATTAGATAAGTGGTTGCCAATACATACACATTGGTTTTGATCTGACATAAAACTTTCTAGCCACCTTAAGCAGTCTTCACCAAACCCAATAGAATTTAGTTTAGAAATTATTATTGTGTAGTTGACTTGGTCGAAGACCTTTAAGAAGTCAATATAAATACTGTCAACTTGCCATCGCTTCTCAAAGGCCTCTAATATTTTATATTGATAAGTCAAAAGATTAGTAGTAGTTGAGCGTCCCTGGCAAAATCGATTTTGTTCAGCTCTAATGATTTCTTCAGATTGTTTACAGATACCTCTGTAGTTTGAAACAAGACCCTTAGGTCCAGATTTGTGAATAGGAATGATATAGGAATTCCTTCAGTACACAGGAAATTCGCAATTTTGTATAGACAAATGAAAAATTTTATGTAAAGGTTTACAAAGAGAAAAAATGCATTCTTTTAAAAAGAAGGCTGGGTCCCCATCAGGACCACAAAATAACCATTTTAGTGTGGTAATATGTTCGAATATGTCAACAATATGCACTTAAAAACTGTTTAAATGAACACTTGTATCTTTCTTATCATTTTCAATGTGCAAATTATCTACTTTCTCACTTGTGTACACCGACTAAAAAAATCTACCAAAGAGTGAGGCGCAGCCAATACCGCTATTTGCTGTTTCATTATTGTATGGAATTTCTTTAGGAAAGTCAAAGCTTTTTCTAATATAATTTATGTGTTTCCAGAATGATCATTGTTTAAGTTATTCTCAGTCTTGTTAAGTAATTTGTATATCATAATTTTCGCATGTCCCCTCATTTAAACCTCAGATCAGTAAAAATTGAGTAATCAAGGTCTGACTGACTTAATTTATAGTTAGAATGAGCAATTTTTTTGGCAATACTAAGTTGTTTTAACTCTTTTGAAAACTATTTTGGAAAATTAATAGTTTAAAATTTTTTTTATCGGGATGTCTATGCACTGATAGTTCAAACCTAAATTATCACCATTTCTAAAGTTATGGTAGAATATCTCATATTTAGTAGTGTTCGCTGAGCGATTGGTAGTGATATCAAAAGAGTATGATTTATGGTGATAGTTCTCCTTCAGCAAAACATCTATGGCATATGGTATAACTATTATGATTGTGTGGTAAAATATTAACCTGTTCTAGATTAAAAAAACTTAAAGCTTCTGCAAGTATTTGCATATTTAAGTTTGGCAGGTAATTTACTTCAACACCATCTTCGCTCAGCACCCAGGTAGCTTCGGTTAAATTATAGTCACCAAATATAACCATCTTGTGATCTGGGTATTCATTCGAAAGACTCTCAATACTAGCAATATGATCAGTGTATAAAGTATCATCTGAGTTTGGAGGAATGTATAATCCATCAATAATATATTTGTCTTTGCCCATAACTATAGAAACAAACAGTTGTTCTAAATTATTCTGATCCATATGTAATAACTTTGTCGATAGCATCTTTTTTGTAGCAATCAGTATGCCACCGCCTCGAGTTTTATTAGTATTGGCTGTATTATGGTCACATCTATAAACATCAAATTGGTCAGAGTTCACTTCACTAGCTGAATGGTCATTAGTTAACCATGTTTCTGCAAGTATAATAATCATATCATCATATGGTGACACTTCTTAAGTTTATTTTAAGTCATAGAGTGTAGTTTCTAATCACCCACAGTTTTTGGGTTGCCACCCATATAGCATATTTGAATATCATTCTCTCCACTTTGTTTTCGTAGATTCAGTTCTTTATACAACTTTTTTATTTCATTTTGTTGCAGAACAGTGAGACCTGCATCTATCCTCTTGTTGGTGTTTACCAGCTGTCTCTCTGATTCTTTAGGCATACTTTTACAATATCTGAGTTACTCATCAAAACTTTAAGTGGTCGGGCTTTCCTGCTGGGTTAGGCAAACATCCTAGTCATATGACCTTCGAAGGGATTTGAGTCACGCCAATTGGAAAGTAGGTTTCTAACCTCATTTGTGTCATGCTCAATTTTTTTATTAGTAACTGTCGAGTTACTTTCAACTATATTATATAATAATATTTTTAGCTCTATGGGAGCAATCTTCAAACTCATGAAGAAGCTCAGAGTTTAAGTCACCTGTGTCGCTCAAGGTGTTGGAATTTACTTGGATGTTTGAATTCTCGTTCCTATCACTAATTTCCTTCGAGTTATTCACAGTTTCTTCCAGACTTTCAACTTTCTTCATGTCTTCAACCTAAATCCCTGCTCACAGTCGCTGCAATGGAACAATAATTTTCTTTGCTTCAAATGCATACATTTAATTTCAGATGAGGACAATTCAGAACATTTGTCCTATAAGATTTTCTGACATCCATCACAGGAAATAACAATAACAGTCGGCCATTGTATGAAATTAAACAGAAAAATTTGATTTTTCGAATGCGGGGTGTAGCTGCATGGACCTTCCGCTAACCTGGAGAGTTTATTTAATTAAGGTTTATTTAATAATTAGGTATTTGGTTTGATAAAAAATTAAACTTTTTAGATCACATTCAGAAATCTGTAAATAGAGCATTTAAAATGTTAAGTTTTATAAGTCGCAAATTAAAACACTTTAGAAATATTTAAATGTTATGAAATGATTATTGGGCTATTGCGAGGTCATTTGTGGAATATATACTGTCCCAGTGTGGTGTTCACATTATCCCACAAACAGAAATTGGAAGGGTACAGAGAAAATTTTTGCGATTTATTGACTTTAAAATAAGAATTAATTACAAAAACATCAATTATAGTAACCTGTATTTTGATTTATATGTACTTTATGAATAATATGCAGGGTGGCCATTTTCTGGAAAACCAGGAAAAGTCAGGGAATTTCTATGGTCAGGGAAAAGTTAGTGCAATGTCAGGGAATTTCTGGAAAAATCTGAAATTTTAAAAAGCATAATAAAAAAGTGTTGGACCATATATTTCTTGAAATTTGAAAACAACAGAGGGTAATTTCATATCAAATCAATCAAAGGTTTGGCAGACCATCTCACCGATTTTGATAAAATTTGGTACACTTATTTTTTTTTGTTTTATGGCTTTTATTTATTTTTTCGTGTTTTTTTTTAACTAATCCAGATTTTGTTTTTTTTAAATTATTTATTCTGTTTGTTAGTCTGTTTAAATTTTCATGCTGTTTTATTATTTAACATATTAATATTATTTTTGTGGTATTTTTCTTTTTTTCCTTCCTCCTTTCATCATATTAATTTAAGAATTTACTTTTATCTATTTTAGTGACAAATTTATTAATAATTAGATTATTTAGCCTGCTTTGTCAACAGAATTTTTTTTCTTGACAATAAAGTATTTTTTGATTTGATTTGATTTATTCTCTATATGGGTGGGATAAAAAATCGAAAAGTTGACAAATTTTGATCCAACACAGCTTTACAAAAATTAGAATATCTTGAGGACCACTTATCGCAGATTGATATAGCTCGTTGTAAAGGTAAATCAAATACCTACGATGTGTCACATGCCCTATTATATTTTCAACTGTTTTTTTTTAATTTTTTAAAAAGCATTTTTTGATTTTATTGAAAAGTCATTTTTGAATTTTTTGCGAATTTTTTTTTTTGGCAATGCTTTGGTAAACTATGTGGCCAAATTATAAGATGGAGAAATTATGGGTTCATTGTTAAAAAAAAAACCAAATAAAAGCAATAAAAAATCTGAAGAAAATTGTTTGAAATTCGTATTATCTATCAGGCATACATAATATGTGTATGCGCTGTAGGAAAAAGTTATATTTTCAGGTTGGCCACTAAAATCCTAATTTGTCCTAATTTTTGAAAATGTGTCCTAAAACCGTCGTAAAATTTGCAAAATGTCCTAAAAATCGTAAAATTCGAATTTATGTTAATTTTTTTTACTATCTATTTTTAAAAACCCATATATTATTATTCTTTGAAAATTGCCCCTGTATACCTCGTGGATTTGATTTTATGCATTATGACCGATTCGCTAATAAATACTAACTCAGGTGAGTTTCTCTCTCTCTGTAAAGATATGAGTTAGAAAGAGACTAGGCTAGACTACTTAGTTGGTTTAGTAAACAATGTGTGCTGACGATCTGGTGCAGAGGAGAAATTATGATTTGTCTTTACGTTCGAAGAAAAGAGACAGCATTTTTAGAAGACATCGTGCAGATAACCTTAAAAGAAGCGCAATTCATAAACACAGTTCATAATTCATAAACTTTTCGCTTTTTAATTAAAGGCAGTGATAAAAATGTGATAAAATGAACCGAAGGAAAAAAAAATTTAATAGTGATTGGCAGGGCCAATATTCCTGGCTTATTCCAGACAAAAATGATCTGTATTCTGCATACTGCAAATTATGTGGGAAAAATTTTAAAATTGATGGGGCTGGAATTGCCCAAGTGAAAGCTCACCAAAAAGGCGAAAAGCATCAGCACCATGAAAAAAATTTGGATGGTTTTAGAGGTATGTTTTATGTTCTTAACTTTTTTATCACCTATATTTTCCTTTCATATTTTTTTGAAGTAAAAAATAATATGTTGTTTTGGGTTTGTTTTATTAAAATTTTCATTTATTTTAAGACTTTGTAAGCACATTTTTTAACACTCCACAAAACGCCTTCTAAATATGTATTAAGCCTGTTTCTCACTATGCATCTTTTTGATGCATGCATTTTGGGTTTTCATAGGTTAAAAAAACACAGAACGTGTTTTGCCTTTTTTTAACCTGTGTAAACCCAAGATGCATGCATCACAAAGTTGCATAGTGAGAAACAGGCTTTAGGTAGTTTTGAAGTAGTTTTATCTTCATCTTTCTTAAACAGAAAAAAGAAATGGACATGGACATATGCTCAATAAAACAGTAGGTAGTATTATTATAAATAAATATTTGTTAGCAATATTTTTTGTTTTTAGGTAACACAACATTTGATAAATCATCTGGAATGCTGTCACTTCAGAAAGGACAATTTACCCTTACTCATGAAAGCTGAAATATTTTGGGTTCTAAAGACAGTAGTCAGTAATTATTCTTTTAGAAGTAATGAGGCTTCCGGTGAACTGTTCCATTTGATGTTTCCTGATTCAAAGATTGCAGAATCTTTCCAGCTGGGAAAAACAAAGACGAAGTATCTCATTCAGTTTTGTCTTGCCCCTTATTTCACTGAGTAGACACCGGAAAATTTTGAAAAAACCCCGTTTGTCTTTCTTTTTGATGAGACAACTACTAGTCAGGTTATAAAACAATATGATAGTTACATTCAATTTTACAGCAAACATAAGAAGCAAATTGTAAATAATTACTTACCATCTTTGTCATTTGGCCATTGCAGTTCAAATGATTTAAAAAATCATTTTATTGATTTTTTTCAAAAAATGAATTTAAATATCCGCTATCTTATTCAAATTGGAATGGACGGTCCCAATGTAAATACCTCGTTTTTAAAACTGTTGATAGAGGAACTGAGCCAAGATGATAAAAACTGCTTTTATGAAGGGATTTTTAAAAATTAATTTTGATTTTGAGCAGTTTGCAATAGACTGCCATTCATTTTTTAAGTATAGTGCTGCAAGACGAGAAGATTTTCTCCTTTGTGTCCTTATTAGGATCATAAATCAATGGGAGAATTTAAAAGAATATTTTTTGAAAAGTTTACCAAAAGAAAAAACATTTAAATATACTGTGGAAAAAACAGAGCGCTACTAAAGAATTGTAAAAATACTTAAAAACCCAGAATCGCTAATTGTGATAACATTTGTTGTCTATTTTGCAGGTGTAGTTGGATTCCTTTTACTAAGATTCCAATCTAAAGAACCCTCTATTCACCTCCTTTATTTATCATACAAACAACTGTTTTATGATGTCATGACTAATATTTTTAAATTAGAATTTTTAAAACATGACTTAAAACACCTTTTACAAACATTTGGTTCGAAAAAGGGTGAACTGCCAATTGAAAAAATAAATATTGGTACAGCAACAAAAAAAGCAATCCTTAAAAGTGGAATTTCTGATCCACAGCAACTTCGAATGAGAGTGCAGTTTAAAAACTGTTTCAAGACCTTTCTGGAATACCTTGCAGAAAAAGTGCCAGTGAATTCAGTAGTACTAAAAGATTTGCAATATTTAAGTCCTAAAAAGAGGCTTGACGATAAAAGCACTTCTGCCATTGTAAGGTTGGCAACAATTGTATGTAATGTGCTTAAAAGAAATTTGACACATTACTTTAAGATAGAGGAAGCTCTTGTAAGCATAGATAATTTGGTAGAGAAAATTAGAACACAGTGGCTCAAATATAGAATTGAACCTAATGTTCCAGAAACGACCAGAATTGATACCTACTGGGAAAAGATAGGCGAAATTAAAGACATTGATGACAGTTTAAAATAGGACAATTTATGCTGTTTAGTAAAGGCCCTACTGACTATAAGCCACGAAAGAGGGTTTAGTATAAATAAAGATTTTCTAAATAAAAGACAGTTACTAGATTTGGAAACCTTAATATCATTAAGAATTGTCAAAGACAGGGTAACAACAGTTGATGATATAAAGAACTTTAAAATATCAACTCGGCTTACTCAATTGTACTCTATGACCAGCCAAAAATACAAAAAATTTTTAGAGGCGAAAAGACTTGAAAAGGAGTTAAAAGAACAAGAAAGAAACAAAAAAAAGGAAGAAAAACAAAAGGATGAGGAACAAGTTAGGAGGAAGAGGCACATGACTGAAAAAATTTGTGAATTAAATGAAAAAATATTAAAAACAGAGCAAGAAAAGGGGGTGGCAGAAAGCCTCATAAAAGAAGGTAACCAAAAGTTAGACACGGAAATGGGGAAAAAAAATTTGGATCGGAATAAATTGGGCCCAAACGTTAATAAAAGTTGGTTTGGAAAAAAGTAAAGACTGTTAAAGTAAAATAGAGGATTTAAAAAAAGAACTAAATAACCAAATGAAAAAACAAGCCGACTAACTTTTATGTGCTAATAATAGTAATTGTCGTGACCTGTTAAATTTTAATACTCTTTCGGTTAAAATCCCATTGCAATATTTTTTTTAATGCTTTATTTTAATTTAAGTTTTTTCCTGAAACTGGTTAAAAAAAAAATTTCTTTTCTGATAATTTTTGTTAATTTGCACAATGGTTTTTGTTTTGAATGGACCATATTATTTGTCTGTTATTTATTTTTGTAGCGAGGTAATTTGTTCCTTTATAGGTTAGTTATTACTTGGTACCTAGTACTTAAAAATGTTGACTGAAAAAAACAATGATTTCTTAATATTTAAATAATTTTAAGTAAGTTATATGTTTAATGTTTTTAAATAAAACATTTTTTGATAACTAACTTTTTAAACTGTGTTCCTTCTTGTTTTTATAAAAAGATAAATGCATAAACTGGTTGTTCTTTCAATTTTTTATACATAAAATGTGTAGTTTATTTTGCATAAAATTTCTCATTTTTTTTTAAATGTCTTTAAAATGTCATAATTTTTTTCAAATATGTCCTAAAAAAGTCATATTTTTTTCAAAAAATTGTCCTAAATTCCTAAAAAAAAAATGGGTTTTTGCTAGTGGCCACCCTGTATTTTGAATATTAATTTGGTGTACGTAAATTAAAGCTAAAATAAAAATACCCCCCTTTTTTACCCCCTCCCCCTCAGTCTAGTGTTAGTCTTTTTATGGGTTCAAAACTTGTGTTTTTCATTTGTGCGAACTTGTTTATTCCTGTCATGTCTACTTTTTCATCGGTGAGTTATCCCAACCCACCAAACCAGACAATCTGTGCCTGGTTGATGCAGGAAAAACCTGATCTCCTGTTGATAGTGTTGCCTGAAACTTTTTAAAAATGTCTACTTTGTAAAAGAGTTTTTAACAAATTCAGAGTTTTAACTTTACAACAGTAGTTTTTTACATACTGATTGAATCTTTAAAAAAGTTTTAATTAATTGAATATTTTTTTTATTTTAAATTTCTTATGGCAACTTGACAGAGATAATTTAACAAAAGGTGGGCACACAAGCAAACCACTAAGCTAAAGGCAAGGTCCAGAATGAAGCCACTGTGAAGTGGAGTTTGAGTAGAGCAAATAAGACTTCTTTTTAGTTACGCCTCTTCTCTAACAAAAACAAAAAAATCAGTCCCCCAGCTTTGCAACTTACCCAACTTTTTTTTCATATATATAGGGTGTTCCAAAAAAAACGGACTTTTTGGATTACCTACAACTTCCACAATAATTTTTATAATTTTAAAATTTCAAGTTTATTTAAAAAATTAAACTTCAAAATTTATGCGCCCAATGCCAAAACTGACATTTCTTTAAAATTCAAGATGGCGGACAGATTTAAAAAATGGGTATTTTTGACCCCCTCTGCAAAAAAATTATGTGCGCCACTGTAATAAATTTAAGAAACGCTGTAAATAGCCTTATCATTTAAAGGTGTATAACCGTTGTAAGAAATTTCTGCAGTGTTAAATTTTATGGTGTTTGTGTGCTAGAAAACTTTCTTAATATAAGTCATCTTTTTATTCAACGTTATACAATTTCATTAAAATTTATCAGAATTTAAAGATTTTATTAAAAGCTAAAAGTCTAAATTTTACATGAGGATCGTATGTCTGTGATAGGAGATAAGAGCTGTCAAAAAGCTATGTCTGGCAAAAACCTATGAAGAATTTTTCTCGTACTTGAAAAGTATTGTGTTCCTTTTTCCCTGGTTTTTTTTTTATGGGTTTGGTTTCATTCGAAAAGTAAAAATAACCTTATATTTTGAATTTACATTTTTTGTCACATTTATTCAATCATTTCGGTTCTCTTTAAGGGTATAGTAGATTGAAAATCTTTAAATATTGACTCCTACAGATTGAATTTTCCCCAAAAATTAAAAGCAAAATGGTTAGTTTTATTTAAAATTAATTCTTGAATATAACAAAAACTACCAATTTTGCCCAAACATGTACTTAAAGAAATTAAAATATCTCGATAACTACTTAAACTTGGACGGTGGTTTATAGCTCGTTTTAAAGGTATTTTAGATAACTTTCCAATGATCACATGATATACTTTTTGTTTAAGAAAAAATTGAAATTAAAAAAAAAATAATTTTTGAAAAACAGCAAATCGGGAAATTTGCTAAGAAAGGAATTTTTCAGATATTTTTGACTTGGTTGAGATTCCCTTGTACCTATATAAAATTTACATATAACTTTTTTTGCCGCCCTATGTAGCGCCGTGGGTAGCGTATTTGCCTGCCGCACGGAAAGCCCCGGGTTCGAATCCCGGATAGGATGGATATTTTGTGTTTGTTTTTAACTCTGCAAAAATACTTTAGATACTATACTATAGATGAAAATTCCCAGTATCAAAAAAAAAACATACATTTCAATGCAATTTTCTCCTGCAGCGCTACTTTTCGATTTATTAATTATAGAAAATATTTTTTTATCAAATATTTGAGATTGCACGAATTTTTTAAATTTTAAATTACAATATTACACTACTTTTTGTAAAAAAATTTTCGATCACAATATCAGATAATTTTTTTCAGTGAACAATCGCCCCTTCTCCCTTTGCAATCTCACCAAACCCAAAAGTTTCAACAAAATTTGCTTTTGGCGCTCGCTATAATGTCATTAGTTGTTACAATTTTAGTTAACAGTGTTTATCCACAGTATTCAAAACGTGTAAAAAATAGCTTTTTCAGTATAACTTTCAAAATTTTTGCCTGCAGGTATTTCTGACATTTCTCCAACATATAGAACTGAGACTAGATCCGACCCCAACTCAGCGTCTCTTAACCAAAATTTGTTCAAATAATTACAAAAAACTTGTAAGACATCGTATGCGGCACTATAACATTATGACTTATGACAGGATTTTAGCAACAAATCTAGAATTAAGACCAGATCCCACACCCAACCAGCCTTTTCTGCTTAAACTGCAAAAAATTGCCCGCAGCGCTACGACATCGGGATTTTTTAAGAATAATTCGGGAAAAACCGGAAAAAAGTTGGGAATTTTCTAGGGAATCTTATGGCAACCCTGTTTAAAACAAGCTATCAGTTGCTTTTGTAAAATATATAGTTCTCAAGTTATTCATATTTTGATAAATGTCTGTAAAGAAAGTCAATTTTAACCAAATGTGCAGGTACACAAAAAGAGTAATATCTTGAGAACTGTATACCATACAGCTCGTTCGAAAAACAATAAATACGATTCTTGAAGCAAATTTTTAGAAAAATTGGCAGTGTACCTTTAATATATATAAATAATTTAATTGTTATGGTACACAGTGCAACAATAATTATTAAGGTGCTTCTATGCAATTTTCCAATTTAAACAAGAGTTTTGGAGTAACAAAATTTTTAATATTATACTAAATGCAAACACACCTGAGCTTACTTTACAAAAGATAAAAACTTACGTTAAACAAAATACAAATTATATAAGAAAATAAACGTAATTAATATTTGTTCATGTGTCCATCGTCATCTATAATTGCTTGGAGTCTTCTACTAATCTGCATGAATGGTGCTAGAAAGTCATCTCTGGCAAAAAATTTATCTGGTAGAGTTTTTTGGTCATGGCCCCCCACACATTCTCCATAGGGTTAGCATCTGGGCTATAGCTTGGCCATTGTAACAGTTCTACGTTGTTTTCTTGAAAACGCTGCAGCAATATTGACCGTCTGTATAGGGCATTTGTCCTGCTAATATATAAAGTCATTTTCTGGATAGAGATGCTGCACTAGGTAACATGACATTATCTAAAAAATCTCACATTCCCTGGTCTGTATACTTTGATCTTCCCCTTTTTCATCTGTAAATATCA
Organism: Oxystoma pomonae; assembly: GCA_963921995.1. NCBI lineage: Eukaryota > Metazoa > Arthropoda > Insecta > Coleoptera > Brentidae > Oxystoma > Oxystoma pomonae. The sequence goes on along the minus strand of OY998164.1, from coordinate 85,276,517 downwards.
CACGGTCTCAAAAATATTGCTTGCGGTTGAGATAATTTAACGCAAAGATTACGCGGGTTTGTCTTTGTCCTGGAGTAAGCTCAGTTTTGTTAGCCGCCATTCTGCATTAAACCTAGATCATATTCGTGCTTCCTTTGTATTTTAAAAAGGATTTTTTTCTAGTTCCCACGAAGAGCTTGATCTTCAACGGCAGTGCTGATTTTTGGTCTTCCTGAACCCCACCTCCTTCTCAAAGTCAAAGTCTATGCAATTTTCCATTTTAATAAGGTTATATATCTTTGGAACCGATTTTTTCCATTTCTGTGGGTCGGAAGCAAAAAAGTGTAGAAACAAAGATCTTTAGCATAAAATTTGCAATATTTTTTGTTATAGGTTCAACTCTCTGTAGTTAGTTTTTAAAAAGATAGAGTGGCGTTGAAGTTACGAAAACTCAATTTAGCGACTAAATGTTTACACTAACTACAGAAAGTTGAGCACTTGGACAAAAATCTTGAAAATTTCATGCCGAATATTTTTGTTTTCAGACTTTTTCGCCTCCGACCAATAGAAATGGAGAAAAGTCAATTAGAAAGTTTTTTCAAAATGGCGGATGGTTCCCGAGAAGTGGGGGAAACACAAACTTGAGAATCTTACTTTTAGACCCTCCCCAACAACATATACAAATTTTAGCCTCCCCAGATTTATTTTCGAGGTACCCCCCTTATTTATGAAAATTTTACTGTACTAAGAAGATTCAAAGAAAAACTAAATTTTTGAAATCTGGTCGCTATTTTGTTTTGAATTGACGTATGTCAACAAGAGATTTTGGATTTATTCTTCCTTTATACTGAAATAGTCTCTTTCGTTACTGCTAAATATAATATATTTATATTATTGTTATTTTTTTATTCAAATCTTATAAGAAAAGGTATCTTTATTAATTTCATTAGTTTTAAGTTTTCAAACTCGAGGTGAAGTGGAAGAGTGCTGCCTCTTTATTGGTTCCATAGGGTACCCATGAGGAGGTGCGAACTTTGCCTTTTGTCGTTATTTTTTTATATATTTATATAACTGTTAGATTTTAAGTTTATAATGTAATTTATGCATAATTAACGACAATGAAAACATATAATAATAATAAAAAATAACGCGCTGCTATCGGTCGAATGAAATTCATTTACCTAGCGAGCATTAAAAAAGCACTATTTTAGCTACTAGTTGTAAAACTAATTTTTTTTTTCAGGTGAAACTTCAAATTTTCCAAGATGGGGAATATGTTTGCCAATTTATTTAAGGGTCTTTTCGGCAAGAAGGAGATGAGAATACTTATGGTAGGATTAGATGCTGCTGGTAAAACTACGATTTTATATAAACTCAAATTAGGAGAAATTGTAACCACCATCCCCACTATTGGTAAGTATTCTTGATATTTTTTGTTATTTAGATATTGGTAACAAATTGGATCCTTAAGGTGGTGGCTCATTTTTCAAATGTACTTTTAGATTTTTGGTAAAACAGGTTTTTATTAGAATTAAGCTAATCATAAATTTGTTTTATTAGTCCAAGTGCTAGGCAGATGAGCACAAAAAAATGGGCTAACACTAACACACTAATTTTTATTGTAGGTAGAGGTATGTTTAGGGATACCAAAAATAAATAATTGCCACCTATAACATGGAGCATTACAATATGGAAACACTGTAAACATCAACAGTGGGATTTACTAAGATCTTAAATAGTACCCTCACAGGTCTAAATATTTACATCTGTGGGGGGTACTAAATCTCCAATTTTCAAAAAACACCCACCCAAACAAAGTTATTCATTATTTTGTATTGTTATAGCAAAATACCACTGAAAAACTGCTTTATTTCTCAAAATATACCATATTTTAGGAGAAAATGCCCTAAAACTAAGTTTTTTTTGACAGGTGTCAAAATGACAAATGGTGAATACGCCAAAAGTTTGGCACATAATAGCTTCATTATCTGTGTTTGAGGTTATAAAGTTGGTTTTTTAGACCACCTTTGGGGGATGGTTTAAATTTATAGCTCCCAGAAAATATTGTTTTGTGGCAATTGATAATAAGTTTATAATTTTCCTAAGTAACCGTTTTTATAAGGATTAATTTACCTTATTTAATATCGCAAGTTGTTCATGAACCAATAAAACACCTCCAATTTTGTCCAGAAAATGCCATATTTTGACCCCATTTTCAGCACAAAAAATATTTTTATGAGGGCACTACGAGGCCAAACAAAAATAACTGAAGGTTACTGATTATGCATGAAAAATTGGTAAAAAAAAAACACAAAACAACTTTATTAATTTATTTACAAACTGAAATTAAAACATTGAGGTTATCTAAAAGCTCAGCCAAGAAAACTTTCCTTAATCAAAGCCAACTCATTTCAAAGCTGTAGCTTTCATCAGTAGAGGTTGGTGCAAGCCAAGGTACAAGCCGAGGTAAAAGATCCGAACTCGCTGTTTGTGATTTGAACCCAGATCTTGAAACTGACATTTCGACAGTGACAGAAATGTAAACCAAACTTGCATTTAGGTTTTTTAATATATTTCAAAAATAAAAACACGTTTTAAATAAATACAAAATTAATCTACTCCTTATTTTATTATTACCCATCTAAATCGTTATAACCACAATTTTAATATGTTTTACAGAGTAATTTAAACCCCGCGTTATTAACAAAAATTTTTCTTGGTATTTAAGCTAAATCTGGCCCCTTCAAATGAAAAATAACAAAATTGTCATATGTTTCAAAGTTTGAGACAATGATGTATTTGAAATTAACTGTGTGTTTTGAACTTCCATTGTCTATATGTTATTTATACACGACGTTTCAGGTGCAAACTAGAATCTATTCTTAATTACGTAGCCTTAGGAATAGATTAGAATAGAATAAAATAGTTTATTGGTGCTAATTACGCAAGTACAGTGTTTACACAAGTCAATAGAAAAGTACCTGATAATTTTAATTAAAATATAAAAAAAAAAAAAAATTAAAAGTACATAATGCAATTTCTATCGTCTAACTAATTAAATTTTTAATAAAAAAAAACTTGTTTCTTTTTTCCAAAAAATAAAAGTTATAAATAAAAACATTATTGTCACAGCCAGCCATTATTACAGATACACTAAATAAAAACAAAAACTAGATACCAGAAAATACAATCAGTTCCTACATATATAGATAAAAACATAAATGAAGGTTAGAAAATCGAAAGGTCTAAAGTCAATGTGAGATATTGATCTTATTTCCTGTCTAACTGGGTGTGGGAAAATATTGTAAAATGCTTCCAATATTAAAAAATCTTTTATTTTTGCTTTAAAAAATGATTTGTTTAGTTTTATTACAGTCTCTGGTAATTTATTAAATAATTTGACTGCATGGTGCCCTGGGCCATTTTGAAATCTTTGCAAACGATGGTAGATAGGTGGATATGGATGTCACTATGACACACATATGAATCATAATGATCTTTAACATATAGCAAATTCTGTAAAATATACTCACAGAACAACGTTAAAATCCTATTGTTGATAAATGCCTGCTTACAGTCAGGTCGGTAGCCCAGACCTGCCACAATTCGTACTGTTCTTCTTTGCATTGCAAAAACCCTCTGTGAACCATTTGCATGGACCCAAATTATCAGTGCATAGCGTAGGTGTGACTGCAGCAAAGAGAAGTATGCTTGTTTTAATACTTTATTAGAGACACATTTTGCTAAGTTTCTTAACAAAAATGCATTTTTGCTGAGTTTATTTGAGATAATTTCAGTGTTTGAGTCCCAAAGAAGTTTTTGGTCAAGGTACACACCCAAGAATTTTACACTGTTTGGCATTGGTTCTATATTTTTTATAGAAAAACAGTAAATTTTGGGGTTTTGACCCATTCAGGAAAAGCTTGTTCGCTGAAAACCATTGCTTAGCTCTCAATTGTGACTCCCCTGACATTCCAACAGCTGTTTCTAGATCTAAATGCTGGACTTGGCCAGTAGTATCGTCGGCAAATTGTACAAATTTTTCACATTCTGCAATTTTAAGTAGATCTTTTATGTAGATTAAGAATAAAATTGGGCCCACAATCGAACCCTGAGGTACACCGGTGGTAAGTTTTTGTTTATTTGAGTTTAAATCGTTATAGTTACCTATTTGGTATCTTAAAAAGGTATGATTTTACTAGGTCTATGCGTTGGTCTATGCTATCTATTGTAAAATTGTAGAATGGTAGTTTGTTAAGCAGAATGTCATGGGAAACTCAATCAAAAGCCTTGTTCAGGTCACAGAAAGTGGTTACTGTATGTTGCGAGCTCCCAAATCCTTCCATTACAGTTTAAATTCGTTTTAGGACTGCTAGAGTGGTGTTTTGGCCTCCCCTAAATTCCAATTGAATGTTACTAAGTAAATCATTATGCTCAAGGTATTCTGATATTTGTTTTGCTATGCATTTTTCAAAAATTTTAGATAAGACAGGCAAGAGTGATATTGGTCCATAGTTGCTTGGGTCACTGAGATCTCTTTTTTTGTAAATTGGTATGACTTGCAGTTTTTAAGCAATTAGGAAAGATTTTCTCTCTAATACAATAGTTTATTAATTTAGTGAGAGGTGTCAGTAGAAGATTCTTGACTGACTTACATTACACTGAATTTTAGATTTTTTTTATTGCTGTCGGAATTCTTTAATGTATTCTTTGTCTGTCTGAATTCTTTAATGTATTCTTTGACTTAATTTGTGGGATGATGTTCGTAGATGTCATTTATGTACTGAAGATGTTCTCTCATGGTTTTTAGATCATTATTAAACCAATCAATATTGTTTGTTTTATTTTCTTGTAGTTTATAAGTTTTATTGGGAAAGGATTCGTTGAATCGTTGAATACCAACTCAACCAGCTGCAAATTTTAATTTCATGGATGTGGCACTATCTACAAAACCAAAATCAATTCTTGAGATTTTATCGTAAAATTTTTTTTTTCCATCTTGCGTTATGAGTTGGCATACCTTTATTAAGAATATTTTGTTACTTTATTAAGGGGCAATTTAATTTGACAAGTTGTCCATTATGGTCAGATTGTGCAGGCTTTACAATATAAGCAAAGTATTCAGTTTCTGAAAAGTTTATGAATACATTATCCAAACAGTTTTCACCACAGGTGGGTTCAAAGATTGTCTGAGGCAGCCTATATGACTGCAACATATCGATCAACTCCCTACATGACTTCTCATTGGTACAGAATTTCACATTAAAATCCCCTGCAAGCATAACCTTACTTTGTATTTCTAGATTGTATAAAATTTTATCAAGAATGTTTAAAAGTATATCAAAATCTCCCCCTGGGGACCTATACATTGACATTTCTCCATACTCATTTGTTTAATGTGTGTCAATTCCTTAAAATTACTGTTCTGATCTAGTAGAACCGCTGCAAAATGAAGCTGCTGCTACCATGTTTCCAACTCGTAAAAAGTCCATTTCTTCTTTAAGAAATTATTCTTCTGCGATGTTTCGGATGGATTGCATATTATAATGAAGCACAGTAAGGCTTGCTTCATCTGTGGGCTTTATGGATTCTACTGCAGTAGAGTTTTTTGATTTTCCCGTGTTATTGGGCTTCGTCTGACATGCATAAAATGGCTGATTGTGATGCCTTCACCCCAGATATTTGGAGTCATTATTTTATCTGGGTCTCCTTCTGCCAATTCAATCTTAAAAGAGCTTTTGTAGCTGCTACTCCTTGTTTTCATTTGACAGCACTTGGAATCAGCTTCAGTGCTATTTTTATGTATATCTGGACTTCTTCTTCCGTCGCCGTATTCTATAGGTTACTTCCTTCCAGTCGTTATGCGCCATTTACGGGAGATTTATAATTAATTTTTTCAATATTTTTTCCATTTTGTACATTGTTATCATCTTTGTTGCCTGTTGTAGTTTGCACCTGAAGACGATCAGAGATTGTACTGATCGAAATGTCGTGTATAAATAAAATATAGACAATGGAAGTCCGAAATACGGAGTTAATTTCAAAATTGTCATATGTCACCTAAAAACAATTGAAATATGTCATCCAAAAAACTCGAATGACCATTTTTTCGTGATTTTTTAGAACGACCCCTAAGGAACAACGATTGCAATAAATTTTATTTTTATTCTTTACATTATTTAAGCAATTATTATAAACAGAAAAAAATGGGGGTGCCACCTGAGTTCACTTTGACAAGTAATTGACAGCCATTTTAAACTCGCCTTGTAAAAACATCATAAACGCCACTATCTCCTATACTATAAACGCTAGGACAAAAATCTTTTTTACGATTAGTTTAAAAAATTACGTTTGGGCACTGAAATGGTTTAAAGTGATTCAAAAATAAGTTTTAATTGTTTGAGCTGTATAATTTGTGCTTCGTCTTCAATATTTTTAGCACAAGTATTATAGGTAATCTTAAGAATCTCAAAAATACAGTGGCTTGCGCAGAAATTGTCTACGGGGGGGGGGGGCTTTAAATAAATACATAGTCTCAGATAACCATTTTCTTATTTTTTTTTAAGAAAGTAAAATTTTAGGCGTACCTTCATATTCAATGGCTGTGGGGGGGGGGGAAGGCTTGAGCTCCGCCCTACATACGCCACTGAAAAAGACAACACTATAAAATATAAATATGTAATGCATTACAAAACAGCAAACCTAGAATTTTTTTCAAAAACATCGAAATCAAATTCAATTCAAGCTCATAATCACGTTTTTGCCCCTTGAGAGTTCTACCCAGAAACATTCGTAACTTCGACAATCACCAGAAATACCTCAAATAAGAAGAATAGGAGCATATTAGAAAAATAAAAATTCAAAATATCGAACACATAAATTATGATAGTTAAGTATTTACTTTACAAGTATAATTAAAGCCGTGGTAAATCATCATCTTCGTTGGTTTGATAAGAGAATGTGTTACCTTAACGGGACTGGGATATTAATGCTAGGCCCCATTACATCAGTAGTGTCGTCAATCAGATCTTGTAATATGTTTGCAATGTTCACGCAAAATCGACTGTTAGAGAATTTTAAGAAAAGTAGCCAACCGGCTGATGTGTGTTCCCAAGCCAACCACACGTTCAGTGTTTCAATCCCGTGCTGAACGCAATTAAACTATTATTTAAATTTAATGTATGGATATTGACTCGATTTTGAAACTGCAAGCACAGTGATTTAAAAAAGTTACAAAATAAAAATTACAACCGGGTAGCTACTTTCGGAGTCGAATTATATTAAAACCAGGCTTCTGGGGGGGGGGGTTAACTCCAACCCCCCTCGGTGCACCACTGTTAAATTTGAGAAAGAAAAGTCATTTGAATAAAAAATGAAATTTTTAAGAAAGTAAATTTGGAAAAGTTTCAAACCGTCAAATAAAAATTACAGATTGTTTTCCACCGGAATATTATCTATAATAGAGAATAAACTTCATGACAGTGAAGAGCGTCTGACTATAAAGTACATTTCATACATCTTTGCTATAAACGGCAACAAAATCAGCAACCTAAGATATAATTAATCATTTCGCTTTGGTCCTTTGTGTGTACCTTGTGTGATGCTCATCCAAGTTTAAATTTTCGTTATTTTCACCCAAGATCTTTTGATCTTTTGTTTTTTATTTTCTTTTTTGTTGAAGTAACTTCTTTTTTGTTAACCTAAGATATGCTGTCGATACTGTCATAATTGCGGATACGCTATAGGGTCTGCAAGAGTTGTTAGATCAAGTTGCAGCAAAAAGCCCGCAATTTGGGCTTAACTTGAAAAACCTGCTACACCCCCATTAACTGTTTTTTACCAAAACGCTGGTGGTCTACGGACTAAAATTGTTGATCTCGTTAATAGTATTTCTTGTTGCTCCTATGACATTATTATTATAGTTGAAAGTAACTTAAAGCATTACTGATAGTGAACTTAAATGTGAAGGTTTTAACATTTTTCGTTGTGATAGAAATCCTAGCACTAGCAAAAAGTTAAGTGGCGGTGGAGTTCTGATATTTATTAAGGTTGACATACAGTCACAATATATTCATATCAATGAAGATCGAGTTGAACAATTATTTGTGTTGTGTCAGTTTAACCAGTCAAAATTCATTGTGGGTGGTTTATATATCCCTCCTCAATCCTCACGTGATCTATATAACTGGCATTGTCAATCTTTGGAAAGTATTGTGACTCAATACCAAAAACACAATATCTACATGTTTGGGGATTACAACTTGCCAAACGCAATATGGTCTAATGATGAGCATGACTTGATGGTCCAATGTCCAGGTGGCGATCCTGCAGTTGATGTTGCACAAGCCTATGGTTATTTAAAATTTTATTAACACAATAATATTCCTAATAGTAGAAATATATTTTTAGACTTAGTTTTTTCCAATGTTAGAGAGATGGGTGTACTAAGAGCAAGCGATTTTTTATTAGAGCCAAGCATACATCAATTTGGTTATGAATGTTGTTTATATGGTTCAGATGTGTCAAAATCAAATGAGTTGGTATATGAAGAGTTCTTTTATGATTTTAGAAATGCGAACTACATTGAGCTCAATAACTTTCTTGCCTCAATCAACTGGCAGAATTCTTTAGATGGTAAGGACATTGATTCTGCAACAAACTTCTTGTACGAGATCCTATCAACAGGCATTGCATATTTTGTTCCTTTGAAGAAATGTAAAACTTCGACCTTTCCAAAATGGTTTTCTCCAGAACTTAGAAGACTGACAAAGGAAAAGAGATATGCTCATTATATGTATACAAAAAGTCCATTCGATTCTCATTATATTAGATTTTCCAATCTTAGAACACAGTGTAAACAAATATCTGCGTTCTGTTTTAATAATTACATTAGAGGTATTGATATAGGTTTACAAAATAACCCAAAGTCTTTTTGGAAATATGTCAATGACAAGCGTTCTAGCCATTCCCTCCCTAACTCATTGTATTATAAAGATCAACTAGCATCTAATGCCCAAGATATTGCGAACTTATTTAAGAATTTTTTCCAGTCTGTCTATTCTCCGAGTGATGATAATCTGCAAATTTTGGATACCAATATTGAGTATGATAACATAAATACATTTCTTAGTCTTTCTAAAATTACTGTAACAGATATTTTTGAAGGTATAAGCTCACTTCCTAACAAACTTACAGCTGGGCCGGACGGTGTTCCTGATTTTCTTTTGAAGAAGTGCATATGTACCCTTATTAAGCCTCTATTTATTTTGTTTAATTCATCTTTAGAGACTTCTATGTATCCAGAGATCTGGAAGACGAGTTATGTTGTACCTGTTTTTAAAAATGGTTCTAAAGACAATATTGAAAATTATCGCGGTGTTTGCATTCAATCTACCATACCTAAGCTTTTTGATTGTTTAGTGGATAAGCAACTATCTTGGCTCTGTAAAGGCTTAATAACTGAAGCACAACATGGCTTCTGCAAACATAAATCCACCATGACAAATCTAGTTTGCTACCAGTCTGACATTTTACATGAAATGGAAGGTAGAAACCAGGTTGACGCAATATACACGGATTTTTCCAAAGCGTTTGATCGTGTAGATCACCAAATTCTTTTAAATAAATTAATAGCGTTTGGCTTTCATGTAAGTTTTGTCAAGTGGATAAAAAGCTTTTCTTCAGGTCGTAATCAAAGGGTCAAGATTGGTAATCATCTATCTGAATCCATTATTGTTAGCTCTGGTGTGGCCCAGGGCGGGCACACGTCACCTATTTTATTTAAAATCTTTGTAAATGATATAATTAAGTGTTTTCATAACAGTAAATGTTTATTGTTTGCTGATGACCTAAAATGTTGGAGAGTTGTCCTTAGCTTAGTAGATCAGGTTCTGTTGCAGGAAGATCTAGACCGCTTGTCAGATTGGTGTAACCAAAATAAACTTCAATTGAATGTCAAAAAGTGTTGCTTCATCAGTTTCTCTCGTAAGATTAACAGGATTAATACAAGGTATTTTATAAACAATAATCCACTTAATTATGTGTCTTCTATTAGGGATCTTGGTGTCATACTAGATGAAAAATTGACATTCATTGAACACATTAACTTAATTTCTATAAAAGCAGCTAAACTACTAGGATTTGTTACAAGAAACTGTAAATACTTTACTGTAGTTTGGTACGGTCCTTGTTGGAATATTGTTCAGTTATGTGGTCTCCCTACTACCAGTCTCATATCGATACTCTTGAGAGAATACAACATAAATTTTTAAGGCATTGCGCTTTCCGAACTGGTATTCTTATTGAAGACCATGATTACTCGCTTCTTGAAGAACAGATGTCATTACCTTCACTCAAGATTCGCCTAGATGTGTCTGGTGCTATTTTTTTATTTAAAATCATACATGGACTGATAGACTGCACTGACCTGTTCAAACAGATAAAATTTAATAACTTATTTTTGAATTGTATTTTGGTTTACACTTTCATAGTTTATTTTTAGTTTTTGGTATATCTATTACTTAAATTTTCTTGAGTTATGAGTTACTTGGAACCTAACTATTTATACTTTGTGATTTTGTAACATTTAATGGGGATAACCCGTATATTAAATAAATAAATAAATAAAAATAAAATGTTGACAAAACGGCAAAACTAAATAATGATTATAGCTAAATTTATTTTTTTCAGAATTTCAAAATTTATTCAAATTTCCTTTCTCAAATTTAATATACTCCGACTCCGAAAGTAGATACCCGGTTGTAATTTTTATTTGGTAACTTTTAAAGCACTATGCTTGCAGTTTCAAAACTGTCAATATTCATTCGTTAAATTTAAATAATAGCTTAATTGCGTTCAGCAAATGAGTATTTGGGTGAATGTTATTTATTTTTGTAAGAATGTTATTTGCTGTATTTGGGCCTCCCTCTATGATTGCTAAACAGTCGTTCATGTATCTGAACCATTTTTTGATTTGGGGGTTGCTGGGTAGGATTTTATTATTTTCAAGGTGTGGTTGTTTGTAGGTTTTATCATTGAACGTAAAGTAGTCTTGGGAAAAGTTAAAAAAACGGTCGTTTTCTTTCTTTTTTTAAACTTACAAATCGGTGACTTTTCTGGTGGTACCAAAGAAACTATATAAACACACTTTTATATTGGTGGAAGGGGTGTTTCATTCCAGACAAATAGAGATAATTTTATTCTGGCGGTAATCAACAAAGTTGTGGAAAAAAACTACAAGATATAAAAAAATTATGACATTTAGTCGAAAGCCATTTCCAATGTAATTTGTGCAGGGTTCTTTGAAGACAATCGGATGTGTAGAAGTCAGTTAAAATTGGTTAGCAAAACATGACAAAAATCGTCTATTTTGAATTCGACATATTGAATTTTTAAAATCTAATCAAAAATTCGTATTCCTTATTCCCAAAAACACCCGTATACTAATTTTGGTTGACATGGGACAAACTTAGGTGTTTTTCCCCTTCCAGGGGGTGTCTAATAATACCATATTATTGTATATTGTCACCGGAACTATAATCTCATACCAAATTTAAATTCAATCGGACATCTAAAAGTTAGTCAAAAAACTTGTAATAATAAATTTAATGTTTTCTAATTTTAAGAAAAAAATAATTTGGTGAGTGTTTGATAATTTGTTTATATATGTGAAAATTCATAAGTTTTTAACCCTGTGGTTCGAACTTCCATTGTCTATATTTTATTTATACACGGCGTTTCGATCAGAGATTGTACTAATTGCAGTTTTTAGATTTAAAATAAAAAAACTACTTCATAATATTACAGGGAATTGTGATGAAACAAATTTTCATCGATCTTGCTACTCTTGCGGCTATATGCCTAATATGCCCTTAAAAATGACCAATGTGTGCGTCGACCATGCCTGTGCCCCAAACAATGTCTGAGCTACATTCAATTCATTTGAGATGTCATAACCAGCCCCTTCTATGATGTAGAGTTCGCACTATTTACGTTTATGTATTGGATCAACACTTGCGACCCCTGACCATGTCTAGTACATTATGATAAACAAAATGGCAAAAAAATGGTTCCAAAACCCTTTTTTTTAAATCAATACTCATGATAAATTTTAAACTAAACGAAATCGAAAATTTTCTGAATGAGGCCCTGTCCATATGGTCAGGATCTAGGGAGAAACAAAAAAATAAATGTCAGACTGAAAATTCTCGTTGACAGTCGACGTCAATCAATGTTGATAAACTTCGGGTGGAAAATACTGTAGTTTCCTTAGTACATGATTAGTGTGTTTATTGGTGGATATGCGCATACCCAAGCAACAATTTTGGGGTTGTGGGATGCGGCAACCGCTGGCCAAGAGACAAAGTTAATTTTTATAGAATTCCCACTGTTTTACGTTCTAAACATAAAAAACATCTATTCTAAAAGAAGATGTAAGACATGGACTTAGGCGTTAAAAACTGGTTAAGATTCCCTTATTGTACCTATATAAAATTTACATGTAACTTTTTTTGCCGGCCTCGAATCCCGGATAAGATAGATATTTTTAAATATACTACTTTTTGTAAAATTTTACACTCAGTGGTATTTGTTTCGATCACAATATCAGATAATTTTTTTCAATCGCAATCGCATCCCCCCCCCCCTCTTTGCAGATCACCAAATCCAAAAGTTTTAACAGTTTTTATCAACACTGTTCAAAACTTGTCAAAAATAGCTTTTTTAGTATAGCGTTTTCAAAATTTTTGCCTGCGCGCATTAACACATATAGAACTTAGACTAGATCCCACCCCAACTCAGCGTCTCTGAACGAACATTTTTAGGTTGGAAAGCTAGTTGAGGTACTGTACCTGTAACCATCCTTGCATCAAAAGGTGAAGAAAAGGTGCTGTGCATTAATTAATTTATGTCCATCAGTTGTCCCATTGTAACTAACTTTTTTTTAGTTTAGTTCGGTCGCTCAGTCTGTTGAAAATAAATATAAGATATTTTTAAAAGTTTTTTTAGAAACTAAAATTCAAGAGTCCTAACAAAAATGTTTATAAAAAATGTGAATAATTTTACAAAACCTTTTATTTATTTTAATTTGAAAATAAAAAGGTGCATATAGATAAAACAAACAGTCAAAGTGGGTACCCTAAAAAAATTAAAGTAAAATCATGAATATGTCTAAGTTGCGTCAGTTTTTTATTTATTAAAAAATGCCAAAAAGTAAGTTAAAATAATCCCTAAGAAAAGTAGATTTCTTGTCTGTAAAAAAATAAATAAAAGAAAGGTTCGTGGCATCGGACACCCATTTTGCTTTTCAATTTAATTTATTACGATCAGGCCTCCAAGATCTAATGGATAGTGCAGAAACCTACAGGCCAACACGTGTTCGTGCCAGCTTTCGAACGAGCTTTCTATTTCTCTTATTTTTAATTTTTTCAAAAATATTTCGCGCTAAGATGGCCATACATTTTCAAATCAGGGCACAAGAAGAATCGACGCCAACCAGGTGCGTAATGCAATATCAACGCGCCGCCTATTCCATAGAAATCGCGAAACGTACCGCACGTTTTCAGATTTATTCAAAAATTCCATTCAAAACCCTAAATTTTTTAAACAAAAATCACACAAACTTTTATAAACTAGTAAGCTTAGGGTGTAAGTGTCCTAAGAAGCTTCTACGAAAAAGAACGGGAGCTCCTGTGTGACCAAGTAAGTGCCTCCATATTGTCTATGTATGGCCCGGTAATTTTTTGGTATCATTTTCATAAAAATTGCATACTAATTTTGGACTAGCGCGTTTTACACTCCTGCGGCTCTAATTTATCGAAGAAGCTCAAATCGGCATTCAAATCTCCATGACATTTTTGTTCCATCTCATCGGATTGAGTATAATAATTTTGAAAATGTTGCTATGCAAAACATTCAAATTCGAGTTTCTTTTCTCCTGCTAAACGCTCTGCACAGGGGACCCGCGCCCTGCCCCCTACTTTATCGCGATAGTTTCCGCGATTTGTTAACATTTTTAAATAAAAACACGAAACACGGCTAATATTTAAAAAACTCAACAAAACTCAAAAAATTGATTGTTTTATAGGTTTAGTGGTGTTCAATCCCTTTTAGGACCGAGTAATGTAGTGGTAAATCTAATTTTGATTCGTTAAATCCAAACCATTTTTGCAAAAAGACGTTTTGTGTTTTTCACGGATTTTCGGTGCATTTTGGAATACCTACATCTACAGGTGATCGATTCTATTTTTAACTCGCATTATAAAGCTCGCACGCTGTGAAACTTTTTGTGATAATTTTGCTATGCTTGGGCTTAAACAATTTAATGGAATTTTAAATCAAAACAGTTCTATTTTAGATTTAGCAATGTCTAGATCAAATGAAGTTGAGGTAACCACGTGCGACTCTCCTTTTGTGTTGGAGCATGGCCATCACTGTGCTTTAGACTTATTTCTTCCTCTGGTATACACTAAATTTATGGGTCAGTCCATATCAAGTCAACCAGGGTATTTTACCACACCATCTCCGATGTTGATGATTTTTAGTATACATGTTTTTCCTACCAAAAAACTGGAAAATCCAAAATTTCAGACTTTTTTGACCAGTTGTTTATTTTGAATTAATTTTTGAAAATCGAAAAAGTCACTTATTTGTCCTTAACATGTGCGCACAAAATTAGGAATATCCAAAGAACCACTTATAATAGAAAAGTAGGTGAAGGTTCATTTTAAAGCTCTTATAAAGACCTTTCATATGAGAATATTGCATAACATATATTGAAAAAAAAAATAAAAAAAAAATTTTTGATTTTTTTTTTTGAAAAATTTCAAAAAGGCCATTTTTAATTTTTTTCAAAAAATTATATTATTTTCTTTAAAGTGTTATTAAACTATTCACAAAATTTTGAGATGGACAAATCATGGGTTCAATGTGAAAAAATTTATTAAAAATGTCACATGCATGAAAAATCGCCTATAAATAGACAATGCATTTTGGTAATTAGAAGAATATAATGGGGTTTAAAGCGATATTATAAAAATATTTAACAATATTTTATTTAATAAAAAATTATATCCTACGTTTCATTCTGTATCAGTAATCAGATTAACATTGCCCCCCATTGTAATATTTACTTACAAAACCTCTTTTCCACCGGAGACGTACTATTGGATGTTCCAATTCTTAGGAAAATATGCCTGTATAAACCTGCCAATACTTTTGTGAAATACTGCCTGTTTATTCCTGTTTAACATTAAGGACACACCTCCTTCATTTTATTGGTCTGTTTAGGTACATTGTGGGGATTTGCTGACATGAAAATTCCTGCATAAATTGATTTTAAATTTTTGGCAAGTATCTTCCTGATACAGCTCCAAATAATCGATACATAATAGTTCGACTGAAGGTTTATCAGAATTCATCTCTGTGTAATTTTAAAAGTTTCAACTATGGGTGAGGCAAGTGGATGGACTAAATATAAAGTAAAGTGCTGTGATCCACTAGAGTTAAAAATCAAGCATTTTGGGAAATTAAGAAATGTGACCAAGTGGATGTGCAGTTACAAAAATGTCAAAATGGGAATGAAAATCTGTGATGGTTGTAGACTAAAGCTTTCAAAGGAGTTTAAGGCATCTGAAGAAGATGAGGCAGGGTAAGTAACAAATAGTATTTTTTAATATAAAATTAATAAACTAAACCAATTGCGTCAAGTACGGAGTGGAAAAATCTCATGGCATTATTTTGCATGGCATTTTGAGAATACAGACATTATGTACAAATTTCTTGGCATTATGTACACATTTTGGGTCAGCTGTTACCCCCTTTTTAAGTTCTTATAAAAAACTAACTTTTTAAATTTTTTTAGACCCAGTCAAGTTCCAGAAAATGATCCAGATTTTCAAGATCCTGCTGAATCATTTACTCTTTTAAACAAGGCATTGGAGCTTCTTGGTGTGTCGCCGATTAAAAGAAAAAATGTATACAAAGAAAAAATTGATATTGTACAGCATACAATTGCGAAAGCATTTACAAAGGAATCAGATTCAACGCTAGTAAAGGAATACCAGAGTGACGAAAGTGAAATGATTAAGCAGTTACAGGACAAATTTTTAAAAACCGAAAAGAGGAGTGAGAAAATACTAGTTTTATCATGTTTACCTCAAAGTTGGAGTAGAAAGAAGATTGAAGAAGAATTTGGAGTTTCTCAATATTTGGCCAGAGCTGTAAAACAGTTAGTTAAGGACAATAGAATATTATGTTCTCCTAACCCCAAACCGGGAAAGACCCTTAGTGATAGAGTGGCCCAAATAGTGGTAGATTTTTACCAAAGGGATGACATTAGCAGGACCATGCCAGGTAAAAAAGATTATGTTGTTATCAGAAAATATGGAGCTGAAAAAGAATATGTACAAAAAAAAATTAGTCTTAGCTAATTTAAAAGAAATTTATGCATTGTTTAAAACTGAGTACCCCAATGAAAAAATTGGGTTTTCAAAATTTTGTGAACTGCGACCCAAAAACTGTATACTGGCAGGAAAAAGTGGGACTCAAACTGTATGTGTATGTACTATACATCAAAATATAAAACTAATGCTCAATGGCTCCAAATTAAATAAGCTATATGATGAAAATAACAGGCCTCTTGCAATATCTTATCATGATTGCCTTTATAAACTAATGTGTAATCCACCTTCAGTGGACTGTTTTTTAAGCAATAGATGCAAGCAATGTCCTGGAGTAGAACAGTTTAAAAATACGTTAATAGAAAAATTTGAGAAAGAATTAATTGATGAGGTCTCATTTAAAAAGTGGGTCTCAGTAGATAGGTGTACTATGGAAACCGTTGTTAAGAAAAGTGATGATTTTGTCCAGGAATTTACTGATGATCTTGTAAAACTTAAATCACATTCTTTTATTGCAAAAATGCAAAAAGATAGATACGATGAAATAAAAATTAACCTTAAACCTCGAGAGTCTTTGATCACTTGCGACTTTGCGGAAAATTATTCCTTTGTTATGCAAGATGAAGTCCAGTCTTATCATTGGAATAACAGCCAGGCAACCCTCCACCCTTTTGCCATTTATTTTCTAAGTGATGGTAAACTGCACAACCTGAATTATGTGTTTATTTCGGAAAGCTTGACACATAATACAATTGCATTTCATTTACTTTTAAAAAAATTAATGCCTGATTTAAAAATCAAAATACCAGGACTTAACAAAATTTTTTATTTTTCGGATGGATGTGCTGCGCAGTACAAAAACAAAAAGAATTTTCTGAATATATGCCTGCATAAAAAAGATTTTGGTGTTGAAGCAGAGTGGCATTATTTTGCCACCTCGCATGGCAAAAGTGCCTGCGATGGCTTGGGAGAAACTGTTAAAAGACTTGCTGCCAAAGCCAGTTTGCAGAGGCCCTATGACAATCAAATAATGACACCTCTACAATTGTTTACTTGGTGTGAAGAAAACATATCTGGCATTGATTTTAAATATTGCACAGAAGCAGATTATACAAATCATGAAATAATTTTGAATAAAAGATTTGCGGAAGTCTTAACAATACCGGGGACACAAAAAATTCATGCTGTAATTCCTCTTACAGAAAGCACATTTTTGGCAAAACAGTTTTCTACATGCTTAGAGGTCGAAACACATAATCTTTTTAAAGGTGGAAGCATTATTTTGCAAAATATCGAGTCAGGGTTTGTCACTGTAGAATATGACAGTGCTTGGTGGCTGGCTTGTGTCTTGGGGAAAAATAATGAGAGCGGAGAACTGAAAGTAAGCTTTCTTCATCCACGAGGACCTGCCTCATCATTTTTTTACCCAACACCTCAAGATATTTTAATTATTAAACCAGAAAGTCTTATAAAAAAAGTTGAACCCAACACTGCTACTGGCAGAACTTACAATGTCAGCAAAAAAGAAATGTCAGATTCATCAGAAATTCTTAAAAGAAAGTTAAAAAAATAAATTTAAGGTATATAGTTAGTCTTAGTGTTTTCTGTCTAATTTTTATCAACGAAGTAGAAAAGTTTGTTTATTTCTTTTGCGAGTTTAAAATAAAATAATTTGTAGATAAAGCCTCTGGGTATTTTTTAAAACCTGTATCCATCCAACAAATTTATTTATTTTAATATCCAGTGCACTATTGGTGCTCCTAAAATATGTTTATTTTTTTAAATGCATTATTTTTAATGTACTTAATATTTTTGATATTTTTTTTGACATTGAACCCATCATTTCTCCATCATAAAATTTTGTGGATAATTAAGTAACACTTTGACCAAAATTATATTTTTTTCAAAAAAATTAAAAATGGCCTTTTTGAATTTTTCAATTTTTTTTTTTTCAATTTTTTATTTTCAATTTTTTTTTTTGTTAAAATTATGTTGTGATATTTCATAAAAAAGAGCTTCAAAATGACTTTAAAATGAGCCATTTATTACTTTCCTAGTGTAAGTGGTTCTCGAGATATTGCTAGTTTTGTACATTCTTGTGAAGGTCAAAATGCTGACTTTTTTATTTTGAAAAATTAAAAAAAAAAACTACGAATCAAAAAAATCTAAAAATTTGCATTTTCAACTTTTATGGTAAGAAGAAAATATATACCAAAAATCATCAAAATTGGAATTGGTCGCGTAAAATTTTTGTGATTTTTTGGTTGATTTGATATGGAATGACCCATATGCCTTTAATCTTTTTAAAATTATGGCCCAGTTTAGCTATGCCCTTGCACGTTATCTTTAATAAATGTCTACATAGCCAGGTGTTTCCTGTGTTGTGGAAAGAAGCAAACATTGTGCCAGTGTACAAAACTGGTGACAAAAAACAAATAGAAAACTCGCCCCATCTCTTTGTTGAACCAATTTGCAAAAGTTTTTGAGTCCATTATTTTCGATGAACTTTACTTTAAAATTAAGAGGGCGTTAGATGTCAATCAGCATGGATTTGTAAAGGGTCTTTCAGTAATAACCAATCTAGCGCCTTACGCACAAGACATTTATAAAGGTTTTGATTCAGGTGTCGAGACGTGTGCTGTTTATACCGATTTTTCCAAAGCATTCGACAAAGTGGATCATGCTACAGCTCTTGTCAAATTTGGAAATTTCGGTATACAAGGTTATTTGCTGGGTCTTCTGCGGGATTATCTAGATGGCAGAACACAGTTTGTGGTTGTCAATAATAAAAAGTCTAGCACCAAACAGGTGACATCTGGAGTGCCCCAAGGGTCGCACTTCTTTTTAATATTATTATTTACGATATTGGTACCTCCATTAACCTAGCGACCCCACCCCAAGAAAATGAAAATTTAGTTATGCCATAATTATGTGCTAATTTCGTCCCCAATCAAAAAATTTTGTGGTCCTTTGGTTTCTGAGATAATCGAAAAAGAAAATGGGGTAGCTAGGTTAATATTAACTTAGCAACCCCACCAGAAAAAATGGATTCAAACTAAAAAATTTTGGTTTTAAAATTATGTGCTAATTATGTGCTCGACGAATTTATAAGAAAAAAATCCAATTTTTCATTTTAAATTATGTTTTTTAAAAATAAAGGGTGGGGTAGCTAGGTTAATATTAACTTAGCGACCCCACATGTCTAGGTATCACGGAATTTAAAAATTTCAAAAACCAGTAATATCTGCAAATTATGTGCTAATTTCATCCATGATCAGAAAATTTTGTACTTGTCTGGTTTCCAAGAAAATCAATATAAAGGATATTACATTACATCATTTGTAATAACCCAGCATTCGCAATCTGAAGTACGATTCCAAAGTAAAAATATATTATTACAAAATTATGTGTTCCATGAATATGTGTAAGAATATTTAAGTATGTAAGAATATGTAATATAATTTTAAAACCAATAATTTGTAGCTTGGCGCCATAATTCCTGGTGAAGTTCCTAAGTTAATAACCCAACCCAACCCACTTTCTTTTTTGATTTTCTCGGAAACCAGACGAGTACAAAATTTTCTGATTATGGACGAAATTAGCACTTAATATGCAGATAATGCTTGTTTTTGAAATTTTTAAATTCCATGATACATAAACATGTGGGGTCGCTAAGTTAATATTAACCTAGCTACCCCACCCTTTTTTTAAAAAAAAACAATTTAAAATAAAAAATTCGATTTTTTTCTCATATATTTGTCGAGCACTTAATTAGCACATAATTTTAAAATCAAAAATTTTTAGTTTGACTCTATTTTTCCTGGTGGGGTTGCTAAATTAATATTAACCTAGCTTCCCCATTTTCTTTTTCGATTATCTCAGAAAACAAAGGAGGACAAAATTTTTTGATTGGGGACGAAATTAGAACATAATTATGGTGTAACTGAATTTTGATTTTCTTGGGGTGGGGTCGCTAGGTTAATGGAGGTGATATTGGTTCATGCTTTCTGTACACAGGTTTCAGTTCAAAATTTTCAAGAGGACCTTAACAGATTTAGTACATACTGCGATAATAATAAACTGTTTCTTAATCTCAAAAAATGTTCCATTATAGTTTTTTCTAAAAAACGAAACCCCACAATACTTAAATTAAAAATTCTGTTTTAGAATGTGTAAATAAAGTAAAAGACTTGGGAGTTTTTCTTGATGTTGGGCTAACCTTTGAGTTTCATGTAGTTCAACGGGCCTTAAAACTTAGGATTCATCTTGAGAGTAACAGAGGGGGTTAGATATTATATCTCGTTAATTATTATGTTCAAAACACTTATTAGACCGATTTTAGAATATTCATCCATTATTTGGAATCCTGGATATGATAAATATATCGCTCGTTTAGAAAAGGTCCAATCTAAGTTTATTAAAGCTTTAAATTATCGCTACAATAGGCAAAGACATTTCATGACGTATACAGCTAATCTTTCATTTTATAAGTTGGACTTATTGCGGAACCGAAGGTGTCTAAATGATGTTAGCTTTACCTATAAAGTTATTAATAATATGGTCGATAGCACAATTTGTAATAATTTTATTTTTTATAATGCTTCTCCTCAAACTACGCGTAACCGACCAACCTTTTTTATTTGTAGAACGCTTACAAATTATTTCCTAAATTCACCTTTAATTAGATGTATTCGGATTTACAATATTTTGCTAACTTATTATTATATTAAGACAAACTTAAATGCTTTCCTTTCTGTTCCACTGAGAAGAGTTACCTATTTATTTTTTGTAATTTAAGTTTTTTTAAGGCAAATAAAATTAAGAATAATTTATGATATATGCTTAAAAAGGACACTTTGTGTCTGTTTGGGGGCCTTTTGATTAAAAATAAAATTAAAAAAAAGCATTGCTTATCCCAATAAATCAATACAAAATATATAAAAGTATATTATATATATTCTAAATTAAATTTTAACCAACTTCTGCAATATGTCTAAAGGCAAACTTATAAATCAAAGAAAGCCCTCAATAACGCGCATTACCGAAGTCTATAACTTGGAAATTAAATCGAAAACCGATGGTAATTCTAGACCGATTTTTAAGGTTGCGTATTGCGTATTAATGACGACGAATTCGACGCGCAAGACGTATTAGACGGGATACAGATTAAATTTTTCCTGAGCCAACACCGGGTTTTTCGGGAAATAGTCCAGCTATGATTCAACCCAATATGCAAAGCATGCAAGATAATTTAGATGCATTAAAGGTACCGAAATTTGATGAAACCCCTAGAAAATGGCCTACATTTTTTGATGTTTACACTTCTTTAGTTCATAATAATAATTATTATTCAGATATAAAAAAGTTTCAATATTTGCTTACGTTTTTGGAAGGCGAAACGGCCAATCTTTTAAACTCAATTAAACTGACTACAGCTAATTACCAAATAGCTTGGTCTACACTGACCGGCCGTTATCAAAATAAAAGGTTATGGGTTTTTACGTATTGTGATGGCATTTTTAACGCGAATCCCTAAAAAAAATAACTCATCAAAAGAATTCAGAAAATTAATAGACGCATTTTCAGAAAATGTTGCAGCCTTGGAAAATCTTAATTTTCCAGTAGCTCAATGGTGCTTTCCACTTTTTTTAATTCTTTTATCAAAAATCGATAGTTTGACCAGAACAGCTTCAACAATCAGAATTAGCTTCAAGAATCAATCCAATTCAAACCAAAATCAATTTAATCAAAATCAAACCCAGTTTAA
Organism: Oxystoma pomonae; assembly: GCA_963921995.1. Classification (NCBI taxonomy): domain Eukaryota; kingdom Metazoa; phylum Arthropoda; class Insecta; order Coleoptera; family Brentidae; genus Oxystoma; species Oxystoma pomonae. Next base: position 85,254,374 of record OY998164.1, on the reverse strand, counting down.
TTCTAACCAAAACAAAACGCAATTTAATCAAAGACAAAATCAATTCTATAACAGCTCCAATCTAGCTGACAGTAATTCAATTGTTAATCCAAGTCAAAGCATTGCTATGTTTTCATGGGTATTGAGTTAGTTTTCAAAACTCATTGTATCTTTTTCTTTTATATAGCGTGTTCTTTATCAAGACCAAGAACACGCTATATAAAGGAAAAAGATAGAATGAGTTTTGAAAACGAACTCAATACCCATGAAAACATAGCACATGTTACCGATTCAAAATCAACAATCCAATAATCCACAAACAATTCAAAATGATCCTATGTTGCCCATTCAAAATTCTAACTGTATGCAAAATTCTTTACCTCAAACAAATCTCTGGACTTCTTTATCTACGCCCTCGGCACAAAAAACTTGTATGTTATCTACTTTTCAAGTAGAAGAGTTTGATGTTAGAGGCAACTACCAAAAAATTCGAGCAATTTTAGACAGTGGCAGTCAGCTAAATCTAATTAGCGAAACCTGTCTACATCGTTTAGGGCTATCGAGAAATAAGGTATCCATCCCAGTTTTAGGATTAAATCGATCATCATCTTCAACGAAGGGCGTATCCACCTGCACAATTTGACCGGTAGGTCAAAACCATCCTAAGTTGACATTTGAAGTTCATGTCTTACCAAATCTCTGTGCAAATATGCCATCAAGGAAAGTCGATCCTTCAAATTGGAATCATATCGCAAATATCAAAATGGCGAATGACAAGTTCTATATTCCTGGCTCCATCGACATACTAATCGGCGGAGAAATCTATAAACAGATTCTCTTGCCTGGGCGCATAGATCGTCGAATTGGTCAACCAATCGTCTTTGAAACCATTTTTAGATAGGTCTTGCTCGGCGATACTCAGGATATCGTTACTTACCCTTTATTAAATAATTCATGTTTTTTTTTTAACTCGGAACAATCTCTAGATTCTGAGTCACCTGAGGAACAAACGTGTGAAGACATTTTCCAAAAAACCACTACAAGAGATCCTTCAGGACGTTTTGTGGTAAATCTTCAATTTCGGCACTCAGAACCTGATTTAGGTGATTAGTGTGAATCTAGATTACTAAAAAATCCAAATCTATACATCTCATAAACGGAAATATGTCGCCTATTCCAAGTAACGAACCAAAATCAGCTCTGTCTTGCTATTTTCCACACCACGGCGTTCTTAGGCTAGATAAATCAATTTCAAAACTGCGTGTAGTATTCAATCCCTCAGTCAAGGGGTTCAATGGACTCAGTCTTAACGAAATTTTTTTAACAGGACCAAAACTTCAAAACGACATCACAGAACTATTACTCAAATTTCTATTCTATTCCATTGCTTTCCTAGTGGACATTAAACAACATTTTTTGCAAATCAAAATTAACCCAAAAGACAGAGATTCTCAAAGATTGTTATGACTCTTTCACCCAAGTGAACCGCTTCAAGAATACCGGCTTAACACGGTAACATTTGGTGTTAGCTCAAGTCCATTCTTGGCGATTCGGACTTTGAGGGAGTTAGCTACCCTCGAAAGTCAAAACTACCCTAGAGGTTCTCAAATTCTTCTTAATAACATTTTCATGGACGATTCCTGCGCAGGTGCTAACTCAATAGAAGAAGCCCTAGCTCTTCAAACGGAACTTATTGCTTTGCTTAAGCTCGGAGGCTTCGAGCTTCGTAAATGAACAAGCAATGATTCAAGACTTTTATGTGACACATTTACATATTCTTGCAGTCAATCGGAAAAATCATGTACTAAAAGAAACATTCTCTCAGCTATAGCCAAAATCTGGGACCCCTTAGGATTTTTATCAACCGTCTCATTTTTTGCTAAGACAATAATGCAATGAGGCCCCCAGATTCAATTATTAATATATCTCTTTATCTCGTTATATTTTTTCAACCAATTTACAACGTTGTCAACTCTTTCTGTTCTGTGATGCGTCGGAACTCGGCTACGCTAGCTGCGTATACGCTCGCATAGAGTTAACCAACAACGAAATAATGTCAGCTTTGGTCATAGGAAAGTCACGAGTCGCTCCTATTAACACAAAATCTATACCTAGTTTAGTGCTGCTCGGTGCTACCCTATTAGCCGATCTTTTAGAGCTATTAATTCGAAGCTACTCACACACACTTATCAAAATAGAAGAAATTTATGTTTTTTTCTGATCTTGAAATAACCTTATTCTGGGTTACGGGCTCACCGCATCAATGGCGAACTTTCGTAGCTAATCGGGTTGGCCATATCCAATAAATCATTCCGGACATACCGTGGTATCACATACCATCTGCGTACTGCGCAAGCAGAGGTTTAACTCCGCAAAATCTTCTTAATCTTGACGGTCCTCCATGGATTACCTTGCCTAAATCTCAATGGAAAATTCAAAAATTCACAGATCAAATCTCAGAAAATACAATAAAGGAAGTTATGCAGGAAGAAAAACCTACGGTTCTTGTCACTTTTAATACCCAATTCAACTATTTTGAAAAACTTCTCCAAAACTATTCTAATGTTAATCTTATTTAAAAAGTCATTTGTCATTTTCTTAGATTCATTAAATCAAAGGAATAGTCTATGGACAAATCGGGCAAAAAGGGGGTTCGTGCTAATTTTTTGCCGATAAGCTTTGTTAAGGGTAGCTCACAGATTACGCTTTGACTTGTTGTCATTCTGGTAAATGCGATTTTTTCAAGTTATTGCTCCCACTACTTTTTTTGCATAGTACTTTTATTTTTTATTATTACTTTCAGAAGCAATTTGCAATAATATTAAGGCTAAATTTGAAAAGAAGTTTTAAATAAAACTTTTAGATTAACCATTTGGCTTTAATTTGATGTATAGAAGTTATATTATACACTTTCTATTACATTTATTTCAATGAAAAAACAAATTGGTTGTGACTAGCAAAAGACCACGCGCGACGTGGTTTAGTATGTATGTATGTATGTTCGGGTCAAAGCTTCCAATTGAATTCAAATTTGGTATGCGATTATAGTTCCGGTGACAATACAATAATATGGTATTATTAGGCACCCTCTTTTCCCCCCTACGAGGGAGTGGAGGGGGTAAAACTCCTAAGTTCGTCTGATTTTAACCAAAATGGTATATGGGAGTTTTTCGGGATAAGGAATACGAATTTTTGATCAGATTTTGGTAAGCGTTTATAGTTCCGGTGACAATATATGTAATACATATATATACAATATTAATATGGTATTATCAGGTAACCCACCTCCCCCTAACAAGGGAAGTGGAGGGAGAAAAATATTTATTTTGTTGGATTTCAATCAAGATTGGCGTACAAGGGTTTTTAGGGAATGGGATTATCATATCATATTTAAAAATTTCAATTTGGCCGATTCAAAATGGACGATTTAGGGTACAAATCTAAAAATTAAAAAATAATTTAAAAAAAAAAGATTTTCAAATACAAGCTTTTATAAAAGTGCACTAAAAAGTAGAAATAAAAAGCGATGGGCGCAAATTAAAACTACACATATCCAACCATAAATCACAGAAATGTTAGGGTAGCTTTGGTCGAGTTGGGTTGGATATAAATAATACTCTTGCATTTCTCTGCTTGCGAACAATCATAATATAATCAATAGCATAAATTTATTGAATTAACATTGCCAAACTTCCTATAATGCGCCCATCGCTTTTATTAATATGATATTAGAATGGTAAAATATTTTTTACTTTTTAGTGCACATAATATTTTATAAACGCTTTTTTATTACTAGAGGCATGCGTAGAGTTACGCAATAATCAGGTGATTTTCACATTATTGTTTCTAAACATGGAAAAGAGTAACCATGTCTGGAGAAATTAATTTGTGGTTCTGCGTAATATATCAAAAAAAAAAAAAAAAAAGATAAAACAAGCATTGATTCAGAACATTGTTTAAGAAATATACAAAGGTAAATAAAGTTAAAAAAAAAATAGATTTAATGTTTAAAATTTTGGAGTCTAGTACCTGAACAGAGAGCCTGTTTGTATTTTGAAAGTTTAAATTTGTTTTAATATTTCTTAAATGAAACCTATTTTTAATGTTCGTTTTTTTTATTAATTTCTTATAAACAAATATTGTTGGGAAAACTATATTTTAAAATAAAAAAAATGCCGTTCCGCCACATTGAAATCGTCATATTTGTTCAAAAAAAAAATATGCATATTCTGGGATGACCATAAAGCCTGATCTGGGCTCGCTTTACAAATTTGGATTACTTTTCAAATGTTTTCCCATTTTTTGATATTATCATTAATCAGTTCATAAACCCCCACTTTTAACTCGTTATTTAACATAACTCAAAAACTACTTAACCGATTGGAATGTTTGAACCTAATTTGAACTAAGCGTCAAAATAGCTACTTTTTTATAGGAACGTTTTTTTCGTAGACCAAAAAATTTTGTTTTTGTTTTATATTTATATAAGAATTATAACTTATTTTTTCATTATTAAAATATTACAAACTTAGTATCTCAAACTTTGTTTTATGAAAATCGAATAAAAAAATAAAAAAAGTTGTAAATACTGAAAAAATACACCTTTCCGCCATTTTAAAATAGGCATATTTGTTTAAAAACGCATATTCTAGAATAACAAGGGGTTTAAACTTGATATACTAAGACTATTCAACAAATTTAGATTATCAGCAAAAAAGTTCTTGTAGTTTTGGGAAATATCATGAATCCCAAATATAAACCAAAAACCCTTATTTTTGACCAGTTATTTTAACATACCTCAAAAACTACTTAACCGAATGAAATCTTTGAACCCAACATGAACTCAGAATCAAAAAGGCTATCTTTTTTATAAAAACTTTTTTTGGTAAATTAATGATTTCCAGAAAAAAATCAAAAGACTTTAGTTTTTTATTTTTTAAATTTTTTTTTTTTAATGAAAATTATTTTATTTATTTTTTTTTTATAAAATATATTCAATCAAATTCATCAAAATCGGATAGAAAGTAAAAAAGTTACAATTTTTTAAAATATACAGTTTTCCGCCATTTTGAATCCGTCATATTTTTTTTAAAACGAATTTACCAGAATGACAACAAGTCAAAACGTGATATGTGGGCTACCCTTAACAAAAGTAGCTTATCGACACAAAGTTCGCACGACTTGCACACGAAAGTCGATTTGTCCATAGACTAGAACCCGACCCAAAAGCTTTCAGGGCCATTTTCTGCATTCGAAAGGCATAAATCTGTTAGTTTTAGTCAAAGGAATCCAGGAAGAATGTTTTTCTGACGTAATTCTTAAGATCAAAAATCAAGAATTACTACCAAAACAGTTAAGAAAACTTGCTCCATTCCTAGACGAGGCGGGTTTCTTAGAGCGGGTGGTCGTTTAAGACATTTTTCAGGAATTCCGTACGATTCAAAACATCCAATACTGCTGCCTAGAAACCAAAGGTTGAACGACCTAATAATTAATCAAGTCCACATTGAAACTTTTCATCCGAGATACCGTCTTATATCTTCTTAGACAAAGATTTGGATTAAAACCTAAGCCATTCACACCTTATATGTCCGATTTACCTTACTTTCGAACTTCGCAAGTCTGTTTAGACTGCTATAATCACCTCCAGATTACGCTCTAGAAAAACTCGCCGTTTTCGTTGACACATGTGTAAAAGCTATTCATTTTGAACTGGTATCAGACCTTACAACCGAAGTTTTCATTGTGGCTCTAAGGCATTTTGTTGCCAGACGTGGCGCTTGTGCTCAAATCACTACTTTCGAACTTCGGAACTAAAAGTTTTTTCTCATGTCTGTTTAGACTATATGCACGTCCAATTAATATAATCACCTCCAAATTACGCTGTAGAAAAACTCCCCGTTTTCGTTGACACATGTGTAAAAGCTATTCATATTAAACTGGTATCAGACCTTACAACCGAAGCTTTCATTGCGGCTCTAAGGCGTTTTGTTGCCAGACGTGGCGCTTTTACTCAAATCACTAGCGACCAGGGGGGTAATTTTCTTGGTGCTTAAGAGAGTTGCACGCCATGTCAAAATCCGCTGCAGAGAGCTTGCAGGTTGGATGGTGTTTAAACAGCCCCGGAGCTCTTAACGGCCTCGCCGAAGCAGGCGTAAAATCAATAAAATATCACCTTTATAGGACTAACTGAAGGCCAATTAACACCCGGGCATTTTTTGACGCTGGAACCATTAAATTCCTGCCCAGATCCGGATCTTTCGCACTTAAAACTCAATACATTAAGCCGATGGCAACTCATACAGCGACTTCATGCGGATTTCTGGAAGCGCTGGAAATCCGAATATCTCAACACTTTGCAGCAGCGCTCGAAATTAAACTAAACTCCCTTGTTCTTATAATAATTCAGAAGTAAAAAATCGAGTAAAAGTTGCTCACCTTTTCCATAACTAGGGTGTAATCTCTAAAAATATGTGTTTTGCACCGCCCGTTACGCTCTACATTCAAACGGCCTAAATCGAAATATAGAAAAAAACATAAACAAATAAAGCTGTAGAAACTAGATATATTGTACCAAAAACTGACGACATTAAAAAAGTCTGAAAAGTATGAATATATGACTTAATTTAGGGACGAATATTTAAAATAAAAAAAAAGTGTAATATTTCCCAAAATCTTGAATTACATAGGGGGCATACATAGAAAATTTGGCTTTCGTGGGCCCTTTGATGAAGATTTTACGAAACTAATTTTAATCGATTACTAATGGACCCACCAACATTGCCTAACCTGTTAAATCGCCACCCATATAGTTAAAGTATTACTTTTCGAATGTAATTGTTTCATAATAAAGGCACTTTAGGGGGGGGCATTTTATAATGAAACACCCTGTAAGACACCAGATTATATTTCTATTTTCTTTTCCAAATTAAACAAAAAGTTAATATTTTGGAGTTCATTAACGGAAAGGAGTTTGTGGAGGTTTAAATAAACTGAAAAAAAAAATTAAAATTTTCCTAGAAATATAACTTGGAATTTAAAAATAATAAGTCTTTAAAAGGCATTGTTACCAATTTTTTTTCCACATTTGACTAAAATATGTTGTTCATTTTCTGTTTTTGAGGTTGAATCTTATACTAAAATTATGATAATTTTAAATGGATGCATTTTATTCTAGTAAAATTTTAAAATAAACTTAAATATTTCAAATAAAACAACATTGAAACCTTCCTAAGGAACAAATGAATTTAATTACTAAGTATATTAAACAAAATGTATTACAAAAATAACTAAAGTCAAACTTTTTCTTTTATTTATTAACTAATTAATCATCCAACAGTAAACTTGTTCGATAAACTTAAGACCCAATCGGGCAATCTAGCTGAAAGTTTTGTAGTGGTTATGTTAATTAACCACTACCACTGCCGTATGCTATCTATTCTAATCTATTTCGTTGTGGATATTTTTTTGGTTAATTTTAGAAAATTTTGGCGCATTTAATTTTAAAAATAATAAAATATTACCAGTTTTGAACATATAAAACACATATTTTGTAAAATTAATTCCAATTTTGTGTTCTCAATTTTATTTCATTTTACAAGTGACAATTTTTGGCATTGACATATTTTCTGGTACTCTTTAAGGGCAGTGGCGTTCGCAGGGTGCGGAGCTGGAAGGTTTATGCCTCATCCCTTCCAAACTATTAAATAATGACTGAAAGATTGAATTTTCCCCAAAAACTAAGAATAAAATAGTTACTCCCTCCACGTATCCTTAGCTTCCCCCTAAAAAAATTTCTGCTTATGACGCGTTCAATAGGCAAAGTTTGGGTATCAAGTCAAGACGACGAAACAAAGCACAAAAATTGAAAAAACTAAGGTTCTTTGGGGACAAGGGGGTTGAGTAACAGTATAGTCTCTGATAATAGTCATTTTGCTCTTAATTTTTGGGGAAAATTCAATCTTCCGTTCGACTGTCCGTCCGATACCATTCGGTTTCTAAGCCAATATCCTGAACCAGCGGTGTGGGGATACATTGTAAAATTAGAATTTAAGTTGTCAGGGATGCCAGTGGAAGTTGCTTCCACGAAACCAACTGGATTCATACGACGAGTGGCGGTTGAAGCGTTATTAGGTTGTTGTGTATTATTTGCAATCTTAACAAACAATAACAACAGGAAAAGAAAAACTCAAAGAAATGAGAAAATATTTTATTTGTGCCCTGTATAATTGATTTCACCAAAGGATCAGGCTATTTACGAAGCGTTTGACAAAAGAACAACAAATTTGACTACTGGATTAAACTCCTAAACTTTAACAGTGGGATTTACTAAGATCTAAAATAGGACCACCCACAAAAAATTTAGCCTGATGGCTAAGAGTCAGTCCTTAAACGGAAAAATTCTCAAGTATTAAAATCTAAGAAGAGTTTAAAAAATTTAATAATTTGAGTCCAAATAGTAAAAAAAAAGTCTAATTAAAAAATTTTATTTCAAGAAGTAACATATGCTATGTTTTCATGGGTATTGAGTTCATTTTAAAAACTCATTGTATCTTTTTCTTTTATATAGCGTGTTCTTTATTAAGACCAAGAACACGCTATATAAAAGAAAACGAACTCAATACCCATGAAAACATAGCAATTGGTTACTGAAGAAAAGTTTTAAAAAATTTGATTTGGAAAAAAGTAAACATTGATTTTAAGAATTTTTTTAAAAATTCGCTAAATTGCTTTAAGAGTAGACTTATGTAAAAATTTTGCGAACCTACTGAATTCGGCTAAGTTTAAACCAATTTTGAAATGCGAAAAAATCTTTGAAAATTCGGCGATTCAAGAGGGGACTCTTATAAAACTTTTGTGAAAACGATCGCAAGTCTAAAAATTTATAACACTTATATGAAATTTTTGTGAAAAGCTAAAAATTTGGCAAAGTGGCTTCAAGAGGGGACTTATATGAAAATTTAGCGAAATTGTTGAAAATTCAGTAGTCTCAAAAAAATCACATGAAATATCTTTAAAATCGAAATTGATTTATATTTTATTTGGAAATGTTATAGGAGCGTTAGAGAAGCTTAAAAGTTCTTAAAAATTCTATCGACTTTTTAAAAAAATTAAAATTAGGTTCAATTTGGTTCTTTAGTTACATTAGAAAAGCGCAAAAGAGTAAAAATAGTTTTAGTTCGTTCTTTGAAAGTTACGTTAAAAGATATTAATAAATAAACTTTTTTATTTTTAAAATATTTCACGAGCGTTTCTGGAAAGACTGTTCACTGTCTAACCGTCAGTTAGGATTGCGCAATCCAACCCTTAAAATATAACTTAAAATTAGCGCCCTGTCAAAAATAAATATTCAACAAAAAATACACATGCAATAAATATCTAAAATTAGCTAAAACAATGCTATATTTGGTCAAAACTTAAACTAACGAAAGTATCTTTCTCACACGAGAGTAAGGGGGCCCCTTAAATGGTATTAGTCAAAAAGTGCGAAATGCAATGAAACACTCTCTTCTAAAATCCCTTTAAAAGCCCCGTTTAGTGCTTAAAATCCAAAATCCAATCGTAGTAAGTTTTCTAAAAAGATGGAATTTCCGACTTTATAGTACCAAAGTTAAAAAAATCATGACTGTTGCGAAGAAAAGTGAATTTAAGCGACGACCAATATCAAAAAGTCAAATCATACGCTTACCAAGTTAAGTAGCTACTATATTCACTACTTACGACACTGGTTTCTAGTTGAGGTTTAGTAATATTTAAATTCTTGGTTTTGTCACTTCACTTTTATGGGTTTAAATTGCTTATCGTTTCTGTTAGTTGTTTTAAGCTTTAAAACATGTTTATAAATTAATTAGAAGTTGAGCGCCCTTTGATTTTAGCACTTTAGACGGAACAACACTCATACAAAAAATTGGATAAAAAAGTAGACGGAATGCTACACCGTGTATGATGAACCGATTTGAATGAATGAAATAGTCTCAAGATTCTAAATCGTTCCACGATCATATTAATGTATTATAGTTCGCTGTAGAATTAAAACTCACCTAGTTATAATCATTTAAAATTTCTGAGATTTTTACGAAATAGTTCGAAAATAAAATTCAAAGTTTTTAACTACTTGACCGATCTTAATGATCTTGGCGTCATTTTAAAGATAGCAAAAATGAATGCCCAATCAAAGTTATTCGAACCCGATAACTCTAAAACTACTTATTAAAAACGTTTGGTCAAGACCAATATTTGCAAAATAAACCTTACGTTAGAAATATACAAAAATTAAGAAAACCGAGACATTCCCCTTGCTCCAGAATCGTCGAATTTGATCCGATTCGGGTAAATTTTACATCATACTATGGGTATGCAAAAATACTACAATTTTTATACATAGTACATAATCCTAGCTTTTAAACAAATGAAGACAAATGCTCATTCTGCAAATCACCAACACTGCAGGTGTTTTTTTTAGCGACGAGAAATCTTCATAGACACCGGTCTTTGGTGGTCTACCGAATGTTCCCGATTCATCCTCTCTTGAGGACGCCTACAGACTAAAAGCAGGTGTTATTAACGCAAAATACAGAAATCTAGAAGCGGCTATAAAAACTTATAAAGTCATAAAAAGATATAAAAATCAAAAAATGCATAATTGGAAAAAATCATAAAATCCTCGTTCAAAAACGTAACAATACAAAGAGTACCGAAAGAATTGAATACATGTGACAACAGCAAAAAATAAGGTTGTCCTCTGTTCTCAACATTTTTCTTTCCTTATTTATGGACTATTTAAGTTTTATGCCCTCCCTTACATTTAATCCTGCCTAATCCATTTAATTAACTTGTGAATGAAAACAAACCCATAAAAAACCCCAGGGAAAAAGAAACAAAAATACTTTTTATTTTAATTTACGTATTTTTTAAAATTAACCATCTCGGACATTAAAGCCCCCGTAAGATAAAACCCTGGATATGCCCCTGTGCAGTATTGGAGTATCTTTTAATTGTTACGAGGTCCTCTGTTTTCAACATTTTTCGTTTCTTATTTATGGACTTTTCAAGGCTTATACCCTCCCTTACATTAAATCCTGCCTACTCCATTTAATTACCTTGCAAATGAAACCCAACCCATCAAAAAACATCAGGGAAAAACAAACAAAAAAGCTTTTTATTTTATTTTACGTATTTTTTTAAATTAACCATCTCAGACTGTAAAGCCCCCGTAAGATAAAATCCTGGATATGCCCCTATGCAGTATTGGAGTACCTTTTAATTGTTACGAGAAAAGGTCTTCGTAGGTTTTTTCAGACATACGCTTTTTGACACCTCATATCTTCTATCACAGACATACGATCCTCATAGAATTTCACTATTTTTACCTTTGGTACAATACCTTTAAAATATGGTTACGTTTTACCGCGGGCCGTACGTCTTTGTTATCCGTACAGAGTTCTGTATGCCAAAATTTTATTTAGAAATTCATGTTGTTTTGAGGGACCGATTTTTTTGTTTTTGTTAAAAAAAAGGGCTAACTACAAAGAAGTCTTTTTCGCCCTACTCAAACGCCTTAGTGGTTTTGCTTGGGTGCCCACCTTGTTGTTAAATTATCTCTGTCAAGTTGCCATAAGAAACTTGAAATTAAAAAAATATTCTATTGATTATAACTTTTTTTAAAAATCAATCAGTATGTAAATACCTACTGTTGTAAAGTTAGAACTCTAAATTTGTTAAAAACTTTTTCACAAAGTAGACACTAATAGTTCTGTTGTTTTTAAATTTCAAGGAATTAAATATCCGACATTTTTTTATTATTCTTTTTAAAATTCCAGATTTTTGTCAAAATTCCCTGACTTCCTGGTTTTCCCGGTTTTCCAGAAAATGGCCAATTTGCTTGGAGGGCAAAGGAGCTCGACAGCTTAACCAACAGTTTAAGATAACTTTCTTCCAGGTTTAAAAGAAAATAATTTTTGTCTTCGAGGGTCTGTCTTAGGTCGTTAGTTGGAATTACTTCTTGCTTAAAAATATCCCATAACTTTAAGGTCTGTAAAAAGGTTAAATTTTCGAAAAAATATCGGTGCGTTTACCCAAAATTTTTCTAAAGCATGAATGACAAATTTAAGGTTAAAATTTCTAAATTTGAGCTATAATTAAGCATAAAAAATTGCCTTTGTCACCCAAGCCATAATTAAAGTATTATAGGGCAGTATATGTCCTGTTATTTTTCCTACATAATATCATCAACCCGGAACTCCTACGAAATGAACCAATCCTCTCGTTTTTGACCTGCTCTTTAACTTTTGAGAAATTTTTCCTAATAGATAAACATCCTAGGTCAGTATTTCTGTTTTCTGACACAAATATGTGTCTTTATTATTGTCATTTTGATATTTAATGGCATTTAGTAGGTTTAAAAGAACAGAAATTTACCAGACAAGGGTAGTTTTACTAAATGCATTGGTTTATGTGACCAGAAATGTTGCTTGGGTAGCGCTGGACACCTGTCAATGGTGTTTGAGTTCTAATTTTCTTTGCTCGTTCTTTAAAATCACGTTTGTAAAAAAGCATTATTTTAGCCACTAGTTGTAAACACTATTTTTATTTACTTTACTGATGAAGGTATAAATACTACTATTGTTAGTCGAGGGGTGAACAGCTGTAGGCAGGAGGTTAGAAAATTTTGGGCAGGACTAGGCAGTACTTGAGCAGTACTTTGGGCAGGACTAGGCAGTCTTTAGGCAGGACTAGGCAGAACTTGGACAGCATTAGTCAGTCTTTAGGCAGTCCTTAGACAGGACTATGCAGTACTTGGGCAGAACTAGGCAGGAATGACAAAAAAGAAAATTGCATATTGCTTCCCTCGTTTTCAAACCTTCATTTTTCTGTAATTTGGAGAAGAAAAAATCTTGCCTAATTTTATTTAAATCTGTATTTGAAACTCCGAATGGGATAGGTTATACTTACTAGGGCTACTTATTTTAAGGGGACGTCCTTTCCTGTTAATCCATGGAATATTCAAATATAACAAGATGCAAAACAAAAATGATTGATGATTGCACCATTCCGCCGCAGGCCAAGTTTCAAGCAGGCTGAAGCATTAGAGAAAAATCCTGGAAAAAAAGTTAAAGTTCTGCGAGGAAGGAGAAGGGGGGAGTGACTAATAATGAAGTGTGCTAGTAGCAGCGTTGCCAGGTGTAATAATCTTGTAAAAAAGGAAGAGACATTAGCATTATGATTTTGACGAGCTTTGCATGATTTTGTTTTAATTCTTAATAAAATATTCTTAGGGGGGAGGTCGACTTCTTGTCACGTCACGGTAAAAAAATCGTAAAATGAAAATTTACGTTCGTTTTTTGTAAAAAAAAAATAAAAACACATCTTTTCTCGATCAGGCTCGTTAGGTTAGGAAAGGGGGGGGGGGTTAATTTTGAGACATCATTTTGTAGAGTCAACTAAAACGTCACAAATTGTAACAAAGGAGGGGGGTTATTGTTTTTCCCTTTTTAGTTATTGAAAACGTGGTAAAATAATAACTTCGGGAATTCCCATCAGCACGGACTTTTGTTTTTGTCGGGAAAACCCAAGGAATTTCATGAGTTATCCGGCATTTCAAAATATTTGTTGAGTGTTCTTTCATATATTCCCTTGTGTTCTTTCTTATTGATAATCCCTCATAATGACAGACAACAAAAAAGCTCAAGGTTGAGTACCGCGAAGCTGAGATTCTGTGCCGTGTAGAATTCTTTACCGGTACGTTTTTCTCTTTCCGTTCTTTGTTTAAAGAAATAGATAACCTATATAGCTCACGCTGGCGTGCCTGGCTCGCTTGGATGATTTAGTGCGATACAAAATATTCTGGCTTCTGTAAGAAGATAGAAAGATAACAAAATGCTCAAATCAGAAAAGGAGAAATTGCGAATTTATTATAATAAACATTTGACGTAAAATAACGCGAGTTACAAGTCTTCAAGTTTTGAGGGTGCAGGACTAGGCAGTACTTGGTCAGTACTTGGGCAGGGCTAGGCAGTACCCGAAGCACCGGCAGGAGGTGCACATACTTTATTCAGTTGTTCACCCCTCGATTATTGGTGTCTCACAAATAGTTTTTTATTTCAGGATTTAATGTTGAAACTGTAGAATATAAGAACATAAGCTTTACAGTTTGGGATGTAGGCGGTCAAGACAAAATTAGGCCTTTATGGAGACACTACTTCCAAAACACACAGGTAAGGTGATTCCTAAAACCCAGGATATCCCGCGAAGTTTTCCATATTATAGGTTCAAATCCAACAAGAATTTTTCCAACTAAACAAAATACGGTTTTCTATCTTATTTTTTTAGTCCGGATGATAAGGGGCGGGTCGAACCTTGAAAAACTATTAAGCAACAAAACGCATAATTAGTCGTATCTGCAAAAATTATATATTTCTGGTTAAACCGTATTTTGATTCATCATGCAGGCAAGGTCTGTAAGTCGTATCTGTACTAGAAAAAGTGATTTTTCGAGCGACTTAAATATACAAGACAGTAACCTAGCAAGCACTTACAAAAAATATTGTTGACAATATATAATAATCAGCACCCGAAGCTCACAGGTCCCCCTCCCTCCCTTATTTTCATAAATATTCTTCAAAAGCTCATAGCCACAAAATAAAAAGATAATTTTTCAAAATCTGTAAAATATTTTTTTTTTACGTTAGTAAGTGTTCAAACCAATGTATTGTCAAAGAAAAACATAAATATGAAAATTTCTTTCTACAATATAAACGAGTGTTTCAAAATTAAATCTAACTTAAAAATAAAAAAGGGTACTTACAGAACGTCAAAAATCCATCATTAAGGGTAAAATTAATTAATACTAATTATGTGTAAGATGGATTTTTGACGTTCTGTAAGTACCCTTTTTTATTTTTAAGTTAGATTTAATTTTGAAATACTCGTTTTTATTGTGTAACAGAATGCAATATTGCAATATTTGTGAAGCATACAGGACTTTCTTTCCTTCTGCCTACTATGATTCAACTGCTTCACCCTGGACTCGTATTCTTCAATTTCGGGGAAGGGAATGCTCCCGGGAATCAGAAACGCACCTTGGTCGAATTCAAGTTTTCTGTCACTATTCTGTCTGTTTTGGCACTAATTACTTTGTTCGTGAGCGATTTTGCTGTTAGTTTGTTCTCCTCGTATAAGGCAGGAGAGCAAAATCGCTCACAACTAATGCCATTAGTGCCACCAACTGACAGAAATGTGACAAAAAAAAATAGAATTCGGCCAATCAGGTGCGTTTCTAATTCCCGGGAGCACTCCCTTCCCCGAAATTGAAGAATACGGGCCCTGGAGAAATCTACAATTCTAAAAGATTTTTTTAGTTTGAATTTATTTGTTTTATGTAGCTTATAACGATCGGTGTGATATTTAATATTTAAGTCCTTTTCATAGTATTATCAAATATTTATACTTTTTTATAATACGAAACTTGCGCTTAATTTATGCTTTGTCATTAGAAACAAAACAGTAAAATTTGTCCTTTTTGGATGAAAACAAGAACTTAATATGGTGGGGTAGACAGTCCTACCAGGGCATGCGTAAGCATAACCCTGAAAGCTTTGGGGAGGGAGTTGCCAGGTGGCATGAGAACATGGAGAAGCCTAGACATTGCAACTAATTTAATACAATTTCTCGGAAACCACTTAGACGATTTGGTAACTTATTTTCAGGAGCATTGTATGGCGCTTCCGCTCATATATGACACATATTACAATTAAGCGTACTTTGGCTTTTAAAATTAAAAACTCCAAAAAAAAAATCAATATTTTATTTTTAACTTTTTTTTAATAAGTATATAGCTTTCAAGTTTTTGTGGTGATTTTAATAAAACCTTCATAAAATTTCCTCCAAACCTTTACCTTTGTCCCTTTTTACTTTTTTTATTAAACCCCAAGTGCTTTTTTTGAAACATAGTAATTCATTGGCGAAGTCAGTTTTTTTTTCTTTTTTTGGAAATTGCTATCTTTTGCCACTTTAACTTAAATAAAACTTTTTCTGTCTTGTTGATTTTAACATCTGATGGCACTTTTTAAAGGGGATGAAATGGGCTTTATAACAAGTAAGTCATTTGACATGGGTCCCCCAGGAACAAGGATTTAGTAAAATAAATTTGTAAAATATGAATTTTATTTAAAGTTATAAAATTTTGGACCCATAGATCAGGAAGTTAGGGAGTGATTTGGATAAGACCTATATTTTCTGATTTCGCCTCTTATTGTCTTTTATTTCGTACCTCAAATTTTTCAAAATTTTAAAAAAGATTCTTTTGCTGAAGGTTTTTACTGTTCCATGTTGCCTTTTTTTTATTTATTTTAGTATGAATTTCTACAGCATCCTAAAGGTTTTATTGAATAAAACCGCCATTTTCTCCAAATTTCAATTAAGAAACCTGTCTAAATTTATTATTATTTTCACAAATTTATTAATGGCGGTCCATAGAAGCTGTTAGTCCATGAGAACTTTTCACGACTCCATCTTTACAAGTTTCAAAATGCGCCCTAGAGACAGAAATTGACCAGGAAAATTTTTAGATATTTTGATGTAAACTGTCGAAGAGCAATCAAGTAATATTATATGTTTTATATTAAACCTGACGTAAGCTCCTTTTAAAAAAAAGCCACCGACACCCCCCCCCCCGCCCTTCTAACCAGAAAATGGTTTTACATTTGAACAAAATTTACATCTAAGAATACAGTGATTAATTATTGTGGTTTTACTTAATCACCCTTAAATAGGTGTTTATTATTGTTATTGATAGATCTAGTAGGCCAAGCTGGCCTTATCAAAAAACTTGACGTTTGACGTCACTTTCTGACCAAGATTAGGTGCAATTAGTTTTCATAGTGACGATTTTTACATTAATTTTATTTTTGCGTTTGAAGAATAATAATTAAGTTAAGTAAATCTAGTCAAGTTATTTAAAAAAGGATAATCGTGTTTGTTTTGTTTTAGAAAACATGGTCTGGCAGTTTTTTCAACTATATGAAGATAAATTTTTAATTCATGACTGCGGGGGAGGTGGTAATTGTTTATTTAAAATTCTTAGTTTTTTTATGTATAGGGATGAAAATAGCCACCAACAAGTTGGGGAAGAGGTGGTGATATATATTGGCTCATTTGTTTACTAATTATTGCCTCTGCAGAGGGTCCAAAGTCTTGCCACTTAGTTTCAATATATGTCACTATCTCTTCCCGAACTTGTTGGTGACTATTTTCATCCCTATAGATAAAAAACTAAGAGATTTAAATAGAGAATTACCAGCGCCCCCCCTCAGTCATGAATTAAAAATTCCTCTTCAAATAGTTGAATAAACTGCGAGACCATGTTTTCTAAAAAAAAAAAAAATCAAAATTTTCGATTAAATATGATTATCCTTTTTCTAAATAACTTTACTAGCTTTACTTACCTTAAACTAAATTACCTACACTAATTGCACCTAATCTTGTCCAGAAAGAGACGTTAAACGTGTAAGTTTTTTATACGGCCAGCACGGCCTACTAGATCTATCAATAAATAGACACCCATTTAGGAGAGAGTATGCCAAGTAAAAGCTTAATAAATAATCACTATTTTCTGAGATGTAAATTTTGTTCAAAAGTAAAACCATTATCTGGTTAGAAGGGGGGGGGATATTTTTTTTAAGAGGAACTCACGTCAAATTTAATTTCCAAAACATTAATATTACTTAATTGCTCTTCGACAGTTTACATCAAAATATCCCCAAATTCTCCTGGTCTATTTCTGTCTCTATTTACTAGTCGTGAAAGGCATAAATTACCACCCGTTTATGAGATTGGTAATAATAGAAAGAAATATGACACAATGTACTTTATGAAATGCGCAAAATTCTCTTGTATTAACCGCCCCTATGGACCGCCATCATTAAATTTCTGCAAATGACGTCATCGGTAGGTTTAAATAATAAATTTAGACAATTTCCTCATTTGAATTTGGAGAAAATAGCGGTTTTATTCAATAAAACCTTAAAATTTTGAAAAAGGTGAGATACAAAATAATAGAAAATAAAAGGCGATATCAGAATCAAAATTACCCCTAACTACTTCCTGACCTATGGGTTGAAAGTTTCGGTAGCCATTTTAAAACTTAAAATAAAATTAATATTTTACAATTTTGTTACCCACTATATTCTTGTTCCTAGGAGACCCATGCCAAATGACCTACTTATTATAAAGCCCATTTCAACCTCTTTTAAAAATGCCATTATATATTGAAATTAACAAGATAGAAAAAATTAAAATGTTACAAAAAAATAGGAAATGATGACAAAAACTACGGTAATTAGTAAAAATTCGACATTGGCAGAAACTCAAGAGAAAAAGTAATTTGTATGGTAAACCAAAATCACCCCTAAAATGGCCTCAAAAAAATCAATTAACTGGATTTCAAGAAAAACTGAAAATACGGAATTTTACATATGTTGTATTTTGATCCAATAATATACACAGTGGTGAAGAGCACGAATAAAGTGAAATGCAGGGATAAAAAAGTAATTTTATTGGTCAACAAAATCTGCAAAAAAAAATTGTGTCCAGCTCTTTAGTTTTTCAGATATATATATATAAAAAGTAATATAGGGACATTTAAATAATTTAGGGCGCCGCGACGCCATCTGTAATGTGACGCCGAACTAAAAAATATACTTTTTAAATTAGTTTTGGACTATTTTACAACTATGCCAATTTGTATCAAAATCACCACAACTTCACTCTCTACTGCCCGACTATAGTTGACCGTTATGATAACAAACGTGCATTAGCAACTGACTATTGGCTAGAAACATACAGTTCCACTCCTGCCAAAAATAATTCTGCTGCAGATTTGCGCAAATTGATATCCACATTTTCCTAAAATTTAGACCTTAGGTGTATCCATGGTATCGTAAACCTGCTTTTGCAAAAATTGATCCTGCATTAAAGACGCGCTTAGAAATTGAGAACAGTGATAAAATGATTCCCAAGTATCTTGATTTAACCAAATTTTTAAATAAAACATGCCGAGCTTTGGAAAATAGTGTTCTATTTAATGAAGCCTAACCAAGTAGTCCCAACAAACCTTAAGTAGATTATAAACCAAAAAGGATACCTTCATCTAAACCTGCAACTGTCTTTAATACTTCTACGAGTAACTACCCTTGTTTTTTTTTGCAAAACACAACCACATTTAATTATAAAATGTCCTAAGTTTATGGATTTCCTTTATAAAGCAGCAGCATATGTGCTACAACAGTTTTTGTGTAAACAGCATGGAGCCCCAGCATGTCCTATGGCCAAATTTTGCAAAATTTGTTCTCGGAAACATAATACACTTCTCCATTTTCTGACAAAAAAGCACCTACCAATAATAGTTCTATGGAACCAATCCTACTTCACCTGCTGACCAGAAACCATATCCATGCTATACTAGCATATGCCAAAGCAATAATACAATTTTATTTGCCACTTGATTGTACAAGCCAAGCTAATTTTGTATCTTACTCGTAAAGCGCTTAGACCTTCACATTAATCCTCGTCACACACCTATTCAAGGCATTAATAATATGTCCACTGCAGCATCCATTGGATCTGTTGATTTGAAAGTATCTCCAAAAAATGTCCGTCCGCAAGTGTTGAATTCAATGCCATCATTTTGCCATCCATTTGTGCCATCACTCCGACATCCACTGTTAATCATGCTAAATGGAAATATCTAAAAAGTGGTGGACCCTGTGCTATAAAAACAATATTTGTCTGGGTTTTATTAGATGGAACCAACTCAGAACCCACTGAGCTTCTCTCTTTGTGTATATCCGTCCCCTTCATGAGTGAAGTTTGTATCCACTCCAATCTCCAAAAATTCTGGGAGCTGGAATATGTGCCTCAAAAAATACCTACTGTTGATGAGAAAAAGTGTGAAGATCACTTTGTTTTAACCCACTCCAGAACCTCCACAGGGCGTTATATTGTGCGCCTTCCTTTTAAAGACCCTCATATAAAATTAGGTGACTCTGAACCCCAAGCCCTTCGTCGCTTTTGTCTTTTAGAATCTAAGCTAAAACTTTATTCCGACTTTATGCTTGATTACTTACAGCAAGGTCACATGAGAGCATGTACTTCTCCTGAAAATCCTAGTTATTTTTTCCCCACCATTGTATCCTCAAAAATCCGTATAGTTTTTGACGGTTCCTCCAAAAGTTCAAATGGAATGATGTATTGTTTACTGGCCCGAAGTTACAAAATTATATTGTAAAGTTCCTACTTTCATTTCGTTATTTTTCTATTGTATTGAGTGCAGACATTCGTCAAATGTACAGAAATATAATTGTTGATACCGAGATATCGAATATCAAAAGATTTTATGGAGATTTAATCCCTCAGATTCTATCTAAGAATATAATTTACTCACCAGAACATGGATTAAATTGTAACCCTTACCTAGCCATCCGAACCCTGCATCAATTGGCGCAAGACCATGGCAAATAATTTCCATTAGTTGCAGATACACTGTTGAACTCAAATTACGTTGATTTAATTGGGTACTCTAACTCTACAGAGGAAGCAAGAAACAAGAGCTCCAAAGACAGCTGAAACTTCGAACTTCGTAAATGGTCCTTCAATTGTCCTGACCTGTTATCTTCTGTTCCAGAGAATCACCAGCAAAGTATTGCCTTTTCCGACCATGATAATTCTGCCTTAAAAATATTAGGACTTCGGTGGAATCCAATATCCGATGTTTTTTCATATTCTGTCGCCCGAGAATGCACCAAGAGAGTGTATGTATCACAAATTATCCAATATCTCCATTCCTCGTTGTGTAACAATTTCTGACCCTGTTTTAACCGACTTGCGACGCCTCACTGGTTGCATATGGTCGAGTCATTTATATTAGACAGATGAATCAATCTGGTGAAGTATTTGTATCTTTACTATGTGCCAAAAGTCTGTCCATTAAAAATTGTATCAGTCCCAAGACTTGAACTGTGTGTGTGCTGCCTTATTACTGGCTGAACTTATGAAATTTGTTTTGTCTACCTGTCCAATTAAATTTGATCAATTCTATGCTTGGTCAGATTCCAGTGTCATCTTGTATTGTATTAAAAACCACCCTTCCCAATGGAAACCAAGACAAAATACCACCTAATCGTTGGTTTCATGTCAGTGACTCTGACAATCTTGCAAACTGTCTCTCTAGAAGTCTTTTGTCTAGCCCGTTTATAAACCATCCATTGAATTATGGCTAACTTCCTCTGTTGTATTTGATCCTGAAAAATATCCAGTTATTTCACAAGAAGCCCGCAAAATTGTTTTTAATATAACCATAACCCCGAAATAAGTGTTTCAAAGTAATGCCAAGAGGAACTTTAAACTGACTACTGACTAACTTTACAAATATATAAAACATCGTAAATCGTATCACTTATACAGGGTGTATCACGATCGATGGTAGGTTAGACGTATATGGAAAACGGAACGTAGCATGTTTTTTAAAAATGGGTTGCCATGGTAACAGACGATGTTCTATCATTCTAAAATATTTTTAGTATTTCGACTTTGCCGCTTCTATAAATACTGGCAACAACTTTGTTTTTTTAAAGAACACCCTGTATATTATTACATTTTTGAATTCTCCTAAAAATTCTGAGACATTTGAGGTATCACACGGAAATTTCAGTCTTACCATTACCGAGAAGTAAACAGTTGAAAATAACTCATTTTTAGGCTTTTATAGGAAATAGAACAAAGTCTAAATGGATTTTACATTCCTATCCTAACTTTTTATGTAATTTGATAACCTGTCAGTTGTCAAATTTTGTGACAAAATTTGCATTCTTGAAACCTTACACTCCATACTAAAAAATTATCTGTATGTTTTGGTATCCATATTTGCTCATAAGCAATATTTCTCATTTTGAAATTTAAAAAATATTGTAATTTTTCACAGGTATTACATTTAGACATTATAGAGCCCCTTGCTAAAAGTTAAAAAAGTAATAAAATTATAAAAACATACCTTAACAATCAGTTTAAAGCTTACACTATGAAAAAATATTCCTAAACTACAAAACACTTCATACCAGCCAGCTTAAAGTCGATTAACTGAAGATATGTATGTTATTTTCTCATCGGCTATGCATATTTTTAAACATTTTTTATGTTTATTATTTGGATCCCAGTACTTTTAAACAACCAAATATAAATGTGCCTTTCATTTGGGAATAATTAAAGCCTAGATTTATTTTGAAACGAAATATTTATTATTTTCAATTAAATCCCCCTAGATAGGTAAAATCGCACACTGTGCGCCGAGGTGTTCAAAGTCAAAGGTTTATTCATCTGCATGCCAACAAAAGCCTTGCAGCATTTAGAGGCAGTTCCTGACCTGGTCCTGTATTCTTGACACCCGGGCTCGTGATTGTGAACAAATCTCTCAATTCTCACCTGCTTTGAACCATGTGAAAAGTACGAGAGGCAAATACTCAGCGGTGACTACTCACCTCACAGGCCGCCAAGAATACGGGCCCTAACCTCAGAGGCCTTGTCGCCGCCTCCAGATGAGGATCTGACCGAGGTACCCTCCAGTCGCACGAAGCGTTGGCAGATGATCCAGCAGATCCAACAACATTTCTGGATACGCTGGCATATGGAGTACCTTCACGAGCTCAACAAAGAAACAAGTGGAATGTCCCTACAAACCCTCCTATTATCGGTTCCCTTGTCGTCCTTAAAGATGAAAGGTCTGTCAACTACCTTCACATTAATTTGCAATGGTTTGCAATTTCTTTGTATTTGTCCAGAATATATTTTTTTTATTTTTCTTTTGGGTCATAGTTTTGCCACTGGAAGCGTCAGGACGAATTCGTATCAGGTAAGTTGGATAAGTACCAGTGCGGAACGATGCCTATTTGTGAGTGGTTCAAGGTTGGAAATCAAAGTGTTTGATGGTGTTTAATGATGCATAGTGGTGGGTGACCAGTGAAACTACTGATGAGACCACGCGGGTTACCCAGGGCGAAACATCGTTTAATCATTTCTCTTTTCGCTTTCATCTTTTGTGTGTTCCTTGTGGGATGCTCATCCAAGTTTGAATTTTCGTTGTTTCCACCCAAGATCTTTTGTTTTTTGGTTTTTTGGTTTCTTTTCGGTTGAAGTGACTGATTTGGAGGTTTTTTTAACTTCTTTTTTGTTTTAATTGCCTTAGAAGCATAATCCTACTGGAAATATTAACACGTCAGGACGAATTCGTATCAGGTAAGTTGGATAAGTACCAGTGCGGAACGATGCCTATTTGTGAGTGGTTCAAGGTTGGAAATCAAAGCGTATGATGGTGTTTAATGATGTATAGTGGAGGGTGACCAGTGAAACTACTGATGAGACCACGCTGGTTACCCAGGGCGAAACATCGTTTAATCATTTCTCTTTTTGCTTTGATCTTTTGTGTGTTCCTTGTGGGATGCTCATCGAAGTTTGAATTTTCATTGTTTCCACCCAAGATCTTTTGGTCTTTTGTTTTTTGGTTTCTTTTCGGTTGAAGTGACTGATTTGGAGGTTTTTGTAACTTTTTTTTTGTTTTAGAATGTTTAAAATTTAATTGGGTTTTTTAAAATATTTGAAATGACCTCACTTTTTAATCTAAATTTACATTTTTATTTTTTTTGATCCGCGCATGCGTCATGGTGGGTTTTTAGCAACGTACACACTTGACGGAAAGATATCTGGTCTAGGCCGGCCAAGCCCCAAGAAAGCCTTTCATGACGCTCGTGCAATGAATGCATTGGTCCTTCAAATGTTCTTTTCAACCCAAATTTTCTTTTAAACCGTCATCACAGAGTATTCCTGAATTAAAAAAAAAATATATGTTGGAGTGGCAAGGTCATATCGCTAACAGTACCAGAGGCGTAGAAATTGGTATAAATATTTGTTAAGGCATTTTAATTTCAAAAATTTCGGACTGGAAGCGGTTATGATATCATCCAAAAGGATATTTTCGTATTAAAATTACTTTAGTTTAAAAATTGGAGCGGTAAGATTTAAGTATTGCTAAATGCCGGTGGCATCAGAAATAGTTATATTAAATTAATCCTGATCGACGTATTTTTGACAGAAGTCTGCACGACGGTTATTTTTGTCCTCGAATGGAATCCAGATTTTAAACTTTATGGTGGAGTAACAAGGTATAAATAATATTACTACCAGTGGCGATGGCGTAGTAATTACAGAAACATATTTTAAATTTCATTTCTCTTAAATTAACATTTGATTATTAAACTCAATTTCAAATTTATCCGGAACAATTTTTTGACATTTCCATTTAACTTATTTGTTTAAATGTCAGCTGTCATATTGAAATTGACTAGGAGAATTCTGAGCAAACCATATATAGATACCAAAACACAATTTTTACTATTTTTGTCTGTCTGTTTTTTTCAGAATCGCGCAAAAAATATTCGACCGATTTTGAATTGAACTTTCACTATTTTTGTACTCGGGTGAAATCCGGATTTTAAACTTTTTAGGGTGGAGTAACAAGGTATAAATAATATTACTAACAGTGGCGATGGCGTAGTAATTACAGAAACATATTTTAAATTTCATTTACCTTACAATATATTTTTAAAAATCGCTGAACGACAGCGATTGTACCAAGCACTACTGGAGTGGCAAGATATTAATACTGTTAATGCCATTGGCGCCAGACTATACGCTTACATTTTTTAAATATAATCTACTCCATTTCAAATTTATCCGAACCAATTTTTTGACACTAACAGTGACATTTCCATTTAACTTATTTGTTTAAATATCAGCCGTCATATTGAAATTGACTCGGAGAATTCTGAGCAAACCATATATACATACCAAAAACACAATTTTTACAATTTTTGTCTGTCGGTTTGTTTGTTTCAGCATTACGCAAAAAATACTGGACCTATTTTGAATTGGACTTTCACTACTACTACGATTACTTGGGCTCATGGGCTGGACATAGGCTTTATTTTATAAAAACCGGGTAACGGGAACAAAAGTTATGACCATTTAAAGCAAGAAAAACGGGTAATGCCACAGGCGAAGCTGTGAGGTCTTTAGCTTGATTAAAATATAATACACTTGATGTAAAACATTTTCGTGATTTGTGATTAATATATGGTATTCTCAGGGTTGTGGTAGTTTATGAAAATATTTGTTTGATTTATTATATTCAACACGCTAACAAATAATTTGCCAAAAAAAACGTTTCTTTAGATGTTTTAGGTACTGAGATATTATCTTTTAAATTTGGTTAAAGGATCGATTCACCATGTTTTTATGTGTCGCATTTATTTTGTGTCATTATCCATTTTCAGTTTTTTAACCAAGTATAGAAAATAGATAAATAGAACTATCTGTGTCTCGCCGAAAGGACTAAACCATTTCTATGGAGTGATATACTTAAACAAGTCTTTAAACTTTTAAGTTATTTAGTTCACACATAGTGAAAGATGGCTAAGGCGCAATTTTACAACTGATAGTTAAACGTCAAACCTCAGTTTAAACCACGGATGTCGACTTTTTTACGTTTTATAGGTGCAGTTTACCAACAAACTTCGGTTTAACCGTTACCGGCAGTCTGGTTGTTTGTTAAACTTCAGTTTAATAGTTACCGAAAGATTCTAACCTCAAAATAGTTATTAAAAATTGGTTTTTGGTATAGTTATTAAAAATGGGTTTTTGGTAAAAAAAACTAAGTATTTAGTGAAATCGCTATGATCGATGACTTAGACTTTATTTTTGATCAACTGGATGAAGATGATGATGAAATTATTGACATTGTCGAAGCACCAAGAAGACCAAAAATTATTCGTCCTAGAACAAATCCTTTGGAGGAGTACAACGATGTAGATTTTAAAAAGAGCTTTGGATTATCTAAAGAGACATGCGAAATTGTACACGTGGAAATTCGACAAGAGTTGGAACATCCCACAAACCAGTAAGTTTTATTTTCACACCAAGCTCACACGTATATATGTACTGTATAACTTTGCGTTTATGATGAATTCCGAACATTTTTTGTTGTGGTGTCTGGCTGTATCTCTGTCTGTAACCAAGGCTGATATCTCAAAAACTACTTGACTGATTTTTATCAAATTTGGTGACTATAATGGGTTTGGCTCTAGTTGGTGCCATTTTATAAAGATTGTTAAAATAATCAACCCTATATTCTAAGAAAATATAGTCCTTTTAAACTAGAATAAAGCTTGTGATCCTAATCCTACAGCTAATCCAACAGCTCTTCTTTTCTTCCTCGCCGTGGTTTAACTGCGACTTATAAAATTGAGCAACTAAGGTTAAGTTACTTATTCTACATAGTTAAGTCTAGGGTGAACAATAATGACTAACTGTAAAGATTGTAAATATGATACTCAGTAATTCACACTAGGCGTACCAGTCAGGAAGTAAGTAATTCGGATTAATAAAGTATCAGTATCAAAGTTTAGAACCTAGCTCTTGTCGGTGATGACTCCACTGTAAAAGTTTAGAACCTTTTATCTGAGTATAAGTCAGTGGTAGGTTCTGAAATCTAATACACTTATGATGAATAAAGTTGTTTTGTTTTATTATCGTTGAGGCGGTGAGTAGGATCTAAGACGCTGGGGAACTTAAAACATTCTCTACAACGACAAGGATATTTAACGAAAAGGGGGCAAGCGACATCAGTAACTTATGTTGCACCGTAAGGTTAACAGTGGTTTAAATTTTAACAGTAGCTTAAGATTGATTTTTGGCTTGCACTGCAAGTTAAGATAAGTTTAAGTGCTGTTAAACTACTGTTAAATTAAACCCTCAATTTCGGCGGATTAAATGGACTTAAGCTATAGTTAAGGCAGTTCTAACATAAAAAGTTGTTGTTGCCATAAATAAATATTGTGAATGTGCTATTCCGGTGTTTTTTGTGAGCGGTCATTAATAGTTTCGACGAAATATACCTGGAATATGATCAAGATATTTTAGTATATAATAGGGAAGACGATTTTAATGGGATGGACAAAGATTCTGTCTGTTAAAGCCTACATCAGTGGTTCAAATTCTTGTGCTTCATTTGTAAGTAGTTAATGATAGATAATTAATTAATCCTAATCAAATGCCTGGTAAAAGTTGGAACCATATATCTATAAAATAAACAAAAGTGATCAAAATAAAACAATCAAACTGAGCAAAGTCCAACCAAGAACTGTCTTCATCTTTTAACAATCTTCTTTTTGTTTTTAGAAACAAAAGTTTCTCGTCTATTAATCAATTATTAACAAGGCTGTATACGTAGGGGACTACATGGGAATTCAGAAATCAACAGCAAGTTCGATTGTCTGCTGGGTTTGCACAGCCTTGGCTTCATACTGAATTTTATAACAAAGCAGAGTGTTAGAGGTAATTACTTAAGTAAGTCATCATAAAGTGCATACAAATTCTTCAGTAAACCGTTTTTGAGGAAAATTCAATTTTTAGAGTCGACATTCAAGGGCTCTAGGGAGAGGGGGCTTGCATAGTTTAGTTTTATTTATTAATAATATTTACGCGAAAGTGCTTTTACAAGTCATCCAAAAAAAAAATATAAATTGCATACCTACGTCTCTTTTCAATTATTTTGACATTGTTTTAGGTGGCGACCATCCAGAAGTTTTTGGCAATAGAAAGGGGTATTTTTCTGTAAACACTCAAACTGTGACTGATGCAAACCTCAAGTCTCTAAATGTAGTGGCAAGATGGCCGGGATCAAGCCATGATAATACAATTTTCCTCATAGAATAAGACGAAAATTTGAAACAAATCATTTTCCCAATTCTTGTTAGGTAAGAAATTAGAAGGCAGAATGGGATAAGTCGGCGCTATACCAAGTGGGCGCAAGGACAAAAACAACAACAATTTTTTTAAAAATTAGTTTGATTTGGGTTTGGTTTTGATTCCGGAGGATTTTTTGGGGGGTTTGAACAAGGTTTAAACTATTATTAGCCGCGCGCCCAACTGTCCTAGACTGATTAGAAGGTCAGTTGTATTGGTGCTTGTGCCCCATTAGCAGGAATCTGCCCAATGAGCATTTTTGTCTATATAAAAGTTACAGCAAATAATATAAAACCTTCATAAAATAACCAAAAGTTATATTATTTAGTGTTGGTGATAATTTTATAACTCTAATATATCTCTTAAATGAGTAAAAAAGTCTTGAAAAACAACTGTTCAACACCAGCTTATAAAAATTTATGGTACATAGTAATGGATAGAAAAACAACATATAGATTTTATAAAACTTCCTTATGAGCCCTCAAGTATAGAGATTATTATAAAAGGGTTTTACAACTGTTTTAACAACACTACATAACAAGCTAAAGGTTTTTAAATAAATATAAATTTTCCATCTTTCTTCCCTTTGCTTGTTATGTATTATTCTTTTTCCAATAAAAAAATTTATAAAATGGTGTTTAGCAATCTTCTAAAATAAATAAAAATGAAAGTGAGATAAGCTGAAGCAGGAATATGAATATTTATTTATATACTATAGTCAAATAAAAGCTGTTTTTCAAGTCATCCTACTCTGAAAATCAGCTGCGGTCTCGTGTGTACTGTATAGTTTTCGAATACACTCACGTAAATTTCATGGGCTCCAAAAATACTTGAGAAAACGGGAAAAAATATTCATTTAAATATCAGTTTTTTTTTTCATACGCGTTTTTTTCTTTCTGGGACAAATATTGAATTTTGTATGTTGTTCTTAACCCTAACAAGCAATATTTCGATTGAAACACATGTTGAAACACCATAAATAACGTTTTTATTTAGGCCAAAAACCTATTTTTGTAATCCAAAATGGCGAAAATTTCCGACAATTCTATAAAAAAAAAAACAATACAACTATACCACTGTTTACCTCGTCAACACTATTTTATGACCCTTTTAAAAAATGATGCTACTTGGAACAAAGGGCTGCAGATGGCGCAGTGTTGAACACTGATGGTCCGTTTTTGCGAGCTTAACATAGTTACCATTGTTCTCTTTTCCTAAATGCATTCCTCGAGAGATCCAGCATACTACACATACCAGGAAAAATACCCGCCTCCACACACTTCTAGCCCGCATAACTGTCAGGGTCGAAGGGTGTACAGGCGAGTATTTTCCGGGGTATTCACATTTGCCGCCGACCAGCAGTATCAGCGTATGCGCTCGACGTTTCACGGTGCGTTTTTGCGACCTTAACACGGTTACTATATTGTTCTCTTTTTCTAAAACACGGTTCCCATCGATGCGTATCTCATTCGTGGGTCCCCCAGATTTGCCTATACAAGTTCATGTCGGACCATGTGATGAGTTTTTTGAGTCAGGGTGACTGCGCATGGGAAACGCTGGTGGAAATCGGGTGTAAAATGCATACGATCCCGATATCTGTCATCGGCAACTATCTCAAGATTTGGATCTCTTATCTCTCTCAGATTGATGTAATTAAAACAAGATAATAATGGTATGGTATCTCGCAAAAACGCGCCTTTTGATGTCGCAAAAACGCTCCTTTTGATGTCGCAAAAACGCGCCTTTTGATGTCACAAAATTAACCTTAAAAAAATCTTGTTTGTTTTGTTATTATAATTGCCAAAATAAATTAAAAATGTTTTTTTGTTCTAAAAACAGTTGTATTATAATCACTATAAAAAGAAATTAATAACAACATTATAGAAAAAACCTTATGGGCAAAAAAGGTTTATGAATGAGTTCGTAAGAATATTACAGACACCAATTTATATAACTATTGTGTGTGAGTTCCCAAGTTTTTATAAGTGTCTCTCGAAATATTTTCAATCTTATCTTATATAAATTTGTTGTTGGTTAATTAACTTTTATAAGTGGGTTGATAGCAACATTTTAAAAACCAATCTATTATATATCTTTAATTGATAGTTACTTACGGTTTTATAGGTGGGTTGACAGAAAGATTTCAAACACCAATTTATATAACTTTTGTCACTGATGAATTATATTTTTATAAATATGTTGGTGGAAACATTGTTAACACCAATTTATATAACATTTGTTACCTATGACTTTAATTTTTATAAAGATGTCCGTGGAAATATTGTTAACGCCAGTTTTATGTTACTTTAGGGTACCATCAATTTAGAGCCTTTAATAAAACAAATCTACAAACTGAATTCTTGTAGGAAACTTCTAAATACCCTAGGGTATCAATGGAACCCTCTTTATAATAATTATATAAATATCTGTCACCAGAAGTTTCTGAAAATGCTCATTGGGTGATAACGATAGGTAGAGCTGTGTTCAATAAATTTTGTTTCCCTTTTATTACATCACATATGAAATATTTCAATAATAATAATAATGAGACACACACTCATTTTTGACCCAAAGAGGCAGAATTTTTGAGTGGTAGATGTTCTTTATACCACAGAAATAATGCCAGTTCTTTTTTCAAAATATAATTTAAATATCATTTCTGTCAGAATATCAGTAATTATGTATTATTTTTTTTTAGGAGAACGTGGTTACACCCAGCATTGTTAATCGAGCTCAAGCATTGTACAGTGAATCTTTAATAAGGACTAGAAACTGTAGAAAGAGTGTTTGGAATATGAAAAATACAGTTCCCTGTCTTAGCTTGAACCAAGTTTTCCTCAAAAAGGGAAAGCTTTATTTTTGTTATTTATTCATGCTTACTAAATAATTTTTAAAATTATTATTTTACATAAATCATGTAGCTAGGCTAGACCAGCTATTTTTTAAAAATCCAGTAAGTTATATTTTTTTTGGATTTTTTGTTAACTTAGAACAATTTCAAGTAATATATTATTTTTCAAAGTTTAAAAACTTGAGTTTGTAATACTATACCATGAAAAGTCATAATTCTGTGGATTGATTCACAATGAACGTATGACACAAATCCCAATTGCGCAGGAGAACCAAAAACAGGATGCCTTTATATTGATCCAAATGATACCCAGTATATAAGTAAGTAAGATTCCAGAGTTAAATTTATCTTAAATGTATGCAAATCAATCAAGCGAGTACAAATCTATAAAAAACTAAATTTTGCAAAAATTTTGACATCCGCTCTTTGTAAACCAAGCCACAGAGATGAATGTCTATAATTTGACGACCTATTTTGAATGATATGTGTGCTGTTGATTTTACAATAATCTTGGCTGCTACTTTCCCCCAAATTTTTTTCTTTGTTGTTTTGTCTCTCCCTTCGGCTTCTCTAATGTTTTTAAATTGAGGTTTTGCCATGATATTTATAAAGTGGATTTTTTCATTTGAGGAAAAATTTTATGATCTTGCCCTTTTGGCAGCAGCAGTACAAGAGCTCAAGGATTATCTACGTTTCCATAAAGGGACTCTAAATTTCTGTTGAATAATTTTGATACGGATTCAAATGCAATTCAACCCCATCGTGAATTCGTTTTACGAATTATTTTTGCACAAAAATCTTCAAGAATCAAAAAATTTACAAGCAACAAAAACAAATTAACCTAAAAAGTGTTCTCTGAAGTTAGTTCAGTGTACCAACTTCTTCTATTTTTATGAAATATCCCCAGATCCGTAGTTAAATTTTAACAGCTGGTTATGCTAATGCGGTGCAAGTAAATGGAAGTTAATCCACCAGTTTATTTTAAACTAGTAGTTATTTTAAAAAGTAGATTAAGCAAAACGATGCAATCGGACATTAAACAAGTTGTTTATTTAAGCTCATAAGAATAAAAGTACGCGATAATAGGTTATCCAAATTTTTGTCGAAAATACTGTACAAATTATGAAATTATGTTAGCATATTGTCAGGGTTTTTTATGTAAACCTTATTTTACTACACAGTAATAGTAGTTTACATAACAAGCATGTTATGATGGTCATTAAAAGCGAAGATGAAGTTTGAGACGCGAGCCGCAGGCGAGTTAGTGCACTATACTTTACTTACGACCAATGAAAATGTCATAATAAATATCAGGAATTATTAAAAATATCAAACGGGAACACTCTTTAGTCAACAACCTTCATAATCTGAAGTTTCAATGACGTTCTATCTAAAACGGCAAAACAAATAAGGTTACCAAGGGACTTTTCATATATCTTTTTAAAATCAAGTTTTTTTTTCTTAAAAATGCGTATTATGTCAATTTAACGAAACTTATTTTTGGTTAGGTACTAAAATTATATTGGATTTATTTACGTTTAATAAATATTTATTGTCTTAAAAATATAGAAAAATAATTCACATTTTTGCGTCAATTAGTGCTCTTATAAAATAAAGTTTCATCGCTTGTCACACCATCTTGTGGTTTACGTCTAAGCTTCATTATTATCCTAGGAGCGTAAATGATCCATTACAGTCGTGTTGGCACGTTCGTTAAATTAGTATTATGGGTTGGTCGTAACTAAAAGTTATTCTCTGCTTTAAAAGCAAAATTTCCTCCTGACCCCAGTTTTATGTCTCCTTACAGTCTGTTAGGTAGGTAAATGAAGTTGGAAAAAATATTTATATGAACAGCTACGGTATAACTGGTAACACCTCATTACTCCACTCTTAACTATCTGAGTGCAAAAATTCCCAGGCAGATCTCAACTAACGTTTAAAGTTGTCGCGACGTAACCGGCACAACATAGAATTTCCTAAAAGTAATCGCTTGCCCCCGCTACGTGCATGTATATTAAATCGTGACGTAATAATTCCCTAAGTGGGAAACACTTCCGGTTATTATTACGTAGCCACGACCAAAAAGTTAGGTACCAAATACCACACTGCTATGTTGCAACCACAGTCCTGATACGTCGAGGAGGTGCTTTTTTATGCGAGTCGAAAAAGGAGTGGATTAGTTCCAAAATTAAATTAATACATAACAAAGTCATTAACAAAACAAAGAATATCGCCACATTTGTAGGCTTGCTTATGGCTAGTATGTATTATATACAATCAAGCGAAGTTTTACGAGTCAAAACTCAAATGCCATGGAAATTTGTATGTGAAATCATTAAGAGTACAGGAAAAATAAAAAGAGGAGCGAAGGTATAGGCTTCAGCATGGACGCCGACCAATACACCTGCGCTGCTGGTTGCCCGTCGACGTGCCCTCTACTAGTGTAAAATGTAAGAACGCGTTAGATTTAGATAAAATTACTACGAATAAATTAAATCTGTAACAATAGGTCTTTTTTAGGCAACCGTTTTTTTTTTAAATTGATTACTAAATAATAGAAGACGATCTAATTTAACTTATTTCTGGCCTTGTTAGGTACAATGGGTTTTATGCTGTTTTTTTTTCTACATGCTTCAAAGAAGGTATTATGTATTTAATATTTGAACCTCCAAGTAAGTGAGCGCCCTTTTTATGAATGATATGACAGGTGCATGTAAAAATTTGACCAGCATTATTGATTTTAAAAAACATTTTAATTAAAGAGGTCGTTATTTTTGGAGTTGGAGTATATATATGTGCCACGATAGAAACCAAACGGGTGAAGCGATTTTGATAACAGTGGTATGTGATCCCGTGTGCACGTATGTTTAGATGCATTGTGACATACTTTTTTTTGTAGAAAATGCTTAAACAATTAATAATTTTCATGGTGTAGTAACGAAATTTTGGCAAAGGGTGTCTATGACGTCATCAAAGTTTTAACTACAAATTAATGGTGTTAAAACGGGTTTTTGGAAATAACTCCGCACTTGTGTAATCTAGAGAAACCAAACTTGGCACAGCTTTACTAGATACATTGAAGTTTCAAATTAATGCATTTTATTTTGCTAAAACCAGAGGCGTATAAATTCAAGTAATATTTTTAAAAAAAATTGGACACATTATTTTTAAACCTTTCTGTCTGACAGCCGCTTTGACATATGTCAACATTATTTACGTTTTTGCATTAACATACTAATTTAAGAATTTTCATGGTGGAGTTTTGAGATATTATGCAAACAGTACCTAGAGCGTCATTTAATTTTAAGGTTCAAAAAATCTTGTGTGATTTCATTTATTAAATCAATTTATTTTATTATCTTCTCGACGAAATGACCAAGTGACGCAAGATTTTCTACAGTATTACTAGATTGACCAGAGATACTTTGTTTAAAGTTATATTAAAAATCTCTTGGTATTTTTAGTGCCAGTGCCGTACAAAAATAGCAGTTCTTATTAACAAATTCATTTTATCGTATTTATTCAAACATTACTCACTGACAGCTCTTTTGACATATGTCAATAAAACTAATATTTTTGCCTTGAAAATAAGTTGAAATTTGAGAAAGTTTTTAATAGTTTCAAAACATATTCATTTTTTTAGAGCCAGTGACCTCCAAAATTAAAAATATGTTTATTATTTTTTCAATACCCTTTATTCAAAAATATTTATGTTTGACGTTGTTTTAATAGATGTCAGCACGATTGAACTTTTTAGATTCAAATATTATCCAGCTTTAAAAATTTGTGTGATTGAGTCACAAATTATTCGTACCAGCGGCGTAGAAATTTATGGAAATATTTGTTTAGCTTCATGTACCTATTCTTTTTCCAATATCCCTGGATGACAGCGGTTTTGACATATGTCAACCAGATTGATACTCTTGAATTAAAGTCGGTTCGCTGTATGAAGTCCGATATCGGATTAAATCTCCAAAAGATTTTATCGCTTTTTGAACAGTAAGTCAGTTAAGTTAGAATGTCCTGGCTGTACTTGATCCTACCAGACATCTCACTGGTTCACTGTATTCTGCAAAATATGAGTGGGCTAAATCAGCGGTAAATATTTCTATTTTATTTTATTTTTCACTTATACTTTTGAAAAACTTTTTGCGTCAATAAGTTAAAGATTTTGACAGGTATTTTTTCCGAGAATTTAATTATTTTGCGGTCATTATAGGTAAATCTGGAGCTGTCCATAATGCTAATAATGACTATTTTCACTATAAAACCCTTCCTTAATTGTTTTGGACAATGCGTCTTACCATACGAGACTCGAAGAGAAATTTCCTAGAAGCAGCTGGCAAAAAGAGGAAATAAGAGAGTGGTTGTCACAGAAAAACATAAACCATGTAAATTTATTTTTAAAAAGTGATCTTTTAAGCAAGTGTAAAGAGCAGCCATTTAAAAAAAATTGTTGTTGACGAATTATCCCTTAAATATGGACATCAAGTTTTGAGATTACCACCCTACCCTTGCCATTACAACGCAATTGAATTGGTATGGGGTATTAGCAAAAATTATTATGACAAACATGCCTGTAAACATATCGGTGAGCCTAGTGTTATAAAGTTGTGGGAGGAGGCACTTAACAAAGTGGGCAAAGAAGGATGGCGGAAATGCATTGAACACACGGAAAAAAATATTTTTGAATCTTACGAGACAGAACAGATTATAGACGAAGTAAGACCGTTAATTATTACGGATGATGATAATGATTCTGAAAGCATAGATGATATTTCAGATGCAGAGGAAGACTATTTTTTGTATGCATTTATAAGTAGGTGCGTTCTATCACAAGACTGCAATATCTTTTTTTACCTAATTATTTCTTATTAACTTTAAATGATTTAAGTACTGTTTACAAATGTCCAAACCATGACTTTCCTTATTACCGATGCAAAAAAAATAATTTTGTCTGCGCTTGTTATTTAACCAACGCTTGTAAAAAAGCACTACTTTAGCCACTAGATGTAAAAACTACTATTATTTAGAAAATGTAATTGGTCATGTTCCAAAAATATAATTTATTGTTTGAGAACCACCGACTTAACGGCTCAATATATATTGCCAGTGTCGTTAGAATTTACAGTTATATTATTTCATTTTTATTTATATAACACCCTGAACCAAATATTCCTGATCGATCTATTTTTGACAGATGTTTGCATGGTTGGTATTTTTGCATTCAGGGGACCCCTAAATTAAAAAAAAAATTGGTGGAGTGGCAAGGTCATATCACTAACAGTACCAGAGGCGTAGAAATTGGTATAAATATTTGTTAAGGCATTGTAACGTTCAAAATTCGTTTTACGAAATTTACTAGAATTTTTGACTTCACAAATTGTTACTAGTTTACGAGAAACAATTTAATTTAAATCCAGTACTATTATTCTAGCAAAAAAAAAACCTATCGGTATTAATTAATGTCGTCAATAGGTTCCTTCTACTGTTACTTTTACTTACTTATTTTGACACTTTTACTGACAGATTTCAGATTTTCCTTAGTACTGTATCTTGAATAAATTTTCCTGGGGTTGAACAAGATTGGTACTGCGTTGTATTCATTTTCTTAATCATTATTTTGGGGTAATTTCTTAAAATAACACCACTTTGTTAATTTCTGTCATGACATCAAATTTTGTGAGGTTATAATTCGGTGAACAAAAGTACGACAGAATTTCGAGGGCTTGACCCTTAGGCGACTGCGTGCGCCGTCCTTTACTGTTGATAATGACTAATGGTCAGAGCACTGCTATTTGTAGTAATGCGGTTGTTTTTTACTTACCTCTTTTTTTGTAAAGTAAATGGGTGGCTGGTATTGTTATTCGCAATAAATTTTTTTTTAGTGGTAACCACCGACGATTGGTATACTTTATGAGCCAAATTAAAAATTGTGATTTATTTATTAATTTTATAGTTAGTGTGTTTTGGACTTCACGTCGACAGGTTAAGGGTGCTCAAAAATGTGGGACGATTTGCCGGTTGCAGTGTTCCCAAAATTTGCATTGCTTTGCTGTAGTGTTCTCAACATTCTAGTGAAAAACACAAAAGTAACCAGCATGGTTATGTCTTATTATGAGATAATATATGGATATATATGGATAATTATTTGAATGAAAATTATTTGTGTGTATACCTTATCTGTGGAAATATCTGTGGAAAATAAATACAAAGAGTGATTGTGGTGTCGCAGGCTTTCCTCTGCAATATAAGGTAGGACAATATACTATTAAATTAACGTGGAAATAATAGACAAACTTCTGCGTACCTAGTAAACCGCTGATAACATAAGTTTCATTTTAACACCGGACCAAGTAAGCGGTCACGAAGCGTAGTTTCCGTACCTCGTTTCGAGGCTAAAATTCGCTGTCACGGAATAATTAACTACGTAGAAGCCACACTGAACACAACACACCGTTGTAAATTAGCAAACATGGTAAATCTCAAGCAATGTAAGAAGTGCGATCAAAACATCGCCAAATCGTCGTTAAAATTGTTATGTGGTGATTGCAGAGGCTTTTACCATCTAAAATGTTGAAAAGTTGACGAGGTGGATGCACGATTAATGATAGAAAACAAGACGCCATGGAGATGTCCGTTATGTGAGAATGACGTCGAAATCGATAATTGGCGTAAAACACAACATCGCAAATCTTTGCTCCTTTCTCAGCCACAAACTTCGGGAAATGAGTTGGAGCTAAAAGACATGATCAAAGACCTACAGAAAGAAATGCACGAAGTTAGGAAGTCAATGGATTTTCTTGGCAATATGTACGAGGAAGAAAAAAAACGAAACAGGGCTTTATCTGACATCGTTAATGAAATATCTACAGATAACCAGTATTTGAAGCAAGAAGTAGAGAGGCTCAAAGGAGTGCGAAATGTAGAGGAGAATAAAAATTTAGATAAAAAGATTTGCGTTACTGGGTTGATAAGCGATGAGAATGATAAGATGAATTCACTGAGAAAACTGAGCACACTGGTTCAGTTTTTAGAAGTAGAGCTACCAATATCTGAATTTGGAGATTTTGAAAATATCGACACCAAAACGGGTGTGAACACGGTAGTTTCCCTAAAAAACAAGGAGAACAAATACGAAATACTAAAAGCTCGTGCACAGAAAGAAAAGATAACGTTATCTATTGCTGGCTTTGACGATAAGAACACGCCTATTTTCATTAACGAAGAGCTTAGTACAGACTTCTTAAAAAGGCAAAGCAACTGAAAAACGAAGGTTATAACTACCTATGGCATCGAGATTGAAGAATTTTGACAAGGAAGAACGATAGTGATAAAATTATTCACATTAAAAACGAGGCTGTACTAAATGATCTTCTAGGTAACTAGTTTAAGTTTGTTGCTGTTGTTTTGTTAATTTGTTGTTTTTTTCTTTTCTTTTTGTTTTATTATTTTATAAAAATGGCTAAAAATCTATGTCAACATCCGATCCTTGGTTCCAAGCCTTACTGAAGTCAATAACATTCCAGCAGTTTTAAGTTTAGATGTGCTGGGTATTACAGAAACTTGGCTCTCAGAAAATATATCTGAAATTGAGGTTAATGTATACCCCAATGAACATTTTCAGAAACTTCTGGTGACAGATATTTATATAATTATTATAAAGAGGGTTCCATTGATACCCTAGGGTATTTAGAAGTTTCCTACAAGAATTGAGTTTGTATATTTGTTTTATTAAAGGCTCTAAATTGATGGTACCCTAAAGTAACATAAAACTGGCGTTAACAATATTTCCATGGACATCTTTATAAAAATTAAAGTCATCGGTTCAAATGTTATATAAATTGCTGTTAACAATATTTCCACCAACATATTTATAAAAATATAAGTCATCAGTGACAAAAGTTATATAAATTGGTGTTTGAAATCTTTCTGTCAATCCACCTATAAAACCGTAAGTAACTATCAATTAAAGATATATAATAGATTGGTTTCTAAAATGTTGCTATCAACCCACTTATAAAACTTAATTAACCAACAACAAATTTATATAAGATAAGATTGAAAATATTTCGAGAGACACTTATAAAAACTTGTGAACTCACACACAATAGTTATATAAATTGGTGTCTGTAATATTCTTATGAACTCATTCATAAACCTTTTTTGCCCATAAGGTTTTTTCTATAATGTTCTTATTAATTTCTTTATACAGTGATTATAATACAACTGTTTTTAGAACAAAAAAAAACAATTTTAATTTATTTTGGCAATTATAATAACAAAACAAACATGATTTTTTAAGGTTAATTTTGTGACATCAAAAGGCGCGTTTTTGCGAAATCAAAAGGAGCGTTTTTGCGACATCAAAAGGCGCGTTTTTGCGAGATACCATACCATTATTATCTTGTTTTAATTACATCTTCAATTAAATCTTCTTGAGATAGTTGCCGATGACAGATATCGGGATCGAATGCATTTTACACCCGATTCCCACCAGCGTTTCCGATGCGCAGTCACCCTGACTCAAAAAACTCATCACGTGGTCCGACATGAACTTGTATAGGCAAATCTCGCTTAGACCACATGATACGTGTTTTGATTCGGGGGACCCACGAATGAGAAACGCATAGATGGGAACCGTGTTTTAGAAAAAGAGAACAATATAGTAACCGTGTTAAGGTCGCAAAAACGCACCGTGAAACGTCGAGTGCATACGCTGATACTGCTGGTCGGCGGCAAATGTGAACACCCCGGAAAATACTCGCCTGTACACCCTTCGACCCCGCAATCTAACTATATTCTTGAGATAGTTACCTCTGATAGTTATGCGGGCTTGAAGTGTGTGGAGGCGGGTATTTTTCCTGGTATGTGTAGTATGCTGGATCTCTCGAGGAATGCATTTAGGAAAAGAGAACAATGGTAATTATGTTAAGCTCGCAGAAACAGACCATCAGTGTTCAACACTGCGCCATCTGTAGCCCTTTGTTCCAAGTAGCATCATTTTTTAAAAGGGTTATAAAATAGTGTTGACGAGGTAAACAGTGGTATAGTTGTTTTTTTTATAGAATTGTCGGAAATTTTTGCCATTTTGGATTACAAAAATAGGTTTTTGGCCTAATAAAAAACGTTATTTATGGGGTTTCAACATGTGTTTCAATCGAAATATTGCTTGTTAGGGTTAAGAACAACATACGAACAGAAAGAAAAAAACGCGTATGAAAAAAAAAACTGATATTTAAATGAATATTTTTTTTCACGTTTTCTCAAGTATTTTTGGAGCCCATGAAATTTACGTGAGTGTATTCGAAAACTATACAGTACACACGGGACCGCAGCTGATTTTCAGAGTAGGATGACTTGAAAAACAGCTTTAATATGACTAGTATATAAATATTCATATTCCTGCTTCAGCTTATCTCACTTTCATTTTTATTTATTTTAGAAGATTGCTAAACACCATTTTATAAATTTTTTTATTGTAAAAAGAAAAAGAATAATACATAACCAGCAAAGGGAAGAAAGATGGAAAATCTATATTTCTAAATCCATAAAAACCTTTAATTTGTTATGTAGTGTTGTTAGAACAGTTGTAAAAACTTTTTATAATAATCTCTATACTTGAGGGCTCATAAGGAAGTTTTATAAAATCTATATGTTGTTTTTCTATCCATTACTATGTACCATGAATTTTTATAAGCTGGTGTTGAACAGTAGTTTTTCAAGTCTTTTACTCATTTAAGAGATATATTAGAGTTATAAAATTATCACCAACACTAAATAATATAACTTTTGGTTATTTTATGAAGGTTTTATATTATTTGCTGTAACTTTTATATAGACAAAAATGCTCATTGGGACGGTTACGATTTTCTTGGATTGGATAGGGGAAATAGAGGCGGCGGAGTTGGAGTGTATGTAAGAACGAACTTACGTGCAAGCAAAGTAGAACTAGATGAAGTGTCCGATGTAGTTGAACAACATTGGTTTTTGTTAAATTTAAACAATAGCTTGAAAATAGGGGTTGGTGTTGTGTATCGGCCACCTCACTTAAACGTACTTCGAGCTTTGGAACAGCTCGACAATTCTATTTCCAATATTTTGCCGTTAGTAGATGAAACAATTATAATGGAGGATCTCAAAATTACTCTTTTAGAATACAGAGCAGTCAACTAGCATTTTAACTTTTTGTTAGACTCTTTTAACTTCAGACAGGTAGTTATCAATCCAACGAGATTCTCAAGGGAGAAAACCAGTTTAATAGACGTTATAATTTTGTCAAATGATGATTTGTTGGTTGGTAATGTAGAGCACCGCGATATGCATGAGCATTCTGACCATCAGCTTGTGTACTGCACTCTTGATATCAAGATACCAAAGATGCCTCAAAAATTGGTAACTTTTAGAAATTTCGAACAAGATATTAAAGATGTAGATTGGGGGGAGGTATTTCGTCTTGCAAATGTGGATGATAAAGTTCAATGTTTCTCTTGACATTTTAATGCAGCTGATCGACAAACATGCACCACTTGTAACAGTTATAGTAACAGAACCGAAAGCACCCTGGTTCACCGATACTTTGAGGATAATGAAAAAATACAGAAATAATTTATTGTCAAAATATAAACGTACAAAAGACATTGGCGACTGGAATGCATACAAAAATGTACGTAATATGTTTACTACAGCTGTCAGAAATGAAAAAAAAGGTTATTTGAATTTTGTGACTAGGGATAAGCACAAAAAAAAGCTCTGGAATACTTTGTCTGATCTTAACATCTACAGTAGGGCGAGGGGCTCCTCTCCACTCCCTGACGGTCTAAAAAATCCAGAGGCGATTAATTAGTTTTTTGTTGAATTGCGTAAGGTAACCACACCAGTTTCAGATGAGACCGTTCGGGGTTACCTAGGCAATAGAGCAACTGAGAGTACTTTTGATTTGAAGCTGGTTGACACTAGGAGCGTTGGAATTGATAATATATCGATGGAGATGGTGAAAATGTGCTGTCCTGGTGTCGTACCAGTTTTAACTCATATCTTTAATGTTTGCATTGAGAAAAGTCACTTTCCATCACAATGGAAAAAGGCTGTTGTATTGCCGCTTCCAAAGGTTTCCAATCCGAATGAGCTTTCTGACTTACGACCTATTAGCCTGTTATCCATGCTGTCCAAAATTTTTGTAAAACTTATTTATCAGCAAATGATTAAGTATTTTATTGAAAACAATTTACTTTCCAACACACAATCAGGGTTTCGACGAGGCTTTAGTACTGCAACGGCACTCCTTGGTGTTCTTGATGTCATTCTGACGGCTTGCGATAAAGGCGAAACTACTGCTTTGGTCCTTCTGGATTACAGTAAGGCCTTTGACACGCTCGATCATAGACTACTTCTTGCAAAACTAATATTACGGATTTTTGCCAAAATCATTGCGTTTTTATGAAAGTTACCTTATGAAAAGATCTCAAACAACGAAAGTAGATGGAAAATCTTCTGAACTAGTAGATCTAAATAGAGGCGTTCCCCAGGGATCTATACTGGGCCCCCTCCTTTTTATCATTTATATCAACGATCTAAAAAAATTTATTCAAGAATGTAGTCTGGCCCAATATTGCGATGATGCGCAAGTTCTTAAAAGTTTTACAAAGACTGATGCTGAAATGGCCGTGTAATCATCTAGATAGAGGTCAAACCTATTCGAAGAAAAATGGGTTAAAACTCAATCCCAAAAAGTCAGCCGTGATCTATTTTGGATCGTTGACATCCTGGTCTCGAGATAATTTGACTATTAAGATTGATAATGAGGAGGTCTCAAGTGTAATGGAACATAAAAATTTGGGAATTATTTTTGACACTAACTTGAGATTCAGGAGTCAGGTATCCGGGGTGGTTCAGAGGGCTTACATGTCTTTAAGAAATCTATATAAAAGTAAGCACTTACTTACTTCAATATTAAAAAACAACTTTGTGAAGCGCTTATTCTATCACATTGCAACTACTGCAATTTTGTTTACGGTCCATGTCTTGATGCTTCCAGCATATACAAAGTGCAAAATTCATGTGTTCGGTTTGTTTGTGGTTTAAGAAGACGCGATCACGTGTCTCAAAAATTGAAGGATCTTAAATGGTTTAACATTTTGGATCGAGAAAAACTTCATTTTGGTTGTTTTCTGTTCAAACTCTTAAAGGAGAAATGTCCTCCCTATTTAATAAACTTAAATTGGGAACTACAAGACATAATAGGCAAACACGTACTGTCACAATGTTCGATACACCCCATCTTTCTTTCTTTCTCTCTCATATTTTGCTCCAAAAATAATAAATCTTTTTAAAATTAATCTTACTACTCACATGTCGCTACTCTCCTTCAAAAAATATCTAAAGACATAAATAATGGAAAGCCAACAATACTAATAACTTTAATTTTAATTTTTTTTTTTTTGGTTATTGATAAAAATATATTACTTGGTAGACTATCTATTGTTATTAATCTTATTAAACTATATTTTAATGTGATTTAATTCTAAGGTACCTGATACTAAGATTTTGTTTAATTTATTAGACTTAAACCCAACATTTTTTTTAACTATATTTGTTTCTTTTTTGTTCTTTACGTTATTAATTTTTTTATATCTTCTATTATTTTTTCTGTCTCTCTTTGTTGTATTTTATTTGAACTATTGTACGTTATTCTTGTTTTATGTATTATGCTCGGTTAAGTTAACAGCTAGTAGCTGCCCTTCGCCGAGGTTAAAATAAGGACCCTTTTATTTATTTATTATTTATTTGTTATGGATCTTTCGTAAAGTTTCGTTGTATTTTGTCGAAAATCTCACCGTTTACAGTATGTTGCGATATTTCCGTGCTTTGTCTATTCGTAGATTATGAACCTACGCACCATGTGCTTATTTCGGTCATGTTGGCACGATAGATCTTCTACCCCACTCTGATTGCGATATTGTCAGCTTCACAATTTTTAATTATTTCCAAATGTTGTGATAATTTTTGGGATAATTTTCTAATAATATTCGATAAAGACGCGTAAGCGAGGGTGTAATGAAAAAAAACCCCAATTTTGACTTACTACCCCGACCTTGACAATTCTCTCGATTTTGACATTTTCCTGCTTGTATTGTTAGTTAGCAACGGTGCAGAAAGCGATTTGGTTGTTTTGATTTTTTTATTTTTCTGATGGAAAATTTATTGAGGAAAGCGAAATTTACTAGTAATTTATTTCCGATGGAGAAAGCGAGGTTTCTTCAAGGAGGGGGTCGTTTCCCTTCCTCAGTTTCATCGAGGGTTCCGTGTGGTGCGAGAGGTTAATAAGGTTTTTTAATTTTCTAAAAATCCAGAAGGGATTTTTACCCCGAGTTAATGGGGATTAACTAGTAAGCCTTTAAGCAAATACTCGATTGGAGTTTTGGTATATGTTGATGCATTTTGAAGCAGAGTTTTGCTTGACCAAGGGTCGGATTATTTTTTAACCTCCGCCCACACGTGTTCCAAAAGTCTTTAGCCCTTTTCCAACACCAATGGGCTGGAACCCTCGATAACTCCGACAGTGCAGTGGGTCCATTAAGTTGGAATCACAGACCATAGACTGTCGTAGCAGGATGGGCTGCTACGCAGGTGGCCGCAGGCCTCTACCCTCTATCCACCATGTGCCCTTGTATAAGTGTTTTTATGCGGTACTAGATTTCTTGTAAGAACCAAGTACAAGTGACTGAGAGTATGTGGTTTCCCCCTTCCTGTTTGATCGTCGCCAAGGAGTTACAAGGTTTAATTAGCTTAAAAAAAATTTATATCATATTGACTGAGGAGTTGTTCTGACCAGCTAGCAGTTCGGCTTTATGTTTTTACTAAATTTTTGGTATATATTTGGAAGTGGTCACTGCGAGTGTTTTACTGCTATGCAATGGTCAAGTAACTCCTTAATTTCTTTAATTTTTTTCCTTAATAATTTTTACTTAAAGTTCAGGCTTGTCAAAAGTGTCCTAATGATTTCTTGTAGTAGGGCTGGTCAGTTGGTCATGGGAAATCGGGCATAGGTGGTAGGGTGGCCCAAGGCTGGCTCGTTGCTAAGGCTGCCCTATTGTGTGATGGTGGACCGGACTACGCTGGCCAGTAACATTTTTTCACATATGGAGTTGTTTTTGGGCACTTGTGTCAAGGATGACATTTGCGAGGTCGGTCCAATGTTTAACATTGAAGGCTGGCCCGTTGCAAAAGATGGTTCATTGCGGACTGACAGTCGGACCATC
Organism: Oxystoma pomonae; assembly: GCA_963921995.1. Classification (NCBI taxonomy): domain Eukaryota; kingdom Metazoa; phylum Arthropoda; class Insecta; order Coleoptera; family Brentidae; genus Oxystoma; species Oxystoma pomonae. Next base: position 85,209,440 of record OY998164.1, on the reverse strand, counting down.
CCTGTGTCATCCCTTGTATTTTTTCCCCTAATTGTAGCAGGTACTTTTGACAAGTCGTTTTACATTTTTTTTATTATTTCAATTCAATTTCATTTTTGACAGAAATTATTAACCTCAATAATTATTGCATTTATTGGTGGAAGCTTGTTGACTAGGGAATAGTATTTTCCTAATTAATTTTTTTCAATTGACTAGTCACTGACTTCGGTTTGCGGTTTATATTTAAAGGTTTTTTTTTTCGTTAAGCAATACTATATTTCTCTTGCGTTGATGTAAACGAATTATCAGCTTATAAATCGGTAAAGCGCCTTCTGATTCTTATAGAACCTATTATAAGCACATATAATTAATATTTAAAATTTTGAGGTTACATACTATAACTATTTGACATTTCTTTTATTCATTTTAAAAAATTTATGAACTTATTTTAATATCTAGACAATCATGTTGGTTGCCTCACATATGGTTATTTGTTTTTATAAAACTGATGTGATATGGGGTAACATCTGAAATAAAAGTAAAGCAGACTGTACTGGAAAATTTGGTGTTCATCTTTTTTTTTCACCCAAGGACATTCTTTTAACTCGATTTTTATAAACTATTTTGTCAGTTTTTTTTTATCAAAAGAAAAGTGGTACAATAACCCTAGACCTTCTGATAGAATAATTTCGGTAGCAAAGTAAAAAGGAAGTCCATTCTTGAGGTTAACTATTTTAGAGAGTTTTAGTCATTTTACAGGTTACAAGTTTAGAGAAGAAGCAAATAGTCAGTTCGTATTTAATGTTGATTTGTTCTTTTGGTGACTTAATAGTTTCCATCGATTCTTAACATTTTTATGCTACCATCAGTTCTCGTGCGGTGTCTTTAAATACGTGGCGCTCAAATACTTAAGAAATTATTCCTTTATGAACCTACGACCTAGCGACTGTTAACCATAAAAAGCTGGCGGCAGGCACTTGATACGTAACTTTACTTCAAAATAATGTTAAGAGGTGGAACCTGTTAATTATGATTGATTTTTATGGAAGTTGATATCTCGAGATTCACTGAACCGATTTGAACGTCACAGCATTCGGGCTGGCAGCAATTATGACGTATATCATCCAAACGCACATTTGTGTATTAAAATTACTTCTTAGTTTAAAAATTGGAGTGGTAAGATATAAGCATTGCTATATGCCGGTGGCATCAGAAACAGTTATATTGTATAAATTTTGTTATTACACTCCATTAATATTAATCATGTTCGACGTATCTTTGACAGAAGTCTGCACGATGCGTATTTTTTTTACTCGAATAGAACCTAAATTTTAAGATTTTTATAGTGGATTGACAAGGTATAAATATTATTACTACCAATGGCGTAGTAATTACAGAAACATATTTTAAATTTCATTTACATTACAATATATTTTTAAAAATCGCTGACCGACAGCGATTGTACCAAGCACCAATCAGATTGACATTTGATTATTTAGATTACTTTAACATATAAGATTTGTTAATGTGTAGTGACAAGATATTAATACTGTTAATGCCATTGGCGCCAAACTATACACTCACATTTTTGAAATATAATTATACAATTTTTTGACACTGGCAGTGACATTTCCATTTAAATTATTTGTTTAAATGTCAGCCGTCATATTGAAATTAAAAAATCGCTAACCGACAGCGATTGTAACAAGTAAAAACCAGATTTTAATTTTTGGAAAGATATCAATACTGTCAATACCAGTGGATATAGAATTATATTTTTAATTTTATCAGTATATTTTATTTTAAAATATTCCTGGTCTCTATCTGCCTGATTGGGTATTTTTGTAATCAGATAGTTAATGTTGGAGTAGTGAAGTATACCGTAGCTATTCATATAAATATCCTTTTCAACTTTATTTACCTACCTAACAAACTGAAAGGAGAAATAAAACTGGCGTCAAGAGAATATTTTGCGTTTAAAGCGGAGAATACCTTTTACTGTGTAGCAAAATAAGGTTTACATAAAAAATACCGACCATATGCTAACATAATTTCTAGAGTATTTTCGACAAAAATTTGGATAGCCTATATTATTGCGTAATTTTATTCTTATGAGCTTAAATGAACAATCAAAACTTGTTTAAGTTACTGAAGTCGTGTCCCCTTTTCATTAAATATCCTTGTCGTTGGCGGTTGGTAGAGAGTATTCTAAGTTCCCCAGCGTCTCAAAGGATAGATTGCCATTCATCCGAACACCCTATCGACTCAGCTACTCTCAACCTCAAATTCTGTACGTCCCAGCCAGGACGGAAGAGGTCCCCTGTCTCCATGCCCATCAGATCCTACTGAGCGCCTCAATGACTTTAAAAAAACAACAACTTTATTGAATCTTTATCATAAGTATCACATTGCAGAACTTATCACTGAATTGTACTCAGATAAAAGGTTCTAAACTTTTACAGTGGAGTCATCACCGACAAGAGCTAGGTTTTAAACTCTGATACTGATACTTTATTAACCCGACTTACTTACTTCCTGGCTGGTACGCCTAGTGGGAACTGACTTTCATATTTACAATATTTACAGTTAGTCATTATTGTTCATCTTAGACCTAACTATGTACAAACACTAACTTAACCTAATTTATGACACTTAGTCATCTTTGACTATGTGTGAGCTTAATAACTTTAATTTTAAAGTCTTCAATTTAAGTACATCGCTGTATAGAAATGATTTAGTCCTTTCGGCGAAACACAGGTAGGCATAAACCAAAGATACCGAATAAGTTCTCTGTTTTTCTCCAAGATATTTCTAGGTATTCTCATCGCAAAATCTAAATAACACTATATACACAAGGTTTGAAACTAGGATAGGCATACTATAAACTTAACTTAAAACTAATTTTAACAGAATGGTGAGATCACAAGATCTTACACCTATCCCAGAATGTTGGGAAGAATATTCCCTATTTCAAAAGTTTCCATTCGTCAAATTACAGTGTATGGAGCAGTGATGCGACAAGCGTTTTCACAAGGGAGCTAAACGGAATGTCTTCAGAAAAAAAAACTCATTTGGAAATAACTTAAATTATTGTCAATCAGGTAAAAAGGTAGACCAATGACCAATACTATAAAAACTGTAAAACAGATTTTATAATACTTAAAATCTGTTTGTCAAAATTGTTAATATTTGTTCTGATTGCCAAGTTTTTAAATAAAATCTGATCGACTAATTCACAAGTCTTTAGAGAATTGTTCATTTTCTAACTTTTTGCTGATTGAAAATAATTTAAGTTATTTCCTAATGAGTTTTTTCCCGAAGACATTTCGTTTAGCTCCTTTGTGAAAACGCTTGTCGCATCAGTGTTCCACACACCGTAATTTGACGAATGGAAACTTTTGAAACAGGGAATAATCCTCCCAACATTCCGGGATAGGTCTAAGGTCTGGCTCTTAATTTTTGAAAACAAATACGTTTATGAAAAAAACTTAGTCGAAATGTGAAATGTCAATTTACATTGAATTCGATCTCCAATTTAATTGTTGAATTTGGCACCTTAGGCTAGCTATGCTGAAGGTGCCAATCGTTCTGTCACTGTTTTAGTCACTAACAAACAAGGTTAGATTTGAAAATCCGCTCGGAAAAAAAGCTTATGGAAGTCCCGCCTAACCATATGGGAACCCAAAGAATCATTTACATTCGAAGTTGACTTTGAATTGATTCCAATGTAAATGGTAACATGCGTTTGCTATATGGTACGCTGTCAAAATTCAACATTAAATTGGAGATCGAATTCAATGTAAATGTAGCTTAATAGTTATCGGTGTCACAAAAGTAAACTTAAAGTGTTACTGAGAAAGGTGTCCGACCCTGTGAGTTCATTTGGAAAATACAGAAGAAAACTCCAAGGCAACAGTGTGTCGCTAATAGGAAATCTACGGAACCTTTTAGAACACTCGCGGTTTTAAAAACTTAATTACTTAACTACTGAAATGATTCTTAAAACTTGATCGAGAACTTCTTGGACGGGATGGTCTTTCGGGGGGCGGGGGGGGGGCTTGTTTTCTTTCTTTCTGGAGGTATAAATTTAAAAAAGACCACACCATACACGCACCATATTACTTTAAGTTATTTATTCAGCATCGCAATCACTATCATCAGAATCTTGATCAAGACGCGACATATAAAAAACCGGTGAATCGATCTTTTAACCAAATTTAAAAGATAATAGGTCAGTACCTAAAACATCTTAAGAAACGGTTTCTTTTTGGCAAATTATTTGTCACCGTGTTGAATATTAAGTAAATGAGCTACGACAAGCACGGACGATGCGCGGCGTTCGCTTGTTGTCTCTGTTTGAGACAGTGCTGAACACTGTGGCAGGGGCGTACGTATCGTCAATGCCATTTAAAATAAATTAATAAGTTGAAGAATTATAAAATGATAAAAAAATATTATTTGCAGCCGTTATTTTGAATTTGGTTAGTTGATGTATTGTTGAGTTCTCAAATAAAATGTCTTTTATATTTTGATTAGCTCTCGCTTGTGCTCTCGTCATCACATTCACATTCTTTTTAAATCAATCGATTCAATACGTATTCGCGACAATGCATTAGTCTGCACCTGAAGACGATCAGAGATTGTACTGATCGAAACGTAGTGTATAAATAAAATATAGGCACTGGAAGTCCGAAACACAGTTAATTTCAAACACATCATTGCCTCAAACTTTCAATGTATCAGCTGTTACGTTGTCAACTCCTCTTACATACTCTACTATAAAATCATATTCTTCTAAAGCTAATCTAAATTTTGTTAACCTACTCGAAGGGTTTGTCATATTGAACAGACAGACTAAAGGTCTGTGATCTGTTAAAATCTTGAACTATCTACAATATATGTATGGACTAAAATGCTTTATAGCCTAAACAACACCTAGATGTTCTTTTTCGATAGTACAGTAATTTTGTTCTGCTTTGAGAGATGAATAGGTTACAGGTCTATCATCAGAATTTGATAAAACTGCGCCCAAAGAATAAGCACTGGCGTCGGTTCTCAACAAAAACTCATTATTTTGTGAAAAATTTGGATACTGTAGCAAAGGTGGGTTCATTAGAGCATGTTTCAATTTCTCAAAAGATTGTTGACACTGTTCTGTCCAAATCAATTTCTTTCCTGTTTAAGTGTTGTGGTAATTCAGCAAAGTTTTTGACGTACCCTCGGTAGTAATTTGCCAAAGAAGTAAACCTTACTTCGTTAGTATCCTTGGGTACAGGATAAGCTGACGTCCCTCCTGAGCTTATAATATTACCAAGATAAAACAAAAAATATAATTTAAACCTGACATTGCAACTGTCATAAGTCTAGTAAAAGCAATACACGAACCACTATCTGATAGTATCTCTGGGAAAGATCTGGATGGGAAAAATTCAGTGCTCCACCTAAAGAGTCAAATATCAGAAATATTTCACAATCTCCTGCACTATTAATTTTAAATAGTTTTATTATTTCACACCGTGGCGATATTTGCGTGATTGATTCCTATTATTATTGCAAAAACTGCCGAAAAGGTTCTTAAGAAATCTGATCCTAAAATTTAATTTAATTGCACAGAATCTCTCGATGATGTTGAACTTATGACAAAGCGTTTCGTCGGCTCAGTTAAGTTTGCCCCCCCCAGATCGATTTTCTCAAAAATTTTTATGCCAAAATTTTGCACACATTTTTCACAATTTTGCACACCACAAATCAAATTTTGCACACCTTCCTACGAGAAACTAAAGCCCATTTTCTGTAGGGGGGGGGCAAACTTGACGTTGCCCCCCCCCAGTCAATATTTTTCAAAAATTATGATGTCATTTGAAAGGTCTTATTTTGCACAATTTTGCACACCCATTTTAAAATTTTGCACACCTTCCTGTAACCCACACGAGGGTTCTGAAAATATCAAGTTTGCCCCCCCCCAGTCAATATTTTTCAAAAAGTTTGGTGTCGTTAGAAAGGTCTTATTTTGCACACCCATTTTAAAATTTTGCACACCTTCCTGTAACCCACACGAGGGTTCTGAAAATATCAAGTTTGCCCCCCCCCCAGTCAATATTTTTCAAAAAGTTTGGTGTCGTTAGAAAGGTCTTATTTTGCACAATTTTGCACACCCATTTTAAAATTTTGCACACCTCCCTGTAACCCACACGAGGGTTCTGAAAATATCAAGTTTGCCCCCCCCCCAGTCAATATTTTTCAAAAAGTTTGGTGCCGTTAGAAAGGTCTTATTTTGCACAATTTTGCACACCCATTTTAAAATTTTGCACACCTCCCTGTAATCCACAAGAGGGTTCTGAAAATATCAAGTTTGCCACCCCCAGTCAACATTTTTAAAAAAATTTGGTGGCCTTAGAAAGGTCTTATTTTGCACAATTTTGCACACCCATTTTAAAATTTTGCACACCTCCCTGTAACCCACACGAGGGTTCTGAAAATATCAAGTTTGCCCCCCCCCCCAGTCAATATTTTCAAAAAGTTTGGTGCCGTTAGAAAGGTCTTATTTTGCACATCCATTTTAAAATTTTGCACACCTCCCTGTAACCCACAAGAGGGTTCTGAAAATATCAAGTTTGCCCCCCCCCCCAGTCAATATTTTTCAAAAAGTTTGGTGCCGTTAGAAAGGTCTTATTTTGCACAATTTTGCACACCTCTCTGTAACCCACACGAGGGTTCTGAAAATATCAAGTTTGCCCCCCCCCAATCAATATTTTTCAAAAAGTTTGGTGCCGTTAGAAAGGTCTTATTTTGCACAATTTTGCACACCCATTTTAAAATTTTGCACACCTCCCTGTAACCCACACGAGGGTTCTGAAAATATCAAGTTTGCCCCCCCCCCCAGTCAATATTTTTCAAAAAGTTTGGTGCCGTTAGAAAGGTCTTATTTTGCACAATTTTGAACACCCATTTTAAAATTTTGCACACCTCCCTGTAATCCACAAGAGGGTTCTGAAAATATCAAGTTTGCCACCCCCAGTCAACATTTTTAAAAAAATTTGGTGGCGTTAGAAAGGTCTTATTTTGCACACCGATTTTAAAATTTTGCACACCTCCCTGTAACCCACACGAGGGTTCTGAAAATATCAGGTTTGCCCCCCCCCCCAGTCAATATATTTCAAAAAGTTTGGTGCCGTTAGAAAGGTCTTATTTTGCACAATTTTGCACGTCCATTTTAAAATTTTGCACACCTCCCTGTAACCCACAAGAGGGTTCTGAAAATATCAAGTTTGCCCCCCCCCAGTCAATATTTTTCAAAAAGTTTGGTGCCGTTAGAAAGGTCTTATTTTGCACAATTTTGCACACCCATTTTAAAATTTTGCACACCTCCCTGTAACCCAAAAGAGGGTTCTGAAAATTTCAATTTTGCCACCCCCAGTCAACATTTTTAAAAAAATTTGGTGGCGTTAGAAAGGTCTTATTTTGCACACCCATTTTAAAATTTTGTACACCTTCCTCTAACCCACAAGAGGGTTCTGAAAATATCAAGTTTGCCACCCCCAGTCAACATTTTTAAAAAAAATTGGTGGCGTTAGAAAGGTCTTATTTTGCACACCCATTTTAAAATTTTGCACACCTTCCTCTAACCCACACGAGGGTTCTGAAAATATCAAGTTTGCCCCCCCCCCCAGTCAATATTTTTCAAAAATTATGATGTCATTTGAAAGGTCTTATTTTGCACACCCATTTTAAAATTTTACACACCTCCCTGTAACCCACACGAGGGTTCTGAAAATATCAAGTTTGCCCCCCCCCCCCCAGTCAATATTTTTCAAAAAGTTTGGTGTCGTTAGAAAGGTCTTATTTTGCACACCCATTTTAAAATTTTGCACACCTCCCTGTAACCCACACGAGGGTTCTGAAAATGTCAAGTTTGCCCCCCCCCCAGTCAATATTTTTCAAAAAGTTTGGTGCCGTTAGAAAGGTCTTATTTTGCACAATTTTGCACACCCATTTTAAAATTTTGCACACCTCCCTGTAACCCACACGAGGGTTCTGAAAATATCAAGTTTGCTCCCCCCCAGTCAATATTTTTCAAAAAGTTTGGTGTCGTTAGAAAGGTCTTATTTTGCACAATTTTGCACACCCATTTTAAAATTTTGCACACCTCCCTGTAACCCACACGAGGGTTCTGAAAATATCAAGTTTGCCCCCCCCCCAGTCAATATTTTTCATAAAGTTTGGTGCCGTTAGAAAGGTCTTATTTTGCACAATTTTGCACACCCATTTTAAAATTTTGCACACCTCCCTGTAACCCACAAGAGGGTTCCGAAAATATCAAGTTTGCCACCCCCAGTCAACATTTAAAAAAAAATTTGGTGGCGTTAGAAAGGTCTTATTTTGCACAATTTTGCACACCCATTTTAAAATTTTGCACACCTCCCTGTAACCCACACGAGGATTCTGAAAATATCAAGTTTGCCCCCCCCCCCAGTCAATATTTTTCAAAAAGTTTGGTGTCGTTAGAAAGGTCTTATTTTGCACAATTTTGCACACCCATTTTAAAATTTTACACACCTCCCTGAAATCTACACGAGGGTTCTGAAAATATCAAGTTTGCCCCCCAGTCAATATTTTTTAAAAATTTTGGAGTCATTATAAAGGTCTAATTTTGCATCATTTTGTACCCCCATTTTAAAATTTTGCACACCTCCCTCTAACCCACACGAAGATTCTGAAAATATCAAGTTTGCCCCCCCCCACCGTCGATATTTTTCAAAAAATTTTGTGTCATTCGAAAAGTCTCTTTTGCGCAATTTTGCACACCCTTCAGTACCCCACAAGAGCGTTCTCAAAAAAGTTTGCCCCCCCCCCCAGTTAATATTTTTCAAAAAATTTATGTCATTCGAGAAGCCTAATTTTGCACAACTATTTTTAAATTTTGCACACTTCCCATGCCGTTTTCTTTTTGTGGCGTTTACGGTTAAACTTGGTCCTAAAATTTCCCAGAAGTATAAGCAAACGAAGGAGACCTCGATTGTGTAATATCTTTGAATATTGTTTAAATTTACAGATAATTGTTTATGTTTACATTTGTATATAATCAAAAGTTTTTAATTTTTATGAATTTCCGGATTATACTTAAATTTTCATATCAAAAATGAACAGAAAAAATCGATGTAGACAGAGCATCCTGTCATGTATTTTGCCGGTTCAGAATGCTTGCGGTTCTGAAGGTATGGATTTTCACAGGATGAAACCCAATTCTTTACTGATTTGTTGTCTGTCTATCTGTCCGTCGCCTCGATATGCGCCACTGTAACTCAAAAACTCCTGCACCGATCATAACGAAATTTTACACAACGATTACGTGTATTGATGCGCGGAGCCCTATTGTTTTTGAACTTTCCTCCATTTCTCCCTTCGGAACTACCCCCAAAATACCTCATCCCTAAAAAAATCTTAAGACGTATCTCTATCTTGTCGGCCGATTAACCAAGTACACTTTTAAATTTATGGCGAATGCATGACATCTCCAGCTGATCGAAATGACAAGTTTTTGTTTGCTAGAGCAACGTCTTGGGTGAAAACTACGTAACGTCACGTCTTCTTACGTGTTATCCTGACACGTATTGCAGGACAGGGTACCTATTCTTCAGTTTCGAGAGAACACTCCTATAGGAATGCTCACATTAGTGATTTGGACCAATAGGATAGTTTGACTGCTTGCACTAGCCATCCGATATCAGTCGAGCACCGCCGGACATTACCGGGCTACCGCATATCAAGAGAACTCTCCTACAACTTACATCTGCTGGTTATGGGGAAGAGAGCGGGTTCTCCTGCGCCGGCGCCGTGGAGCTTTTCAGCTTATCGAACGTTTCGTAACCGCATTGGGGCTTGCCTAATGGTTGAAATAAAGGATGTGATCGTTCCTACACGAAAGTTTCTCTCGAAACTGAAGAATGGGTACCCAGGGGTACTTTGATCAGCTGGAGCTCTCGCATTCCCCATATATTTAAAACTGTACATGGTTGATTGGTCCACTCGACAGAGATACGTCTTAGGATAGTGTTAACTTTGATAATTGGCTTTAAGTGTCTAATAAAATAAAAACGTTAATTTTAAGTTCCATAAAAGTCTTTGTCACGCAAGTTAGTCGAAAGTAAGTAAATCGTATTTGCGTGTTGTTTCACTTCTAATAGTAAACTTCGTTGATAGATAAAATAAACACTTTCTTTTAAAAAAAAAACGACGTTTTGTTTTCTTTCAGATCTTTCTACTTTCCCGCACGCATATTTTACTTCAATAATAAACCAAAATAAAAGTTATATATATAATACTTACGGGACCGTGGAATTAATAGGAGTACACCCTAATTCACTCCACGGTTCCGTAAGCTTGTTTTTATACAACCTACACTTTTTTAACCTGTATAGTTAACTTATAAAAAAAACAGAATTTTTTTCACGCCCAGACGTTTTCGTGCTTCTCGTCCATCAAATTCATTTCTTCCACAAATACACACTGCAAAGTGTAAAGACAAGATGACCAAGGTCCAAGAAACGTCAAAATTTGGTGCAGAACACCCAAAAATTTAGGTAGGTCCATTTGGGGAGTGAAGGACGAGGAAACTGTCACTTTCTATGAAGTTCTTACCGAAAATGACTAAGAACGCCTATAACGCCGCATTTCTATCTTTCTCTTTTACATGTCAAGAATACCAAAGGCTTATCAAATTTCTAGAGGGCTGCACTTACCCATTTTGGGGCAAGTTTCACCCGAGGTCGAACGCGCCTCCGATTTCATGGGTGCGTCCGAAAATTTTCATCTGGATAATGGTGGGATCACACCTTGCTATTTGCGGACAGCGGTTACGGTAATGACGCCCGCCTTGATTTTGCAGTTCACACCACGCGTTTGGCGTCTTGGTGTGACATTAACTAGGTTTACATCAAAAAATTCCGTCCGTCAATAATTATAATTAGAAGAAGCCGTTTATTTATTTCTACACACGAACATTTTAGACATTTTGTTTTTGTATTTCATGCACTTAAAATGGCAAATAAGAAAAAAATTATTATTTCTTTTATAGATCGAAAAAAAAATCAAATCGAATTCAAAATATATGTCATGTAAATTTGACTCAATTCTCAACCCAAAGACGGAAACAACGCCTGCTGCAAATGGGATGACACCAATAGGTAGAAAGTTAAAGTTCCATTCACACTTAAGATCTTTGTTTAATTGGTCAGTGTTTTTGTCTCTTTCCTTATTATTATTGTTACTTCTGCGACTGCGCAGTTCCATAACAGAGTTTGGAATTTCCGGAGGAATTACTTTATGATTATCGTTATTTTATTTTTTTCGTAATATTTTTGGAAAATTGATTGATGAGGTACGTATCATCGACTAAAAAAAGTAAAAAGTAAGTAAGAACGTTAGGTTATATTTACCGATAACCACAAAGTAATTGCGTAAACTGAGAGGTAGTGCACTTATTACGTAACCCTTATTTTGCCCAATTTTGACCCCAACCCGCGACCCCCTATATAACGCTTTGTAACGTTTGGGACTACTCCAGTCTAAAATAACAAAACGTTTTGCCAGAAACCCCCTCTTTTTTTTCTTTTTAATTTATAATAATTTAAAAATTGCGTTACGTAACGGAACCGCGAAACCCCGCTCACCCCTACATAACCCCTATAAGCGTTACGCCTAGTTGCCACCTATGCGTGCTCACCCTGACATTAAAAACGCATCACGCGACACTTTTAAAAAATCGGCAAATGCATCGCTGATCACGTGATGCATTTTTAGAGTCAGGGTGGGCACGCATAGGTGAGAACCAGGCGTTACGTAATGTTATGTATTTTAAATAGAGGCGTTCACATTGACTTTCCTGTCAAAATGGAACGCCATCATTTAAAATACACGTTGCAAACTTCGGAAATTTCACCCGAAGTCACTCTGAATCATGAACACAAATAAAACTAGGCATTGCTAAGCGAAATTTCAATATATTACATAAAAGGCCTTCGCGCGTGGTAGGTGTAGGTACGCACGCATTCCTCTTTACGGCACGTACTACCTCCCGCCTCCCGCGGATACCTGTCCCGAATTTAGATATAGGTGCATATACCTACCTACTAGTTTCTGGAGCTGTTTTCTTTTTGTAGCGGTTACTGTTAACCTTGGTCCTAAAATTTCTCAGAAGTATAAGCGAAATAAGGAGACCTCGATTGTGTAATATCTTCGAATATTGTTTAAATTTTGCATATAATTGCTTATGCTTACATATATGTGTCTATAATCAAAAGTTTTTAATTTTTATGAATTTCCGGATTATACTCACATGCTATGACATCATCTAACAAATGGACGTAGATAGCACATCCTGTGAAGATCCATACCTTGAGAACCGCAACCATTCTGAACCGCCAAAATAGGCTGGTTCCGATTCTCAAGGCATCGAACATGAGAGGATGCGCTGTCTACATCGATTTTTTCTGTTCATTTTTGATATGAAAATTTAAGTATAATCCGGAAATTCATAAAAATTAAAAACTTTTGATTATATACAAATGTAAACATAAACAATTATCTGTAAATTTAAACAATATTCAAAGATATTACACAATCGAGGTCTCCTTCGTTTGCTTATACTTCTGGGAAATTTTAGGACCAAGTTTAACCGTAAACGCCACAAAAAGAAAACGGCATGGGAAGTGTGCAAAATTTAAAAATAGTTGTGCAAAATTAGGCTTCTCGAATGACATAAATTTTTTTTAAAATATTAACTGGGGGGGGGCAAACTTTTTTGAGAACGCTCTTGTGGGGTACTGAAGGGTGTGCAAAATTGCGCAAAATTCGAATGACACAAAATTTTTTGAAAAATATCGACGGTGGAGGGGGGCAAACTTCATATTTTCAGAATCTTCGTGTGGGTTAGAGGGAGGTGTGCAAAATTTTAAAATGGGTGTGCAAAATGATGCAAAATTAGACCTTTCTAATGACTCCAAAATTTTTAAAAAATATTGACTGGGGGGCAAACTTGATATTTTCAGAACCCTCATGTAGGTTACAGGGAGGTGTGCAAAATTTTAAAATGGGTGTGCAAAATTGTGCAAAATAAGACCTTTCTAACGACACCAAACTTTTTGAAAAATATTGACTGGGGGTAGCAAACTTGATATTTTCAAAACCCTCGTGTGGGTTACAGGGAGGTGTGCAAAATTTTAAAATGGGTGTGCAAAATTGTGCAAAATAAGACCTTTCTAACGACACCAAACTTTTTGAAAAATATTGACTGGGGGGGGGGCAAACTTGATATTTTCAGAACCCTCGTGTGGGTTACGGGGAGGTGTGCAAAATTTAAAAATGGGTGTGCAAAATAAGACCTTTCTAACGACACCAAAAATTTTTTAAAATGTTGACTGGGGGGGGGCAAACTTGATATTTTCAGAACCCTCGTGTGGGTTACAGGGGGGTGTGCAAAATTTTAAAATGGGTGTGCAAAATAAGACCTTTCTAACGACACCAAACTTTTTGAAAAATATTGACTGGGGGGGGGCAAACTTGATATTTTCAGAACCCTCGTGTGGGTTACAGGGAGGTGTGCAAAATTTTAAATTCAAATTCTAATCTTTATTAACGCATATAGCAATTACAGTTAAAAAATATATAATAGTCCAGTATAACTTAAATAAATAAATTTTCACAAACAGCAATTATACAAGAATAATGCTTTTACAATTTTATACAATATAAGTATCACTTTTTATCACATAAATTATCACCTATTTATTTATCTATCTATCAAGATGGCGGTTCAACACACAGACAAAATTAATAATTAACAATAATAAAAACATGACTTGAACTATCACAATTAAAAAGTAGTTTTACAAGATTAAGAAGATATAAAGTTAAGCAAATAAAATGTTTTTAGCTTGTTTGCAAAATACATTATAACTAGAGTTAAAAAAATCTATATTATTATTTTCTTGGATTATAAAATTTGCAATTTTGCACATGCGATTTATAGGGTTATTAGTGCCATAATTAGATCTATGAAATTGTAGGCTAAAAAGAACTTTATTTCGAGAATTCCTAGGAAGAATGTGAAAACCTACCTCTGCAAGAAGTTCTGGAGTGTCCAACATGCGGTTCAAAATTTTAAAAAGCGTACAAATATCAAAAAAATTTCTTCGGTTTTCCAATGAAGTAAGATTTAAAAGTTTCATTATCTCATCACAATCGATTTTTTCGTAGGGAATACCCATTTTGAGTCCCACTCTCCTTAAAAACTTTTTCTACACTCTCTCCAGGCTCTCTTTATGCACAGCATAAAAAGGCTGCCAAACTGAACTGGCATATTCGAGCACCGACCGAACCAGTGCACAAAAAACATCCTTTAGTATAAAAATATTTTCTATCTCCTTCAGAGTGCGAAAGAGAAACCCCAGTAATCTCATTGCTTTGTTGGTAATTTTTTCAATGTGTGTGCTAAATGATAGATCACTATCTAGTCATACTCCTAGATCTTTGACTAACGTTTTTCTTTCCAACTCCTCAGAATCAATAAAATACTTAAACAGGATTGGTTGTTTTATTTTGCTAAAAGTAATAATATTACATTTTTTAATATTTAAAGTAAGATTATTTTGTGTGCACCAAGAAGAAAACAGATTTAGTTGATTTTGCAGAGTTTGGCAATCAGTAGGATTTACAATAATTTTGTAAATTTTAAAGTCATCTGCATAAGCCCTGAACTGGCAGTCATAAAAAATACTTTTTACATCATTCACAAAGATGTTGAACAATAGAGTTGACAGATGTCCTCCTTGGGGTACACCTGATGTTACAATGATTTCTGAAGAGATGTAGTTTTTGATTTTGACAGCTTGCTTGCGATCAGTTAGATTACTTTCAAACCATTTAAAGAGATAGCCATGAAGACCCACTGCCTTTAGTTTTGATAGTAAAATTTTTTGATCCACTCTGTCAAATGCCTTCGAGAAATCCATGTAGACAACGTCAACCTGATACTTATTCTCAAAGGCACCCAACAGAGTTTGCTCATAAGTCAAGAGATTAGATACAGTGGATCTTCCTTTCATAAAACCGTGCTGCTCATTAATTATAATATTTTTAAAAAGAGGAGTTAATCTGTCAGCTACTAATGATTCAAAAATCTTTGCAATCAATGAAATCCTACTTATAGCTCTGTAATTTTTTACGTCAGCTCTGTTGCCATCCTTAAAAATAGGAGAAACATACGATCTTTTCCATAAGTCTGGAAAAACACCTGAACTTAAAGATAAATTAAAAATTTTACATAAAACGTCAGATAAAGTGTACTTACAATTTTGTAACAAAGATAGAGGGATTCCATCAGGACCCATTCCTAATTTTTTCTTTAACATATCAATTTTGCTAAAAACATCAATTTTGGACAATTTTAAGACACCTACACTTAGACATTTATCATAATTAAAATTATAATTAAAATTTTGCCCCGTCAATGGCCCATCAAAGTTCGAGTACACAGATGAAAAGTGAGACTTGAACATTTCCGTAATTTCTTGCCCATTATCAGATTCACACCCATTAAAAACCATGCACTTTGGAAACTCTGCACAATCTTTTTTAGAATTGACATAGTTCCAAAAATCTTGTTTGTCATGTAACTGGCTTTCTAAATTTTTAATGTAACTTTTATGTGATGACTGAGAGATGTTACGACAGTCAGCTCTTAGACTAGTAAAATAATTATAGTCATCTTGAGATTGTGTACATTTGTATTTTTTATGTGCAATCTTTTTCTCAACAATTAAATTTTTTAAATCTTTTGGCATCCATTTTGGAAATTTTGGCGGTTTGAATGTTGATAAAGGGGTGAAGGCCTCAAGAATACTATAGGTGATATCATAAAACTTAGAAACTACTATATTCACATCTGTATACTCGGAAATTGAGCCCCAATTAACACAGGAAAGATAAAAATTTATTTCATTGAAGTCAGCATGTTTAAAATTAAGATAAAAATAGTCACAAGAAAGATTAGACTGCTTTCCTGTCATGACAAATGAACATTCAAATGCTGGATGAGGAACATCTAACTTTAAAATAGGATTTTTACATATATCAACTTTTAAGTCACAAACATTACAAAACAAGAGATCAAGAAAATTTCCGTATATATTTGGTATATCTATTATTTGAAATAATGATAAATATGCTGCACAATCAGCCATACATGTTACTTCTTTAGAAAGCTGTCCCACAGGTACAGATCCATCTATAGAATTCTCCCATTTAATATTCGGAAGGTTAAAGTCTCCCCAAATGAAAATGTTTGTAAAATCTTTTTTTTTCTCCATAAGATTAATTAAAGAAAAACAAAAACTCTCATAGATATTGAGAGGTGATGTTCCGGGTATGTATACATTACCAACTAATATTCGCTGTGTTTCAATAGTAATTAAAATGAATAGATGTTCAACATTTTCAATTGGTGTTATTAATAATCTAGATGAAAGACAACTCTTAACAGCAATTAACACACCTCCCTGAGATTTACATGAACTGGTTTTTATTGATCTGTCACATCTATAAACCTGATAGCCCTCCAAGCCTAACTCACTCGTCAAAATGGTACAATCCAGAAAAGTTTCTGTCAGCAATATCACATCATAATCCTCAACTAGTACATTACACATAAGATTATTGATTTTTGTTCTTATTCCTCTAACATTTTGGTAATAAAATGTTAGAGCTCCCTTTGACTGTTGGGAGGTTGAGGCGACTGAAAATTTTGTTTTGGTTGCTTCTTTCTAAATGTAAATGGTCTAGAGATTACATTTTCTGGCCAAAAACTTTGAACCAATAATTGATCATAATAAGTCTCTGTCACTCCAATTTTAAAGGATTTTGAATTTGCTTTCGAAGGGAGTTCGTGAATTAGCAGGGTATTCAATTCCTTAATGTTAGCTTTTTGCTTTATATAATCATCAACAATCTTTGTTGTGGCATTTTCTCTTACTCTACCCAGAAAAATCCACTTTTTACCAGGTACACCTTGAAAAATTTGATTTGTGGGTGCATTACCCAACAAACCTTGTTGTGTCGAGTTTTCAATATCCTGCATTTTTTGCATGTATGGTTGCAAAGTTTGGGCAACTGCCGCATCGATTGCCTTGGAAGTTTGACTAAGGGTAACTTCAGAGGTAGATTCCAAATTAGTTGGCGAGGGAGCATATCCATTATTTTTGTGTTGCTTTTCAAATCGTGATTTTTCACCAATGTTTTTGTTTTGGTTCAAATTGGGGTTAGAAACAGATGTTTTCCTTTTTGACAGCTTCGAATTTTCCGCAATACGCCCAGCTGGCCATTCGGCCATAGGTGAGAAGACCGGCGCAGGAGGGAACATAAAAGATGAAGTCGGGGACCGAGGGGGTCTATTTACATCCAATCTAACCTCACTTTTCTCCAAAATATCAATTTTTTTGAATAAAACATCCATTTTCGCCTCCATATCAAGCACTTTTGCATGCAGAAGCCCATTATTATCCATCAGGGTAAGCACCAGTTTGTTTAACAGCTCATTTTCTCGACTCAGTTCATCTTTACAAGCGCCATCATCAGCTGATTTTGGCGCGCAGCCGGGGCACAAAACAATACCCAACCCCAGGGTTTTCGCACTCTTCAGCCGCACTAAACATGCTGGATGAAATTGCTTAGCACATTGTTTACATTTAAGTTCAGTTTTCACTTCTCTTTTACAAGAATTACACAATATTTTACTCGAATTCTCGGACGAAAAATTTTGTTGACCTTCACTATCCGCCATCTTGAAATGATAATTGCAAAATTTTAAAATGGGTGTGCAAAATTGTGCAAAATAAGACCTTTCTAACGACACCAAACTTTTTGAAAAATATTGACTGGGGGGGGGCAAACTTGATATTTTCAGAACCCTCGTGTGGGTTACAGGGAGGTGTGCAAAATTTTAAAATGGGTGTGCAAAATTGTGCAAAATAAGACCTTTCAAATGACATTATAATTTTTGAAAAATATTGACTGGGGGGGGGGCAACGTCAAGTTTGCCCCCCCCCACAGAAAATGGGCTTTAGTTTCTCGTAGGAAGGTGTGCAAAATTTGATTTGTGGTGTGCAAAATTGTGCAAAATGTGTGCAAAATTTTGGCATAAAAATTTTTGAGCAAATCGATCTAGGGGGGGGCAAACTTAACTGAGCCCGTTTCGTCACTTATTTTGAAATAAATTTTAGAAGTTCCTTAACTAAAGATGGATCCTGAAATCCCATTTATTATTTTGTTTTTGTTTATTTTTTCAAATTTTATTAATAATAATATTAATTTATTTTCCCATTTATTCCTAATAAAATGCATACCATTCGCGCTTAAATTAGTGTAATGAAAACATGTATCTATTTCGCTAATGTCGAAAAACTGCATGTTTTGTATATTATTTTCGGATGCATTCACCTGTTGCTTGTTAGAACATTCTGCGAAATAAGCTCTATTTAATAAGCTCTATTTGTTGACTGCGGTGGGCGATACCCTCGTGTTCTCACAGATGGGTTTCCACGTCGCGAAACGTTATTGTTGTTATTATTTTGTTGAGCAAAGAAAGGTCGCTGAAAAGGACGAGGCATGTGCCCTTCAGAAAAATAATTTCTGTTAGAAAATCTTGACGGATCACTGAACCTAAAATTTTGTCGGTTTGCAGATGAATTATGAAAAGAGCGATACAGTATTTTCCACCCGAAATTTATACACATTGATTGACGTCAACTGTCAACGAGAATTTTCAGTCTGACGTTTATTTTTTTATATCTTCCACTGTACGGGGAACCTAGTGACATTAGAGCCATCTCTACATGCTTGGAAAAAACTATTAAAATTTTTAATGTGACGTACCATCATCTGTTGCCTCTTATCGACCAATCGAACCAAAATCTGATCACACCATTGTCGGTTCTAAAGCAGATAGAGTGCGTTTCGGCATAAAGTCGACTATAGTAAATCGGACCATCGTCAGTTGCCGATTCTCGACCAATCAAATAAAGTTCCAATCGACCGTCGTCGGCCCTAAAGCAGATAAAATGGTCGTCGACATAAACTCGACTATAGTAAATCGGGCCATCGTCAGTTGCCGATTCTCGGCCGATTAAACAAAGTTCCAATCGGACCATCATCGGCCCTAAAGCAGATAAGGTTTGCGTTGGCATAATGTCGACCACAGTAAGTTGGGCCATCTTCAGTTGCCGATTCTCGACCTTTATAAACAAAGTTCCAATCGGACCATTATCGGCCCTAAAGCAGATAAGGTCTGGGTTGGCATAATGTTGACTACATTAAATCGGGTCATCGTCAGTTGCCGATTCTCGACCGATTAAACAAAGTTACAATCGGACCATCATCGGCCCTAAAGCAGATAAGGTTTGCGTTGGCATAATGTCGACTATAGTAAATCGGGCCATCGTCAGTTGCCGATTCTCGTCCGATTAAACAAAGTTCCAATCGAACCATCGTCGGTCCTAAAGCGCTGTCGGCATAAAGTCGACTGTAGTAATGTGGACCTCCGTCAGGTGCCGATTATTGACCGAAAACTGAAAATCGCAATCTGTCCAACATCGGGCCAGCGTGTAGTAGTGTAGTTCCAATCGGACCGTCGTCGTCCCTAAAGCAGATAAAGTGGCCGTCGGCATAAAGTGGACTAGTAATTCGGGCCATGGTGAGTTGCCGATTTTCGACCGATTAAAAAAAGTTCCAATCGGACCATCGTCGGTCCTAAAGTGGTGTCGGCATTGACCGAAAACTGAAAATCGCAATCTGTCCAACATCGGGCCTGCGTGTAGTCGCCGATGCCGACACACTGTCGACGTTGTCGACATTGGTCCGATTCAATGCCGACGATTTGTGTTTGCTGGACATTTAACTGACTTATACACATCCTTGTTGTCTTTAAATTTGGTATGCGTTGTAAGCTTTTCAAATACAAGCTTTTATAAAATATAAAGTTCACTTAAGTAAAGAATAATTTTTAGCATTCTAATCATAATAATAAAAGCGATGGCCGCAAATTAAAACTAACAATGTCCATCCATATATCAGAGAAATGTTAGGGTAGCTTGGGTCGAGTTGGGTTGAATTTACTTACCCTTGCATTTCTCTGCTTTATAGTGAATTCAGATTCTTGCGAACAATCATATAATCAATAACATAAATTTATCAACACGGCCAAACTTTCTATAATGCGCCCATCGCTTTTATTGTTAAGATACTAGAATGCTCAAAATTATTTTCTACTTTTGCGTGAACTTTATATTTTTTAAATTTTTAGATTTGTATTCTAAATCGTCCATTTTGCACCCGCCATATTGAAATTTTCAAATCTGATAAAAAATTCATAATCCCCTTTGCCAATTTTGATTGAAATCGAACAAACTAAATCTTTTACCCCCTCCACTTCCCTCGTTAGGGGGAGGCAGGTACTTGATAATACCATATGATTGCATTTTCAGCGGAACTTTAAACGCATACCAAATTTGAAGACATTCGGATGTATATAATTCAGTTAAAATTGGTTAGCAAAACATGACTAAAAATCGTCCATCTTATACTAAATATGATCAAAAAAATCGTATTCCTTATCCCCAAAAACCTTCGTATACCAATTTTGGTTGACATGACAAACTTGTGGTGTTTTCCCCCTTCCATCCCCTCGTAGGGGGGAGGGGGTGCCTAATAATACCATATTATTGTATTGTCACCGGAACTATAATCGCATAACAAGTTTGAATTCAATTGAAAGATTTGACCCGAACATACATACATACACAGTGGTGAACTTAAAAAAAGCTTGCAAAAAACCACTTCGCGCGTGGTCTTTCGCTAGTGACAACCAATTTGTCACTAGTTACAGGTGCATATATAGTTTCCATACATCAAATTAAAGCCAAATGGTTACTCTACAAGGTTTATTGCCTTATTATTCTTGCAAATGGCTAAAAATAAATAACTGCTTTAAAAAAAAAACTAAAAATTGTATTTTTTATTTTTTTTTGTATAAAATCCATGCAAAAAAAGTGGTGGGGGCAATAACTTGAAAAAAACGCATTTACCAGAATGACAACAAGTCAAAGCGTAATCTATGAGCTACCCTTAACAAAGTTAGCTTATCGGCATAAAGTTAAGTAAAGCACGATTTGCACACGAACCCTCCTTTTTGCCCGATTTGTCCATAGACCAACCACTGAAGGTAGGAGATGTCTAGCCGGTAACTTTTTGTCTAACTTGGAAATACTTTCCCATCAGTCACTTAACCGAAACACCACATCATGGTAAAACGTTGGTGGATCAGTAACAAAAAAAGATCGGCAAAATAAAGGGTTTTTGTCACAAAGTCATTGCTCCAATATAGGTGGTCTCCATCTAACCAGCAACTTTTAGATAACAGTAACTATAGTTACTTATATCCTAAAATATGGCTTTAAATAAAATAAAAAATATATTTTGGTACTCCAAAAATCATGACATATAAACACATCCTAAGAAAAAAACTCCAGATTACCACGCCAAGTACGGTGTATTTAAGATGAAGTTCCTTCTTCGTCCTAATATTGTAGTAGGTTTGGGAAACAACTGTGTTGTCACACCAACTGAACTTAGAGCATACCAATTGATTATAGTCAATGAGCCAATAATAATGTATGGTCCAGTATAGGAAAAAAGCAGTTTTTCCTTCAACGGCTCAACCACAAGTCCGGTGTATTTAAGATGAAATGTTGCCAAAACAAGTGTGTTGGCACACCAACTGAATTTATTCAATAAGATAAGCCAATAATCTATGCTCCAGTATCGGAAAGATGTAGTATTTTTTTCATTGGCTCAACAAAAAGTCCGGTGTATTTAAGATAAAGCCATTCATTCAACAGCGTAATACTGTTGGCGAAACAACTGTGTTGGCACACCAACTCCATTGTATTTAAGATGAAGATTTTTCAACATCGAATTCGTATTGGCCTACTAAATAATATCCGTCAGTTACTCAAAAGTCATTCAGTCACTCAACCAATGAAGATCCATCAGAAGTCTGTCACGCCTTGTTTATAGGGTAGAATATGGACTGCAGAACATATTGTGAAGGCTCTGCGGATATTCTTATTGAAAGCAACATGGATATTCAAAAATTAGTAGCGCAGGGTTCAGATGGACCAGATGGCTGTAAAAACGTAATTAGAGAAATTAATACATACCTAACAGCAAAAAGAAATGCATCACTTATAGACATTGGGACATGCAATCTACATACTGTAAACAATTTATTCCTTAAAGGTCTTGACGAGATTGAAAATAATGCATCTGAAGTAGTTACCAAACTCTTTTTTTTATAGTAGACCTGAGCGAAGAGCTGATTTTGAAAAATGTCTGAATACAAAAAAAACATTTTTAAAGCATGTATCTTCTAGGTGAAAAACACTTGGGTTAACAGGGCAAGAGATCACTATGAGGAATAACTGAAAATTGAACAAAAGATTAAAGAGGAAAAACAGCAAAAGAGGAAAAGAGAAAACATGAAGAAATGGTTCAAAAACTGTTCTAAAAGAAAAAGTAGGAAAGTCTAAAGCTTTTCGAAAACAAAATTACCCAAAGAAGAAAAAAGAAAATCAAACGAGTGAGGTTGAAGCAGGCCCTTAAAAAAACAAGAAACAAAAAATGTGGAAAAAAGGTCAATAAGAAAAAATCTGACCTGTTGTATTACTTTTTAAAAAAGTCAGACTTAATTTTTTAAACAAAACAGATTCAGTAAGGTTGAGTATTAATAAAGACAAATTAAGCATATTTCCCTTCAGTAGAATCAGACGACTGTTAAACAACTACTCTTGCTAATACCTCGACAGGTATTGAATTATCAACAGCACATCTGTCGCGTTCTGGAGAACATGGATACCTCACTTTGAAACAAATCCAAAACATGTTCAGAACGATCCAACAATCTTTTCTTTCTTTGTCTTCTGATTTGTGAACTACTTTTTACCTTGTTGGGTCTTGTCAGAACAACGTGGGTTTCCAGAAATCTCCAGCTTCTCCAACAAGTCAAAGATTTCTGGAAACCTGCGTTGCCCTGAGGAGACAATAAGGTAGAAACTAGTCGGTTTTCTCAGGTACCCACCTCACTCTAACGAGGGAAGTGGAAGTGGAAAAATATTTAGTTTGTTCGATTTTAATCAAAATTGGCATACAGGGGGTTTTAAGGAGGTGGATTATGAATTTTCTATCAGATTTAAAAATTTTAATATGGCGGATTCAAAATGGACGATTAAGATTAAAAATTTAAAAATTAAGGGTTTGTGTTCAAATTTGGTATGCGTTTATAGTTCCAGCGACAATACAATAATATGGTATTATTAGGTACACAACTTCCCTCTAACGAGGGAAGTGGAGGGGGAAAAAGATTTAATTGTTCGATTTCAATCGAAATTGGCATACAGGGGTTTTTCGGGAAAGTGAAATGAATTTTTGATCAGGGGTCCGATTTATCCACATTTACAACTTTTTTTTATAACTTTAATTAGTAGGCTTTGCGTTTTAAAGCTTTTTTGACGTTAAGAACGTACCGGCTTTAAAGAAATTACAAAAATATTAGCAACACCGCATGAATCTTTTTTCGCTTCGCCTGCCCTTGCTAGAGGCGGTTTTTAACGATTCAAATTTAACGCCGGGTTTAGTAAAGGCGAAATTAAGCAAGCAAGCAAATTTCATATGGAAATATGTCAAGCGAATTGATATGATATTTGCGAACGTAAACGATTGTGTGCATTTCCATATGATGAACTTTTCCAAATTGCTTGCTTGCTTATTAGGGACTTATTGGGCGTACATTTTTGCTTTCCCTTAATAAGGAAAATTGACATTTGATATCTGAGCATGCGCGTGACCTGCGTTTTTATTAAAGAAACCGTAATAAAATACTGTGTTCCCTTAATTCGGTACAGTTAGCGTACGTCCCTTATCTTTAAACATAACCTCAATTAGCACGGTTAATAGTGATGGTTGGTTGTTCTTCGACACGACTTTTTATTATTATTTGCACTTTTAGTTTTTTGTTTGTTTATAAACAAAAAAAGAGTCTTATGTGAAAAAATGAATAAATTGAGGAAACCTACAAGGTTGAGGTTTAGCTACACTGACGATATAATTCTTTTGCGAGAATTTATCAGGGAAAATCCCTACAACAACCCAGCGCCCTGGGAAATTATATGGAAAAACATTCAAATCTTAAGCAGCATTTAATGCAGGTTGTTGATACCTTCATTACAAAATTTAAAAGAAAAACAAAAAAGCGGCGGCACAATTTTAAGTTTAGGAATTTTAGGTTAGGAATAAGGAAAAGTAATGCTACTTCCAATAACACTTTTTTTAAAAGTATGGTTAAGGTTCAACCTAAATAAAATACGGTTTTGCCTTATTATGGTAAAAGCTTATGAAGTAACGCCCAATAAGTCCCTATTAACCAGCATATATCCGCCTTAAAGCTTGCGCCAAAAAAAGGCTTATGGAAGGTACGTTTCTGCGAGCTTACATAGTTACTATTGTTCTCCTTTTCTAAATCATTCGTCTGAGAGAGATCCAGCATACCAGCGAAATACCCGTCTGTACACCCTTTGACCCCGCAATCTAAATATCTTCTTGAGATAGTTACCTCTGACAATTATACGGGTTTGGTGATCAGATTTCATGTTTATTGTTTACCAAAAATTTGTTTGCAAAGGCATGCTTTAAATGCGCTGCAGTTGAAAATTTCAGTCATGTAATTTTTAAGACGTTCTGAATGCTGCTGAAATAAGCCACTGTTAATTAACGTTAATTTGTCAAAGTCAGCCATTAATCACGTGATGGCCCTTTAAAAATGGTGACTAGGGTAAACAAAGCGATTTTCTATAAGACGTAATGCTAATAAAAATGAAAATTTTAGGAAAGTGGAAAAAGATTCAGATTAAAAAAGTGAATATTTTATAGAGTAATCCTTTCTGAATCGGGGACAAACGAGCATTTTGCCGAAATGTTATAAATAAACTCAAAATTCGCAGTTAAAAGAGGCAATGTCATGTACTATTTTCTCTCTTGCACTTGCACAGTGTGGATAGGCATTTTCTTTCTCAGTTCAGCCTGAAGATCGGAGCAGATCGGCTTGAAGAGAGATAGTTGAGCTATCTGATTTGAGAGCTATCTGTAATTACACGGGTGCGACAGAAATATGTAGAGGGACATTTTCACCTTTAATTGCAAATTTTAAGTTTATTATTAAAATTTCGGCAAATTGCTTGTTTTCCCCGATTCAGAAAGGATTACTCTATAAAAAAAATCACTTTGCTTAATTTTCGTCTTTTTCCACTTTGCGAAAATTTTGATTTAAGTTAGCATTACGTCTTATGGAAAAACGGTTTCTTTACCTTACAGCCGCCATATTGGATCGGGCATATTATTTTTGTTAGACTGCCCTATCGAACATCGGGTCACGTCTTACATCGAAAGTTTTTTTGGGTCAGCCAACCAAAAGTCTAAGCTATGGTTTCGTTTTACAACACATTTGACATCTGAAAATTCTGATATCAAAATGTTTTGTCATAACAAACCATAGCTTAGGTTTTTGGTTGGTTAGCTCAAAAAAGACTTTCGATGTACCAGGTGATTATTTTGCGTCAAGTAGGCCATGCGCACGACGTTGAAGTTAGATTGACTTATTGGGATGGAGACTGAACAAATACTGATAAAAAAATCGATTTGGTTCAAATTTGATATATGGGGGTTTTTTGGGCCAAGTATTACGAATTTTCAATCAGATTTTCGTAAAGTTGACATCTCGCCGCAGGGGGGGTACCATCTAAATGTATCCGAATTCGGTCACAACTGGTATACAGGGATTTTTGGGGTCGAGGATTACGAATTTTCAATCAGATTTTCATAAAGTTGACAGCTCGCCACAGGGGGGAGGTACCATCTAAATTATCCGATTTCGGTCAAAATTGGTGTACAGGGGTTTCTGGAGTCGAGTATTACGAATTTTCATAAATATAAGGTGATGTATCTTCGAGAGGGGGGGGGGTAACGTCTCATTATCTTCTATTTCTTACAAAATTGGTACAAAGCGGTTTTTGGGGAAATAGTCTAGGAATATTAGATCTTCTGCGCGAAATAATTCGCACAGAAAATGGCAAATAGTGTCTATATCTAATTCCTAGAGAGAATCAGCATAAGATATTTCGAAACCGAAGAAATCATACTCGCCCCCTCTGTAGAAACGACGCCCTCTTGATTTGGAGTATTTT
This sequence comes from Oxystoma pomonae, assembly GCA_963921995.1. Taxonomy (NCBI): domain Eukaryota; kingdom Metazoa; phylum Arthropoda; class Insecta; order Coleoptera; family Brentidae; genus Oxystoma; species Oxystoma pomonae. The sequence continues at coordinate 85,183,122 of OY998164.1, read as the reverse complement.
TCAATATCCTATGCAATAAAAATTTAACACGTCGTTTTACAGGGAATTTATTTCTTTCTACCTTAAGTGGTTATTGAGTTAGAATAAAATTTGTTTAAGAAAAGTTCAATTAATTAATTTTTTTTGTTTCGTTGGCCGTTTCGATATTTTTCCGATGTATAATAAAAAAGTGGTTAAACAATTAAATTCTATACATTTTAGTGCAAGTAGGTTTTTTTCTGCAACAAACCATTATGACTGAAATAAGCAGTTGCGGAAAATATTAGAGAGTGCAAATGCATACAGCAGAATTTAAATGATTTTAAGAAGTGTTTTGAATAGGATTTATAACTATATTGAGCAAAATATTAGAACACTTGTCGCGACGCTCCATGCCGCCACCGGCAGCTGCAATGCAGCCCCTTCTCTTAATTTGCAGTTTCCGTTCTATTTATTTTATAGCAGGTCAATTAGATGGTATTCCCCCTTCAACCTTCCGGGAGTTGTCACCTTCATAATTTTTGAAATCTTATCGAAAATTAGTTTGTAATCATTTACCCCAAAAACTTCTTATTTCTACCAATTTTGAACGAAATAGCAGAAAATGCGATGTTACTCCCCCCTGTGGTGGGCTGTCAACTTTATGGAAATCTGATCTAAAACTCGTAAACCTCGACCTCAAAAACCTCTGTATACGAATTTTGACCGCAATCGTATATATTTAGATGGTATCCCCCCCTCTGCGGTGAGCTGTCAATTTTTTAAAAATCTGATCGAAAATTCGTAATCCTCGACCCCAAAAACCCCTGTATACCAATTTTGACAGATATCGGATAAATTTAGATGGTACCCCCCCTCTTCGGCGAGCTGTCAACTTAATGAAAATCTGATAAGAAATTCGTAATCCTCGACCCCAAAAACCCCTGTACGCCAATTTTGACAGATCGGATAGATTTAGATGGTATCCCCTCCCCCTGCGGCGAGCTGTCAATTTAATAAAAATCTGAGATGGAAAATTCGTAATCCTCGACACCAAAAAGCCCTGTACACCAATTTTGACATATTGGATAAATTTAGATTGTACCCCCCTGCGGCGAGCTGTCAACTTAATGAAAATCTGATCGAAAATTCGTAATCCTCGATACCAAAAACCCCTATATACCAATTTTGACCGAAATCGGATACATTTACATGGTATCCCCCCCCTGAGGCGTCTGGCAACTTTATGAAAATCCGTAATCCTTGGCCCAAAAAACCCTAGCGCTGAATCAGTTTTAGGGTACAAAAACACTGTATAACGTCTTTGGGTACAAATAACCTCTAAATGATCCATCGTTATAGTATGGTTTAAATCTTGAAAATCTTTAATAAACTCCAAAAACCACTATTTGCCTTTAAAAAAAAACTTTAAATTAACCGATGTTTAGAATGCGCTTCCACATAGAACTTAAGGTCTTGCTTTCTAAACATGAGTTAAATTTAATCCAAGTTTAACATGATACGCTGCAATTGGCAATATCACTTTTAAATTTTCACAAGTGCGAACGGCCCGAAAACAAAACATACCTACTAGATTAAAATTTTTCCTCAGTATTTATATTTCTCTCGAAATGGTGTCAAAGAAAATCCGGCAACTCCGCTTTTTCATGCAAGGTGGAATGAGTTACCCCTTACATCACCGAATCGGCGGCTGCCGGCGGCCATCTTTATGTAGTATTTTGCAAAATTCGTTCTAGTGGCTTTTTATTCAAAATTGTAATTAAAACAAATTTAATTAAACAAAAAAAAATGTGTAATTGTAATTTAGTGATTGTTTTCTATGACAATGATAACTGTATGTATAAATAAAGACACTGCTGTGTGACCGTACAAGGTAACAGGTTTTTTGAATTTATAGTTATTTATCATTCTTAAAATATTAAAAATATCAAAGAAATAGCTTTACACTATTAGTTAAAGGCAAATGCTTTTATTTCGCTTTGAATATGACCCAAACGTCGACTTAAAAAGAAATATAAAACCAACAAAACAAACAGCTTTTCGAAGTTCCATCGAAGTGAATCAAATTATCCTTTTTTTTATTTTATTGACGATTTTTTTGCTAAAGTTAAGGTAAACTCGTCAACAAAAGTTATTATTAAATATCTGGTTTACATAATGTAAATTAAAATGCATTTTTAAAGAAAAATGCTTTAAATCCTCCTTATTATACGTTTTTATCGGCAAGTAGCCGATTTTACCCGATTGATTTAAAAAAAATTCATTTGTTGCTTGAAAAAAAGTTGTAAATGTGGATAAATCGAACCCCAGATTTGAAAATTTAAATATTTAGGGTCCAAACTAAAAATTAAAAAATAAATATTTGTTAAAAAAACTTAAAGAACAAGCTTTTATTAAATGCACTCAAAAGTAGAAAATAATTTGTTATCTCTCTTATACCATAATAAAATCGATGGGCAAAAATTTTTAAAGGATGATGAAAGCATTATGTTTATCATTCGAATATAAGAAGAATTTAGTTCTTCTTTTGTAGTTCTCACTTTGTCACCGTAAAGTTAAAACTTTTAACAAAATCAATGAATATTCATTGATTTTATTAGTTATTTATTTATTTATTTATTTTATTCACCCTCACTAAATCCCTTTTTAAAATTTGTAATTTGCGCCCATCGTTTTTATTATGGTATGAAAGAGATAAAAAATTATTTTCTACTTTTGAGTGCATTTAATAAAAGCTTGTTCTTTAAAAGTTTTTTTTAATAAATATTTTTAAAAAAATCATAAAGCATTTGTGGGAATAATTTTTTTTTCCCTCATGTCAAGAATTAGGGAGTCATCAGCGGGGCGTAGGTAAATCGTGCTGTACGGCACCTTCGATTGTTTTAAGATTTATATTGGCTTGCTTATAGATGAAACTTGCATACAGATGGCATAATTGTATGTCTCTTGCGGGATCTATGCTACTCCATCTACTGCTTACTAAACTAGATACCTTTTTTAATTTTGATCGTTCCCACAGGGGCCCCATGGTCCATGATCGACAGGAATTGTTTAAGAATCGATAGCATAATTTAAAGAACAACACAACAACCATAAACTAAAAGATATAGAAATTATAGAATGTAGATATTAATATTAATTTTACGTGTCGTGTATGAGACAAGGGCATATATAAGGCGCGAAATTTTTGAAACTAATAAATTTGATTAAACACAAACAACGATGCCGCCGATCGAAAATAATGTCAGCGCCGTCGTCTAAATAAACTTTTGTTTATGTAAAAATTTTTTTTAGAACGTTTAGGTATCTTTAGTAATCCTAGCGCGATGCGCCAATGCCACCAATCGCAAAGCTAGCTGCATCGGTAAAGGAATAAGTGGCGTAAAAATTGAGTCTGACAATTTTCCAAAAATTCCAAACTTTGGATGGACATTGCAGAGCTCCTGCAGCTCGAGTTTCAAAGCATTTCACAACAGTTGTGTCTTAAATAGCAATAACTGTTTAGCAAAATATTATTTTTTTTGTATAACGTTCATGAGCTTTGTATATATTTTTTAAATAGAGCAGAAGCTGTATCACATCCTGAATCAGCATGTAGGAATAAAAGGTTTTCCACAACAGTATTTTCCAATTGCGATTTTGGATTAATGATATTAGTTATCTTTCTATTTAAGACAGAGACACCTGACCAATTGTTATCTAAAATAGAAGAATCATTTATCCTAGCTCGGTATAGCTGAGAAAAGTCTGGCTGTTTAAACTATTTTCGCCATATAAAATACATTCGAACTGTTGCTGGACAAAAATTGTTTATCGACTTTGATTTAGCGTCTTTGCCTCTCACCAGCAAAGCACTTAAATCTCATTGGATAAGGGTTTATTTGCAGACTTGGTTCGGACGACGCCTAAATCATGAGATTTGCGGATGGGTTAAGAAAGATGGTAAATTTCGTCCTCTCTATAATTTAATGGAAACAGCTTCAGAATTTATTATAATTCTTATATTTATTTTTTGCAGTTTCAAAAAAGTAAATTCAAAATATACGAACTGTATGAGACTTTACTGCCAAAATGTCAATTCTTTCTTTAGCAACAAATTCAAAACAGAGAATAAAACTCTTCATCTTCGATACAATTCGATTTGTTTACAACGCCTTTGTGTTCGTTGCTATATTGCTCATAAGATCCTGACAATGTGTTACACTAGATTAAAGTGAGCTTAATCATATAAACAAAATAGAGTATTTGCTTGATTTGAGTCAAATGGGAAAGTCTGAAATTACTCAGAATGAAAATGAGTAGTGTCGTATGTAATCGAAGATAATTTTCCCAAAATACGCAAACATTTTCTACACGTGCTCAAATCCTACCAATGATTCTGGAGCAATCCACAATTTTGTGATTTTTTAATTAGGAGTTTTTGTGTTGTGTAAAAAGTAAAACAGGTTTTTTTTTTCAAGAGCAAAATAAAAATTCTTGTTTGTTGTGCTGGTGATTGGTATTGAAGTTTAATTTTCTTTCAGGGACTAATCTTTGTGGTCGACAGCAACGACAGGGAACGTATTAGCGAAGCAAAAGACGAACTGATGCGTATGCTCGCCGAAGACGAATTAAGAGATGCAGTACTACTGATCTTCGCCAACAAACAAGATTTGCCTAATGCAATGAACGCAGCAGAAATTACCGACAAATTGGGGCTCCATTCGCTAAGAAACCGCAACTGGTACATCCAAGCTACGTGCGCGACCAGCGGAGACGGACTATACGAAGGGCTGGATTGGTTATCCAACCAACTAAAGAATGCAAACCGTTAGTGAAGTGTTATCCACAGTCACGCTGGGATTGTTTTTGTACTAGACTGAGTGTTTTATTATTACCATATGTTTCAAATCTGACCACTTTGACTGTTTGTCTGCATACTTTGTTTATATCTTGTGTATTTCTGCCCTGGGAATATTAGATGGGTATATTTTATAAAAGGACAACTGAGGCAAATGAGTACGTCAACATATGAAGTGGTACGAAAATCTTATGATTTTACTGTTAAAATGATCACTACTTTTTACCTAAGTTTAGAATAAAAGAAACATTTTTTTATCTAATTACAGGGTGTGCCAACTTAAAACACCTATTAGAAATTTAAAAAATATTTATCGTTTAAATTCACTACAAAATTGATTCGGACCAAAACTTCAGAAAACTTCAAATCAGATTTTCTAAAACCCTTGTTTTTAAAATCGCTAAATGGTAGGTCTTTTTACAGTTTTTACCCTTACAGTTGTTAATTAAATCCCCATATATCTAAGGTTTTGTGTCATTTAATCCGTCAAACTCTGCACCTTTAAGAAGCATATGTTGTTTAAGAATTATATTTTTTTATACCTTGTAATGTCAAGTTCTCATAAAAATGTTTTAATATATTTTCTTTGGACAGGAAAAAACGAAACGGCCTATGTAGTTAACTTGCGAACTGAAAATCTTTTCTGGGGAGTTGGTTGTATGTAATTTAGTGAAAGCTTGCACCATAAGGAGGTTGGTATAATGTGTTTTATTATATATATATATTTATATATATATATAATGTTATTTTTGTAACATATGGTATAGATCTGTTCATCTTAGAACATTTTTGTTTCAACAGGGCCCTGCTCAAGCATATTTTATTGTTTCAAATATTTTTTTGTAATTTTCTATTAAGAGCTAAAACAGTTCAAATCGTTTCTTGTGACAAATCGTGGGTATTGGGTATGAAAGACCTAACCTTACATTTAATTTGAAATATGACATTCCCGTTTGTCAAGCTGTATTATCAGAATAAATTTATACTATTAACTTATTGCTTATAATTTAAATACATACAAGTGATTTAAATTGGTGCACTTTTTATTAGAATTTTCTTTGAATACGCAGAGTGCTAATATACCGGGAGCTGGACGTTAAAAAGTCTATGTATCAGATACCAGAAGAGGTTATAACCAGAAAATGTCACATTTGTATGTTACAGCGTGTGCCAACTATAACTTTTTTCGAAATTTGGTCAGGGAGCCGTAATGAAGCTAATTTCTGTCATAGCTTGACAGTCAAGGTAATGAATAGAATACCTGCAATTTTTTTATGATACAGGTGTCATATTGGCCCACTAATTATAAATTGACAATGCTGCCAAACTTTTTCGTGTTCATATGCGAGGCACACCACTGGTAAGTGTGGCAACTACTAACTTAGAGTTATGGTAACTCATACCACTTTTATTTTGATGTCAGACATGTAATACTGGAATTCCTGATAGAGAATATCCAAGCTGCCTAATATCATCCTGTCCAGACCTAAATTGCGCCCACATATATGTCAATTTTCTTACGAGCCTACCTATGAATTACGTACCAGCATATTTGTTGTTTTAAGAATGTCATTTTAAAGCAGTGAGTACAGAACCGTTAGTAGATTCAACTTGAGTTGGACCAGAAAATTGGCACACTGCCATAGATTGCTGTCATACGTGACTCCAACCTAAGTCATAAGATACCTAAATGGCTTTTCTTTTATGAGTGTCATATTAACCTCTTTGTTACGAAAAGGCTATGCTGCCATACCTCCTCTTGACAGGAGGATAGGCACACCTCCTTAAAGAGTTGGTTTTTTAAACATCTACTTACTTTATTTACTACCAGCATAATTTTTGTTTATTATGTGTCATTTAGTCACCTTAAATAAAAATTCAAATAGCTGCCAAACCTTCTCTGCGCTAAAGAACAGATAGACCTCTATCAAGAGGGGGTTAAATATAAGACTACCTACTTTATTTGATACCAGCATTTTTATGGCGGTACGTGTGTCATATAGATGCAGCAAATTCAAATTTAACATACTGCCAACCCTACTTTTTTTCAGAGCATGGGCACACCCTTATAAAGGCATCCAGTTACTAACTTTTAGCTACACCATGTAATACCAGCAAGATTTTTGTGGCACACGTATCATCTGGACACCTTTTTTACAAAAATGTTGTGCTGCCCAACCTACCCTTGTCTAGTGCCTAGGCACTCCCTAGTAAAGACATCCAATATTAAGCTCTTACCTACTTCATCGAATACCAGCATAATTTTTGTGAAACGTGTCATATGGACACCTTTTTTATAATTTTTGAATGCTGCCAAACCTACCCCTGTCCAGAGCCTAGGCACACCCTCGTACAGACATTCAATATTGAACTGTTACCCACTTTATCGAATACCAGCATAATTTAGGTGGACACCTTTTTTTTAAATTGCCATGTTGCCAAACATACTCCTGTCTAGAACCTGGGCACAACCTTCTAAAGACAACCTATAACTAACTTTTACTTACACCATCCCATACCAACATGATTTTTGAGGAACACGTGTCATATTGACATCGTTTTTATAAATTTGTTATGCTGCCAAACCTACCCCTGCCCGGGGCTTAGGCTCACCCTCGTAAAGTCATCCAATATGAAACTTACCTACTTTATCGAATACCAGCGTATTTTTTCTGGCGCACTTGTCATATGGATACCTTTTTTATAAATTTGCTATGTAGCCAAATCTACCCCTGCCCAGGGCCTAGGCACACCCCTGTAAAAGCATCCAATATTGAAGGCTTACCTACTTTATCGAATACCAGCACAATTTTTGTGGCACACTTGTCATAAGGACATTTTATTTATAAATTTGCTATGCTGCCAAGCCTACCCCTGTTCAGAACCTGGGCACACTGCTTTAAAAGGACACTTACATCTATAATACCATTGTTTCCAATATTTAAACAATGCTAATACAAGTGGCGTTGCCAGCAGTGGGAGGGGAGTCAACCTCCTCCCCCCCCCAGAGACCCTGAATAAGTAATATATAACACAATCATCCGAACTTTTATACAAACATAAAATTCAGAAAGAAGAAAGAAAAGACAGAAACATCCGAGGTGAAAAATTGCACGTGTCATGACCAACTTAAAGTGTCTGGAGTAGTAACAAAACCGATGAAAAATAATCAGTGGTAACAATCACCGGATAAAAATCCGATTTGCGGATTTTTTTTCAAGGATCGGATTTTTTTCGGATATTGCGATTTACCGAATTTTTTTAGGATATTTTAGAGCAAAACGGTGTTTTTTGAGGATTTTTCTTTATTTCCACTCGATACGATCGAAATATCCACTCAAAACCTGGTTTTTTAGTAATCGAAAGACCTTTTTTTTTAACAAAAACTAGTGCAATTCATCAGTGTTCGTAGGAAAAATGGCATACACAACTCGATAGAAAGTAACTTTCTTACACTTGCAAGTTGTTTCACTAAGCTAGCGCCTCGTTCACAACATTCACGCTCGTGTGGAATTTATCACTTTCTTCTCTTGTTATGTAATATACTATTTCACATTATGTTTGTTAGGCGATCTCAATTTTCACTTTGTGAGTCGTTTTTTTTTTTTAATATTTAATTATTTATAGGTTCTTTAGATTTAAGTTTTAGACTATTCCTAATACAATTGTAAATTTATTGTCTCTGGGGAAAATAAACGAAATAAATAATTAAATAAATGCTGGGCCCGCCGATGTTGCTCCGAGCCAGGGCCCGCTGGCCTGTTGCTACGCCGCTGTCATGACGTGTACTTTAGGTACGTTTACAAGTTTTATCAAAATAGGATAAAGATAAGGACCCGGTCAACAACTTTTTCGCTGGTCAATCGTGTTTATTCCCCTACCACTCTTATTTGGGGGGTGAGGAGGGTAAAAGTTACTGGATGTGTTTGTTTATGCAGTTGAATTGTCTCTGCCAAAACTAACCTCTTTTATTTTATATATTAACTTATCTACTTTTTTGGAAGACGTCCTTAATTAAAGAGAGAAGAATAGTATAATACATAACGAGTGAAGAAAGTGACATATTTCACACAAGTGTAAAAGCTTTTGTGCGAGGCGTCAGCCGAGTGCGAAAATCACACGAATGTAATACTGTCACTTTCTAACGAGTTATGTAGTTACGCTATTTTTCGTACGACCACTCACCAGCGGCGACTCGTCAGGTGAAGTAGGTGAAGCAACCCGCACCGCTCCTAAAAGAATCGAATTATCGAAAGCAAAGCAGCAAGTGAAGAGCCAACATACAGCCAAGTGGCTTTGATATTCACCGTTGCTATGGTTACTCGACGTCAGCCACGCGGCAGCATGTAATAATTTGTATTGCGATTAGAGATGGACCAACCCGCGATTTTATTGAAGCAGTCACAAGACGTGACTGCACCAGCCGGGTCACGGTGACAAATAGCAGTGATTTTGGAGCAGTTTACCCAAAACATGTAAATGCTACATCAAAATCGCGAACGAAAAAAATGTTGTCTATCTTGCAGCCAAAGAAATTTAAATTTGATTTATCGCAGCGTCCTACTCCCGTTTTCTGCATTAATTGCGATGAATGAAGAGCAGTTAAAAAATAGATTAGTCGTATGCACTATTGTTGTGGCATTGCTTCACGAAACTTAACGGTTATAGTTATTATGCCACGCACAAGATATCAACCCGAATTTCCTTGTAATTTTAAAATTTACCTTTTTTACTTTCGTCCTTAGAGACGAAATATTTTCGTCAAAACAGTGGACCCAAAACACATCTAGGATCTATAGTGTGAGTCATTTTCCTATTCAGAGAAAAAAATATTTTCTTCCGTAGAGTGACGAAAATAAAAATTAATATGCCTGTGAAATATGCATGCACCTTCCTGAAACAGGAAAAAGTGCAAATTTGGCTATTTTCATGTGGTCGCAGGAAAAATCATTTATATTAATCTATTTTGTTTTTGTTAAGGATAAGTAAGACTTATTTTGTAACGGCAAAAATTGAACGTTACAAAAGTAGGGTGGTACTGCAGTTGACCACTCTAATCACATTAAGTTGGCTTGTCGAGCACTTTCCAGGAAATCTCAGAATTTTCATAAAAATTTAAAATTTTCGAGTGTGGCAGCATTTTGTAACTTTTTTTTAATTACAAATCTCAGCTTGCGGCGTCATTATTATAGGTAATTATTTTTTTTTTAATCATTCATTCCTTTTCTTAAATTTTCAGGTGCTGCGTCTTTTGGGTCATTTTTTGAAAGCAAACATTGATATAATATTTTTGAAATGAAACATATTTTTCTGCAAAAATTTCGCCTGCAGCGCCATTTCCGGTGACTTTTTTACAATCAAACATTATTTTTCCTAAAATTTTTGCCTGCGTGTGTTCGCTAGGTCTAGCAGGACTGTATATTTTGCTAAAAAAAAACGAAATAACACAGATTGCTTCCACGAAAAAATTTCGTGACGCCCCCTCCCGTTTTAGAAAGTTGCGACCGCCACTGGTTCTATATATAGTGAAAAATTGGTTTAATTCATAATAAGTATATTTTTGAAAATGTTAGGCTTTTTATGGAAAATCAGGTTTTTTTGTCCTGGTTGTCCTCCTTGTGTTCGTACAAAAGAGGAAACTTTTATTTGTTTTTGAAGTGATTTTCTTGGATTATGCCACTGCTGTGCATTAAAAAACCCATAAGACAAGGACAAGTGACATTTTGCAAAAATACAGCGATAGTATTTCTTGACAAGTAAAAAAAATACACCGAAAATTCCACACCAGTACATTTAAACCAATCAAAATGGGTTTTTTGACAGGTCAACATGTATTTTTGCGAAAATTTTTTTTGCTTGGGTAGGTAACCAATAGCAAATTAAATCGGAAATTTTTTGGCATAATCACGCGACAACTGCCATCCTTCAATCATGATTTTACGATAAAGTGAACATATAAAAACTTAATAAAAACGAAAAAAAAGCAATTTTCCACCACTCAGTAGTAACTCAAAGCTTATGTAAAATTAAAGAATGTAGCGTTATCTATCTGTAACCACCGCTCATAACATAACTCAAAAAATATCCGACCGATTTTGACAAAATTTGGAACTTATTTTGAGTTTGGGTTCTATAGTTGGTCCCATTCTTTTATTTAAAAATGATTAAAATCAAATCCATAGCCAGTAAAAATGGTGGGGAGTTCTCAAATATTAAAATTTCTATCAAAATAGTATGTATATGGTATCAAATGAATAGTACTTGAGCCTAAAGTTAAAAGTAATATATTTTTAACCAGTGGTGTACAATGGGGGGGGGGGGTCAAAATTATGTTTTCAATAAAATATAACTAATGTGATATCAAAAAATGAATGGCAATTGAGTCTAAACCCTGCCAAAAAAACCTCATAAAAAACACACCTTATCAGTTTTTATAAAGTTTATAAGCTTTTGTGAGGTTTAATTTTAGGATTATAAAAGTTTGTAATAATTTATGAGGTATGTCTTTGATTTTGGTAAGAATTTCAAAAAATTACAGTAGCACTGTTAATCCCCGCAAAATCCCCCAAATCACAAGAAGATCGCTGCAATTCGGAAAATTCCCCACAAACTGGCAATCCCCTGATCTCAGACTTTATTTACCGGGTGGAAGCCCAGAAAAAAACCGGAATGACTGCAGTTTTGTTATATCTTAACCGATTTTAATGAGTGTTATTTATTTATAGAACATGAAATTCGCCTTCAAAATTATAATAGAATCATACAATCAGTTTATAATGAATTGAAAAAATAACACCGTTCTGAATCCTAGTCTCTACCAAGGTGATCGACGTATCGCTCATTAAAATCGGTTAGGTAATTTAGGATTATTGCTCAAAAATTTCTGAGAAGCTCTGGTGCTCTAAATGACAATTAAAAAGATCAATTTGGTAAAATGTCCGTCTTTTGGGTAGCTAAAAAAATACGGTCACCTTATTATACAAGCATCCTCAAACCTAATTAATTCAAAACATTACATATTACTCAACATACGTAGGTATGTACCTACTTTATAAAATTTAATAAGAATGCCTACAAAAAACAAGAAGCTTATTTTTATAATTACACATACAAAATTAAAGAAAATATGCAAATTATGGATTATTCCAAGGAAACAAATTTTAATCTAGTTTGCGTCAGGTAAGAAGTACCATTTTTGAGTCAATAAAAAGAATAGGCTATATATATTCTAAAGTGCAATAAAGAGGGGAATAGCTTTTCTAACGTGATTTCTATAATATAGTAATTATTTTTGTATACATGGTGTTCATTTATAAACTTCCCACTACCGATATTTTGAGAACCAAAAGAGATATTTATATAATCTTAAAAACGTATCAAGGATTTCGAGGAAAAACTGATAATGTATTCACTGACTTGCCTTCTTACTCCTCCCCCCACGTACCTTGTAATACCTTGTTTGAAAGGGGTTTTCCTCAGTTTTAAAACGGTGTATTGCATTTCGAATTTAAACCAGTAGTTTTCGAGATATTAGCAGTTAAATTTCTGAAAATTTCAATTTCAAATTTAATTTTCTTAAAAACTAACGCATCAAATTAAAAAAAGGAGACTTTGTTGTAAAGTCCATGAGAACGCCTTTTTAAAAGGGTATTGCAAACAGGGTGTTTATTGGCCCCTTAAGCCCGCTTGACATGGAGCAATATAACTTGCAATTGTCTGCAATTTGGAGTCATTCCAAAATAATAAAGGCGCAATTACAGAGACGAACATGCTCAAACAAAACCTCGTGAAAAAGATCTAAAAATTTTTTCGTGAACATTTTTGTGAGCTTTTCTTTGAACATTTTGTTCGGGTAAATTTTTGAACAAATTATTGCTATCTATTTTGGAAACATATTTTTAAAGATGAGAATAAATAAAATTTCACATCAGTGATCAGTGATCTCAATTCTTTAAAAAAAATTGAACACCAACTTTTATTTTAAATTTTTGTGAATAAAAGCCGACGGCAAGCGAAACATTATTATTGGCTCTACTATTAGTTTTGTCACATGGATTAGGGTTACTTATAATATTTTTTTGCTCGGGGGTTTTTTGGGATTTTCTTGCGAGTTTTTTTATTTCCAAAGGTTTTTTTCCTAAATTCAGAAAACAACCCAGGAAAATTTTTCTTTTCCAAAAAAAATTTGAGTTTTTCAAATATCGGCAAAAAACTCAAAAATTGCACTTTTAAGCGGTAATCCGCGCCACACGACTATCTATCAGGAGTGGTGGGGAGGGGGATTTTTTTTCAACATATTTTTGTAACTTTGCTTTATCCTTAGCTTTGATTGTTTTTTTTTTTTAATTCCTCACACCAGATTTACCTAGTTAGTTTAAGGCCCCAAGGGTTGCTTAAAAAAGCAAAAGATTCATGAAAATGTTGAAGATATAGATATTTATTGTCAATTTAATGTAATAATCAAGGTCGATTACTGACACTGGACAAACAATATGCAAAGGGGCAACATTCCGATTCAAAAGTCTAGTCTTTTACGACAGAGTACCGAACAGACAGGTGATCCGTGCTATTACTGCTAAATTATATTTTTTAGACAAGGGTCGGGATCGTAGGGTTGTAAAAGTGGGTAATAAACGGGTATTATTTAAAACGAACGTGCGTTTGTTCATATATTTGAGATTTAATAAAATGTGTATAGGTTTTTTAATTTGACTTAATTATTAGTGTAAAAGACTAAACTAGGAAGTAAAATAAAGAGATATTATTTTAAACGTAAATTTTTATCATTACATTTTACCGGTAACAGAAGTAAATAAGTGCCAATTATTATTTTTTTTGTTCTCGTTTTTTTTACAACCCCAAAAAAGTTACAGTTATAATGGCATATCCCCTATAAAAATCAAATCAATCGAAGTTGTTTATGAGGTAAAATGTGAATTTCGGCATCAAATCGTTTTTCCGTCGGAAAGTACTTGATTAAAAATACCTTGTTTTAAAACTTAGTTTTTCATATTTCAATATATATTTTGAATTTGTAAGAAATTTCTATACCAACATTTCTTCAAACAAATTTTGCTCTAACATTCCCTCCAAAATTTTCGTGAGTTTTTTTGTACGAGATTTTGCTCTTTTCTTTGAACATTTTGCTCAAGAGGCTCGTGTAAATGTTTGTCAGCATTTCAACATCAAAGGAAAGTTTGTCTGTGTAAATGCGCCTTACAAATTTTTTATGGTCTTTTTTACTCCCTTCTTCCAAACGTCTCAATTTGTGTTGTGAAAGGGAAATATAACAAACAACACAAATTCTGACATTAAGAGGGAGAAGTAAAAAAACCCTAAAAAATTTGTGACATTATTTTAGAATGACCCTGAATTGCAGACAATTGCAAGTTATATTGCCCCATGTCAAGCGGGCTTTACTCATCCTCCGATGCAGGCCACGCCAACCGAATATTAAAATACAAGAACTGACCCCTTATGGTCTTTAAAATTAAAAAAAAAATTATATTGACATTTCCGAAATTCAACTGCTACTGGTTTTAATTAAAAATACAATGCACCGTTATAAAGCTGATGAAAAACTTTTTCACACAAGATATCACAAGTTTTTAAGAAAATGTGAATATCTCTTGGTCCTGAAAATATCGGAGGTGGGAAGTTTTCAAGTATAGAGGTATATATTTAGATATATAAAGGGTAAAAATAACACGGCGTTTCATAATAAAATGTCAATATTTAAGGAGGTTAGTTTGTTTATCATTTTAAGACAAAAAGTTCATAAAGGTACCTACGTTCGTTTTGTCCTAATTTTTTGGTTGTAGGAGACAAAGTGCACTACTACAATCGTATGCAGGTAGGGATGTATTCTTTATTTTTTATCATTTCAAAACCGTTTAAAAAACGAAAAAAGTAAGAGTATATCTTGTTTGTTAAAAAATCCTTTTTTTTTCATTGGACACATTTTAGGAAATATTCGGGCGCCACTAATTAAAACTAAAAATGATTTGATATAATACTGTGTGCAAAATGTAGCTCATAAAAAACTCACATTAAAAAGTTAAATAGTATATTGGGGAGTACGCACCTGACTGGTGGAAGTCTCATTATTATGTCAGATTTGGGACTAATTACATTCGTGAGCGGCTTTGCCGTATGGCAAAAGGTGCGTCCTGCTTTATTCGCACATTTTTTCATATAATACCGTGTGCAAAATGTAGGTCATAAAAACTCACATTAAAAAGTTAAATAGTATATTGGGGAGTACGTACCTGACTGGTGGAAATCTCATTATTATGTCAGATTTGAGACTAATGACATTCGCGAGCGGCTTTGCTGTCAGTTTGTTCCCTAGAGTGTAAAGTTGGAGATCAAAATCGCTCACCGCTAATGTCATCACTGCATGACAAAACTGATAGAAAAGTGACACAAAGATGAGATTTTGATCAAACAGTACGGGGTTTCTTTTCGGTGACTACTCCTTCTCACCCGTTTCAAGAATTCTCGCACGCGTTCAGAATGGAAACGTGAGGTATTGTCATGAAGTTGATACTTTTCGAAAAAAATCACCAAACAAACTGGGCTGTTTGAAGGGGGTAAAAAGGAGTGTGCAAGCGTTGGATTCCCTGGAACTTTTAGAATGTTGCTATTTAGTCTTATATATTATGAAGGTGTGCCGGTCCTCCGGTCAGGACAGGGCTGGCAGCATATTAAATTTAAATTCAGGGGACCATATTATACAACTAAACTCAAAACCCCGATGGTATTTGATACATTGGATTTGTCCCTAACTTCGCATGTCTTATGATCGTGTTTTGGCCCATCGGCCTGGTCCATAAGACACATAGGAAACAAAAACTACGTTGGTATTAGATACATTAAGTTTATCTCCAATTTCGGTCCTCTTACGGAGGCGTGCCCAACCTCTGATCAAGGGGAGGTTTGGCAGCATGACGGAATTTTTAAAGACGGCCTCATATGACATAATAAAAGTTAAAATAATTCTGGTATGCAATGGTGTAAGTATACGCCTGATTGAGTGCCTCTTTGGGACGGTATAGGTGCCCTTCTACCAATGAAATAATTGGCAGCATGGTGTAAATAAAATCAGTACCTCTATATGACACAAATAACGTTTAGTCTATTCTGGTATGCAATAAAGTAAGTATAACTCATTCTCTGCATTGTTTCAAGGAGGTGTGCCTGCCTTATGTAAGCAAAAAAGTTTGGCAGCATAATAAATTTGTTATGTGGAGGACCATATGACATATATATTATAAAAACGACAGTGGTATCTAATAGATTAAAATACCTTCAATTTATCGTGTCCTTAGGAATGTGTGCCGGTCCTCTACCTAGGTTAAACTTTAATAAAGGACTAAAATTCGTAATCTGGGATCCATATGACACACCCAAACAAAAAATTATTCTGGTATTTGATACATTAAGTATACCTCCAAAGCATTGACAGAAAGTTGTGCCTGCCTTCTTGTCAAAAAAAGATTCGGCAGCATAAGAAATTTTTTGAATAGAGGGTGATATGACAAATATAAAGTATAATCTGCGCTGGTATTCGATACATTAAATGTGTCTCAATTTTTCATCTGTTTGACAAGGTGTGCCTGCCCTTCTTTCCAAAGTAGAGCTGGCAGCATTATAAATTTAATATAAGAAGGACCATATTACAGAAATAAATTTGAATCTACATTGGTATTAGATCTATAAATAATATATAATATAATATTAGATCTATAAATATAAACCTCCTTCTTTTCTTCCTTTTAGGAAGCTGTGCCAGTTTCTTGTCAGAAACGGAATTGGCAGCACATCAAATTTTAATATATTACATACTTATGACACACAAAAAACAAAAATCCTTTGGGTAATACATACATAAGATTAAGTTTAACATTTGTCAGTTTTAAAATGGTGTGCCTTCGCTCTTGTCAAAAGGACACTTGGCAGCAGTATGTAATTTCTTCAAAAAAATGCAAATAAATCGTGTGCCATAAAAATTGGGCTGGTATTAAATACAGTTATTTATACCTTGTTACTTTGGCAGCATATTCAATTCCTATCGGTAATATTTAAATTAAATTTATCCAACATTTTTGGCTGGTATTAAAAACATAGGTATACTTTCCAGATGGGCCACTTTCGGAATGGTGTGCCTTGCCTTTTGACACGTGAAAATTAGGCAGCATGACATTTTCATATTTGATGGTCATATATTACATGTGTGCCACCAGACTTACCCTTATATTTGACACCATACGTTTCGCTTACTATTTGACTTGCATAGTCGTGGTGTGCCTCGCATATGACCAAAAGAAAGTTTGGCAGCATTTTTAATTTATAATTGGTGGGTCAATATGACACCCGTATAATAAAAAAATTGCTGGTACTGTATGCATTATCTTGACTGTTAAGTTATGACAGTGATTAGCTTAATTCCGGCTCCCTGACCAAATTTCGAAAAAAGTTGTAGTTGGCACACACTATAACATATCAATGTGACACTTTTTAGTTATAAACTCTTCTGGTATCTGATACATAGACCTTTGGACGTCCAGCTCCCGGTATATAAGTATCCTGACATAATGTCGGAAAAGGTGTCGTAAATTTCCTATAGTGTCAAAATAGAACACGTTCAGAAAAAAATTACAATATTTTTGTGATACTTATTCCCAAAATTACTTTCTTGACCAACCCTCGCGACTCGACATTGGCCTGTTAAAGCGGACCGACGCGACCGATAGTAGGTGTTCGAGTCGACTGATAGATGTAAATCGGAACTTACTCAGTTACCGATTATTAACCGAAGAAATAAAGTTCCATTCGAAACACTTTTGGCCCTTAATCAGCTAAAGTTGACGTCGGCATGAAGTCGACGAAAAAATACTCCCATTTTCTCTGCGCTACTTTGCGCCGTACGTTCTCCAGTGATCATAGATTTTACCAAACTACCAAATATATTCAAAAATTAACAATGCGACTTATAATTATTTTAGTAACTAATTATTTTCATCTGCTTGCGTTAGGGCTTTTTTACATGTAGGTACTGCTTTGTAAAATTTTGATAATCGAGCTTTGAAAAGTCTGACTATTGTACTCATATTAACTGGCTGTCCACAAAGGGTTTCACACCCATGCGGGTGAGATGTTTCTTTAACCGGTTGTGTCCGGTTAGTATGCTTGTGAGCAGTCCTATGCCTTCGCGGCTTCTCCCAAGTAGCCGTTTACTTCTGGGGTCGTATTTTCGAAACCACACGAAAATATTCACATACGAGTACTTCCTTCTGGGGTCTGATTTTCAAATCCATACGAAAATATCCGTATACGTATACTAAATAGTAGACAATCTTTATGTCAGTCTCTTTTTATACCGTGTGAAATGAGAGGCGAAAGATAAGCCGATATGTGTGGACCGCGTTCGAATTCGACTGGTTTAAACCAATATTGCACGAGTGGGTGGAGGGCATTCGTGTTGTTTCGCATGAAAAACCGGTTATTCTTTCACGCACTAACTATGAATCAGCATATCGGCATATCATTTGCCTCCTATTCTATACGGTATAGGAAGAGAGAAGTAGTCGCATGCGAATAATTTTGTATGGTTTTGAAACTAGGACCCCTGTTTCTATATCGTGTAGAATGAGAGTAGAAAAACGCGTCACTTCGTGATTAAAGCAACAAACTTTCCACAGTTGCTCGTTACACTCAAATAGTCGATTTGTTTGACTCGAGAAAATGTCACGATTTCCAGTGCAGGCCTCGGGAGCGGATTATATAGTAAGGGGGGCGTAATTATCAAATAAAAATTAATATTGTCAGATATGTTCAAGAGTGGTATCCATTTATCCAAATTAATCTGGAAAGATCCCAACTTTTGAAGGAAGTGCTTGATGACAATGGTTTTTGGTCTGATTTTCTTGTCTTTTTTTAAATGGAGGCCATTTTTTTTAAATAAAAAAACAATATACAAATGTGATACATCAATTCAGGGGTTTTTGGGTTCCCTGAATTCATTTATGTGATTACAAAAATTCTTAGGGGTAACATAACAGGGTGTCTACAATCCGGGAAAAATGAGAAAATGACGGGAATTGTTACCACCCGGGAATACGACGGGAATTTTATAAAAAAAAACGGGAAATCTTAAAATTTAAGTGATCAGTTCGTTTGTATTCCGACCGAAAAACTTTAATAGAAGTTAGAGATTCCCATAGCAAACCATATAAGTACAAACATCTCTGGTCAAAACTCGGGGATTACCCCTAAAGCGTAAAGTGTGACAACATGTGTTTTTTTATTACTTTTTGTCAACATTGACATTGATGAAGATTGTGGCTGGAAAATCAGAATCGGGTAAGTGTGTGCAGTATTTGTTTTTTATGCTATATGTGGATGAAAAATTTACAAAAAATATAAAAGTTTTTCTATTTCCACTCCAAATCAGGTTTTTTATTTGGGTCAAACGGGTCATGATAACTCAAATATCACTGATTGATTTTAACCAGATCTGGCATAAAAATTTTGTGGTACCCGTGGATAAAGCCATTAGTTTTTGGTGAAGGTGGGAGGTTTGTAAAGGGGTGAAATGGGGGTAAACTGTAAAAAAATCACAACTTGCAGAGCTGGCAAAACACAGTTTTCAAAATTTCAATTGAGATTTAGGGGGAGATGAAGCTAATTTTAAAAGAAAACATAACTCGAAAACCACAGCAGCTTGCGAAATGCAGTTTTCAAATTTCGGCGGATATTTTTTTAAAATTATTTTTAGGGGAGTTGCGGTTTTGATTAAAAGTGTTTATTTTATTTTTTTTGTCATAACGTCAAAGCTTTTATTTTGACATTTCTTCAATTAAATTTTTTAAAGGAAACAAAAGTAAACAAATATACTGTTATACCTTAATCAAGGTGTTTTTTTGGTTCTCCTAGGGCTAAAAACGAATTTTGTCATTGAGAAATGCAAGAGGTAGGCTGGCCCAAGCAAAAGAGAAACAGAAATTAAATTTAGCTAAGGAGAAAGAGAAAAAAAGGGCAAAGAAAAGAGCACAGGATGAACCAAGGAATTATAAATTAAGAAAAAAAGATTATGGAAGAATCAAAAAAATAAATTGCAGCTCTAAACCAAAAATTAATTGATCGTAAAAAGTAAAAAATATTTTTTTTACACAAGGCCAAGTTTTCAGTGTACTATTTATTTTAAGACATTATCATCTATGTGTTATATTTGACTTTATGTAAAACCTTTTCAGTAATTTAATTTTAAATTTTAGTAAAAGCACTGTTTTCAGCAATAAATATTGGTTTTTATTTTTTTATTTTAACCTAACAATTTTTTTTATTTTAACCTAACAATTTTTTTTATTTTAAACACTAACCAAAAAAAATTAAATACAGAAATAAAATATAAAAATTATACGGGAATTTTTTTAAATTAATGCAGGAAAGACACTCTGTATAAGGGTGCGGGAATTTAGAGCAGTTTTAAAAGTAAACGCATGAAAATAAGTTTATCTAGTTGACTAATTTAAGTGTTTTTGCTGATTTTAATTGGTAAAGGGGTATTTTATGAATCCGATTGATGCCGTTTTGGCACCCCTCAAAATGCAAAATATTTAAGATGGTGACTTAGGCGCACAAAAATTAAAAAGAAAACTAGATCAAGTACAAAAATATGAAATATCAACATGGAGGTTTTTGTATCGCGCAATTTCGCTTTTGTATTAAATGAAGTTTTTTGGGGGTAATATATTTTGTGAAATACAAAAAACCCGGAATATGTAACTCTTCTTCCTATAGTTGTTTGTACTATTTTTACATTTGTCACATGTTCATTTTGTAACCTAAATTGATCCCAATAAATTAGTCGTGAAACCATGAAACGTAGCGTTGTTTTTCCGGCAATTACTCAAATGTCTATTAATGATTTAACGGGTGTGCCGAAATTATTAAGCGATCCAGAACTTCTTCGAGTTGGATGGACTGTCAAAATTTCTGATAGCAACGAGAGTTTCAACTGATCTCCGGTCCTGGTTGACAGCGGTCCTAATTTTTGAGACGTCAAATTCACTCTTTTTTAGTCCACCATACCAATATTGTATGGGGGACTATTAAAATCGTGAAATTTTGACTTTTCTTAATTTTATCAAAAATGAATTACTAAGGGTCCAAAACACCTTAATCGACGAAAAAAAAAGTCTTCTGTCGGACTGTTGTCTGTCTATATACACGATAACTCAAGAACGCCTTTATCGATTTGAACCAAATTTGGAACAAAAATCCTGTATCGGCTGACCATAAACTGATAACTTTTGGGTAGGATGGTGGGGAGTTGAAGGGGGGAAAAAGCGGATAAAATATTTAAAAAAATTGTAACTTTGGAACAAAAGCAAGAAGCAATATAGGGTTTTCAGACTTAAGTTTCCATGAATATAGACTACAAATTTTGTTATAAGTCCAAATTCGTGGGAGCTTTAGATTCAGATTTAGGTTTCCGTAAATATTACCCAAAAATTTTGTTATAAGGTTCACATCTTTCAAATGTACAGTTTTTGAGATATTTTCATTTCCTTTCAACATAAAATAATTGATTGTATGTTGGACTATGCGTGGTTTCTAGCACCAATTTTTATTATATTAAAAGTAAAAGAGATTGATAGTATAGTACTGTATTATAATTATGAGTTTTTTTCATCTTCTATAATTGAAGGAGTTTATAACAGACATGTTTCCAGGTTGCATTTGTGAAATTATATAAATTGTTGTTAACTTCAAAGCGAACGCATTCAACCTTCAAGATCTAACTTAATAAATATAACCATTTCAGCTGACCACGATATTATATTATAAGGTTATGGCCGCCGATATAATAAACGAAACAGTACCAAATGATAATAATATTGCGACTTTCAGTGCAGCACTCGGATATTTCTGTCCTTTGCGGTTTTAGGTAAAAACAAGAGACAGAGATATCTCATTGTTGCACTAACTGTCTCAAAAGAATACGCTATCTGTTTGAGGCAGGCCCGAACACTGTGGCAGGGGCGTACGTATCGTCACTGCCATTTAAAATAAATGAATAAGTTGAAGAATTACAAAATTATAAAAAAATATTATTTGCAAGCCGTTATTTTGAATTTGGTTAGTTGATGTGTTGTTGAGTTCTCAAATAATACTATACATTTTAATACTGAATTGGGTTAGTTCATGTTTTATTGAGTTCTCAAATAAAATGATAATATTATGAATAATAACTTGTTTAATTTTTGACCTTTCCTCCTTTTTGCAGAAAAATATTTGTACTTATTTAAGATGATTCCGTACAGGTGTAAAACACGGAGCAAAACTAAGCCGTTCCGATAAACTTAATCAAAAAATGCTTAAAATAAATTTTGTGGAAAATTAATTTTTTGACATTTAAAGTTTTAAGAAAAAATTTCGCTATAAAAATCATGAACTTTCCAATTAATTTTAATGAATTTAAAAGATATTCTACTCGAAACATTTTTTCTTAGAATTGTTTCTAGTTTTCAGCCTTCTGCCTATCCTTTCCATGCATTTAGCGTTCGCCACTTGTTGACTACGACTTCATCTTAACCAAATATTTTTTTAAAAATTGAAACAAAAATAAAATCAGATCCCAGCATGATCAACAGATAATATGATGATGATGATGATGATTAAACACATAAAAAACTATTACCTACTGTAATATAAATATTTTTTGAGTAGCAATACATTGAAAGTTAAAAAAACGCCTTTTCTTAAATAAGTTGAAAATGGACGTTCCCCTTTTTCCCGTATACCCTTCATGTATTAATATTTACATTTACTAAAGTAACACTCGTGGCATATCGGACAAAGCGTTTTTGTTTCTCACTTCACTACGACCAGGCCTCCAATGTCTAATGGAGAATCCAGACACCTACAGACCTGTTTCATCCTTATTAGGAATCATCAGGGAGTCATAGGATTGTACCTTGCAGTTGAAGCTACACAGTGACCATGCACACCTCTCGACTTTAAAACAAAAAGTTTGTAATCCGTGGGGACAAAGTAACTGTGTGCGCCGATAAATAAACCTTTTGTCGTTATTTTGAATATTCACTATACCCTTACGATGCAACATCCAGTCTGGGAGTGGGGTGTAAGTACTGACGCCAGCAAGAGCCAGGACCCCCAGAGCAAATCGTATTCTGGAAATCCTGGCCAAACCAAAAGTGCTAGAGTGCTGAAATTTTGTACACATCCTAATTATGTGACTCCCAATTGCGCCACAGAGCCCAATGTGCCAAATCTTAATTTTGGAATAATTTTTTTTAAACAAAGTTTTTTCTAAAAAAGCTCTGTAGCGCATTTGGAAGTGAAATTCTCATTTGGCTATGATTGCCATAAAACGAAATTGCTATTTTGCACAATATGGCAACCACTGTTTAAGTTATCTGAAACACTAAATTTAGATTTTATTTTCTAGATGTAAAACTTCAATTTTTAAGCGAATTTCTTATTTCAAAGTCACTTGGTTTGTCTACACTTTTATTTCAACCATAAATAAAAAGAAATAAAACCCAGATTATCAGTTTACTTAACATGATAGTGGCTAGAAACTTTGTGAAAAAAGAATCCTTATTTCTAAAGATTTCACCAATGTGGCAGATATTTTCAGTGCGACTTTGTCAGTGTCAGTGGCCCTGGTTCCCAACTAGCAATTTGTCGACGTCTCAACGTTGTGCACCGCGTGCCAACGTTGCGTCGCAACGTTTACTTTTACTCAAACACCACCCACTTTTGCACCAATTTGGTGAATGATTTTTTGATTGAGTCAACGTTGCGATCGTGACTACAGTTGAAGTAATAGTTCAATGGGTTTTGGAGTACAATTATTTGTTCAAAATACTATTCATTACGTAAAATGATAATTACACTATTCGACTGCAAATTAAACTATTTCTAACACCATCATATTATTAAAATAAAATGATATTCTATGTCATATATCATGTTTTGCATCATCATAACATGCGAACCAATGCCAAAATATATAAACAGACGGTAGTTTACTGTCAAATGTATAGTTCGTAGCTCTAAAAAACAAGTGCGCCCTCGATTCAGATGATTTTATGAAATTAAAAAAAAAATCATGATTTAAAAATCGCTTCGAAAATCCTCTAAAGATGTTGCTTAGGATTCCTAAGAACAAAATACGGATTTTTATATGCAAAAAGATCGTAGTTTATTGTAGAAAAAAGCAAAAAAATAATTTTTATTGTTTGTTTACAAATTAGCATACAATAGTTTTAACAATCAATCATGGCGGCACTTATTAGTTTCTATGACAACCAAAGGAGTCCCGTGTCTCGACTGCTTTAACTACTTAACTGTGTTTTGAACGGATCCCCTAACTTAAAAGACGCGAACACGCCTCAATTTTTACCCAATCGAAATTGCTCCACAGTTTGGCTTTCTGCTTCTCACCTAATTTCCATCCTTGTTGTTTACACAGGACCTTCCTCTTTTTTTCCGCCACACTGGGGAATCACCTTCAATGACAGCTGTCACATGTCAAAATAACGAAGAATATTTATACCATTTGTTCCTTTTCATAGTGAAAAATGTTCAAACAAAACTAATAGAAACTTTACAAAACACTTGTTAGTTACTTTTACTGAATTAATTGACGTTTGTATGACAGACAGCAGTGCTCCAAAATTGGTTTGTTGAAAACATAACAGAAAAATTGGTTAGATGAAAACAGGCACGCCCGCGTCTCGAACAAACCGGCCAGAAAACGTGGAGTAAATTGATCAATTTTTGGTTTAGCACACACCGGTTTGTAGTCGGGGCCTTCACAACTAAGGAATTACTGTTAGTACAATAGACGGTCATAAATAGTTGTGATGGCGACTGAAGTTGTGATAAACGTTTAGGCGTCGTATAATAGTCGACCGTTGCCATCATAACTATTCTTTATCTGTAAAACAACGTTTAAAATTAGTGCAATTCTAATTTTTACAACTTACACAACTAAAAATTGCTAGTTGGGTTGATGACTTAACAGAATATGGTTATAAATAAATTAACCTAAATGAATTTTTCAAACAAACGTTGCCATTTTGTGATTGTGCTATATAGTGGGGTTCCCTTCTCTTAATGGTGAAAACTGGTTAACTGATACTAGCAGATGTGAAATTGATTGATATCTCCATCCTGAACCTTTTTCAGAAAAACTCCATCTGTAATAGATTTTTTTAGAAAATAATTTATATCTAGAGGTACTATAAAATTTAAGGGGATAATTTAGGTGCAAAGGAAGATTAAGGAACTTATTAAAATACCTTTTTTAACAGAGTTTCCTCCATTTTATTCAGCATGGCATCAATAACAGTAGTGGTAGTAATTTCACTGTTTGAAGTTCCAAAACTTTTGTATTCCTTTTCTTCAGAGGAAGGAAGTTCGTAGAGGCAATTAAGACGAAAATTAACCTTTAGGCTTCCTTTTTTATTTCTTAATGCACTTCACTTTTGGAGCAAAAGTTCTTTTACAATCTTCCAAAAAACTCCGAGGATCTATGTGTGAAAAATTTATGATAAGTCCAGTTACAATGCGAGATTTAAATACAGAAACGATGACTTTTCTTTGTACAGGATGGTCCAAATTCGAGAAGCCTCTATAGCTTTGGGCTTTTGCAGCATCGTTAGCCCAAAACTAATATACATGTTACAGGCTCCATTTTCAAGAGAAGTCGAAAACTGAAAACCGCATTGCGATATGTCAAAGCGTTTCTGAGCTACAGGGTGATTCTCAAAAATGTGCGATTTTAAAGGCCTTCCACAACTTTTTTATTTGTAAAGATAGAGATTTTCATTAAAAACATTTTTTGAAGATTTTTTAAAGACAAATCTACCTGTTTCACCGATTTTCTCTTAAAGCCTTTAGTTCCCGAGATATCACACAAAGTTATATTTCTTTAAATGGGATACTCCCAATTTTTCTAAAAAATCGGTTTTCTAATAAAATTTCCTGTCGAACGATGTGCCATACACCTATTTTTATTAAATAGTTTAAAAGATATTTGCATATTTTGATACTTAGCATAGTAGGCGCTGTATGTGTAAATAAAATTTTATTGTTTTTTTTTTCATACAAAATCAAGTTGGCTACGACACGAGGGGGCACAGCAACCTCGAACTTTAACTTCTAGTTTACTATAATTACCAACCCTAAAATAATAAACAAAAATAAAATTATTAAAAGTTCTTATTTAAAATTTTTATTAATTAAACTATGTAACACCTAAAATCTACATCTAACAATTTTGTTTAATTCCAAAACAAATGCTCAAATTGACGGCCGTTTTCTTGTAAGCATATCCTACATCTTCTCTTGACGCTAAGTTCTACCGCACGAAGCTGCGTGAATGCAGTACGAAGTGCCTCTTCCAATTCCCTTCTAGTAGTTGCGCGATTGCGAAATACAAGGTCTTTGACTCTCCCCCACAAAAAAGAAGTCGCAAGGGGTCAGGTCTGGAGACCTGGGGGTCAATATATGGGACTTTTATTTCCGATCCAGTTTTCGGCAAACACAATATTTAGCAAATTAGTAATGTCTCGTGCATTGTGAGGAGGTGCACCGTCATGTTAAAAGTATAGCTCATTATTTTGCTGAAGTGGCAAATTGTCGATAACGGAATCACCTGCTCTTCTAAAATGTGTTGGTATCTTTCGGCATTTCCATCAAAATTATATGGCCCAATAATTTGTCCTCTGTAGATGCCTACCCATACCTTAAAACTGAAACTTCCCTGATTCGCTTGTTCCACCATAATATGGGGATTTGGCCGTTTCCAGTAATAGCAGTTATATCTGGTATATATTCCATCACTAGAAATCGTTGCCTCATCCGTCCAAATAACTTTTCTGGCCAAATCGGCGTCTTCTTGGCTTTTATTTAGGAACCACCTGCAAAATGCACGTCTTGGAGCAAAATCTCATTGCTGTAATTGGTGCACCCGTCGGGGTCGATAGGGCCTAAACTTGTGTTTTTTAAGCACCCGAACGGCATTGTTGCGTGGAATTTCAGTGTTTCCCTCCATGGAAGTATTCGGGTTAATTTCTATTTCTCCTAGAACCGTTAGTTCTGCCAACTCTCTATCTCTGGCTAGGCTTCTATACGTCCTAGGCCGCGGTTTTTTAAAGGATCCATATTCTTGTAGATGACGTTTTAACTTTAAAAATATTTTTGAGCTAGGTTGCCTTCTTTCCGGATATCTCCAAAAATATAGATTTAACGCCGTCTGTCGATTTTCGTTACTTTCAATATAACATTTTATCATGTACTTTACATGTAGTTTTCAAACATTTTTATATCATGACGAAGACGCCACTTTTGACACTTATGCTCGTTTATCATGGCAATTGTTTTTATTTGATCATAGCTACCTAGATAGATACCCTAAAACTGCATAGGTCAGAGTTAAACACAGCCTACTATGGTAATTATTAAAAATTGCAGATATCTGTTTAACTACTTAATAAAAATAGGTGTTTGACACATCGTTTAACAGGAAGTTTTATTAAAAAACTAATTTAAAAAAAAAATCCATTTTAAAAAAATGTAAATTTGTGTTATATCTCGTGAACTAAAGGCTTTAAGACAAAATCGGTGAAACAGGTAGATTTGTCCTTAAAAAATCTTCAATTTTTTTTTAATGAAAATCTCTATCTTTACAAATAAAAAAGTTGTAGAGGGTTTTTAGAAACGCACATTTTTGAGAATCACCCTATAGTTTTTGAATTCTCTTGAAAATCGAGCCCGTAACATGTATATTAGTTTTGGGCTAACTATGCTGCAAAAGCCCAAAGTTATAGAGGCCCCTCGAATTTGGACCGCCCTGTACAGCGTTTCTTGAGGAGGAATCTTATCTTCACCGTAACCCCTAATAGAATAGTTAATACCAGAGATTTTCTGTTTAGTTCGCCAAATATAACTTTTTAGGAAATAAATAATAAATTCGATTTTGAGTTTTTCACCAACACTAATATTTGGAGTATTAAGTTTTTTAGTGCACTGTCTTTTTTCCAAAAATAATAAAAACTGTTCGTATTCCTCGAGGGGTGAGGTCTTATTATAAATTTCCAGTACCTGATTTATAATGTTATCCATGTTTTAATTAATTTTTTATGAATTTGAAACAGTTAGCGGGGTAAGCACTGCCAGGTATTCCTTTGTTTCCTATGAAAATTACACTGCAACCTTCACGGGAAAGCAAATCATCACAAACGGAATCGTTCAATACTTGAGTAAGTGTTTTTGGTAAAAACAAAAAAATGATGAAATGATGTTTTAATTTTTTTTAAAGAAAGCACTTTATGGGGTACCCCCACTCCCATATCTTTAACCTCGATCTTGGGTTTTATGTTGCATCCTGTAATTTAATTTATTTTTTCCATATTTTTTTTATTTCGAACAGGGCGGATACTGGAACTAAACTGAATGGTAGTCGTTTAAATCTTAGAAAAACAGGATGTTTATTGCTTTTGCAGTTAATTTTATATTCCCACACCTTCCGGTAATTACGGGGAATTGAAAACGGACAAAAATTTATGAAAAGTTCCTTACTACAGTAACATCATTTTACTTTCCAATACCTCTCATAATGGGCCTTATCCATATGGTAGTGACACGAGGTGAACAGAAATCGTTCTGGTTCAGCATTATCACTCCACCCCTCTGTTCTGAAACAGAAGTCGCAATAAATTTGGCCGTTTCCGTCTTAATTATCTTTAATGTAAAACTCCACAATGCATATATTTTGCAAGTCATTAATATTGCGTACCTCTATATATTGTTCCGAAAAATGTATAATACTAGAACATCCACTGAAGTAAGTGCTATTCTGACTAATTATGCTGGTTTTCCACGTTATGTTCAATACATAAACTTGAACTGAAACCTATTGTCGGTATACTAGAATAATAATGCCTCTCCTTGCCTTTTCCTGACTCACTTCTCTACCTTATTATTCCTCCGAAGTGGACGAGACGCGCTAAAACAAAATAACATACCATAAACACCTATTTATTTAGAAAATTTAAGATAAAAAAATAAATTTTAAAAAAATCGAAGAAAATACTGAGTTTTTATATATTCCTTTAATTAACAGTAGATAACTTATACCACTTTCAATTTTCAAACCCGGTTTGGCCGGGACAGTCCCGATTTTTAATCATTTGTCCCGGGGAAAAAATCCGTCCCGGATAGTCCCGATTTTTTAGCAAAAGGTTCGGTTCGCCCCGGTTTTGATACCACTGTATTTTGTAACTCACTGCAATTAAAAAAACGGATGTTCTCTGCCATCTATAAATTTGAATTGCAACCTTACTTAAATTATTTTTCGGCTCCGGTGCACTATCCGGACACTAAAACGGGACGTTTTTTGAAGACGATTCTTTTTGAAAACGGTAACTTACCGGTTTTTAAATTTATTTAGGAGCGGAAAAATGAAAAAAAACTAAAATGCACACATAACCAACAAAACTAGGGTCATACTGGCTATTGGGCCATTTTTCAGAAATGCAAGGATGCCAAATCTCAGGTACCAACAGGATTTTTTTTTGGGAAAGAAATCAGGTAGGGTTAGTTTTGGTTGGTTGGGTTGGTTATTATTTGTTTTTTTTATAAATTTGTAGGGGAGCCAAAAGAAATCAGGTTAGGCTCTGGGTTGGGTTGGGTCGGTTTGGTTGTTGTAGAGGAGCCAAAAAGTTAATATTTTTGTTCCTTTTCCTAATTTTCATTATTTTCTGGAAATGTGGCAACATAGTGAAAATATCAGGGCATAGATATTGGCAGGTATTGTTTTGATCAAGTAAAAAGAAGAAGAAGCATTCAAAATTAAGTAAAGAGTGAGGTTAGGGCGCTCATTTTTTATGATTTTTTTTTAAATTTATTTTCTCAAAAATTACTGGATAACCCGCAATTTTTTTTTAAAAAAACACTATTTAGGGGGCCTATTTTAAGCACAAATTTTTTTTAGAAAAATCGTGTGTCCGGCCCCTTATTTTTCTTTAATTTATTTTGGAAAATACATCTTAATATTATTAGGGGTGCATATAAGAAAAAATACATGATATAGGTACAATACATTGAATGGCCGGACTGTCCCGGTTTTGCCCCTTTAGGAGTTGGTCACCTTACCTCTCTTGCTTTATGAATATTAGAGGGGGAGTATTTCACCACAATGGCATCTATTGGCAATGAGAATATGACGCACGGCAATCTGTGCATTATAAATACCTTAAACACTCCTGTATGGGGTGATTCACCATATTTTTCCCACTACATAGCTCATTTATTATTAGAGATACAAAAATAGTTTAAATACAAAAGTTGATTAGTTCTTCACAAATTTTAAGAAAATTCATTAAAAATTTTCAATATGTCAAATTTAGACTTAGACATCAACTTTCTTATTTTAAATTGAACACCCTGTATATTTTTTAAAATTTCGGTAGATCTTGTAGGGCTTATCTTTAGCAGTTTTCGAGTGGGCTTAAGGGCGATGTGTTAGCCAAGGGAAAAGAGTCTAGGTGGTTCTTTGTTCAACACATTGCTCTTAAGTCAACGTTTTTCTTGAAAAATATACAGGATGTTCCATTTGAAGTAAGAAAGTTGATGTCGAAATTTGACATTTTGAAAATTTTGGTTAAATTTTCTTAAAATTTGTGAAAAACTAAGCAACTTTTGTATTATTTTTTTTTCTATCTTTAAGAATAAATGAGTTATGTAGTTGGGAAAATATGGTGAATCACCATGTACCACTAAGTGCCAAACCCACGCAAAAATTAAAAGTGCACCTCCTTGATTGGTCGGCTCAATAGGGATACAGATGCAAATTCCGATACCATTGATAATTGGCTTTTTCTCCCTATTTAAAGAATTTATGCATAAAATTGTAATGATTGTGGATTAAAAATAAAATAATGCACATAATTTACGAATCCACATTTATTTTATTTTATCCTTAAACGAACAAAATTTCCTAGAAAAACCAATATGTAATAAATAAATAAATGTTACTATAAACAAAAACTTATACTACACTTATATTTATATCCTAACATGAAGACAGGAATGGAAACCATACGAATAATATTTGTCGTCTTGGTCATACCAAAGATAGAGGAAAATTCTTTCATAAATTGTTTTAATTATTTATTAAGAGGAGGTTTTCCATACCACAGTAAATTGCAACAGGGAAAATTTTATTTAGAATCTCTTTGATTGTGAATCAAAACAATAAGGTTTGCTTCAGTTGCGTTATATAAAAATTTCTTGGCCAAAAATTTAGAAACTTAGTACTTCCTTCTTTTTGTTATAAGATAAGATAAAGATTTATTCAGCATCTTTTTTCCTGGATGTTTTGGCCACTTTCCAGTCACAGGCACCCCGTAACCAAGCCTTAGTAGCATCTTCAACGACAGAATGAGAAAAAGTTGGTTGACTTCTTAAAGGATTTTTTACAGAATCTAAAAAAGTTTAAATTGTGGTAAGTATAGCTGTAAATTATTTTTTTTGGATAAACCAGTATTTTGTTTTTAGAAAAAGTAGCCCTTTTTGCTTAAAAAGTGACAAAATATCGGTTTCTCAAAAAAAAAACTTTTATCTAGTTGTTTTATTGGCAAATTTACGTTAAAATAAAAAAATAGTACCATAGACGAGTTTTTTCAAATTAATTTAAAAAAAGATTTTTAAGATATTAACTAAAGACAGCTCGGTTTTACAAGAAATTTAAGAGTCATCATTCTCTGGGTCAGCAAGAGAAATTTCAGTGTTAGAAAATGACTTGGACGTAGACTGAATTGATGAATCTTTAGATGGCTCGATCCAACACTTCAAGTAAAAAGCCAGTTAACTCTTTTTTGATATAGTATCCTTTAGCCTACTATAGAGGCCATAGTGACACCAAACTGAGAGAAAATTCATGTTTTATCTGTCAATTTGGTTATAAAAATGGCGGCAACAGTAGGCTAAATGACACTGAAGTCTGAACACAGGTAGGAGTTAACTGGCTTTTTAGTTGAGAAAGGTTTTGCTCGATTACAAAAGACATTTGTAAATTATCAGTGTCAGTATCGCTTAAGCATTGTAGATCATGATGTGACCTTTGATTTTCTTGTAAAGTGGCGTCTAGATCACGATTTAATGCTGGGTTCATACAGGCAAATCAAAATAAAAATTAAAAAAATAATTAAAATTAAAATAAAAGTTAAATGAGCTTATGTGTAGACATTTATACAGCATAAATAAAAAGATGAGTAACTTTTAACATTTATTTTTATCTTAAAACGGATTTGAGCATGCCCCTTTGACGCACATAACCTCACTTTCATTTGTTTTTGTAATTTAAATGGGGGTTTTTTGCATTTTTTGGTTTGTTTTTAACAGATATTATTAAGGAAAACAGCATGATGGAGTTTAGTTTAATTATTTCAACTATTGGTGTCATTCACTTTTGTATACATGTGCAGAAGCTGTGTGCTGATCGGTTCAAAGTTATTATTTTTTATTTTAATTTTTATATGCCTGTATAAACCCAGCAAAAATGACGATTTTTGGTGGCTTTACTGGTAGTTCTGAACATTTTTAAGTCCACTCTAGGCCATAAGTTAAGGAGCTACAACCTTAATCTATGACTTTATTTAAGAACAAAAGAATACGAGTACTTACGCAGTATCGGCTTCCACATCCATGGTGACTTGAAACTCAAACTAAATTTAAGCCAATTTTAAAAGAAAACTTGCAAAACACAAAAAATAAACCACCAAAAGGAACCCACATACGAAGAATCCGCAGAATATTATTAAAATAGCGTCGGCAAGTACGTCAAGTTGTCAACCGCACGACAGATGTCAATCGCGCGGGAAATTTAAAAAATGCGGCGTTCAAAAGACACGATATCCGGCAATGCGTTTGATCGGACCGGAAAGGTGGTTTTTAAGGAACGATTGCGTTTCACTTGGTATGTAAAACACGTTTTTCCGTTATTGGCAAAATAACATAAATTTGCCAATACATCAGCACTAGTAAATAATCATTGGCAAAATAGCGCAATTTTGTCAATAATACTACTGTAGTAAATAACCAATGGCATTCACTTGCCAATATTGCCAATAAAGCAAATACACCTTACCACCTTTCACTGTTTGTGAGGTTGTCTATAAATTCCCATTCTGTCAACACATAAAGTAGTTCTTTCTTTGGAATACTACGTGCAATATAAAAAAATGAATTTGTGTGAGTTTTGTGGGAAAACTTACACGTGCCGATAATTTTAAGAGGCATCAGCGCACATCATATAAAAGTTCATTAGTTAAAACCGCCGATAGCCCTCCGGCAAAAAGACAACAACTAAATAAAAATATTACAAACAGTGGAAATCCGCCTACAAATGCAAATGGTTTGTTCTCAACATCAACCGCTTGTGACCAAAATGTGCAAAAAGTATTGTGTCCCAACATGTAATGTTAGTGTACAAAAACGATTTATGAGAGCGCATTGTAGAATCCAACAACACCGAAATAATGCATGTGTTCCAGTATCGGACGGTGTCAGTTTAATTAAAAGTGCTTAATTTGGAAACAAAATTGCTAATTATAGGATTCATGCTGAAACTACAAGCAAAATTTTAAAAAAACAAAAAATTCGACGCTGCCAATTGTAATTTATAGCATCAACCCAATTTTATCTACTTGGTGACGGGGTTAACGCCGCAGGAGATGCCGGGTTCAAGCTCCGGGTCTGGCGGGTAGTCTACTTGGACTTTTTCTTATAAAATTACAGAATTTTGTAAGATTAAGGTAAAACGCAGTATGAAGTGGAATAGGACGAGTTAGCTAGAAGGCAGGCTAATTCGTTTACATTCCTTACTACAGTACCAGCATTTTACTTTCCAATACCTCTCATAATGGGCCTTATCCATATGGTAGTGACACGAGGTGAACAGAAATCGTTCTGTTTCAGCATTATCACTCCACCCCTCTGTTCTGAAACAGAAGTGGCAATAAATTTGGCCGTTTCCGTCTTCGGCAAAATTATCTTTAATGTAAAACTCCACAATGCATATATTTTGCAAGTCATTATTATTGCGTACCTCTATATTTTGTTCCGAAAAATTTATAATACTAGAACATCCACTGAAGTAAGCGCTATTCTGACTAATTATGCTGCTTTGCCACGTTATGTTCAATACATTGAACTTGAACTGAAACCTATTGCCAGTATACTAGAATAAAAATGCCTCTCCTTGCCTTTTCCTAACTCACTTCTCTACCTTATTATTCCTCCGAAGTGGACGAGACGCGCTAAAACAAAATAACATACCATAAACACCTATTTATTTTGAAAATTTAAGATAAAAAAATAAATTAAAAAAAATCGAAGAAAAAAATTAGTTTTTATATATTCCTTTAATTAACAGTAGAGAACTTATACCACTTTCAAATATACTTTATTATACGGAGGCGTCAATGCACCCCTCTCTTAAGGTGACCAACCGTCCCGGTTTGGCCGGGACAGTCCCGATTTTTAATCATTTGTCCCGGGGGAAAAATCCGTCCCGGATAGTCCCGATTTTTTAGCAAAAGGTTCGGTTCGCCCCGGTTTTGATACCACTGTATTTTGTAACTCACTGCAATTAAAAAAGCGGATGTTCTCTGCCATCTATAAATTTGAATTGCAACCTTACTTAAATTATTTTTCGGCTCCGGTGCACTATCCGGACACTAAAACGAGACGTTTTTTGAAGACGATTCTTTTTGAAAACGGTAATTTACCGGTTTTTAAATTAATTTAGAAGCGGAAAAATTAAAAAAAAAACTTTTTTAATTAAAAAGACATTTTTCATGTAAAATGCACACATAACCAACTAGGGTCATACTGGCTATTGGGCCATTTTTCAGAAATGCAAGGATGCCAAATCTCAGGTACTAGCAGGATTTTTTTTTTGGGAAGAAATCAGGTTAGGCTCTGGGTTTGGTTGAGCCGGGTTGGTTGGGTAGGGTTAGTTTGGGTTGGTTGGGTTGGTTATTATTTGTTTTTTTATAAATTTGTAGGGGCGCCAAAAGAAATCAGGTTAGGCTCTGGGTTGGGTTGGGCCGGTTTGGTTGTTGTAGAGGAGCCAAAAAGTTAATATTTTTGTTCCTTTTCCTAATTTTCATTATTTTCTGGAAATGTGGCAACATAGTAAAAATATCAGGGCATGGATATTGGCAGGTATTGTTTTGATCAAGTAAAAAGAAGAAGAAGCATTCAAAATTAAGTAAAGAGTGAGGTTAGGGCGCTCTTTTTTTTATGTTTTTTTTATTTATTTTCTCAAAAAATACTGGATAACCCGCATTTTTTTTTAAAAAAACACTATTTAGGAGGCATATTTTAAGCACAAATTTTTTTTCGAAATATCGTGTGTCCGGATAGTGCACCAGCCCCTTATTTTTCTTTAATAAGTATTTTCGAAAATACATCTTAATATTATTAGAGGTGCATATAAGAAAAAATACATGATATAGGTACAATACATTGAATGGCAGGACTGTCCCGGTTTTGCACCTTTAGGAGTTGGTCACCTTACCTCTCTTGCTTTATGAACATTGGAGGGGGAGTATTTGTCTATAAATTCCCATTCTGTCAGCACATAAAGTAGTTCTTTCTTTGGAATACTACGTGCAATATAAAAAAAATGAATTTGTGTAAGTTTTGTGGGAAAACTGACACGTGCCGATAATTTTAAGAGGCATCAGCGCACATCATATAAAAGTTCATTAGTTAAAACCGCCTATAGCCCTCCGGCTAAAAGACAACAATTAAATAAAAATATTACAAACAGTGGAAATCCGCCTACAAATGCAAATGGTTTGCCCTCAATATCAACCGCTTGTGACCAAAATGTGCAAAAAGTATTGTGTCCTAACATGTAATTTTAGTGTACAAAAACAATTTATGAGAGCGCATTGTAGAACCTACCAACACCGAAATAATGCGTGTGTTCCAGTATCGGACGGTGTCAGTTTAATTAAAAGTGCTTAATTTGGAAAAAAATTGCTAATTATAGGATTTATGCTGAAACTACAAGCAAAATTTTAAAAAACACAAAAAATTCGACCTTCGAAAAAATTTTATCTACTTGGTGTCGGGGTTAACGCCGCGACTTTCAAGCAGGAGATGCCGGGTTTAAGCTCCGGGTCTGGCGGGTAGTCTACTTGGACTTTTTCTTATAAAATTACAAAATTTTGTAAGATTAAGGTAAAACGCAGTATGAAGTGGAATAGGACGAGTTAGCTAGAAGGCAGGCTAATTCGTTTACATTCCGTCCCTCGGAGAGGACGTTAAGATGACGGTCCCGTGTGATCCATATATTAGTAATTGAGCACGTTAAAGATCCCTAGCCCCAACAAAGGGGTTTAGGCTAAATTAAATCCTTCGAGGAAAAGAAAACTGCCTTCCTAGGGGGTGCTCATCAGACCGGTCTGTATTGGGTTAGATGCCAAGAAAGGTTGGATTGCGGTGGTATAGATTTATTGCCAAATCATAAATGCGCCGCAGATGAAAATTTTAAGAAAAATTATAATAAGAATACCATTTAATTATTACACGTTTTAAATTCCTGATAATTAAACTAAAATTATAACAATTAATGACGTCATAGCACCGCAGGCAAATTTTTTAAAATTTAGGACCCCCCCAGGCTACGCCACTGGGTTAGGTATACCGATACCGATGCGTTGATTTAAGTGTCATATATTATAAGGGTAAAACTACTCAAATTCCCATAACTTCATCAATATTTACGATTCTACTTTAATATTAAGTCAAAAATGTGTTATATCATTTTGACATCAAATTTTGGGCAAATAAACAATTTTAATGTAAAGAACACACGTTTCTCATTAAAAAATTAAAAGATATGTACGATTTTATTTTCATAAAATGATTCCAGTTCATTTCAAATTGTTAAAAATCGCGAAAGCCTCCAATAAAAAAAAATCACGATAAAATTTAAACCTATACTTTATTACGAAAAATAGTTCATGGGCTAAATTTATTTAAATAAATTTTAAAAAACAAAAACCAGAGCGCGAGATTTTAAAACTACAATAAAATAAAATGATAAAAGTAACTAAGTACTTCACTTAATAACCAGCACTAATAAACCAAGATAAGTATAATCACCGGCATACTTTAAGCCACCACTATTGATGCACCGAACTGACGACCTGTTCATCTCGCGATTTGTAACTAAATAAACGCTCACAAAAATTATTATGTACAAATGAGTCCCCACGTTAAAAACAATCTGCGTAATCTCGCATTCCAATGTCTTCAAATTAGGGCAAAAATTATATTTCGCTGAATTAAAACCAAAGCAGGTCACTAGCTCAAAGTTGGTCACGAGATTCTTGCCTTTTCTTATTAAAACGTCTGATACACCAACATTCCTTCTATAGAAAGGGGCCCGTATTCCAAATTGGGGACCGTTTGACCCAGAAAAACAAAACCCCGTGATTTTAAAGATATTCCAAAATGCTTACGAAAAATCAAGCCTGACGTTAGTAAAAATTTGATATAAAACAGCAAATTGGAACCAGAGAAAGGCAGTTTAAAAACAACCAGCAAATTAGTTAAAAGGTTCAACCTAGTGTTTCAAAAGTAATTGTTACAAGAACTAAGTCGTGAATAAGTTAGTTAGTAGCGAAAAATGTTGGTGGCTCTCGGACTAGTGAAATCCCAAACTGTCTAGCATGTAAGTGTTTTAAAAACTGAAAGCTCTTAGGAACTCTGATATACAGTTGAACAATAACCAGGTATTTTGTTTTTAAACGAATTATCGTATGATTTCGAGGTATTGACACTGTTGGACAGGTATTACGAATTTCTGTAGTGCTAAACCGTAATAATTACACAACACGGTACAGTATCTGTGTTTAACCATTGATTGTTTAAATATAATGGGACATTAATATGAAATCAAGTTGCTTAATTCCAAGTTACCGCCCGCCCGAAACCTTAGATTAGGCACACTAGAACACTCATACCCAACCTATTTAAAAGTTGAGGCGTCTCCTCCAGACCTCAGAGTTTACCGCTCGAACTCTGGATAAGGCCCTAGGAGTCGTTCTTCACATTGGTGTCAGAAGTGGGATTTTGGTTTTCGGTTGGCAGGAATTTTTTTTTTCCGAAAAGTTCTAGGTCTCCTCAGACAGTGCATAATCCCAGGGAAAAATGGCGGACGAGACCGTAACACAGACTATCATCCATGTACCTCAGCAGTTAGTAATTGGAATTGAAGCTATACCCACCTACGACGGACAAGGCAGTATAGAGGACTTTTTGGCATTCATAGAAGAGACAGTAACGCTTGGAAATTGGTCAGAGCAACAAAAGGTTAGTGTCACAAGACTAAAGCTCAGGTTTAAAGCAAAACAATATATAGATTTCGAGCCATCCTTAAAATGAAGTACAACCTCATGGAATGATTTAAAGAAGGCCTTACGTCAACAGTTTGTCAAACAACATGTAAGAGGTTCGGCAATGAAAAATGTTATCGAGTGCCGTCAGCGATCTGGAGAAACTTGCCGACAATTTTTAACCAGGTTAAAACTGTTAGCTAATCTTACCGTCTCTAGTACTCAGGCAGGCCAGCAACACATTCAAAATAAACTACAAGAAGACATTGCTCCCCAGTTTTCATTAGGACTGCTAATGCCTATTAAGCAACGAGTTTTATCTAGCAATCCTCAAACCTTGGACAGTGCCTTAGAGATTGCGGAGATTGCAGAAAAATTTAATGTGCAACAAAGATTAGTGGATATTCAAGGCAACACGATACCTACGCGAGGACAGGTATTGTGTTCAGTAATATTTGAAAAGGACGTCGAAGTATCCCATAAGTTTATGTTAATAGACTCGGATAGCTTTGGAGCTGATTTGCTGTTAGGATTAGACTTC
Source organism: Oxystoma pomonae (assembly GCA_963921995.1). Lineage (NCBI taxonomy): Eukaryota > Metazoa > Arthropoda > Insecta > Coleoptera > Brentidae > Oxystoma > Oxystoma pomonae. The sequence continues at coordinate 85,144,301 of OY998164.1, read as the reverse complement.
CTACACAAATATGGGGTAAAGATTGATTGGGGCGATGGCGTGATGTACGCGTTTGAAAAGGAATACCTTTGTTTAATGAAAAAAGAAGTAGTCAAGATGAGGCTTGTTGCATAAGTAATACTAAGCAGTTAGAGGTAGTAAAGCGACAGTTACTTGATATCCAAGAAGATGTAAAACTACAGATACTTGGGATCAAGGAAGAAGCGAGACAACAGTGGATTAAAATTAAAAATGAGTTGGAGAAGATTTCGCTGTCAAAAGATAAAGTGTTTAGTTCGAGAATTCAGTTACAGCCAATAACTGAAGACTCTAGTGTTAGGATAGTTGGCTGCTGTCCTACACACCCTACCACCCAGATGATTGAACACGGAACTCAGACGACAGGAGAAAGGAAGACTGCAGCTTCCAAGAAAATTTGCTCCACTCAGAAGACAGTTAAGACATCGGAGAGTTGTACAGAAGTGACTGACCGCCCAGAAGCTAGCAATAAGAAAGAGAGTAGGGGGAAAGAATATGAGGAAAAGGGATTTTCAGTGTACTTAAAGGAAGATTTATGTATTCCACCTCATAGTCATGCACTCTGTTCAGCCACTGTAAGTAGAAATTCAAAAGCCTCGGCCGAGCAACTAGTTTTAGAACCAGTTTGGAATACCCCAAGGGGTCTACTTGTGGCCAGAGTACTATGTAGGAATACAGACAGGGTACCGCTACAGTTAACAAACATTACAGGAACTGAGTTAATAGTTCCCAGGAAGATGATAATAGCAAAAGCTTTTGAAGCAGAACAGGAATCTATGGAACTTCCTGCAGATGACCAAATAATAAGACAAGTTCAAACTGAAGATATAAAAGAGATTTTAACCCAGTTAAAACTTAACGACATTCACAATACGGACGAAAAGAAAGTACGGGATTTGGTCTTAGAATATATAGATATATTCCGAGCCCCAAATCAGAAACTAACTTGTACAAGTGAAGTGACCCATAAAATTATAACAGAAGAAGTACCACCAATTTGCCAACGACCTTACAGAGTTCCTTATGCTAGACAGGATATAATGAGAAAGGAAATACAGAAACTGTTGGACGATGGAATCATCGTGGAGAGTGAAAGTCCGTGGAGTTTTCCAGCACTGCTTGTGGAAAAGAAGAGACATCCTGGAGAAGATGTTCAGTACCGCTTGTGCATAGACTATCGAAAACTTAATGAAGTGACTCGTACTGACTACTTTTTATTACCTTTAATCCAATTTACCATTGACAAGTTAGCTGGTGCCAGTTTATTTTTTACCATGGACTTAGCCTCGGGATATTTCCAAGTACCGTTAGAAGCGAAAAGCCAAGAGAAAAGAGCTTTTTCCACTCCAGATAATCATTATCAATTTACTAGAATGAGCATGGGACTAAAGAATGCTCCAGCTACTTACAGTCGCATGATGAATCATATCTTTTCCAAGATTCCATTTGGACAAGTTCTGATTTACCTTGACGATTTGATTGTATATAGTCCGAATGACGTTAATATCCATATTTCACGACTTCGGCAAGTCTTCCAAAAGATGCGAGAAAGTAACTTAAAGTTTAAACCTACAAAATGCCATTTTTTACGAAAAGAAATAGAGTATTTGGGACATTTAGTTCGAGAAGGCGAGTTTTCTCCTCATCCAGCTAAAACGGAAGTAATTAGAAATTACCCAGTACCTACGATAGTACGAGAGATCCGTGCGTATCTTGGACTATGCTCTTTCTACAGAAAATTTGTAAATAACTTTGCCAAGATCAGTCAGCCACTAAAAAAAGATGTGCCATTTATATGGACATCGGTTGAACAAGAAGCATTTGACATTTTTAAAGAAGCACTTATCATACCACCAGTGCTAAAGTATCCCGATTTTACCAAACAATTTATTGTAAACACAGATGCCAGTGGCACAGCTATTGCTTCAATTCTCACCCAAAAACATGAAGGAATTGAACACCCAGTATACTACTCAAGCCGAACTCTAAATGCAGCCGAGAGACGATATAATACCATTGAACGGAAAATGCTTGCTATAGTAGAAGCAGTGAAAAAGTATAGAGTGTATCTTACAGGCCAACATTTTGTTATCCTTACCGACCACCGTCCTCTGAAATATCTTTTAAATCTGAAAGATCCCTCCAGTCGGTTAAGTCGATGGGCCATGCAATTGATGGAATATTCATTTACTATTGAATACCGAGAAGGCCGCATGAATCAAAACGTAGACAGTTTAACAAGACTACGAGAAAGCTCCAAACGGGAAAACCATACGTCAGAAGGAAAATTAATTGCTGCTGTGGAACAACTAAAAGTATTGCCTATGCCTACTGCTGTTTGGAGTAAAGCTGATTTTAAAAGATTTCAACTTGAGGATATAGAAATTGCAGCTCAGCGAGAAACGCTTGATGACAATGATGACCAGTTCTACCTAGATCAGGACGAAATTTTGCATAAGAAAATTCGTAACAACGAACGCAATGACCAGATTGTTGCGCCTAAAATTATACAACCGGAACTAGTACGAATGTATCATTCGACCATCTATTCTGCTCATCCAGGCCAAAAACAAACACTGGAAAGTTTACGTCAGGATTTTTATTGGCGAACTATGCAAAAGGACGTTAAACAATTTGTAGAAAAATGTCATTCATGCAATCTGCATAAAACACATCCTCAACTACCAGTAAAATTACAAAAGATGCCAGTGCCAGCAAAAGTTTGGGGCAGAATATCATTGGATTTAGTAGGACCCTTAAATCAAACTCAACAGGGCAATAAATATTTACTCACCTGTATTGATCATTTAACTAGATATCCGGAATGCATACCTATTCCCGACATTAAGGCGGAAACTGTAGCAAGAGCTTTTGTAGAAAACATTATAACAAGATTTGGCATCCCGCGTCAAATTCTAACAGACATTGGCTCCCAGTTTGTAGGAAAATTGTTTACTGAAGTCAGTAAAATCTTAGGAGTAGAAAGATTGAGAACAACGCCGTATCACCCAGCTACAAATGCGTTATTGGAAAGGTTTCATAAAACATTAAAAACTATGATAAGCCATTTTGTCAACGATTTCATGAATAGTTGGGATGAAATACTTCCTTATGCCTTAATGGCCTATAGAAACCAAGTTAATACCGCCACTCAAGACACTCCGTTTTTCTTAATGTTTGGCAGAGATATGGAACTACCAATACACCTAACAACCAAAGATGACCGGGTACGCTACGACCTAGATGAGAATTATGCAAGCGAGATGATTGCTAGGTTAAAAATTGCCCACGATAAAGCTAAAAAGAGTATTGAAGAAAGCGTTGACTACCGATGTAATCGGCTCAATCGACGAAAAACTAGAAAGGAGTTAAAAGTTGGAGACTTAGTTTACCTGTATACGCCAGCTATTCCAGGAACACGAAAACGTTTAGCTACAAAATTTTATAGTAAATGGTCAGGACCATACCGTATTATAAAACAAAGCAGTCCAGTTAATTTTACGATAAAGAAGCTTAGTGGTGGAAAAGAGAGATTGGTACATGCAGAACGACTTAAGCTCTACAGTTCCAACGAGATACCGGTGGACCAACTATCTCACGGATCTCGACCAGAAGAACCCGATGAATTAGAAAATAATGCAGAAGATGATGATGGAGTACAAGATCGAATAGATGAATTCTTAGAGCATAGAAATCGCAACCCTATAGTAATAAATGAAGAAATGGAGGATAATGAGAACCATGCTTCTAGCGAGGAAAGTTTGTATTCCGCACTTTCAAGCGAAAATGACAACGAGAGTACAGACGACGAGCCTAAACAACATAGATGAACTAGAACTAGGGATATCAAGTTGCCTGCGCGATTTCGCGACTATCAAATGTAAATTAAACCAGGGAGCCACCAGAAAGTTAGAATAAAATTTAGAATTAAAGTTATGTTATTGTTGTAGATATATATAACGGAATTATGGGTGCATCTAGTCATTATTCAAGTAGTGTTAAAAGGAAGACTAACCTTAATTGCATATGATTGCAGAAATCCTTCAACCAATATAACGTCTATTTCATTGAGAGACGTTGGAGTTTGTCCAGATCCCGATGACGGATACATAGAAAGATCCATCTATGTGCAGGCAATTGAAAAGAACCGATATCTGTACTTACACGTTAAATCGTGTTTCCTACAAGTAACCAGATTAATATCACATTGTGGTGCATTTTCGCATGCATCTACTGTAGAAGACGGTTGTGGCACATTTTTACATCAAGTAGGTGCGGAAGAATGTCAAAAAATCCACAACTACAAAGAATATCGAGGATTCGGTAAAGTTTTCTCAAATTTGAAACCAAACTCAACCACTACAATATCCATAACGTTGGCGGGCTCTATAGACGATAAAGGTAATTGTGAAGGTACTGAATACATTGAAAACAGCAAGAAATGGAAGCAAGTAGTAGTTACTGCGGAAGTAAAAATAATACTGCAAGACTACATAGGTAAAGCTAGTTTAGAGTCGAACGAAATCCGTTTATCCAACGGGGTATCCTGCTCTTATAATTTAGGCTATTGTTTAGACTACACCATAGGAGAAAGCACTTGGGAGAAATTCAAGCCCCAGGATTGCGATTAGTATAGTATTCTGTACGAGGGCCCTGCCTCACTGATTCAAGAAAAGGCTATAATGACTCATAAATATGTAGTCATTGAAGACAGAGCAAAGATATTTGCCATACAGCTACAAAAGAAAACTGTAGTTTGCGGTATAGTCTTATGGGAAAGCGAGCACCCTAGATTACAAATTATAGAGAAAACAGACTCAAAGCAACTTACACCATGGTCAATAAAGGGGGGTTACCACAGAGACGCCGATTTAATAACGTATGTAAATACCAAGTTTCTATATGTTGAGCAATCTTTTAAGAGAAGTTTAAACAACATGTTCCCTGAAACAATTCATCGCAGGTGCATGTTGCACAGGGAAATTTTAAAGAATAGATTAATAATGGCCACCATAGCTCCTAATTTAGTAGCTACGTTACTAAAAGACACTCTTGGGTGGGCAGCTAGAATGATGGGTGAGACATTGTATAACATGAAATGTTTTCCGATTGTGGTCGACGTACGCAGAGAAAATAACTGTTATGTAGAACTACCAGTCACAGCATACAACCGAAGTTATTTCGTTTCACCTATTACCAAAATTTGAACCGAGCATGGAGAACAAGTAGACTGTAATTCCATAATACCACCATCTTATTATCTAGACAATAAATGGATAAGTTTTGATCCATTTCCGGTGCTAGGACGAACCCCTCATCAGCTCAGACCAGATACAGAGGAACCATTTACTTTTAGCCCTATAAAGAGTCTAGGATCAGGCGGTATTTATACCAACGATGAAATTGAAAAAGCTCAAACTGCAATGATTTTTCAAATAGAACCTCCAGCATTAAACAATATCCTGTTACGAAAAATTAGCGGCTAAGCCGTAAATCCCCAGGGCTTTACTACCTTATCGTTATTTGATGCAGAAGAACTGGAAAAGTTAGCAGATTCTACCATCAGAAAATTATATGGAATTTTCGAAATGCTAGGAAAATTTACATCCAGTATGCTAGGCGTCTATGTCATCTATAGAGTAATTAAATTTATACTGGAATCATTTTTAAATGCTCTAGCATTGCACAAAATGGGCGGTTGTAATTTCCACTTATTGGCATCGTTTTGGGACACGTTGACATTATTCATTTTACAGCGCAACCAGCAACAATCGCAAAACTCGTCTTCAGAAAAGACCTACCGACCAAACTCAGAAACTTTATGCAGTGAATTTAGAATAGAAAGTGACACGCCGCCGAAATCTCAAGGAATTCTGAAACACGTTGTCAACAAACCATCGAAATCTCAAGGAATTCTGAAACACGTTGTCAACAAACCATCTACTTCGCCATATGTAACTTTTCAACAGAAATTAAAAGAAATTCCCCCTGTAACTTGGAGCCTATATGAGAAACATGACTTGCCTACCTCACCAAAGAAATAATTTTATAACGTGCGTAATACTGTTAGCGCCACCTAAATTTTACTTGAAATATTTACAGGCCGCAACGAACACACCTATCCAAAGACATCGATTGCCATACGCAGCTCGCTAACTTACAGCTGACCCGCTTAAGTAGGAGTACCAGCCATAATACAAATAAAATAATATCTATTATTGCGATTAAATACATATAACCCGATACCTAGACTAATAAAATTTCTTCAAAGAAATCTAAAGCATAGGAGCATGACCAAGTGTGACCTAAAACGGGAAGAAAAGTGCTGAATTGTTATTTTAAAGAGGCTCGATATCCAGAATTTGTTTACATTTTAAAAAATTCGAGCTAATAGCCGCAGTCAATAGAACCTTAGTGAAATCCCAGATTTAGTAGGACTATATGACGTGACAATTATTAGAAAAGAGTAAAAGAGACGAAATGAGAACCCAATTCACTTAGAGTAGTTAAGAGACATTTTAAAATAGAGCAAGGAGTAGGGTATACGATCAACAACCTCTGGTCATTTAATAAAAACTTGCCTCATTTCTAATCCTTAATCAGTGGGGGCTAGTTATTAAAGACGATTTTTTTTAAAAAACAAAATCCAAACCAAGTTAAATAGTTGAACCAAAAATATTTTTAAAACTATACTGTGAGTGCTGGTAAAGAAAAAAAAACAAAACAAAATAAAAACTAGTGTAATTAAAAAAAAAACGAACGATAAAGATGATTTGGATAACTACGATTCTATATTATGTGCGGTGTATCCAAGAACTACCAGTGAAGGAGCTGGTATATCGTTTGGCCCTTTACCATTTGTGGGAACTGACCACAAACTATGCCAATCCAGAGTACCGGGTGCCCCAGTACGAGGCCACCCTAGCGATTTTGGCCACATGGAGAATGGTCATTCACCTGGAATATACAATGTTGCGCTACCAGCTACATGGAGGGCCACAGGTCCAGCTTCCTCCATGTCAGTGCGCGCTGTGCGTACCACCCCAGGTGAATCTTTTCACCCCAAGACACTATTGGGCCACCTGGGCACATTTAATAAATTTTTTTACTTGTGCTTGCCCTATATGTATATTTACCATGCCTTGCGAGCACATGCATACGACCTCAGGCACTGCTTCAGCCAGCAGCGCTAGTTTCCCCAAGACCAGCCCCAGTTCCACCGCAAGGAAACCCACCGCCACCACGACACCATTTGCCACCCCTTGTTCCGATGCCCCACAGAAACCAGCAGTTACCAGCAATACGGCCAGTATTACGAAACTTATTAATTCGGCCCAACAACCCATTGGATCGAAACCGATACGTCATTGCCCAAGAACCTGGCAATGCCTTGAGATTTCGAATTCGCAGACGCCGCCCAGAATCACCGGACAGTGGCGTGGACGAACCAAGAATCCCCGAACCAGAAAGAGAGGAGTAATTGAAGTATTCTTATAGTAATAATCTTTCAGTTTTTTTGTATATACATTATACTTATACAAGTTTTTTTTTTAGATAGGTTCTTATTATGAACAATTTTCATTATTAACCATTTTTTTTATATATTATTTTTTTTATATATTTACTTATACCATATTTATACCTATATATTTTTAACCATACTATATCCATTTACTTATTTTATTATATACAAAATTTTATTCAATTTAAGTTTTCTGTTTTAGCAGTAAGCAATCCTTACCTTTTGAGTCATAAAAATAATGCACTAGGCCCTAACGAATAAAATAGTGGCCACTGGCAAATTTATTGGGCTTTAATATTAAAACAAACATCCTCGAAAGATATTGTTAAGAATAGCCTTACGGCATTCCATTAATTATTTCAAAATGACCTACAACGAGGCATAAATATCATTTAAAAGAACAAAAATCCATCTATATATAAAAGAAAAGGAGAATACTGTGAAGGTACGTTTTTTTCTGAACATTAAAACTGTCGGGTATTTTGATTATTAAAGTATTAATTAAAAAAAAAATATATAGAAATACAACCATCAATAAAATAGTTGAACACGCACCAAACCTACCCTAAAGAAGCCAAAATTAAAAATATCCTTAAAATTATATAATTATTTTTAGAACTACGCTCTTAATAAGTATATTTAAAACTAAGAAATAAACCACAATCGTCCGAATTATCGTATAATTGCCATTGTAGTCTGTCCGTGGATATATAACCTGTAAAAATTAAAAAGCAAACGGTCATCAAATTTTAAAAACTCCGCTTGTGACATATCAAACAGAAGGTATTCATTTATAAACCACAACAATTGAATTTTAAAAGTAGTAGATTTAGGCGAAAATCTCTGTTATTATATTCACGTTAAAAAACGAAATTTCACAGCTGACTGCACCTTCTAAAAAAACCTACAAGTGTGCCTAACCCAAGAGGGTATTAGATTTCATAATTTACGACTAAATAAAGATCTTCCGAGAACTTTATTTGAACCGAAATAGGGAGGAATGTAAAGAACACGCGTTTCCCATCAAAAAATTAAAAGATATGTACCATTTTATTTTCATAAAATGATTCCAGTTCATTGCAAATTGTTAAAAATCGCGAAAGCCTCCAATAAAAAAAAATCACGCTAAAATTTAAACCTATACTTTATTACGAAAAATAGTTCATGGGCTAAATTTATTTAAATAAATTTTAAAAAACAAAAACCAGAGCGCGAGATTTTAAAACTACAATAAAATAAAATGATAAAAGTAACTAAGTACTTACAACCCTGGCTACTAAACTTCACTTAATAACCAGCACTAATAAACCAAGATAAGTATAATCACCGGCATACTTTAAGCCACCACTATTGATGCACCGAACTGACGACATTTCGCGATTTGTAACGAAATAAACGCTCACAAAAATTATTCTGTACAAATGAGTCCCCACGTTAGAAACAATCATATTTTTATCATAGTTTTAAGGATAAAAATTGTACTTTTAGTGAATAAGTTAGTTAGTAGCGAAAAATGTTGGTGGCTCTCGGACTAGTGAAATCCCAAACTGTCTAGCATGTAAGTGTTTTAAAAACTGAAAGCTCTTAGGAACTCTGATATACAGTTGAACAATGACCAGGTATTTTGTTTTTAAACGAATTATCGTATGATTTCGAGGTATTGACACTGATGAACAGGTATTACGAATTTCTGTAGTGCTAAACCGTAAATATTAGATACTGTACTGTGTTTAACCATTGATTGTTTAAATATAATGGGACATTAATATGAAATCAAGTTGCTTAATTCCAAGTTACCACCCGCCCGAAACCTTAGATTAGGCACACTAGAACACTCATGCCCAACCTATTTAAAAGTTGAGGCGTCTCCTCCAGACCTCAGAGTTTTCCGCTCGAACTCTGGATAAGGCCCTAGGAGTCGTTCTTCACATTAATTTTGTTAACAATTAAGCTCAGGTTCACCCCTGTTCAATTATGGTCAGATTTTTACTTCAAATTAAGTTTTTTTTTATTATTTGTACTTAACCTCCCCCCCCCCCCGAAGTCAATTCCTGGGTTCTTTACTGCTGCGATGACATTTGACAATATTGACATTTTTATTTTTATATTGTGAATGTGAATGAGTAGTGCCAAAAGTAAAATTGTTTGTTGTCGGCTTTATAGAATCATTTAAGTGTTAAAAAAATAACTCCTTAGGTAGTGTTTTTTTAATAAGAGCTAAAAATGACAAAAAACTGTATTTTGCGGGTACCAATATGGTATGGGGACTATTAAAATCGTGAAATTTTTACTTTTCTTAATTTTATCAAAAATGAGTTACTAAGGTTCCAAAACACCTTAATCGACCAAAAAAAAGTCTGTCGGGCTGTTGTCTGTCTGTATACAGAACTGAAGAACGCCTTAATCGATTTTAACGAAATTTGGTACAAAAATCCTTTATCGACTGACCATGAACTGATTAACTTTTGGCTAGGGTGGTGGGGTGGTTAAAGGGGGAAAAGGGGGATAAAATATTTTAAAAAATTGGTGCTAGAAAATTTACGAAAACCAAAATTTGAAAACCGCATATCAATAGCTGCTTCACTTCTACAGTTATGATTTTTTTTTAAATATATTTCAACGTTTTTTTAAATAACTCGAAAACTAAAGCTCCCACGAATTTGGACTTTATAACAAAATTTGTAGTCCATATTCATGGAAACTTAAATCTGAAAACCGTATATCGCTACTTGCATTTGTTCCAAAGTTACAATTTTTTACAATATTTTATCCCCCTTTTCCCCCCTTCAACCCCCCATCACCCTACCCAAAAGTTAATCAGTTTATGGTGAGCCGATGGAGGATTTTTGTACCAAATTTCGTTAAAATCGATTAAGGCGTTCTTGAGTTATAGTGTATACAGACAGACAACAGACAACTTTTTTTTTCGTCGATTAAGGTGTTTTGGAACCTTAGTAACTCATTTTTGATAAAATTAAGAAAAGTAAAAATTTCACGATTTTAATAGTCCCCATACCATATTGGTACCCGCAAAATACAGTTTTTTGTCATTTTTAGCTCTTATTAAAAAAAAAACACTACCTAAGGAGTTATTTTTTAACACTTAAATGATTCTATAGAGCCGACAACAAACAATTTTACTTTTGGCACTACTCATTCACATTCACAGTATAAAAATAAAAATGTCAAAATGTAATTTTTGATAAAATTAAGTTAAGTCAAAATTTCCATACCAAATTGGTATAATGGGGCCGATTCTTAGACAAAACGACGAAATTTCGGCGCGTCAAAATTTCCGACGTTTCAAAAGATATTGAGGTATTTCACAGCAGTAATAAATTACCTGAGATATATGTAGCTTAATTTTCATTCCTTGTACTTGATTACACATATTTTCATCGAGCACAAATGACTTTAGTGCAACTTTAAGAGGTTTAATAAAGATTTTCAAATGAAAACATTTTGACTCGCCATTTTCTAGACAGTTTGTGATAACAAATGTCATCTATTTGGGGTATGTTCCTGCAGTCTCCAAATTGTCGATTGCTTTTTAATTAAGATAGGTGTTATAAATAGTTTACTGCCCATACAAAAATTAGAAAAAAAGCTAAGTGATGCTAGAGATGATTAAATACTTGAATTTGTGATTTACTAGAATTTTTATGAATGAAATTTGCGTAATATTTTGAGCCCACGAGAAGCCGGTCGGATTTTTGAACGGTATCATGACGATTTTCGGCCCTTTCCGGTGTTGCCATATTTTGTTCGTAGAGGTTTAAACTGGCAGAATTTTGGAATCTAGTAGGCCGTTTTCGTCAAATATTTTGTCGTTTATTTTTGGCGACAAAGTTTCGACGCGACGTTTTGTTGGGTAATGGGAATTCATGCAAGTTTATAACGAGTAAATAACTATGACCTAATAGCTTCTCAAATCTTTCTCTTAAATGCATTGAAAAGCAAATAGCTTAATTTCAAGCTACACCTTCACCTGATATTTTTTAAGCACAAAACTAGTAGCTATTCTAGGTATCAGAGAGCAAGCAAATTTAGGTTTTTATTTAAATTTTAAGTAAATCTCAAAATTGTTTTGTTTTGGAATTAGAATAAAAAAATTAGGGAGGAAGTTTGAACCATGCATAAAAATTGGGTAAATTAGTTAAGCAAATGCCAATGCAGGACTTTTGGACGGTGGACATTTAAGCGCTGACCATTTGGGCACCACCAAAGGAAAAATTTAGAATGTTATCAATATTTCACCGCGTTGGTAGATTCGCTTTATTTTTCTTTATTTTAATGCGTAAGGTTCAAAAAAATAATAAGGTTGGGTTGGTTGCTTCCAAAATTTTTCTTTTGCCGGTGCCCAAATGTCCGGAGTCAAAATTATACAAAATTTCGCACGGTAAATGATATTCATAGGTACTTTTTTACCCCTTTTCTTATTATTATTCTTGTGTTGTTTTAGTCTTTTAAAATTCTATTACCAAAGATGCACAAAGAAAAGATATATTTAAACTTTGATTTTTACCTACTTTTGCTTGAATGTTTTCAAAATTTACGTCAATGATTTTTAAGTGGCAAAAATGTTACTTTATTAATAAATTATTTGGGTGAAAATAATAATTAAGTTAAAAAAACACAATATTGATTTAGTTTATTTTATTTATTGCCAACTATTTACATATATTTTTATTAAAATTTAGAAGTAAATTTACTTTAAGTTACATTTTGATGGTCATCAATTGCTTGCATATTTGCTGAACAGCTTGGGCACCGCTAATCTGAAACAAAAAAAAAGAAATGGTGTTAAATTTTAGGGTTTAAACCTTACAGAAATTTAACTTTCTTAACTTATAATCCATTTAAGTTTTACGAAAGAATTAACCATTTCACCAATTTTTTTGACTACCTGCTATATTAATTTTTTTTAATGGTGCAGGGACCAATTTATTAACCTTCTACTTTTTAAAATTTCTTTTACACATATTAAAAGTGCTACTATTTAAATTTAAAAAAGTAAAAATGTGTACTTTGATTTCAAAATAAAACTTTCGCCATGCTGGTTTAAAGAAATTATGTAACCGGTAGTCAAACAAATTGTCAATATGGAATATTGATATGCCTATCCACGTGTTTTTAAAAATTTTATCGTGTGTGGTGTAGTTAACCACGGGTCAAACGAAAGTTACTGTAGTCATTAGTGATCAATTGGTCAGTAAGTAATTAACGTAAAAATCGGACTATAGAATAACATTTTTGATTTGTATCTTCTACACTATACTACTACGCAAATGAGTAGGTAGGCTTGGTTGAAAGTGGTTAAAACTCACTTTTATTAAAAGCATAAAAAAATGACGACTTGCAAAATATAAGATGATGCTTTAAACTTTAACTAAACACTAAAAATGCGTTGGCAATTTTTTGTTGCACCCTATATATTTTTTTTGCAAAATTAAAGTTCTGTTATGTATATAGTTGGCTCCGAGATATATGGACGTCGCAAAACAATCTTCATTATCACTATCGGTTAGCTTCTATAATACCTATTATGAAGAAAATAATCCCGAAAGCAAAAAATGGTCTGCAGTAATAAATACAACTTGCATGTCATGCAGAATGCTTAACGAAAAGTCCAATCCTGGTCATGAATATTTTGTTTGCACCGGGCATCCCCCCAATGTTGCTTTCCAGTTGCTTGCTGTTGGGAAATATGAAGGTTCAGTTGAGAAATTTAAGTACATTTTACAAAACATTTTGTATTTCTAATTTCTTCAAACAACAATAAAAAAAATCTCAAAGTTTCAGGTTATTTGGGAATCGCTTTTATTATTAGTTAGGAAAATGGCTTTTATCCCTCCCTCCTCCCAATCAAATGCCTTCAGATCTTCGGTGTTTGTTTGTCCGCCCTAACTACTGAGGATTAAGTGATTTTTGATTTTCATATATCTCGTTGCCAACTATAAATATTTTTGTCGATATTTTTTTACTCACCCTGTATATTACAAAGTCAAAGCCTCATTCTTTTTTAAATTATGTGATTTTCTCAAGATTTTTTTTTAACAAAATACCGATATAACTGTGGAGAAATAAATCAGCTTTTATTATCTAGTTGTTTTTTTTTTAAATCGATTTTTTTTATTTAAAACATTATATCTCAGCCGGCAATTTTTTTAAAAAGCGAGCTTCATTTTTTTTGCGATATAAAATTAGCACCAAATTGCTCCAATTAGCTATACTTACAGTTTGGAGTAAAAAAATCAGGAGATGGGCTGTTATAGCTTCATGGCCGCTATTATTTTACGAATTTAGTTTTTAAAATGATAAAAAAAATAAATGATTTAATTTCTATAGAAAATATTGCAAAAAACAGTAGTTGAATAATATTATACTTCACTAACAGTAAATAAGACTTTATCTTTTTGGTTAAAAAAAATATACAAACACCTTCATTGTCAAAACGTCATGAAGTGTGAGAGGGTTGTTTTTGCCCGGCAAGTATCATTTTCCTCTTAACACTGCAGCAATTATTCCACTTTTTCAAATTTATCCAGTATTTGCAAGAAAAAAATCGGATAAAATCAACGGTAGATAATAAATTTCCAACGAGCATTCAAACGTCTTGTGTACAAATGTAAAAAAATAAAAACTAAAAATTTCATAAAAGTAAGGGAGCAAAAAAAAATATGGTTATCAAGTTTCTCAACTGAAAAAATTAGTTTGGGAGCTTCAGATATTTTTTAGAAAATTCATTCACTTTTCCCTAACAGCGTGTTTATGCACTTTAGAGATTAAAAGTAGCTTTTTATTTACTGTTCTTAAGGAGTAAAGTGGGGTATTTAATCCCCGGAATTAAATTTTTACTGTATTTTCTGTAGACTAAATTTTTACTTTATTTCCCAGGCATTAAATTTTACTACTATAAATCATTAAATTATTATTATAGATTAAATTTTTACACAGTTGTTCTAGAGAGGGGTTTTAAGTAAAAAGTAAAATCACATTTTTGGATTAATATCGTCAAAATCACTGAGAAATCAATAAACTGTAAATAAGAATGTGCAAACGTCAAACTGCTATCGTTTTTTATTTGCTCTTAAAATATCCTTAAAATTGATAATAAACACAATAGAGATATCTTTTTAGTTTCCAAGATATGGGCCTTCAAAAACTTAACTTTTGACATTTTGAAAGCTAATATCTCAAAAATTAGAGAAAGAGAATTTTAGCGTGAATTCAAATATGAAGTCAAAATAGGTGGTTGCTCTTTAACGTTCTCAGAATATTTTACAAAAATAGCCCTCCAGAAAAGGGCTACATAGGGGATTTTACTTTTCACGGTAAATGGTAGTTGGCGATGTATCGAAAACAAAAAATCTATGTTTTAAAGATTATATATTTTTTTTCTTAAAACCCCTCTCTAGACAAACCGTGTTTACTTTGCTTCTCGGGGATTAAATTTTTGCTTTATTTCCCAGGGATTAAATTTTTACTTTATTTCTCCGGGATTATATTTTACTACTAGACATCTTTTCCAAAGCATAAAATAGTGTGTACACCTCAGGACTCAGGAATTGGTTTTTAATCCCTCGACAAATTAAATTACACATTTTTTAATTGGGGCACAGTTTTGCTTGGCCAAAAACTAAAATTTCAATCAAAATATTGATGTTAAAACTTCCAAATCAGTTACATCAACCGAAAAGAATCTAAATAAGAAAATATCAAAAGATCTTGGAAGGACAAAACGAAATTTCAAAACCGGACGAGTGTCCCACAAGGAACACACAAAAGTTCAAAGTGAAAAGGGAAACAATTAAACGATGTGTCGCCCGGGGTGACCAGCGTGGGCCCGTTAGTGGATTCACTAGTCACCCTCAATCCAGACATCATTTAACATCATCGCACACTCTGACTTCCAACTGTGAAACACTCACAAATAGGCATCGTTCCGCATTGTATTTATTATAAGTCGCCTGATACGGGTTCGTCCTGGCGTGTTAATCCTTCCAATAGGAATATGCTCCTAAGACAATTAAAACATGAAGTTAAAACTTCCAAATCAGTTACATCAACCGAAAATAATCTAAAAAAGAAAAGATCAAAAGATCTTGGGAGGAAAGAACGAAATTTCAAAATTGGACGAGTGTCCCACAAGGAACACACAAAAGTCCAAAGCGAAAAGGGAAACAATTAAACGATGTTTCGCCCGGGGTGACCAGCGTGTGCCCGTAAGTGGATTCACTAGTCACCCTCAATCCAGACATCATTTTTCACAGTTGGAAGTCAGAGTGTGCGATGGTGTTAAATGATGTCTGGATTGAGGGTGACTAGTGAATTCACTGACGGGCCCACGCTGGTCACCCCGGGTGAAACATCGTTTAATTGTTTCCCTTTTCGCTTTGGACTTTGGTGTTTTCCTTGTGGGACACTCGTCCAATTTTGAAATTTCGTTCTTTCCTCCCAAGATCTTTTGATCTTTTCTTTTTTAGATTCTTTTCGGTTGATGTAACTGATTTGGAAGTTTTAACTTCTTGTTTTAACTGTCTTAGGAGCATATTCCTATTGGAAAGATTAACACGCCAGGACGAATCCGTATCAGGGGGGCTATTCCAGTGGCTCATACCGATATCGTTACGTAGCGAATTCGTTATCGCGGCAACACCGCGGTTTGTTTTTTTGTTTCACAATGGCCGCGGCCGTGTCAATTCAACTTTGACAACTAAACTCGCACAAAAATATAAGTTTTGATTTGATTGAGAAAAAGTAACATGATTTCTTCTGCGATGGTTGCAGACATCGGGAAACAAAATACTTTTTATAATTCCTGCTGCCTAGTTTCTCCTGTGATCTTGTGTTCTCCAACCACCCAAATGGAAGACGAAAATAAGTTCACACCATATTTGGAGCCCACAAAGAACGGCACAGTAAGTAAAACTAGCTTTTGTTATGGGGAAATATTTGTTTTACTTATCCCAAACTTGTACATCACTGCTATTTTAAGCTGGGTTTATATTTTATACTCTTCTGTAAAGGGAATCGCAAGCCCTTATGATAGAATATAGATAAGCATGGCCCAACTAGTTGAGTTTATCACCCACTTAAATTAAAGTCAGACTTGGCAAGAATCTGATACATTGAGATAGTTTATTTAAAATGAAAACTACTGACTTAGATTCTTGCAGTTCACCAAAGAAAAAATAACTACTTAAAGTTGTGATCAGATTTTGGATAAGTACTATTTTGATAAAACTTAAAGTGTATACTTCTTTTTAGGTATAACATGCTAGGGTATGTGAACCACAACTCGGGCCACAAATTAACTATGGATAGATTCAAGTAAGACACAGACCAACCTTCCAAGGCACTAAATGAACCTAGACAAAGATTCGATGTTCAATAGACATAGTGAAACTAACTTTCAGAAGAAACTGATGCAATATACATGTATGCTAAATGTTATTTGTTCTCCCATTAGAAAATAATAAGATAACTTTTAATGAATTAAAAAGTTGTGTAAAATATAGTACAGAAATAAAATTTTATTATTTAATTCTGTTAGGCCACATTTGTTTAAATCAAAAAATTTAAATGTCACTTAAGTGATAGTTATAGAACATTGGACCTATTGTAACTACGATTTTAGAACTTTTTCAAAAAAATTCGCAGTTTTTTTGGGGGAGTCATCGAAAAAGTGTGGGCCACTATATATTATTTTAAGTCATTGCAAACTTTTTAAAATAAGGCAGAGTTTTTTTTCAAGAGCCTTTAGATTGGTTTGGTGGGGTAAGATAAGTACAGTATTAAGTTATTTCAAGCTCTGATTGCTATAAAAAAGAATTGATGAAGATGTTTTAAAAAATTGGACTGATGTGATTTAATATTTACCTAAATGATATTTCTTCATTATTTTACATCCATTTTTAAATTACCTAAATGATATTTATTCCCACACACACATAGCATAGCTTGATATTTATATAGCAGTTGGCTAATTAAGCAAATTATTTTAATTTTTAATACCTAAGTAATATAATTTAAGAAACCTACTTAGTACCTACTTCAAATAAAGGGCCTTAAATGTATGCTGCATTTTTAAATTAACTCTAAAGTTTTACTGACTGACATGGCAAGTCTTTTACAATGCATTTAGATAAATTTATTTTTTTGGCTAGATTAATACTTTATGCTAGTTTTTAATTTAATATTACCAATTTATTATATTACAAAGAAAAAATTGATTTGAGTTGATTTTGTCACTCTTAACATTGCTATTAAAAAATAATAAAATTTGGAATAAAAACTGATTTATTTTACTTATTGGTTTAAATGTTACTTAGAATTACAAATTGTTTTCTAATATTTCAATAATTGGTGGATTGCATCTTTTCTTTCATCAGCTTGGGCACTGCTAACCTGAAACAAAAAATAAGATGTATTTCAAAATGTAAGCCAGTGAAATGGCTACTTAAGATTGAAAGCTTTTAGGTTTGGTTTATAAAATCAATCAATTACACCAATAGTAACTTTTAATCACCTCACCCTTTGAACAAGAGTATAATCCGACTTATTAGACTTACATCGACTATATATCACCAATTTTTTGGTCACCAGTTTTATTGCTGTCTGCCAAGTAGAAACTTAAGTGATAGTCAATGCTTGTGTGAATTTGGTCCAACGCACTTTGATTTAGAAACTAAGGGAGAGGATAAAACAACTTTCTGGCTAAGGTCGTAAAAAAACTTGCCTGTTAAAAAAAACGATATGAATTTGGCCCTTGTATATATTATTTAGAAAAAGTAATGTAAACTGTCGATCAAAAAAACTATCAAGATAGTGAATAATAATTAAAAACCTTGGGAAAACAAAGTTCAGAAAATCTAACAAGTTGGGATCCAAGTGGAAAAAGACTTGAGTTTTTCTTGTAAATTAACGAAATAAGTGTGGCTTATCCCCTAGTTACCCCAAGATCTTTAATTGTTATTTAATGTTTTTTTTTTTTTAAATATCCTGTGGACATAAAAAGTTACCTTAAAACTTTATTCCTCCTTGAATTTTACTAATGAAATTTGAAATATTTAGGTTTTGGTGGCTAATAAAAATAGTATAAAACAAAAACTTAAATTACAGCAATAAAGAAGTGAAAATTTATGTGTGGTTGAAACGAAAGTAGCCAATTTTTTTAATTTTACTGATGAATTTTTGGATTTTAAAATGTTTTCTTTTTAATGTGAAGGTAGCTTACCATATGTGTTTTGTCCTGCTAAAATGTTTAGTTGAGTAGGTGGGGTGGGGTGCTGCCTGCTTAAATGTATTCATCATACATCTTAATAATTACGAGAAATCATTGATCTGAAATTAAATTTAAAGTAATTTATTATAGGTGTGATGTATGCAAATCTATAGTCTAATCAGCTAACCAGTTAGTTCACTTGAATTAATACTTCAGACAATAGCAATACCATGTGCTATTTTTTTTTTTTTTTTTCCCAATATTTTTCCAATTTTGTGCCAAATTTAAAGTTAATCATCTCATCTAGGCCTGAATCAAAATGAATGAATGACCTTTCAATACGAGGAAAAAAATGAGCTAACTTTTTCATGTAAAAAGTTTAGATTTTTATAACATATTTTAGGTACTGTATTATCAATTTTACTTATTCTTTTTATTAGTGACATCCATAAAATCTGCATAAAATATGTAACGTGAATTAAATAATCCAATTTTTTAAACGTTATCTAACAAAAATGCATAAGATTTGTTATATAGGTGTATATGGTTACCCAGTAGCGTCCCAAAGGAAGGGGGAGTCGAGGTAAAAACCCTCTGATACCGGTTAAAAAAACGAAATTATCTGAAATTATCCCAATAAAATGATTTCTGAGTAAAATTACAATTTATTATTATTAAATTTTTTAAACTTTACTAATTATGTGTGATGATGGGTTAAATAATTTACTGATAAGAACTAGTAAACTTTGTAAAACAGTAGATAAAAACTAAAAGAGTTTTTAAGACAGGAATTTGATCAACAGTAGAGAGTTTGAAAAGTTAAAAGTTTTATGCATTTTGATTTTGACAAAGGTGAGAAACTTGGTCTTAAAATTATGTAGAAACGCAAAGGTTAAATATTTAAAAATGACTATTTATTACTGACATAATTGCGAAACTTAAAATGATGTTTTGTCAAAAACCACAATACTCTACTTTTACACAAAAATATTGTATTTACACACATTTTTTTGTTTACTAGATTTAAGTAAACATTTTTAAAACTCAGAATCTAAAACCGAGAGGCCAACACCTCCAATAGGTGTACGAAAACTCGATAATACCTGACAATACTTGACTGTATGGGACAAAATCTTAGGATAGTTTGCATTACTTGACAATAGGTGTACCTACAAATTTAAAATCAGGTGTTGCAATTGAAAACTTACCAAAACTGATTTCTATGGATAATTTATCAATATACATTGAGCAGCTACGGTAAGTGTTTATTCTCAAACTTCATAATTTATTTTCTCTCTTATTAGCACTACAGCATGGGTCCTGCTCTTGGAGATTTTCAACAGTTGACCTAAAAAAAGAACAGTAAATTACATTACATTAAAATATTAAAACTTTGAAAACCTTTAGCAAAATCAATTTGAATATATGAAAGTTAGGTACATGACTCTTATCTGTCTGTCAGAGGGAGGGAGTTCAAAAGATCTACTATCCTGAAGGGATGCAAAATTTTTACTTGATCGTGCATAGCAGTTCAGAATTTTTTTTCACTTAAACAAAACAAAACCAACACAGTCCAACCCAACCTAATCCAAACCAACCCAAAACAATTAAAAAAACACTTTACAACCCCCCCTTTTTTCTCGTTAAAAAAAAAAATCGGGCGCAGGCGGATTTGGGGTCCTAAGGACCCTAGAAGGTGCCCCCATAAAGAATTTTTCAAAAAAATCATAAATGGCAGAAAACCGTATACTGCATAATTACCATATCTTTTTGTTTACATTATGTAAGTAGTGTTCTTTAAGCACCAAAAAGAACAGAATAGAATATAAGATAAAGTAAATATAAGTACTTACCCAAACAAAAAATCTGGAGGCACTTTCACACAAGGCCCATGTGGATTTTTCTTCACAGAGAACGTGGCTTTTCCAAACAAAATTCTATAACGGTTGACCACCATCACATTGTGATCACATTTTTAGTCCATATTGCGTGCAAAAAGCTCATGAAAATTATTATTTTCCCGAAATTTCGCCGCAACAAAAATCTAAACAAACTTTGATTGTCGGCATTTGACAGTTGTTTTGGGAAAGTATTGCTGGTTGCGTGCCATTTAAGCCTTCTTTTTAATTAATAATAAGCGATGTTGCCGTAACAGTGAAAATAATGGCGATAGCGATCGTTATCTCATAACGATAGCCCACTGGAATTGCCCCCCAGGCGACTTATAATAAGTACCATGCCGAACGATGCCTATTTGTGAGTGTTTCACAGTTGGAAGTCAGAGTGTGCGATGGTGTTAAATGATGTCTGGATTGAGGGTGACTAGTGAATCTACTGACGGGCCCACGCTGGTCACCTCGGGCAAAACATCGTTTAATTGTTTCCCTTTCCGCTTTGGACTTTTGTGTGTTCCTTGTGGGACACTCGTCCAATTTTGAAATTTCGTTCTTTCCTCCCAAGATCTTTTGATCTTTTCTTTTTTAGATTCTTTTCGGTTGATGTAACTGATTTGGAAGTTTTAACTTCTTGTTTTAATTGTCTTAGGAGCATATTCCTATTGAAAAGATTAACACGCCAGAACGAACCCGTATCAGGCGACTTATAATAAGTACCATGCGGAACGATGCCTATTTGTGAGTGTTTCACAGTTGGAAGTCAGAGTGTGCGATGGTGTTAAATGATGTCTGGATTGAGGGTGACTAGTGAATCCACTGACGGGCCCACACTGGTCACCCCGGGCGAAACATCGTTTAATTGTTTCCCTTTTCGCTTTGGACTTTTGTGTGTTCCTTGTGGGACACTCGTCCAATTTTGAAATTTCGTTCTTTCCTCCCAATATCTTTTGATCTTTTCTTTTTCAAAATATTGATACTACACCGTAATACGAAATGACATGTGCCTACTATTTTTCCTCCTTATAATTGCCTTTAAATATAGTAGGTAATTGTTGTCGAAGTGTGAACAACGGCCCTTAAGGGTTATTTCTAAAGTTCGAGCGGAAAACTTTTAACTCCTTAAGAGACGCCACATATTTTTCTTACGCTGTTTTGGACATGAGCGTTTCAGTGTGCATAGTAATATTTAATTTTTGGGGATGTATGTACAAACAGACAATTCGATTTTTCAGAAATATAATAGGTATTTTATTGCCATTGCTAAAGTTCAAATCTATTGTGATATAATATTTGCATGAAAATTTACTATTACACAAAATCTCCGACTTACATCTTGCATCCTACCTAATCACTATAATACACTTTTTAACATTTTTACATTATTCGTTTGATTCTTAACTTCCACACGACAGTTTTTATACCGGGCTTCCAAAATTTTAGCATGTTGAAATACTTTAACAAAACAAACTTCACTTTTTACATTCTGACTATTTTTGAGAATTTATTGAGAACTAATCTCTTTGGTAATTTATTTTGAACTGTTCTCTTAGAGATTCATTTTAAAACTGTTTTTTTTTTTTTTTTTAAGATGAGTATTGGAATTCGTTTGGATTTTAACTGTGTTCTGTTTAAGCCAATTTTGGCTTTTATAGCAAAATGTGACGTAAGCGCCGAATTCCCAGAAAAAACGGGCTTACATGCTGGAAGTCTATTCCTGAACAGAAAGCGGTATAAATCGCTTTAGAGAATGATCGCATATCGTACGACTTTCAAGAATACACGTCCTATCAACACGGTTTTAGAATGATCTCTTAATGATGATGATTCTAGTTAACTGACCAAATAAGGTGAAGCGCAGGTATGATTATGCCTATAGACATAGAACACAGTGGGTGTTTAGACTTAGATACCTTTTTGTGATTGTTGGTTTTTTTAAATTTAAATATTGTTTTTTATTTTGGGTAAGAAATATTTCTTTAGAATAAATTTCCCGTTTTTACAAAAGAAAATGTTGAAGAAAAAAATTATTAATTTTTTTTGTATGAAAATTATTTTGGAAAACTTATGAAACAAAGAAAAAATATTTTGAATATTTAAATTTTCAAAATCATTAACTAAAATTTTTATAACAATCGTTGAGGTTGGCTGCTAAAAAGAAAATATTTTTTTTTTTTAAATATCGAAAGAAAACAAAAATATTTTCAAATTTATCATACCTAGTTTTTTTTAAACTTATTTTTTATTTATTTTACTACTTCTGAAACAAAAAAAACCATTTAATATATAAATTTATAATCACTTTTGTGGAAAGAAAATATTTTGCCAGTTATTAAAACAAAATAATTTTTAAATTTGTTTATAACTTTGGGATTTTAAGAAAAATTATGTTTTAAGTTTTTGTTTTTTTTAACGACTTTTTTTTAAACAAAAAGTTATATGAGCCAGATATATTTCCTGTTGGAGCCTTTTATTTTTCAAACAAAATACTGATACGCTGGTTTCTTTTTATGACTCGTCGGAAGTTAAGATCCTAAAAATGTTTCAATAATCTAAAACTTAAATACGAAAATATCTAAAATACTTAGTCGAGAATACCTACAAGGTACCTATTGGAGCCTTTTATTTTTCAAACAAAATACTGATACGCTGGTTTCTTTTTATGACTCGTCGGAAGTTAAGATCCCAAAAATGTTTCAATAATCTAAAACTTAAATACGAAAATATCTAAAATACTTAGCCGAGAATACCTACAAGGTACCTATAAAATATTTAACCCTAATTAGAATAATAATTTTTAAAAAATATACAAGAAAAACAATAAATAAAAAAATTAATAGAGTAATGTATCTACAACCTTATAGTGCTTTCTAACCTTCACCTTACTACCATGCTGTGGTTCTTCAACTTGATGTGGCTATTATTCCTCGAAGTTTGATTATCTTCTTTTGAGTAGAAGGCCTAAGGGTTGGTGGAACTTCCATAAGTATTTAATTACTGGTTTAATCTGGATAGTTTCTTCTTACATTTCGCGTTATTTTTGATTTATAACATTACGATTAATATTTGCATTTTTTTTTACTTTACTTTAAAATTTTCACTTTACCTTGGAAGTTTTCACTTTACTTTAGAATTTTTCACTTTATACTCTGATTTGTTTTTTCTTTATACCTAAAACTTATCCATAACTTCAAAATTTCACAATACCATACTAGTGTCTTGTTCTAGCCATTTCCATAGATTTTTCTAAGATTTCTTACTATACTTTTAAATTTCGACGAAAAATGATTTCTTCAAATATATATAGTCACCAATATTAACTTTAGTTGAATACTTTTCTTGTTTAGTATCAATTTCTTGCTGCGCTGCTAAAAATAGAATTTATTAAATTTTTGCATTCGTTTTCTTCTGCTGTTGCATGGAGCTTTTTGTTAATTCCGCATCTTTGTCCTATTCTTCAAAATCAATCTGTTTTGAGTATTTCTTCCGAAATATTTTTCAAAACTGTGATCAGTCCCAATGCTGTATAGAAGTAATTTGCTGTCTCCGAAGAGCATCACCATAAGGTTCTAAAACCACTGAACTCGTAAATTCTTTGCTGAAATTACTCATAAAACACATATCGTTAAGAAGGTACAACTACATCTCATCTAAATCTTAAAGTTTATGTTTGATCAACTACTCTCAAACAAACTTTTTATTTAATTTCGGAAGTTGTAGAACCTACCCTTTCAAATTATTCATCCACGTCGTGCAACGGATGATTCTGTCTCACTTTGATTTATATTTTTTATGCGTTGCCTTTAAAACATACTTAACTTTTCACAAATTTTAACAATCCGGGCTAATATAGAGTATAACTGCATGGCAATTTTATAATTTTTCTCTCATTGTAAATTCATACATTCCACTTTCTTCTCGTATTTCTTCTTGTCAGTGTAGATACACGTTTAGAGTTCTTATTTTTGAACACTGCTGGAGTATTCCATATTTCCAGTGTTTTGGTAGGAGAGCAATCAATCATACTCATGGTTGAGTACGTGCTTAAGACAGACGCCAACTGTCCCAACACTAGAGTCCTCAGTTATTGGCGGGTAACCAAGAACTCGGATTGTTTACATCCTCCCATAAAACAAACTTCTTCAACTCCTTTTCTAAAACTGCAATCCTTTTTCAAACTCTGCAGCTATCTTCTAATACAAAGTGGAACCAACACAATTTTTATTTCCTGGTTCATCAACAAATATTTTCTTCTTAAAGGCGTACACAACGCCAATTTTCTCTTCTAAAGGCTAACAATTTTTCTCTTCTAAAAGGCGAACACAACGCCTTCTTAATCAATAAGTCATGGCTAGTTTCGTCAAACAAAACCATTTATAAATCATAATAAAATACTTCATAAATGCGTACACAACGCTACTAAATTTCCAATCAACTTAAACTTCAACTTGCCTTTAGTCAAAATGCTAATACTCTAAATCTGCCCTGTGTCTTAACTAATTTTTTTCACTGTAAGGTTTCTGTAAGATGCGATTTCTTAAGCATAAATTTTCGTGATACTAAAATGGCTACAACAAGTATTCGATTTTCTCCAAAAAGCTGTCTATTCCAATAGTATAATAATTGTCTGTTGTACTGTCTTCGCTGACATTTTTCATTTACTATGCACTGTCTGTAGAGACCTAAAACTTTTCTGTATTTTTTCGTCAATAATAAATTTTTGTAAATCATCCCCTCTACAGGCCATCCCTCCTCCAGAAAACCTATTATCCCACTTCTGACACCAAAATGTGAACAACGGCCCTTAAGGGTTATTTCTAAAGTTCGAGCGGAAAACTTTTAACTCCTTAAGAGACGCCACATATTTTTCTTACACTGTTTTGGACATGAGCGTTTTAGTGTGCATAGTAATATTTAATTTTTGGGGATGTATGTACAAACAGACAATTCGATTTTTCAGAAATATAATAGGTATTTTATTGCCATTGCTAAAGTTTAAATCCATTGTGATATAATATTCGGGTAAACAAACAGTCCTACACTAATACAAGTATATTGCATGAAAATTTACTGTTACACAAAATCTCCCGACTTACATCTTGCATCCTGCCTAATCACATACACATTTTAACATTTTTACATTATTCGTTTGATTCTTAACTTCCATACGACAGTTTTTATAACGGGCTTCCAAAATTTTAGCATGTTGAAATACTTTAACAAAACAAACTTCACTTTTTACATTCTGACTATTTTTGAGAATTTATTGAGAACTAATCTCTTTGATAATTTATTTTGAACTGTCCTCTTAGAGACTCATTTTAAAACTGTTTTAAGATGAGTATTGGAACTCGTTGGGATTTTAACTGTGTTCTGTTTAAGCCAATTTTTGCTTTTATAGCAAAATGTGACGTAAGCGCCGAATTCCCAGAAAAAAACGGGCTTACGTGCTGGAAGTCTATTCCTGAACAGGGAGCGGTATAAATCGCTTTAGAAAATGATCGCATATCGTACGACTTTCAAGAATACACGTCCTATCAACACGGTTCTAGAATGATCTCGCGGGCATGTGATGCAAAATTCTAGTTAACTGACCAAATAAGGTGAAGCGCAGGTATGATTTTTCGGAGCGCTGCAAATTGAATTTAGTTTTTAACAATTTGTTGCCGGAGCAACAACTCCGTAGTGCGCGCTATGCCTATAGACATAGAACACAGTGGGTGTTTAGACTTAGATACTTTTTTGTGATTGTTGGTTTTTTTAAATTTAAATATTGTTTTTTATTTTGGGTAAGAAATATTTCTTTAGAATAAATTTCCCGTTTTTACAAAAGAAAATGTTGAAGAAAAAATTTATTAAAATTTTTTTTTTATGAAAATTATTTTGGAAAACTTATGAAACAAAGAAAAAATATTTTGAATATTTAAATTTTCAAAATCATTAACTAAAATTTTTATAACAATCGTTGAGGTTGGCTGCTAAAAAGAATTTTTTTTTTTTAAAATATCGAAAGAAAACAAAAATATTTTCAAATTTATCATACCTAGTTTTTTTTTCAACTTATTTTTTATTTATTTTACTACTTCTGAAACAAAAAAAAACCATTTAATATTTAAATTTATAATCACTTTTGTGGAAAGAAAATATTTTGCCAGTTATTAAAACAAAATAATTTTTAAATTTGTTTATAACTTTGGGATTTTAAGAAAAATTATGTTTTAAGTTTTTTTTTTATTAACGACTTTTTTTTAAACAAAAAGTACTAACTTTTTTTTTAATTAAATAATTTGACTTGAAATTTTCGACCTTTCACAGAAGTAGTCCAGTTCAGTAGTTTTCCGAAAAATGTATAAAAAAAACTGAAATATTGTTCTTCATACAGGGGCGGTCGCAGATTTTTTTTACAGACGCGGAGGGAGGGGGACGTTTAGTAGGTTTTTGGGTTTAGTAAGTTTTCATAAACAAATCTTAATTCTAGATTTTTTGCCAAAATATGCGTCAGATATTCTTCGAGTTTTTAAAAAAATATTTTAAGAAAAGTGGGTCGGGCTAGCTGGAAAGGTTTTTTTTTTAAGTAATGGTCAAGCCATGATGGTAATTTAAGGCTTAAAATATTTTAGCATAATTTAAGGGGTAACATTTTCGATTAAGCAATTTTTACTATGTTTTTCACATTTTTATGCCATGATATTACTCACATTTTAAAGCTTTCTTTCCAAACTTTCGATTTCTAGAATAAAACACTCAAATTTTTTAAGTTTTGAATGTTTTTCAGGCGTTCAAAAAAAAGTACTGCCATAACATTTTTTCTCTGTTAAAATAAAAAATATTTAGAGAGAGAGGACAGAATTTTAGAGGTATATGGAGAGATAATTTAGTGACGTGCAAAAAAAATTGAGGTTGTTGAAGAGAGACAGCAGGCTATAAAAATTATTTCAAAGAAAGATGGACATAATTTAAGGCAATTGTTTACCAAAAATTTCTGTTATGTCATCTGTCTGTCATCTTAAGTGGTGTCGTGCATATGATTTTTATTTTGCCATTTTTATCCAAAAAGCATCAAAAATTGTAATTCAAAGCGTAAAGTGTGTAAAACATTAGGGTCATCATGGCTTTACCATACTTTTTACTTTACCTGTTAAATTATTTTTAGATATGCTGAAATACACTTTAGTAGGACACGTTTTTTGGTAAATTTAAAGACTGTAAAGAACTTTGATTGAAAGAAATTAATACCAACTTGTGTTTTATACGCTTTACACTTAAAAAGTTACAATTTTTGCTGTTTTTTGGATAAAAAAAAATCACTTTTTTATAGCCTGCTGTCTCTCTTCAACAACCTTAAATATTTTTGCACGTCACTAAAATATCTCCATCTACCTCTAAAATTCTGACCTCTCTCTCTAAATATTTTTCATTTTAACAGAGAAAAAATGTTTTTTGGCACTACTTTTTTTGAACGCTAAAAAAACAGTGAAAACTTGAATGTGAGTGTTTTATTCTAGAAATCGAAAGTTTGGAAAGAAAACTTTAAAATGTAAGCAAAATCATGACATAAAAATGTTAAAAACTACCCCTTAAATTATGCTAACATATTTTAAGCCTTAAATTTTACCATCATGGCTTGACCATTACCATAAGAAAATTATGGTTTTACCATAAAAAAAAAACTATGACTGTGATCAGCTAAATAAAATATTTGCTTCTGCTGAGAGAACGATAAAAAATCAAAAAAATAAACGTGCTTTAATTTTTAAAATTGGGTAATAAAAAACAGGTCACCAAACCCACTCACCAACTCATGCTAAAATTATTTACCTAGGTCCCTCTAAAATTTTAATAAAAATGCACAAAGTAAAATTAATGGCATACTTTCGTAATGGAAAACTCTAAGAAGCGCTTTCCAAAACAAATCGCAGTGCGGTTCTCCATTCACTTTGAGAAGGGCGTACCTTTTTCACAAAACATCTACCAACCACTTGCTGTTTTGCCTATAGTTCTTGAAAACGCTTAGCGTTTTTATAACTACGACAATACAGACCCAGGTAGAACTGTAAAAAGCATTTATTTAAGACTTATTTAACCTGCGACTTACTGTAAATATGGCTGGCATTCCCAAAATATGTCTTTGTGATTTTTGTTGGTCCATCTGTGTCTTCTTCAAATCTACGCCTAGTCTGGTCTCTTTCTCAACACATTTTCTTTAAAAATGGACAAAAAATATTCCGATGATATCAAAACAAAATTTTTTTATAAAAATATAACCTAAAAGTGACTTTGACATTTAGGAGTTAGCGGTTTCGGTCATAGGGCCGCTTTCTCACTTCGGCTTAAATTTAAAACTAAGCTAAGTTAAAACTTAAGTATAAGTTCAACTTATCCTTATTTCTCTCGCAGAGGTGCAACCTTGGCTAAGTGGAACCAGAGAATATAAAATTGGGTTGATGCTATAAATTACAATTGGCAGCATCGCATTTTTTGTCTTTTTTTGGATGCAGTCTTGAATTTCAGTGTCAATTGTCAAATTTTTTGTTTATTTTTTTGTGGTTTCCAAAAATTGAAATGTAAAAAAAACGGACGATTTGGAAAAAAGCGAGAGCCAAAATTTTTATTTACTGTCAATTACTGTTGGAAGCAGAGGAGATTCAGCAGGGGTTTCCGATTCACCATCCCCAAGACCTGCAGAAAGACAGGAGAGGAGATAGGCGATTTGGATTCTGTCCTTTGGTAAGTTTCTATAAAGCCTGTAGTTAGATAATAAGTTTCTGTTTTATTAATGGGTTGGCCCCAAGAGGTGAACCAATCTAGCATAAGGTGACCAACTCCTAAAGGGGCAAAACAGGGACACTCCGGCCATTCAATGTATTGTATATCATGTATTTTTTCTTATATGCAACCCTAATAATATTAAGATGTATTTTTCAAAATACTTTTTAAAGAAAAATAATTTAAGTAAGGTTTCAATTCAAATTTATAGATGGCGGAGAACATCCGCTTTTTTAATTGCAGTGATTTTAAAGTTACAAAATACAGTGGTATAAAAACCGGGGCGAACCGGAACTTTAGCTGAAAAATCGGGACTATCCGGGACGGATTTTTGCCCGGGACAAATGGTTAAAAATCGGGACTGTCCCGGCCAAACCGGGACGGTTGGTCACCTCATCTAGCAGGAGGTAGTAAGTTGGTCGTGGAAAGTCAGAGATTTTTAAGAAATGTTGTGGACACCATGGTGTTGTAGGTACCTACTTTCGTTATAATTAAAACTGGGTGTCCAACTAATTTTCAATTCTTTTTAAAACTGTTATGTCATAATTCTTTGGAAAACAGAAAAATGTTTAAAAATATGTTTTTCCTTTGTTTTAAATTGCAGATAAGAATAACTTTTGGTAAAGCTGAATCATCTGAAATTAGAAAAAAGGTACTAACACATATTTTTGCATTATGAATTCACGTCCGTTACATAAGATTTTTCATAGATTAATCTATGATAGATTGATTCATCATTTAAAGAGCAATTTTTTTAAAAAAAGTTCAAGAATTCTTTGCATTATTTATTTGCCTTTTTATTTTTTAGAAAGTTCTTTCAAACGACTTCCCTATCTACTAAAAAAAATGCAAAGACCAGGACTGGCAGGAGACATCCCACAAAAAAAAATACTAAAAGTGATAGAAAATCCATTAATTTTATGTCATTATGGCAGAGAAAAGTCAGGACAAGGCCACTAAAATGGTAGGAGTTCATCGACCTATGTGGAGAGGGTATTGCTTTGCTTTATCCCCAAGTTTGACATTAATGTTAAATGAATTTTATTTTTGTTGATTATGTTAGTTCCTTTTATTATGTTTTAAATATTTTATAATTTAGAAGAAAGAATTACCTACCTTTTAAGTTTTTGTTTTTTTTTTTGAAATTACCACTATAAATAGGTACAGTTGTCAGTAATAAATTCTGGTTCCTTTGACAGACAAGAAAAATCTTGATATTTTATGGGGGCAGAATTTATTAGTTTTTAAGATGTTCTGGTAGGCAATAAAAAATAAATAAAACATGACAAAAAAAAACAAAATAAAAATTAGTTTGTTTTAAGAAAATCTTTGAATATATCTTATTTGTTTTTTAGTTTTAAAACAAAGTATTTTATATACAAAACCTAAATAACTTGGTAACCAGTAAATAACAGTGAAAATAGGGAGTTTTTGACCAGCATACAAAAATAACAACCTTTGTCATTATTGTGATTTGAAAACCTGTCAAGAATAAAGTCATTTTGGTTTATATTTAAAACAAAATAAAAGGAACTGTGAAGGAGTGCACTTGGGGGGGAGGGGACCCTACCAATAAGTACGACGGTTGACGATAGAATGGATTTTATTAGGCAGATGTTAAAATGTCAAAATGTACAATATAAAGTTAGCCACTCATCATAAAGTCTTTGCACTATTGGCCATTTGGCCTATTATCACATCTCCCCTTTTTTGGAGTGTCACATAACAATTAACAAATAAAAATATAAAAAACAATAAATACTATAAAACAAGTTTAACAAACAATCCTATCTTTAACAATGGTAGCAGAAAATACTTAATACCGTGTAGTACAGATTTAAAAGATCTTAATCTAAAAATAGAAAATTTTAGAAAACTGGACGCTATTAAAAAGTCAGAGTTTCAAATTATTAAAGTTATGTTAGTACAAGTTTACATGATTTAATTTTAACGACATTTTCCCCGTAGGGCTTAACCAATATTAGTAATGCACTTTTACAAAAATTATACACAAGTAGAACTTGTGAGTCCTTTTACACTTTTGGCTCTTCAGAGTCTTTGAGCACTTCTTAAAGCTATACATAAAACTATCACTTATATTTGTACACAGGGTAAAGTTATAACGATTTGTAGTTATGTAGGTAGCAATTATTTTATTTTAAAATTTTAAATAGTTATGTAAACTTTTAATTTACGTTTATGCGATTCTTATCTCCCCTTTAAAAAAAAAAATTAAAACTTTATAATTTTACAAGTGTGAATAATTAGATTTGATTAAAAAAGATAGTCAGTTTCCTGCAAACATTGCAAGCTAAAAAAAAATTATTAACCTTTTATTTAAATTAATTATTGTAAAATAGTCTGACACATGAGAAAGTAAAATCTTATTATGTAATAAGAAAGATATTTTACGTTTTTAACTATTATGTAATAGATAAAAAAATAGACAAACTGTCTAGTAAAGTGAAAAAATAAAAAAATGTTTACTGAATGACAGGATACTTACTGAGAGCTAGTTTTTTATAATTAAGCAAAGCAAAAAAATATTGTTTTGTGTCACTAAAGTTAAAAATTGCAAATTCTAGCATTCTTTAAAACTAGAAACAACTAGTAATCCAGTCTAGCTGGTCTAATGACTCTTCGACCCGACCTGGTCGTAAAATCTTCAGGAACCAGAGTTGGCTCATCTTGTTCACTAGAAGTTCTAGATAAATGACTAGGAGTTTCACTACTAGAAGTTTTACTACTAAAAGTTTTACTAGTACTAGGACTAGGCGTTAAATGAGCAAATGTACTTTTTTCAAGCTTGTCAGGACTATATACAGGAGAGTTTTGGCTACCACAACTTTCAAAACCTTGAAAGTTACTGAAGGAGTCATCGCTACTACTACTATTACTATTATTATCTATTCTATTAGCGTCAGTTTTTTCCCTATTCTTAAAACTACTACCATTTTTGTCATTTTGACAACCGTTGTTTAATTTTTTATCAATCTT
Organism: Oxystoma pomonae; assembly: GCA_963921995.1. Lineage (NCBI taxonomy): Eukaryota > Metazoa > Arthropoda > Insecta > Coleoptera > Brentidae > Oxystoma > Oxystoma pomonae. Next base: position 85,111,879 of record OY998164.1, on the reverse strand, counting down.
TGAAGTTTCAGTTTGCAAATTTGAAGTTTTTGAAGTTTGAAAATTTGAAATTGAAGTTTCTGAATTTAAAATTTCAACATTATCTGAAATTTGAGAGTTACTACTTTGAGAATTACAATTTTGAGAGGTTGAAGCTTGAAAGTTTGTGCACACGAAGCTTGTGAATTTAACGTTAAAGAAGTTGTACAATTTTGTACAGGGTTTTGTATACAATTTTGCACAGTTTTAGAGAAAAATGTACGACTTAAATTTTCACTATAAAAATCATTTTGTGGGTTTTTAGAGTTAAAGTTTGAAGAAAAAGTTTGACCACAGTTCAAATCTTGAGAGTTACGAGACGTTGACAAGTTCTGATTAAAATTTTGAAATTTTTTACAAGGTTTAATAAATCTACGATTTCTGATGAAAAATTGTCAAACAAACTTGATAAGTCCTATTACCTAATATATTGGTGATTACACCCTCCTGCCAAATACCTTTAGGTTTTATTTGAACCATGACATTTTCATTTAAGTGCAAATCACGCAAAGCTCTTGTGTGTTTATCATAGTAGAATTTTTGTTCAAATTGAGAATTTTTTAAAAATTGATTGTACTGATTTTTATTGTACATTTTTGATTGCAAATTTTTATTTGTTTGTGGCAAAAGAGACCTTAAATTACGACACATAAGTATATTGGCAGGACTGTGTTCTCTATCTATTGGAGTGTTTCTTAAATCTAACAATGCTAAATATGGATCTTTTTTATCTAAAAAACTTTTACGTAAAGTGCTTTTGGTGGTTTGAATTGCTCTTTTAACAGCCCCATTGCTTGTTGGATACCTTGGTGAGCTTTTTATATGTTTAAATTCATAACTGTCTGCAAATTTGGCAAATTCAAAGCTTTTAAATTCACTACCACCATCAGTAATTAAAATTTTAGGAATGCCAAATCTAGAAAAGCAAGCTTTGAGCTTATTTATCACATTAAGATTTGTAAGATCCCTATTTAGGTTAGAAACATCTATATATTTTGAATAATAATCTGTTACCAAGAGAAAAGACTCATTAAAAAGATGATACACATCTGCAGCAAGGGGTAGTAGGGGATCATTGGCTCAGGTCTTTGGCCTTTTTGGTAGGTTCTACATAAGTGACAAGTTGTGGCAATATCTTCAATTTGTTTAATCATACCTGGCCAAAAAAAAAAAAAAGCCTCGCCTTAGCAATACATTTGTTTCTGCCTTGATGACCATAGTGAATTTTATCGAGCAAATATGGTCTACCATCTTTTGGAATTATCAATTTTTGTCCCTTATACACCAAATCCTGTACTATATTTATTTCCCCCCCGAAATTTATAATAAAATTTTAGATTTGTTGGTAACTGAGAATAACAAGGCTATCCATTTTTGACATAATTTTTTAGAGTGTTTAATTCTGGGTCTTTTTGAGGGTCCCTATAATTAATCCAAAAGATACATTTTACAAACGTATTTTAAACAAATATACATCGCACAAACATTACTTTAGACAAATCATAAAATAGCATAACGATACATCACACAAAGCATACTTTTTGCAAACCGTACATCGTACAACTCGTACTTTCTACAAATAATACATCTTACAATTCGTATGTATTAGAATCCGTCCAACATACAAATTATGTTCTGTGCTCGACTAACAGCTGTTTAAATCTGAGCTCAGAATAAAAAGAATGTTAGAGGATGTTTTTGTTATCTAAAAAATAATTTTAAATCTACCACCAGCTTCACTGTAAAAACGCATTACGTGACGCATCCTGGTTTTGGAGCTTCTAGGCAGTTTTTTGTGGGGTATAAAACTTTAAATCGCTGTATCTCTATCCCTTAGGGGTTGTTATTTTCATATGAAAAATGCCTCTGTGAGATAAAGAACCCTGCCATTTTGTTATGTGGAATGTGTGTCAGCTAATTTTATTTATATGTAGATAATATCTGTTGTAGAAGGGGTCCCAACGAGCAATTCTCGTCATAAAGGCACAGGTTGATTCATAAATTAGGGGTAAACGTTAGGAGAATGGACGTTTTTAGTCCACTATACCAATATGGTATTAAAATCGTGAAATTTTGACTTTTCCTAATTTTATCAAAAATTAGTTACTAAGATTGCAAAACACCTTAATCGACGAAAAAAAAAAGATGGATGTCCGTTGTCTGATGTCTGTCTGTATGCACGATAACTCAAGAATGCCTTAATCGATTTTAACGAAATTTGGTACAAAAATCCTCCATCGGCTGACCACTACCTTCTCCACATAGGTCAATCAACTCCTACCGTTTTAGTGTCCTTTTCTCGACTTTCGCCGCCATATATATTGACAGAAAACTATTAATGGATTATTTTCTGTCACTTTTGAGTGAAAATGGCGGCGAAAGTGGATTAAAGGACACTAAATCGGTAGGAGTTGATCGGCCTGTATGGAGAGGGTACTGAGCTGACCATAAACTGATTAACTTTTGGGTAGGGTGGTGGGAGGTTGAAGGGGGGAAAAGGAGGATAAAATAAAAAATTGTAACTTTAGAACAAAAGCAAGTAACGATATACGGTTTTCAGATTTAAGTTTCCAGGAATATGGACTACAAATTTCCAAATTCGTGGAGGCTTTAGTTGCCGAGTTATTTGAAAAAACGTTGAAATATATTAAAAAAAATAACTTTAGAAGTAAAGCAGCTATTGTTATGCGATTTTCAGATTTTGGTTTTCGTAAATATTACCCAAAAATTATGTTATAAGGTTCAAATGTTTCAAAGATACAATTTTCGAGAAATTTTAATTTCCTTTCAACATAAAATAATTGATTGTATGGTGGACTATCCGTGCTTTGTAGCACCAATTTTTTTACTTAACTTTACAAGAAAATATATAACTACCTAATGTCAGATGAAAATAAAACGTCTTCCTACTTATATGGACTTTACATTTTTGATGCTAAGTACTATAACCGCATGTACAGGGTAAGCTATACAAGAATTATGGTTGATATTGCTCGTCACAATCCCTTATTTTTGAACTCGATTCGTGTTATCCTAAAAAGGATTCCCAAAAATTTATTTTATTTAATTAGTGTAAAATTTTGAATTTGTACAGAGGAAGTCAAAAAAAATAAGCTTAAAACTCGCGAAATGATACTTTTTTAATGTTTTTAACCATTTTTTTAAAAAAAAAGCAAAGCAACATTTTCGGTACCTATAGGTATCTTACTACGCCACGTATACGTTATGTCCTGTGGCGTCGTAAGAAAAGTTTTCGGGGTGGGGAGTAGGTATAAAAGTATTCTAAACATTACAGCTCCAAAGTAAATTAACACTGCCACTTTTTTTCCTTTATTTTACGAACCACAACTTACATTTTTTAACTTAACACCGGATTTCATATATAAACAGGAGATACGTTTGAAATTTTTTAAAATCCTTAATTGCAGGCTTTAAACTCGATTTTACGTTTAAATATGCAGCGAATCAAAATAGAATTGTTATTGGAAACATAAAAAAACGGTCCCTATGAAGTAATTTTTTTAGCTGAAATGTTTTAAATTCGTAGAAAAAAAATTGGTGCTGGAAAGCAGGAATAGTTCACCATACAATCAATTATTTTATGTTAAAAGGAAATGAAAATATCTCGAAAACTGTAGCTTTGAAAGATTTGAATTTTATAACAACATTTTTGGGTAATATTGACGAAAACCAAAATCTGAATATCAATAGCTGCTTTACTTCTAAAGTGATGATTTTTTAAATATGTATTTTTTAAAATATATTTTAACGTTTTTTAAAATAACCCGGAAACTAAAGTTCCCACGAATTTGGACTTTACAACAAAATTTGTAGTCCATATTCATGTAAACTTAAATCTGAAAACCGTATATCGCTACTTGCTTTTATTCCAAAGTTACAATTTTTTTAAATATTTTATCCCTTTTTGCCCCCTTCAACCCCCCACCACTCTACCCAAAAGTTAATCAGTTCATGGTCACTCGATAGAGGATTTTTGTACCAAATTTTGTTAAAATCGATTAAGGTGTTCTTGAGTTATCGTGTACAGACAGACAACAGACCGCCAGAAAAATGTTTTTTTTCGTCGATTAAGGTGTTCTGGAACCTTAATACCTCACTTTTGATAAAATTAAGAAAAGTCAAAATTTCACGATTTTAATAGTCCCCCATACCATATTGGTATGGTGTACTAAAAAATTGATGCTGGAAAGCACGGATGGTACACCATACAATCAATTATGTTATGTTGAAAGAAAATAAAAATATCTCGAAAACTGTAGTTTTGAAAGATTTGACCCTAATAACAAAATTTTTGGATAATATTTACGAAAACCAAAATCTGAAAACCGCACATCAATAGCTGCTTTACTTCTAAAGTTATGATTTTTTTAAAATATATTTTAACGTTTTTTTAAATAACTCGGAAACTAAAGCTCCCACGAATTTCGATTTTTATAACAAAATTTGTAGTTCATATTAATGGAAACTTAAATCTGAAAACCGTATATCGCTACTTGCTTTTGTTCCAAAGTTAAAATTTTTTTAAATATTTTATACCCCTTTTCCCCCCTTCAACCACCCCACCACCCTACCCAAAAGTTAATCAGTTCCAGCCGAAAAAGGATTTTTGTACCAAATTTCGTTAAAATCGATTAAAATTACATTAGAAAGACCATTTTGATACGAAATCGTAAAAATGAAAAGTGCTGCAGCCGAAAAATTTTGTAATTTATGATTTTTTAAAGATTTTTAATTGTTAAAAATTAAGCCTAGCTCTTGTATTTTATTCTCTATATACTTACCTATTTTATTTCTGCTGTTATTTGATTGTACCAACTGCAACCAGCTTCTCGGGAGGGAGGCGTTGACCTTAAATCCCCCCTCTCCCTCAGTGCGCCACTGGCATATGTCAAATTTTGAAATCAACTTTCTGATTTTAAATAGAATCCCCTGTATAAATTTTATTTTTAAATTGTTGCTGATTTCAAAAATTTATACCATGTATGTGCTAAAGTAAGAACTCTTTGAGATATTTATACCTATATATAACTATATTGTTCCTAAAGGATGTTGCCTTAGCGGTATAGTTTTTTTGTAAGAGCTTAAAAAAGTATATATATTTCGCGAGTTTTAAACTTTTTTCTTTGGCGCACAATTCTATGGATTACCCTCTATACATATACGGGTATTAGACCTAACATCAAAAATGTAAGACCCATTGCTTTCTATAAGCGAAGAAAGTTTAGTAAAAAACGGCCTAATATCTGGCTCACCGTGTTGGTGGTAGTGCCGCATATTTAAGTAAATATAAAAAAATTAGCCGAACCATGCACATAAGAAAAAAGCAGCTTTTGTAAATCGCATCGACCATCTTTGAACCGCCATATTTAGCTAACACTATCTCAAGTAAAAAGTCAGTTAAAAACTCTTTATAGTTTTAGTATCCTTAAATTAGGCCTAATGTCGCGGCCATATGAATACCAAACTGTAGGCTAAAGACACAGGAGAGAAGGAGTTAACTGACTTTTTAATTCATAACGGTGTAGATGTAGCGTAGTAGGTACTGTCGACTTTTTTTGATGACTCGTGAAAAAATGAGGGTAGACAAAAAATACATAAAAAAGAAGTTAAAAAAAAAAACCTCCAAATCAGTCACTTCAACCGAAAAGAAACCAAAAAACAAAAGATCAAAAGATCTTGGGTGGAAACAAAGAAAATTCAAACTTGGACGAGCATTCCACAAGGAACACACAAAAGATCAAAGCGAAAAGAGAAATGAATAAACGATGTTTCGCCCTGGGTAACCAGCGTGGGCTCATCAGTAGTTTCACTGGTCACCCTCCACCACACATCATTAAACACCATCATACACTCAGATTTCCAACCCTGAACCACTCACAAATAGGCATCGTTCCGCACTGGTACTTACTTATCCAAGTTACCTAATACGAACTCGTCCTGTCGTGTTAATATTTCCAGTAGGATTATGCTCCTAAGGCAATTAAAATAAAAAAGAAGTTAAAAAAAAAACCTCCAAATCAGTCACTTCAACCGAAAAGAAACCAAAAAACAAAAGATCAAAAGATCTTGGGTGGAAACAAAGAAAATTCAAACTTGGACGAGCATTCCACAAGGAACACACAAAAGATCAAAGCGAAAAGAGAAATGAATAAACGATGTTTCGCCCTGGGTAACCAGCGTGGGCTCATCAGTAGTTTCACTGGTCACCCTCCACCACACATCATTAAACACCATCATACACTCAGATTTCCAACCCTGAACCACTCACAAATAGGCATCGTTCCGCACTGGTACTTACTTATCCAAGTTACCTAATACGAACTCGTCCTGTCGTGTTAATATTTCCAGTAGGATTATGCTCCTAAGGTAATTAAAATAAAAAAGAAGTTAAAAAAAAAAAAACCTCCAAATCAGTCACTTCAACCGAAAAGAAACCAAAAAACAAAAGATCAAAAGATCTTGGGTGGAAACAAAGAAAATTCAAACTTGGACGAGCATTCCACAAGGAACACACAAAAGATCAAAGCGAAAAGAGAAATGAATAAACGATGTTTCGCCCTGGGTAACCAGCGTGGGCTCATCAGTAGTTTCACTGGTCACCCTCCACCACACATCATTAAACACCATCATACACTCAGATTTCCAACCCTGAACCACTCACAAATAGGCATCGTTCCGCACTGGTACTTACTTATCCAAGTTACCTAATACGAACTCGTCCTGTCGTGTTAATATTTCCAGTAGGATTATGCTCCTAAGGCAATTAAAATAAAAAAGAAGTTAAAAAAAAACCTCCAAATCAGTCACTTCAACCGAAAAGAAACCAAAAAACAAAAGATCAAAAGATCTTGGGTGGAAACAAAGAAAATTCAAACTTGGGTTGAAGTGACTGATTTGGAGGTTTTTTTTAACTTCTTTTTTATTTTAATTGCCTTAGGAGCATAATCCTACTGGAAATATTAACACGACAGGACGAGTTCGTATTAGGTAACTTGGATAAGTAAGTACCAGTGCGGAACGATGCCTATTTGTGAGTGGTTCAGGGTTGGAAATCTGAGTGTATGATGGTGTTTAATGATGTGTGGTGGAGGGTGACCAGTGAAACTACTGATGAGCCCACGCTGGTTACCCAGGGCGAAACATCGTTTATTCATTTCTCTTTTCGCTTTGATCTTTTGTGTGTTCCTTGTGGAATGCTCGTCCAAGTTTGAATTTTCTTTGTTTCCACCCAAGATCTTTTGATCTTTTGTTTTTTGGTTTCTTTTCGGTTGAAGTGACTGATTTGGAGGTTTTTTTTTTTTAACTTCTTTTTTATTTTAATTGCCTTAGGAGCATAATCCTACTGGAAATATTAACACGACAGGACGAGTTCGTATTAGGTAACTTGGATAAGTAAGTACCAGTGCGGAACGATGCCTATTTGTGAGTGGTTCAGGGTTGGAAATCTGAGTGTATGATGGTGTTTAATGATGTGTGGTGGAGGGTGACCAGTGAAACTACTGATGAGCCCACGCTGGTTACCCAGGGCGAAACATCGTTTATTCATTTCTCTTTTCGCTTTGATCTTTTGTGTGTTCCTTGTGGAATGCTCGTCCAAGTTTGAATTTTCTTTGTTTCCACCCAAGATCTTTTGATCTTTTGTTTTTTGGTTTCTTTTCGGTTGAAGTGACTGATTTGGAGGTTTTTTTTTTTTAACTTCTTTTTTATTTTAATTGCCTTAGGAGCATAATCCTACTGGAAATATTAACACGACAGGACGAGTTCGTATTAGGTAACTTGGATAAGTAAGTACCAGTGCGGAACGATGCCTATTTGTGAGTGGTTCAGGGTTGGAAATCTGAGTGTATGATGGTGTTTAATGATGTGTGGTGGAGGGTGACCAGTGAAACTACTGATGAGCCCACGCTGGTTACCCAGGGCGAAACATCGTTTATTCATTTCTCTTTTCGCTTTGATCTTTTGTGTGTTCCTTGTGGAATGCTCGTCCAAGTTTGAATTTTCTTTGTTTCCACCCAAGATCTTTTGATCTTTTGTTTTTTGGTTTCTTTTCGGTTGAAGTGACTGATTTGGAGGTTTTTTTTTTTAATTTCTTTTTTATTTTAATTGCCTTAGGAGCATAATCCTACTGGAAATATTAACACGACAGGACGAGTTCGTATTAGGTAACTTGGATAAGTAAGTACCAGTGCGGAACGATGCCTATTTGTGAGTGGTTCAGGGTTGGAAATCTGAGTGTATGATGGTGTTTAATGATGTGTGGTGGAGGGTGACCAGTGAAACTACTGATGAGCCCACGCTGGTTACCCAGGGCATCGTTTATTCATTTCTCTTTTCGCTTTGATCTTTTGTGTGTTCCTTGTGGAATGCTCGTCCAAGTTTGAATTTTCTTTGTTTCCACCCAAGATCTTTTAAAAAATACATACTTATTAATTTTTCCTTTTTTTATAATTACTCAGGGACCACAAAACCTAGTAAAGAATTAGTGCCCATTCTAAAATCGTCTTAAAAGTGCCCATTTTTTTAAATTTAAAGGGTTAGTTTTTATAAAGTACACTCAAAAAACACATCAAAATATTTATTACATATAACCAGTGCGGAAAGTTAATCTTTTCCGCACGCGACTGCCGTTGACATAAATTTGGCGCCTCCACACCGGTATTTTTTCTGAATGTCATGTTCACAGAAATCCAAGAAAATTACAAAAACATAATGAAAAAAAACGATTTTATGTTGTTAGATCCTGTTTCAAATGGTTCAAAAATTGTAGAATTTTTGTAAAGCCGATTTCAAAGGGGAGGGGCGCTTTAGTAGGTGTTTGAGTTGGGTTTGCAGGGGTGGAATTCTCCGTTGGGTCTAGTTTTAATTCTAAATCTGCTTGTAAATACGGCGAAGGCGCAAATTTTCAAAATTATTCTAATTTTTTACGGCTGTTAAATAATGTTGCTGATAAAAATTGTATAAAATTACTTAACTAAAATTGTAACAACCAATGATGTTATAGCGCCGCTGGCGAATTTTTTTAAAATATAGACAGAAAATTGTTTAAAATATGATATTTTTCAGGTATTTTGTAAAATGTTTTGATAAGTTTTTGTCAAAGGTGTGGCAAATAAAATTTATAAAATTTTATCTAAAGAAGGTTCTTAGCATATGTTACGCGAATATTAAAAAAAAAGAATATTTTATTTCTCTCTCTGTAATCGATTTAAATCACATCTATATTTTTTTTACTGGGATTTAAAGAAAATCTTATACCCACTATAAAAAATTGTATTGTCCCAAATAGTATACTGGTGTATAAAAAAAAATTCTCTCATTCAGGGGTGTTAATTGGGGGGGAGTCAGAGGCACTGCGACCGCCCCTGGCAAATAAGGATTTTTTATTATTCAATATATTTTTTCCCTTTGAAATGGGTAACTTAAAAATAAAATTAAGAATCCTTTAATCAGGGGCGGCATTTTAAAAAATGCCTCGGGCTTCCAACAATCTAGCGCCGGGCCTGCTTTACGCTTGTGTTAGATGCAACGTTTTGCCTAAGGGCGTGCGGAAAATTAAAAACATCTTGTTGCTGTGCATAATTTTGTAAAAAAAATATGCACGCGGAAAAGCCATTTTTTCCGTACGAGACTGCCTCATTGGCCGAAGGACTTAGAAGTTCGGTCAAGCAGTCGACTGCGGAAAAAAATGATTTCTGCAAGCATTAGGAACAATTGTTCTTCTAAGAGCGTAAGGAAAGTAGTATAAAATAGTCAATAAAAAATGTGTTTCATAAAATTTTTATTATATATTATTATAACATTGAAATAATGTGGAAAACTAGTGTGACATAGTAACGTAACGTAAAAAATCCTATTTTCCTCAACTTCGTAGAAATTTCTTTTTGCGTGAGTGATATTTTTTTCGCAAGCAAAATTTTTTCGTGCACGCTGTGCGGAAAATTGCTACTTTCCACGCGCAAATGACTGCGGAAAAGGCGTACAAACTAAATAAGGTACCCTAGAATGTTCGGTGTCATTTTAAAGGATTTTTTAATTTGCAATTTATCCATTTTTGGTCATTTTTACGTCATTTGTTCAAAAATGTTGATAAAGGGGCTTAATTTTAAAAATATTACTCTCTGTAGATTCTCTCAAAAAACTCTTTAAAATGACACTTAACATCATATTTAGTTTGTGAGATAATCGCTTTCAAAAATTTAAATAAAAAATATGAAAACTAGATATGCAAACCGTATAATATGTGGTATCTTTAAAAAGCAAATTTTATAAAGATTTAAAATTTGGTATCAAAAACAGTAGATCGTATAAAAAAATTGGGATTGCCCCCAAAAATGTCCCCCTCCCTTATGCTAACTGTGCAACCAAGTCATTTCAAAGCCTTCTGACATATGCTGACAATGCGAAGAATTGGTTTTGACATTACGATTACAGGGCGCAAAGATTTTTCGCACTATTTTTGCGCACTAGTGCGGCAAAGTTATATTTTGCACTGTTAACAATGCGCAAAATCTAAAAATAGTTTTTATCTTATATAACTTGTGCGAAAATTTAATCTTCCCCACACGGGACATCCGTTGGCCTGAGAACGAACGCGGACCGGAGTTCGGGAAAGCAGCAAGGATGGGAAAGATACTTGACACATGAGTTAGAATAAATATTTTTTCTCCGACCAGTTGTAAAAAAAAATGAGTAAAATCTGTTCCGTACTCAGTGCGGGAAAGTGATACTTTCCAAACTAAAATACGTGCAGGAAAGGGGTGTTTCCCGCACGGTCGTGGAAATAAATAGTAGCTAGTTTACCTAACAAGTCCGGAAAAGTCACTTTACGCGAGTTGCAGGGTACAATATTTTTTCTACTCGCATTTAACCCAATAAAAGGAATTTTAACAATGTTACTCATTATTTATCCTGACTAAAACGTTTACCTAAAACAAAAAAGAAAATTTTTAAAAATATAGCAATATATTTATATTTTATTTTGGTTGAGTGCGGAAAAGTACCAGTAAGTTTTCCGCACGCTAGTAGAAAAAATATTATATAGATTCAGTTCCAAAATATTAAAAAAAAAATCATCCTGTACATGTAAATAGTAAATAATTTGTGTCTGTTTCGGCTTCCTTTATTTGCCTTGATGCTTCGTCTGTATGACTTTTTAATCAATCAGTCATCTAAATTTTCAACTATGGTGTCTTATTACATAATAATCTACATTTATATACCAATTTAACTTGATCATCACTTCTGGGAACTGAAATGATTATCATAATTATTTTGTCGAAAGATAAGTGTTTGGATTTTATGTAGACACAATAATTAATTAATTAATGATGGTAAAGTAACCCAAAAATTCAGGTGACTTGTCAAAATAAGGTTGCAAAATATTATCTGCCATCCTTTATGAACCAAAAATGAACTTGCCACAGCTCTCACACTGCAATGTCAAATCTCAAAAACGAACCTGTCAGGTAGATTTTAAAAAAGTGCCTTTTGAAATAATTTTTAAGCATTTTTTGACAGCTTTTAAAGAATAAGGGCGCAGAAAAATAAATACTAAAATTAAAGAATACGGATTTTTCTCCAGAACTATCCGGAATTTGTAAACTTTTCTTAGTTTTCAGCAAAGCGTAAAATTTGCGCAACTCTTCCCTATTTTAAACCTTTTCGTTTAGGAGATGTTCATGTTTCACTTTCGGACCCTGCAGTCTGTGTACAGACCGCTTCAAGCTACTGCGAACATAGGGGGAATCAAGTCCAATTTACTCTCCGTGCCGTACGACCGAGGTGGATTCGAAGCACGCTGCAGTGTTATCTTTTGGAAATTCATTTTGTTTTATTTCTGCCTTGCTCGAGAAACAGATGGGTAAGTTCTTAATTGAAATAATACATTTTTAAAACCAAAAATGGATGTCTACGAAGTTGCCGAAAAAGTGCAGATGGTCAAATGGTCAAATCGTCATAACCCAACACACGTTCGATATTGGTCGAGGGAAAATTTGCATTTGTATTTTGACGTAAGAACACAGTATCCCCAAAAACTAAATGTTTGGGGTGGGGGTATTATAGGGGAACACGTAATTGGGCCATTTTTTATTAACGGAAATTGCAATTTGAATGGTCCTAGATACTTGGATCTACTGCAGCAGCACATTATTCCAACTGCTAGGCAGTTGTTAGGTGTAAGATTTGGTGAAACATGGTTTCAACAAGATGGTTGTTCCGCTCACAATGTTGGCCTTGTTAGGGAATATCTTGATAATGTATTTCCTAATCAGGTTATAAGTACACGGGGAACTATTTTATGGCCAGCTCCATCTCCCGATCTTGCTCCTAATGACTTCTATCTGTTTTTGAAGAAGCTTTTCAAATTATCACCCCTAACATGCTTGGAAACGTTAGAAGGGGTTTTTATAGTAGGCTCGGATATTGTCTAGCTGAGCAAGGAGGACTTTTCGAACATTTGCTTTAATTTTTTTTTGACTGGGAGAATCTTTTTTGTTTTTAGAATGTATTATTTTATTTTGAGAACTTGCTTTTATTTTGTTTCTCCTTATTATTTTCATTGTAACACGTCGTCACTGATAAATCTGAGCAGTTGACAATAAAACGCTCTTATTTATCAGTGACAAAAAATAAGAAAATTACGTTATAAAAATTTGCGTATTTATTGACCAAATTCCGGTTTCATTGACTACGCTCCACACAGCACCGTGGTTAGAGGCGTACTAAATACCAAAGGAAAGTCATGCAAGTGGTGATCGCAAACCTGAGTATTGGTTGCTTCACTGATAGGCTTGCGGTGTCTCTGCATGTACGTACACTGGCAAATTAGACTTCTTCCGCCCTATGTTCGCAGTAGCTTGAAGCGGTCTGTATGTGTGGGTCTATGTGGCACAACAAATCGTAATCGAGTGAACCGATTTCTATGCAGGATAGAAAAACGTCGTCGTGGGAATAAATAAGTTACACTATTTGCTGTCAGCTTTGGAGGAGAAGTGTTCGTATACCATCAGAATATCCTTGGGCCCTCCTATATAGGGTGGGAACTTTAACTGGAATAATTTCGCTAGAGCCTCAGGATAACCCTAAAAATACATATAATCGACATAAAATCGGGCCAACGCATCGCTAACGCACTGCCGACGTTATACCGACGTTGGCACGATCTTATGAGTTATTCGACGATTTGTGTTTGTAGAAAAAATATGCGGATAAAACGCAAAAACACGACAACTGAGATTTTTTTATGGGCGTTCCAGTCATATAAAAAATTCCCCTTTTAAAGGGTGACACCTCTCTAACACACTTAATTTTTTTTAAAGGATTATATACTACTTTGGAACCTTGTTGGAAAGCCCGTTTAAAAAGACAAATGAGCACATACAGCAATACATAAAATCTAAAAAAAATAAAAAATTTGAAAAATTTTGTTTCCATTTTATTTATTTTTTTTTGTTTTTGGGTTGAAAATGCAATTATCTATCTTAGTGTAAAAATCGCGTGTCGCTAGCTGATACGTATGGTTCGTGAAGCTACAATTTTATTAAAAGCTTAATCCCCTCATCCAACCCTCTTGCCAAAAGCGACACGCGGTTTTCATATTACCTTACACCACAAAAAAAAAATCAAATTTATTTTCAAAATTTTTGGTTGAAGATGTAATTATCTATCCTATATTGTGAAAACCGCTTGTCGCTAGCTGCTATACGGTTCGTGAGTTAAGTTTAATCCCCCCTAATATCGTCTTGCCAACCCCCCACCCCCACCAAAAACTAATCAACTCTGCGTAGGGTGACAAAGAATTTTGGTACCAAATTTTATAAGAATCGGTTTAGCGGTTTTTGAGTAATCGTGTTACCGACAGACAGACCGACAGACAGACATGACAAAATTTATTTCTATTTAGGTATTAGGTATATAAAATATGTCTAAAAATTGAATTGACCGCATTTTCCTAAAAACTTACTCAACTATACAGAGTGTATCCCAAAAGTCTGGAATAATGGATTTTTTGGGATAACTATGGGTTTTTGAAAAGAAAACTTATTTAGGATCATTTTTAGGTAGAAAAAGCGCTTTCGAAAAATGTATACCATTTTATATATAGGGTGTACCAAAATTAAAATACGACACTCTTTTTTAAAGTGGACACCCTGTATATTATCTCATTTTCTGAATCCTTAAAAATAAGCTTTTCAAAAATACCCAACACTACACAATACAGGGTGTCCACCGTGTATAAAGAGTACTTATACATTTTTCGAACCCGCTATTTTTCGTATATATGTTTTTTTTTTAAAAGCGTTCTCCCAAAAAATCCAGACTTTTGAGACACACTGTATAAAGAGGTAAAACAACCTACAGCTAAAAAAAATCTAATTTGCCGAAGTTTATTAAAGAAAAAAGCAATAGTAATTTGATTTTTATATATCTAAAGGTTTTTTTTTTATTAAAAATTAACTCACATCAAAAAAACTTGCAGTCAATGTGTCACAAAATTAGTGTACCATAGGTATAGGTATCATCACATTTAAAAAAAACAAATTTGATATGACGCAAATCCCATGAAAAATTTCAATAATCAGTCACACTCAGAAATTGACTTCGGGGGGGGGGGGGGGGTTAAGGATAAGTAATAAAAAAAACTTAATTTGAAGTCATGTGACCATAAACATGCTTCTAAGGGGGAGGGGGGGGGTGCGTTTTATCCTCATATTATATCCTAAGGCTCTAGAGCATTTAATTTCTTTAAAGTACCCATTTTTATACCTATATTTTATTTTTTTTTTATATACCTATATTTTTTTTAAACCTATATTTTTTATAAAATTAAAAAAAAAGAATATGTCTTCACCTTCTAAGATTGTATATTTATTCTGAGTTTAAATTAAAACAGCAGAGAACAAAAATTGTATGTCGGACGGATTCTAAACTGTACGATTTGTAGGATGTATTGTTTGTAGAAAGTACGAGTTGTACGATGTACGGTTTGCAAAAAGTATCCTTTGTGCGATGTATTGTTATGCTACTTTACGATTTGCCGAAAGTATTGTTTGCGCAATGTACGTTTGTGTTAAATACGCTTTGTAAAATGTATTTTTGTACAAACTATGTGACCCCCTTTTTGAGTGTCATTTTTGAGTTGTTTGATTCTCTCGTCACTTGAATTCAATTGCATCGCTATCAAACACACCTGTGCATCTATCTCTAAATCTATACCTTCGTTAAATGTCCTATTTTCAAAAGCTCTACTTAAGGTGTCTGCTATTATTAAATCTTTACCTGGCTTGTATATGAGATCAAAGTCATACTTTCTAAGTTGTATAAGAATACGTTGCAATCTAGCTGGGCATTGATTTAATGGTTTTTTAATTATATGAATCAAAGGTCTATGATCAGTTTCTACAATAAAGTGTTTACCATAAACAAACTGAGAAAATTTCTCTACACCAAAATAAACACTTAAAAGTTCTTTTTCAATTTGACTGTAGTTTTCCTGAGCTTTGGTCAATGATCTAGAAGCAAATGCGCAAGGCTTACCATTTTGCATTAAACAAGCACCCATTCCTTTTTGAGATATGTCTACAGATATAGTACTAACTTTATTTATGTTAAAAAATTGTAAATTTGGACTTTTACATACTTCATCTTTTATTTTATCGAAAGCAAGCTGATGATAGTCTTCCCATCTAAAATATATATCTTTTCTTAACAAATCTCTCAAAGGTGCAGTTAAATCTGACAAATTTTGACAAATACGTCACACAGCCTAAAAATCGTTGTAAATCTACTTTACTTTCAGGTATTTAACACTATTAAGAAAAAATTTACATTTGTTTTTATTAAATCTTATGCCATTTTTGTCTGCTCTATCAAATATTTCAGTTAAAATCTTTAAATGAAGCTTAGGACAGCTACTGAATGCTATTATATCATCACTATAAATTTCACAGCCCTCAATGTCACCAAATATCTCGGTCATGTACTGTTGGAACACCTCCGGACTACTGGACAACCCGTATGGAAGTCTGTTCCAACAATACCTGCCCCAAGGTGTACCAAAGGTTGTTATTTTGGATCTATAGGTACTTGTAAAAATCCCTGAGCCGCATCAAGGGTAGAAAAATATTTTGCACCAGAAAACTTTAAAGTAAGCTGTTCCAAAATTGGAATTTTCCAATGTTGTCTTAAAGTTACACGATTTACTTCATAAGGATCTAAACAAAGTCTCAAATCACCGTTGGGTTTTCTAACTATCACAAAAGGATTCAGCCAATCAGTTGGCTCATTTACTTTACTTATAATTGTCTGATTTTCCAACTCATCTAAAGTACTTTTAATTTTTTCTTGTAACCCAAAAGGAACATTTCTAATAGGATGTATTTTTGGCACAGCATCTTTTTTTAACTGAATCTTATATGTTTTTTTTTAAACAACCAATACCCTGGAAAACATGTTGATACTTATTTAATAAACTATTTAAATCAAAAGAAAACTTGTTCAGAGAATTATCGCAAATATCATCAACTCTTTTCACTATATTCAACTTAATACATGATCTCAAACACAATATTGGTATACTATTTGGTTGGTCAATCACAAAAAACAAAATTAAGTAAAATTTATTTTTAAAAAAGCAATTTAAATAAATTTTTCCTACTATTGGCAAAGGATTCTGTGTATATGAACAAAGACTAACATTCGTTTTTACAATTTTTCTAGGATCTATGTTTAGTTTATACAATAGGTTAAGAGGAATAACATTTACCAAGGCTCCTGTGTCTATTTTGAAGTTGATTTTCTGCCCAACTGTATTGCCATTGTCGACTGTCAGACAAGTTGTCCAAGACGAGTCCCCAGAGCTCCCCGATACACCATTCACCACCGCCGCTGCAGCCTGCATCATGTCTGTTTACTGTGTCATCTCGATTGAATCTAAAAATAAAAAGTTCTGGTGTGTATCGAAGTTAGGACTATACTTGTCGATCATATTTACTTGACTGTTTGAATTTTGGTTTTGAAAAGAATTATCTTGACTTAAAAAATTTGAATTTTGACCCGTACAGTTATTATAATTGGAACTTCCACTAGTAAAAATTGAATTATGACCATTTAAATGATTATTTTGTCCACAAAAATTATGATTCGGTCCACCAAAATTAGACGTTTGACCAAACTCATCATTGAGACCATAAGTATCATAATTTTGACCTGGAAAATGCGGATTTTGATTAAAATTTGGCCCAAAACTGTTAAAATTTGAACTAGTGTGTGGAAAATTTTCAAATATATCTATGAAATTTACGTTTGATCTTCCTCTTGGTCGATTATTTTGAAACCTACTAGGATGTCTAAAATTATTTGACCTGAAATTATTTGTCTTAAAGTTATGATTAAAGTTACGCTTGAAATTAATATTTTTAAAATTTTTACACAAAGGAGAATTAGAAAAATGGTTAAAAAAATTACATGACCTGCATTTTTTTCCTTGAGCCGGGCATGGATTATGGACACCATGCTCATAATAGCAATGCTGACATCTTGACGTTGTCTGAGCTGTCATCTGTCTGGATCTCGCCAGACTTGATCCCCGTCCTTGTTGATCTTGAGACTGTGTGTGAACTTTGGTGTGTTTCTTAGTGCATTCTGAATTAATGCAAGCCTTCATTAACTCATCCACAGTTTTAAATTCTTGTGACATCAATTTTTCTCGCAACCCATCAGACCTCAACCCATGAATAATAATTGACTGTACCAGAGAGTCCTCCAATGTATCAAACTCACAACTGGCAGCCAAACTTTTAACTTCGGTAAAAAAAATTGTCTAGTGATTGACCTTCCTTTTGTTCACATTTCAAAAACAAACTATTAAAATTCACATCCTTCTTGGGTAAAAAATAGCCGTCAAATTTCTCCAATAATTTCTCTATTTTGTCTACTTAGTCATCTCGAAACTTAAACGTGTTAAAAATTTTGATCCCCTCGTCCCCTATTAATGTAAGCAATTGTGCACATTGTAGCTCCTCTGATTTTTTGTTTATTTCCGTTGCAATTAAATATACTTTGAACTTTTGTTTCCAATATCTCCAATTATCGGCAATATTCCCCGAAAATATTATGGGCTGAATACACCTGTACTCCATTTTGAAATAATTATTTAAAAAAAATCTTGAATATTGGAAGGATGGCTTGGATAAAATTAAATTTCAAACTTACATTTCGTTTCTTCTGTTCGCAGCAGCCATGTGGAGGAGTGCACTTAGGGGGGGAGGGGACCCTACCAATAAGTACGCCGGTTGACGATAGAATGGCTTTTATTAGGCAGATGTTAAAATGTCAAAATGTACAATATAAAGTTAGCCACTCATCATAAAGTCTTTGCACTATTGGCTATTTGGCCTATTATCACAGGAACTAACATAATCAACAAAAATAAAATTCATTTAACATTAAATGTAAAACTTGGGGATAAAGCAAAGCAATACCCTCTCCACATAGGTCGATGAACTCCTACCATTTTAGTGGCCTTCTCCTGACTTTTCTCTGCCATATTGACATAAAATTAATGGATTTTCTATCACTTTTAGTATTTTTTTTCTTTTGTGGGATGTCTCCTGCGAGTCCTGGTCTTTGCATTTTTTTTAGTAGATAGGGAAGTCGTTTGAAAGAACTTTCTAAAAAATAAAAAGGCCAATAAATAATGCAAAGAGTTCTTGGAATTTTTTTAAAAAATTGCTCTTTAAATGATGAATCAGGATTGATTGATCTATGAAAAATCTTGTGTTAGTACCTTTTTTGTTGTTCCAGATGATTCAGCTTTACCATAAGTTATTCTTATTTAGTATGTACCTTTTCTATGAAGATGATCATCTTGCCTCCTTATCTGCAATCTAAAACAAAGGAAAACAATATTTTGAAACATTTCTCTGTTTTCCAAAGAATTATGACATAACAGTTTTAAAATTTTTTTTGTTGGACACCCAGTTTTAATTATAACGAAAGTAGGTACCTACAACACCATGGTGTCCACAGCATTTCTCAAAAATCTCTGACTTTCCACGACCAACTTACTACCTCCTGCTAGATTGGTTCACCTCTTGGGGCCAACCCATTAATAAAACAGAAACTTATTATCTAACTTCAGGCTTTATAGAAACTTACCAAAGGACAGAATCCAAATCACCTATCTCCTGTCTTTCTGCAGGTCTTGGGGATGGATAAATAATCTCTGAATAGTAAAATTAGTGCCAGACCAAAAATGTAAGTGATTATTTAACCCTGAAAAATTGTACTTTAGTGTAGGCTTATGTTTAACCGGTGGGTCTTAGACTATGTAATGGTGAGAAATGATTAAACTTTTATTTTCTAGTAAAACTGTAATAGGGTTACAGGTATTAAACAAAAAAAATGGTTATAACGAAAATATATCTAAATTATGAACTGGTAACTGATTGTAGTACATTTTTAGACTAAAACTTTATATTTCTGCAAGTGATTTGTCTATTTTTGCGCCCCTTGACGGTATACTTTTGCAGAAAGTAATTTGTCTATTTTGCGCCTTACTATGTTATATTTATGTATAAACTGAACTGACTATTGGTGCCCAAGATGTTACGGTTATGAAAAGTGTGTCGCCCAATCACTTAGTTTATCAGATGTTATATTATTTTAGCTAGCACACTAAAACGTCCATGCCCAACAGTTTAAAGAAATTGTGGCGTCTTTTAAGGTGTTAAAAGTTAAGCTGCTCGAATTTTAGGAATAACCCTTGAGGATTTTTTATTATTCAGTATATTTTTTTTCTTTTAAATGGGTGACTTCAAAATAAAATTAAGAATACCTTAATCATGGGCGGCATTTTAAAAAAATGCCTCGGGCGGCCAACAATCTAGCGCCGGGACTGATTTACGCTCGTGTTAGGTGCAACATTTTTCCTAAGGAAGTGCGGAAAATTAAAAACATCTTCTTGCTGTTCATAATTTTGTAAAAAAATATGCACGCGGAAAAGCCATTTTTTTCGTACGAGACTGCCTCATTGGCCGAAGGACTTAGAAGTTCGGTCAAGCAGTCGACTGCGGAAAAAATGATGATTTCTGCAAGCATTAGGAATAATTGTTCTTCCAAGAGCGTAAGGAAACTGTTACTTTCCACACGCAAATGACTGCGGAAAAGGCGTACAAACTAAATAAGGTACCCTAGGATGTCCGATGTCATTTTAAAGGATTTTTTAAGGAAAATTCAGAAATGATAGCATTTGGGGGATTACACATTTACAAATGCAATTTATCCATTTTTGGTCATTTTTACGTCATTTGTTAAAAAATGTTACTATCTGTAGATTCTCTCAAAAAAACTCTTTAAAATGACACCCAACATCATAGGTCATCTTATTTAGTTTGTGAGATAATCATTTTCAAAAATTTTAATAAAAAATTTGAAAACTAGATATGCAAACCCTATAATATGAGGTATTTTTGAAAAGCAAATTTTATAAGGATTTAAAATTTGGTATCAAAAAAAGTAGATCGTATAAAAAAATTGGGATTGCCCCCAAAAATGTCCCCCTCAAAAAATATCTACATCAAAAATTTTTGTTTTATGCTAACTGTGCAACTAAGGCATTTTAAAGCCTACCAAAATATCATTGTCTTCATTAACTAGCTAATCGACAATTAGTTAATTACAAAAAAACGGGCATAATATTTTAGGTTTAGTTATATTTTCATTAGTTACATGCTTAATATTATTCCATAACTCCTTTGAATTGCCTGTATATGACTGAAATATATTTTTAAAATAGAGAGCTTTCGATATCCAGCAAACACGGTTCACTCGGGCCTTCGTCGGCCCGATGTCGATTGCCGAATTTGCCGTCATCGGTATGATGTCGATTTACAACATCGGACCAGCAGTATTTTTGGTCCGCTTTGCCC
This sequence comes from Oxystoma pomonae, assembly GCA_963921995.1. Lineage (NCBI taxonomy): Eukaryota > Metazoa > Arthropoda > Insecta > Coleoptera > Brentidae > Oxystoma > Oxystoma pomonae. The sequence continues at coordinate 85,090,910 of OY998164.1, read as the reverse complement.
GCCGTCGGACCAATGGTAAATTTTACTTTTTGATGACATCGGCATACCGTCGCCGTACGATTAAGGTCCGATATGTTTTAACCACATGGTATCGACCATCCGCCCAAATAGCTGCTTAATTTGGTCATCGGTAAACTATTCAAGTCCGACATTGGTTTCCTAAAACGATCCACCGTCGGCGATTGACGAAGGTCCGTCGGTGGTAGCTTAAAGACACAAAGGTGCGATAATGGGTGGATAATAAAGCCCCACATCAGCCTCTCAAAGCGGGGCGACGTCGTTGATTTACGAAGGGCCGTCGGTGGTTGCTTGACAGGATCCGACATTGGCAAACTACAAAGTTTCGATAATGCGGGTGCTTAACCAGTCGGGGTGGGTTAAGTGGCGGAATAGGAGGTTCTTGCAGAGAAGTACCACCATCTTGTCAAGTCCGCATTCTAGTTTTGAAATATCTTTGATCATTATATATATAATATTATCTTCCTTTGTACAGGGAACATATAGTGACATTAGGGCCATCTCTACATACTAAATCGAACAAAAATCTGATCAGGCCATCGTTGGTCCTAAAGCAGATAGAGTGCGTTTCGGCATAAAGTCGACTATATAGTAAATCGGACCATCGTCAGTTGCCGAGTCTCGACCAATCAAAGTTACAATCGGACCATCGTCGGCCCTAGAGCAGATAAAGTGGGCGTCGGCATAAAGTTGACTATAGTAAATCAGGCCATTGTCAGTTGCCGATTTGCGACTTATTAAACAATGTTCCAATCGGACCATCATCGGCTCTAAAGCAGATAAGATTTTGGTTGGAATAATGTCGACTATAGTAAATCGCGCCATCGTCAGTTGCCGATTTTCGGCCGATTAAACAAAGTTCCAATCGGACCATCGTCGGTCCTAAAGTGGTGTCGGCATAAAGTCGACTGTAGTAATGTGGACCTTCGTCAGTTGCCGATTATTGGCCGAAAACTGAAAATCGCAATCTGTCCAACATCGGGCCAGCGTGTCGACATTGGCCCGATTCAATGCCGACGATTTGTGTTTGCTGGGTATATATCTGTCATTTTCCTGAGCAAATTAGAGTTAGGGACGGCTTTAGCGTTATAGTTCAGCCTTTAGGTTTTGTTTTTAACACACCATATTTATATTAAAGTATTTGATTTTGTCTATATTTTTCACAGTTTTTTTTTTATGTAAGGGGTTATCCATTATAAACCTTATTGTGTTATCTAAAATTTGACATATATAATTTACAAATTGCATAGATATGTTTTGTTATTTTCAACGTTTTATTATGTGCTTTTTTTTGAATTTAAGAAAAATTTAAAAAATCTCGTTTAGTTTTTGAGTTATTTAGCATTACTGGCAAGGGTAAACCCTGCTTGGCTATAAAAATTACTCAAAATACAGGGTGTTTCATTTAAAGTAACAAAATACATGTACAAAGCCTAAGTATTCTAATATCAAATATGTCAGAAAATGTAATTATTTCTTTTGAATACCCTTTTAATCTTAGATTAAGAGTCACAAATTCTATACTTAGCTGTATAGTTAGCTATTTATTCATTATATTTTGTATACAGTCAGCCGGGGAGACTTGAGAGTCACGGCTTCGTTGGATTTCGTTTTATTTTTAAATCACAAATTCTTTTTTTTTGAGAAAAACATGATCCACATTTTTAACGCTCCCTAGTTGACGCTATTTTTCATCTCTAGTAGCGTTCGTGCTGGAGATGAAAATTAAGATTTTTTCTTTGCAGTCGCATTTATTTCGTCGACTAAAACATTTTTAACCTTGCAGTTTCTTATAAAAATAACATTTTTTCAAAATACTAGTTAAGTCATTTGGGGTAACTTTGAACCACTGTGGGCAACTTTACGCAACTTGGAAACTTATATGTTGAAACTTTTCATGTGTCTAAACTGAATTTTCCAAGTGGCTCCGACTAACTATACTACAACTCACATGCTGAGTTCTGGTAGCCCAACGGTAGGGTTCTGCCAGCCCAGAACATGAGTTACCACAACCCAGATGCTGAGTTCTGGTAGCCCAAAGGCAGGGTTCTCGCAGCCCAGATCACGAGTCACCACAACCTAGATATTGAGTTCTGGCAGCCCAAATGGCCAAAAAATAAATTCAGTGTTTATGCATATTTTGGGCTACCATAACACACGAACCGTGTTTCCCTGCAATCCCTTGAACTTGGACCAGAGGTCTGGACTGTTCTCTATTGGCAACACGACTGGGTCTAGGAGAACACATATTTGAGTTCTCGTAACCCACAATTTTTCTCAGTGTATTTAGCTTAAACTCTAATGTAGGTAACTTTAAGTTGACTTTTTTTTTAAGAAAAATTTTAATTATTTAATCTCAATTGTCAAGATCTACAACCAATTAGGATAAAAAATGTGTAACATCGTAAAGCTTCACTTATTTTTCTAAATATTCACTTAATTATAAGCCTTTTTTAAAATATTTATCTTTATATTTATAATATAATAATTAGATAATAAAATTTTTCAAAAAATGTGCCATTAATCCATGTGGAATTTGGTACATTTGTTGTTAAATTGGGTAAGATAAATTCGTTTCTAATGTTCTGATATTTTTTTTCGAATTAGTATATAGTAAATTAGTATCTTTTTAGTGAGAAAATGTACCTAAACCTCTGCTTATATTTAGTTTTTCTATTTAAATGTGTTCCAAGGGTTCCGATTTTTAGTGAGAACGTTTGTTTACTAACGAAAATATTTGAGTACTTTCTTTTGTGCATAAAAGTAATATGTCTTTGTTTAAATAAAACATTTTTTAGAGTAATTAATTGTTTATTTCAAATCCTTCACCTTTTTTAATACACTTTTAGGCTAAAAATAGAAGAAAAAATTAGAACTCAAATTCTTTTTTAATTAACAAGCTTAGGAAGGTCCACCGTTTAACATACTTAAAGTCTCCATTCCTACCACCTCGGGAACTGTCATTTCTAACCTCCAAGAAAGTTTGGAGTTTTCTTGAATAACTTGCATATTCCTTTTTAGCATTTTCTTCAAGATTCCTTAACCTACAAGTACCAAACTCGGTAGGATTAATCGAAGAACAAGCAGTTAAATTATATCAGAAAATTAAAATTTTCCAATATCGTAGTTCGATTTTGTTAACTAGAAAATTTCAAAATGTGCCAAAACTCTTTGATACGCCACTGTTACTGACATATTCAGAAAAAGGTCCTGCTTTTCACTGGATATTATACTAGATAGAATACATTTCCAACGCAGTGTCTAGTGAGGACTCCTATTAGGGGTCCTATTTATGTACGTTTCCTGCGCAGCAACCAGTCCCTTCTTGTCTTGCTGAAGCCCTGGATGAGCTCCTTAGCCTGCCTGACGTCTCCTGTGTGTTGCCTCTCCTGTTCAACATCGTTCTCAACTAAAATACCAGTTAACTCTTATTTCTTTAGTGCGCTTTAGCCAAAGATTGCCGTCATTTTTATAACCAAATTGCCAGGTAAAACATGTATTTTCTGTCAGTTGGGTGTCAATATGACCGTAGTAGGCTAAAGGATACTAAATCGAAAGAGTTAACTGGCTTTTTAGTTAAGCAGGTGTTGTCCTGATTTAGTCTTGTGTGGGGTCCATTTCTTGGTGGCAGATTTCTGGTAAAATCCACACGGTTCCGGGCCGACGTATGCTTATGTGACAACCACCTTTTTGTGAATGTCTATATTTATTTTTATTGGAGTCTTTATTATGACCTGTCTTTAATTTATCTGCATGGTAAACTTAGGCGAGCGGCCGCCTAAATTTGCAGATACTACTGGCGGCAGTAGGGTAGGTTAGCCACTTTCAAATAAAATGAGGAGATGCGGGTGGGCGTGGCCACCCCCCTTCACCCTCCTCACACCCTGACTTGTGATCCTTGACTCTTGATATTTGACCCTTGACCTTTGACCCTTGATATTTGACCATTGACCTTTGGTCTTTAACCCTCTCATAATTACCCCCTCTCTCTTCTTCCCCCCCTCTCCTCTCTCTTCGTTTTCCCTACCATTACTCTCTTCGCCCCTTGACTGAGGGTGAAACCCCTCTACTTTTCTCCCACCACTACTTTAGTTTTTAGCCAGGACGGGAAATATCTCTCTTTAAGTCGGTATTTCTATAACGGAGGAGTGACTTCTGCTCTCTCTTATTACATATATTTTTGGTGGGAGAGTATCGGTACATAAATAGCCGTGTTTTATCAAGTTATAAAATAGTTCGTTTTTGGGAGTATATAGTGCACGATACGAAAATGAATTTGTGGAAAAAATTTTACTCGTGTCGATAATCTTAAGAGGCATCAACGCACGGCATGTAAAAATACACCAATTACAACTTCCGATGCACCTCCGGCTAAAAGACTAAAATTAAAACAAAATGTGAAAAATAGTGGACAGTCGACTACGATTGCGAATAGTTTGCCATCAACCGCTTGTGGCCAGAATGTGCAAAAAGTAATGTGTCCAACATGTAATGTATATGTACAAAAACGTTTAATGGCTGCACATTGTAGAACACAACAACACCGCACAAATGCATGCTTTCCGCTATCGGACGGGGTCAGTTTAATAAGAAGTGCTTTCGGAAAGACCCACCCTGAGTCAATGGGCACAAACTATAAACAATTTTTTATAGATGTTAAAAACAAAGTATGCGAATTGTTGCAGAGATCCATAGAAGAATACTATGTAATTAAAATTAATCTGGAATTATTTGCTCTATTTGTGATGCCCAAAAATGAAGAATGTAAAGAAAAGTCGTTTAACACACAAAATCAAATTATGCATAAAGGCTCCGACTTAAATGAGATCTATAATGATTTTGTCGACAAATTGATGAACCAAACTTCACAGTTTGAAGAACGTAATTCTGGTAGGTATTAATATTTTTAAAAATAATGTAAATTTAAATAGCTTTTTTTTAAATTTTTTGGCCTCCGATTACTTATATTTATTTATTTTCTCTTTTTAAGGATGGACCTTGCAACAAATTTCATATTTGGAGGTGAGCATCAATAAATGTAACCCTGTTGGAAGCTCCTCATATATCAAGCTACCCAAATCCATTGAGAATAAGCACGCTGTCATAAACGTCAAAAATGAAGATCAAGCCTGCTTTGCCTGGGCGATAGTATCAGCATTGCGACCAGCTCATCAGAATCCTAACTAATGAAAATTACATGACCTATCAAAGTTTTAGGATCTAAATGATATCTGTATTAATGTGTTTGGTCTCGAAAGTTTTTTCGAAATGGTAAAATGAATTATAAAGTTGTAGGTTCTTATTATTACTCAAGAAAAAAAAAGAATTTTCACATTAACTTATTATTGGTTTTGCAAGATTGTCAATCAAAAGATAAGAACCACGTTTGTGATAATTGCCAAAAAAGTCATTATTGTTGGATCAAAAATTTTTCGGCTTTAGTGTCTAAACAAATTTCTTCTAATGGTCACAAATTATATTTTTGTGATGGTTGTCTAATCCATTTTAGATCTCCAAAAAATCTTCATCAACATCAACAAAACGATTGCACACATATCTTTACTGTCGCGCCTATGACCGATATGCTTATAGATAAGTTCGAGAACAGTGTTCCCTCAAATATTTTAAAATTTCAAAATATTCAAAAGCAAATGGAAGTACCCTTTGTAGTTTACGTAGATTTTGAATTCATCTTAGCACCAATACAAAGTTGTGAGCCCAACCCCAAAGGATCTTTTACGGAACGAAATTTTATACATAAACCATATTCATTTGCTTATATTATAAAGAGTTCTTTTGATAGTTCCATTACAAAGTTTGTGCTCTATCGAGGCTCTGATGCTGCGAAAGTATTCGTTGAGCGTATAGAATCTGACTTAAGAGAGCTATATCACAAATATTTAAAGGATATAATGCCAATGACACCTGTAAACGATCAGGAACTGATTGAAATGGAACAAGCAAGTGAATGTGGTATATGTGAAAAACATTATGACTTTTGATACAAAGGTAACTGACCATTGTCATATAACGGGACGAAAACGCTTTATTGCCGCACATAGTAAGTGCAACCTAAATTATAAAACGCCTAATTTTGTCCCCATTGTGTTCCATAATTTGAGCGGCTATGATTGTCACATGTTTATCAAAGAACTGTGTCGCCATGGCGATAAAATCGATGTTATTGCCCAAAATTAAGAAAAATACATTTCTTTTACCAAATCCATATACATGCACGACTACACAAACTATAAGGGAGAAATAAAGAAAAAGTATTTAAAACTTCGATTTATTGATAGTTTTAAATTCTTAAGCACTTCGCTGGAAAATATAAGCAAAGGATTAGATTCTGAGTCATTTTTTGAGAATAAAAAGTATTTTCCCGACCCAGAAAAGTTTAATTTGATGAGGCAAAAAGGTGTTTTTCCTTATAATTTTGTCACAAGCCTTGAAAAATTAGATGTTTGTGAATTACCAATATAAAATCAATTTTATGATAATCTAAACGAACAACATATTAGCGATGAAGACTATGAAAGAGCAAAAAAAGTTTGGAAAACATTTGGATGTAGAAATCTGGGCGAATTTGCAAATTTTTATTTAACTGGGGATGTACTGACTCTTTGTGACAGTTACCAAACATTCCGCTTAAATTCATTAAAAGCCTATAAATTAGATCCAGCGCAATATTACACACTACCCTCACTGTCCTTTGATGCTATGCTTAGAATGACTAAAGTTCAATTAGAGCTACTAACCGACATCGATATGACACATTTCTTTAAAAACGGTATTCGGGGGGGGGGGGGGGGTGTAAGCTAATGGACAGATCGAAAACATATCGCGAATAATAAGTTTCTTCCAGAATTTGACCTCAATGTTGATTCATCTTTCATTATGTACTTAGACGCAACAAATTTATACGGCCATAGCATGTCTCAACCTTGCAATTAAATGTTTCTCTTATTTCAGAAAATAGTCCTATTGGATATATACTTGAAATTGATGTTTATTATCCACTTGATTTACACAATTCTCATTCAGACCTCCCTTTTTTGGTTGAAAATTTAATTCCCCCTGAATCCCAGTCAAAAATTAAAAAACTTATCCCAAACTTAAACCACAAACAAAAGTATGTTGTTCACTATAGGACTTTAAAACAAGCCATTGAACATAGCCTTATTATTATAAAAACCCATCGAATATAAAATTTTAATCAATCTCCTTGGTTAAAAAGATATATTGATTTTAACACGGATTTAAGAAATAAGGCAAAAACTCCTTTTGAGAGTGACTTTTTTAAGTTGTCTACAAACTCCATATATGGTAAGACTATGGAGAATGTAGAAAATCGCAAGGACATAAAATTAATCACTAGTTGGGAAACTATTGGTCGAAAAGTTGGTGCTAGAGCATTAGTTGCGCGACCCAATTTCAAGAACAGCTCAATATTTTCTGACGATTTTGTTGCTCTTCACATGGGAAAGCTAAAGGTTGTGTACGACAAAAAAATTTATCTTGGTTTTTGTATCTTGGACTTGTCAAAAACAGTTATTTATGACTTTTTCTATAATGTTATGAAAAAACAATTCAAAGATAAAGCGTCTCTCTTATACATGGATACCGATTCATTAGTAATGAAAGTCATAACAAATGATTTTTATAAATATATGGTTGATAATCCGAATTATTTTGACACGTCTAACTATGATATTAATAATAGGTTTGGCATTATAAAAGGTCCTTCGGTGTTGGGAAAAATGAAAGATGAATTTCCTGGAAATCCAATAATGGCTTTTTATGGTACTGCCGCGAAGGCATATTGTATAAAGTCTCTTTTAAAAGAGACTAAAAAAGCAAAAGATATAAAAAAATCGATTATCAAAAAACAAATGTCAATTGAGGATTATAAAAATATTGTAGAAAAGGGCGGTTTAATTTTTCGTAAAATGAAAACATTTAAGAGTGAATTACGCAATATCTACACCGAAACAAAAAATAACGTAGCTCTCTCTTCCCACGATGACAAACGTTATTTAATACCGGGCACTACGAGTACATTACCTTGGGGCCATTCAGAAATTAAATCATTCCAAGAGTTTTTAGAAGTTCTATCTTATCTTAGATCTTTAAATGAAAATGATTTGCCTAGAATAGAGAGAACTATATTATCGTTCTAATGTTGTGTAGTAAACCATGTAAATTAGCAATTGTTATTATTATTTGTGTAATAAAAAAATACATTTATGTATTTATTTAAGTGTTCTTTTATTTACTACCTTAACCTAAAAAAAAACAAATAAAAAGACCATGTTTAAACTAGGCAGTATTACCACTTAATAATTTTTTTTTAAATTTTACATTGGATAAAGCACATATAGATAATTTTTTTTTGTTGTAATATAAACAGCTAGGATTTCCTTTGGGCAGCGGAGGATGTTCTAGAAGTTCAAGAACATTGGAAATATATTTTCGGATGAAATTGGCTTTTTCCAGCCCTTTAACATACACAAATTCTGACTTGAAATGTGCTGTATAATATCTTTAAAATCTTCAATATTGGTAAATCCATTAGACCAGTTTATGCAGTGGTGGTACTTCATAATCCAAGTTGCTAATGTTAAATCGAGGTTTAAAAACGTAATGAGCTATTTTTAAACCATCATAAGCCGCCAATTCTTTGGGTATAAATTTGTTATTGTGAGCCTTAAATCCTTGTACGTCAACAAACATATTTACAATAGAGTAGCCAGTAGAAAAGTAATGTGCAAAATTTTAAAACCATAAACTTTATACAATATCCGCGGCATTAATCCATAAATTGTGCTTTTCAGGAAAATCCAGCCACTTAACGTAATACTCATTTCTATGGTTCATTTTTCGTTTTCGAAGTATTTTTTCTACTAAATATCCGAATTTTTGGTTTTTTGTAGTTCTAATTCGTAAAATGCTCCACGTACTGGTTCTCCATCAAGACTTTTTAAAATATATGAGGCTGGATTTGTAAAATTAACTTTATCAATTATAAACAGCTCTGTAGACCACGATGGAGTATATCTTTTTTCAAAAATTGATTTATATTTACTTATTCGAACTTTGTCTCCAACTTTAAACTTAAACTCCTTCGGCGCAATTTTTATGTTTTGAAATGCTCTAATTTGGGAGCTTGGCTTGACATCAATTGGTCTCATTTTAATAGTGGTGTGTACTGTTCTATTGTATTTATTAACTATTTGTTCTAAAATATCAATCCATTTGTAGCTACCCCTAGCAGAAAACTCCTTAAATAATTTGTTTTTTATTGTTTTAATCACCCTTTCAACGATAGCTGCTTTTTTAGTACTATACGTGCAGTAATGATGATAATTCTTTTTTTCTTCATAAGTGCTCGAAAATTAGCATTAAAAAATTCTGTTCCTTGATCAGATTGGAGATTGCCAGGGAAACATTTTGCCTCTTTAAATATATCTTGTTTTTTTTTTGGTCCGTAAGGGCCTGACCCACACGAATTTAAAAAAGCAATTTATGCAGACCAAAATATATCGATAACCGTTATTTTCTTTTAAATACTGTTGCATATCAGCCAAATCGATTTGCCACAAATCATTATATCCCTTAATTATAGTTTTTCTTCTGGGAACATTTTTCCTTGCTGTTGTGTGTAACTCATTAACTACACTTAGTTTCTCCTGACTAACCATTTTAGCTTCTTTCTAATTTTTTACACAGTTGAGCCTGGATGATGTAATAAAACAATTTTTTCAATTTTTTCGATTCTTGTACGCAAATGTTGAAATTTGTACCATACCTCAGAATCTAAATCTTCAACTGTTGGTTTTTTGTTCTCTATAAAGTCTTCTAAATTGGATTGAACAAGACTAACAGCTACTGTTATAGCTGCTTTTAAGTCTTCTACAATCTTACCTAGACGGTTTTCCAAAAACTTGGAATTAACTGTATCGTTTTCATTCATCGCATCTCCAACGTTGCATAACCGCTTATTATCAGTATCAAACTGTTGGTCTGAAGTCAATTTAAAACCGTTTCCATTCAGCCCTTTTATAATCTTCACTTTAGAACTATGGCCCAAGCGTCCGAACTTATATATATAGTGTTCACACCAACTATTTCATTTAACAACTAACACTAAATTAATAAACTGTTTTTTTAAATTAATATATAACACCTTCTTCTTTGAGCTCTTCAATAATGGACAGTATTTCACTATCGTGCCCTATATGCCCAGCCATTTTAGAATTCCACAATAGTCGCAGGCGTGCAACCAATTCCTGCGCTGTATTCCAGTACACATACTCAACTTTTTTATTTCCAAGTAATTTATTTTTTTAATTTATGTTTTGTCGCTTTTTAAAAACAGTTTCTTTAAAAACAGTAAGTCATATAATTGTCGAGATCCGATGTATTCTCCGAGTTTATGTTTTCCACGCCATAATGTTATCATTCCACCAGGAAATTTTATTATTACATCTCCTATATACATCTTCTTATTAGAAATATTATATACAATATATCTATATCTTCCACTGTTTAAATCAGCGTCTTTATCAATCACCAAAAAATCATGTTTATCACTCCAACATTTTCCAGAAATTTCTTGAAACTGAGAAAATGTAAAGTCTGGCGAAACATGGTCAGAAAAAATGTGTTTGAGATTTGTTTCATCTTGTTTAAACACTACAAGAAAATTTGCATTGTCTCGATATATCATTAATTGACATGACTATGATGTGTGCTTCCGTTCATTCAACTTGCAACAAATAAAGAATGTGAATATGTTATAAATATATGTAGTTGTCAAAACCTTTTCTATATCTTCCACTGTTTAAATCAGCGTCTTTATCAATCACCAAAAAATCATGTTTATCACTCCAACATTTTCCAGAAATTTCTTGAAACTGAGAAAATGTAAAGTCTGGCGAAACATGGTCAGAAAAAACGTGTTTGAGATTTGTTTCATCTTGTTTAAACACTACAAGAAAATTTGCATTGTCTCGAACCAGTTGTTTTGGCACTCTAGAATACGTTTGGGCTAAATAAAAACAATCAATATTTCTATGCCTACCCATACTGTAATATGTTCTTATAATATCCTGATTATCACAAATTACATCATCGAATACAAATACAGAATTTTCTTTTGCTTCGTTTGGATGTATGACGTTGGAGGTTTCTTCAAACGTGTAATATCCTAATCCCTTTATCGGAGTCAATATCTTCTTTAGATATTCATATTTTGGTTGAAAAAGTGTTTTAGAGTAGACATAAACATTTTCAAAACGTAAACCAAGAGGGTGTGTTAAAAGTGTAATAAGAACATTGGATTTTCCAGTTTGATGGTACTATTATAAGACCTCGAATAGAAGTCGGTAGTAGTTTTCCATGACGAGACTTAATGCTACCATGGCCAATTTTTTCATCTAAATTAATAACAGAAATTTTATATTGTTGTTTCACGAGACGCATGACGATAGAGACTAAAATTAGTATTTAAGCTAAGGTAGATATATAATTGTTTTCATTCAAATGTTGTTACCCGACCGCAAAAGACAAAAAGAAAGGTTATGGTATTTTTAATTCTCTGATAAATAAGTTACTAGTTGAACTACGCCTCCCTTTTTACCAATTCTGTGGCCCAGGCACTCGTCTAAATAAGAGATTATCTAGGGGTGACCCTGGAATTAATCAATTAGATAAAGCTTGCAAAAAACATGATATCAGTTACGCAAATAATTTAAATAATTTAAAAGAACGACACAAAGCTGATAAGCAACTGCAAGACGCGGCAGAACAAATTGTGAAGTCGAACAATACAGGACTCAAAGAGAAGGCTGCTGCTTGGTTTGTTGCAAAAGCTATGAAAGTGAAACAGAGGTTTGGAATGGGGCTGAAATACAAAATCAAACGAGCAACAAAAGAAGGGAAGAATGTCAGAAAAGTAAAAAAAGGAAAAGCTATGAAAACAAAGCAAACATTTGGAATGGGGTGTTAAAAAAGGAAAGAAGGTAAAAAACGTGGCGTTGGGTGCTGCTGTAAGAAAAATTCGATCGGAACTTCAAACCTAGCGAAAAACGAATAGACAAAAACATCAAAACGTATCAACTATATCAAAACTTGCATTGGCTGCAGCACGAAAGCATATAAAAGCATATGGTGGAAAAAAGTTTATTAGAAAACCGAGAATTATTCCTATACCTCGAACAGGCGGATTTTTACAATTTGCGTTGCCTGCCCCTATTCCTTTATTCTCAGCGTTATCCGCGATCGGAAGTTTAGCAGGAGGTGCAGCAGGTATTGCGAGGGCAGTTAAAAGTGTGGCCCAAAATAAGGATAGTGTTATTAATAATAAAAAGCAACATAAATTATCAGAAAGTAAAAATGGAAGTGGACTCTATTTGAAACCATTTCGTACCGGACTTGGATTGTATTTAAAAAACTCAAAAAACCACTAAAGCCCTTACCAAGAAGGGCTTTATCATATTTTGATCTAGAAAAATATGCAAAGAAATATAAAATCGCCAATTTTAAAGGTATTTTTATGCGTGACACACTCCCCAAAAACGGGCCAAAAAAGGATGAATCCGGGATTATTAACTTGGAGACCTCCCAACAAATGGGCAGTCACTGGACCGCTTACAGAAAGAAAGGAGGAAATGTTATATATTATGATAGCTTTGGAAACTTACCCCCACCCCTAGAGTTTGTGAGATACATGCGCACTGGCACTCATTCTGCCACTGAGATTCGCTATACATATACAAAAAGAACAGAACTACGACACAGTTTGGTTTGGTCACTTATGCCTAAAGTTTTTAATGAGAAAGAACCCTTTTTAGCAGTAGTAAAATGAATTGATTTTCAAATCCAAAGTCGGAACGTGAAAATTTAAAGAAAATGCATAAATCTTTGCAGGCTTTTAGTAAATGTAGAAGTTTACTGAAAATGACAAAAGAAGAATTAAGTGATATGCCGAAAGAAGTAATGATTGCCTGCGCTCCTAATGAAATAGCTTTAGTGTGGAATAGATTACCGGAAGAACTTAAAAGTGTTATTGATGTGTTAAAATTTCAGTACTGTACTGACCACTACTCGGTAAGCAGTTCCACAGAAGATCAGATAGATGGTCCACCTCCGAGGAAAATTTATTGTTGTTTGTGTAACATAGAAGGATCTAAAATTTTAAAGTCTGAAGAAAGTGTTGATTGTAGTCTACTGTCGACTTGTTGTAAAACACAATAAAGAAATGTCGCACACCTTTACTTTACATAGCGACACAAGTGTGCTTCATGCAAATATTTATCCTCCTTTAGAATTGGATAAAAGAGAAAAATATGGATTAGGATTGGTGGGATTTTATTCCTACAATTCAATTTTTAATGTAGATGAAACAAATAATTGTTTTGGTTATAGCAAACAGCAATGGAAAGGAGCACTGTTGATAAAAATACCACCAGGGGCATATGAAATATCTGAAATTAGCAATGCTATGCTAAAAGTACGTCAAAAAGTAGCCAAAGTTCTCGATGATACCATTTTTAGTTTAAATGCCAACAATAATACTTTGAAATGTGAAATTAAGTCAAAATACTATCTACATTTTAAACATCTCAACTCTATTGGAAAGATACTGGGATTTGGAATGGTGGAACGCTTAAAACCGAACGACAATCATATTTCATCATCAATGGTTGATATTTCTCGAGTAAGACTAATACGAGTTGACTCAAATATTACGGCAGGAGCATTCTTAAACTCTCAACAAGTTCACACACTATATGAATTCGATATTGACGTAGAACCTGGATATAAGTTAAGTAAAGAATCAAACAACATTACTTATATGCCCATTTTTCCAGAAGGTCGTCAGTACATCGACAACATCACACTAAGGATCTTGGATGATAATAATCAGCTGATAAATTTTCAACGAGAAAAAATAATTGTTAAATTCGAGCCCAAGAAAATTTCATAAATATTTTAAAAGAGAATGGAATGTTGTTATCATACCAAAATTCGATGTCATCAACACGAATCCACCCAGATACACAGACAAATAAATAAAAACAAGCGTAAATTTAGAAATAAAGTCAGTTGTGTTAGGAACATAACGAGAGAACGTTCTAAACTATCAACTGAAGACAAAAAGTTTTTAAGGGCTCTTAGACTACGAATAAAAAATCGATAAAATCAAGTGCAGACAAAAAAGTCTTTAACAGCTCTTGGACTACGAATAAAAAATCGATAAAATGACATCAACAAGTGAAAAACTGGAAGTTTTTGGAGAACTCATTTTTGAAAATTCAATAATAAGCTTGGAGGAATTCAGCTACAAGCCGTTTGGTAGCCCATCATTTAAAAATTCTGATGAAATTCGAATTCCGATTCAATTTCAGGATTTAATATTGGATATTTATAACAGTTATATCTACATCGAGGGAAAATTTACTCCAAATGATGCCACTAAAAAATGTTGTCTATCAAATAACGCACTGGCTTTTCGTTTTTAATGAAATACGTTACGAGATAGGTAGTGAATAAATTTGTGCGGTTAGAAAGCCGGGTATCAGTTTGACATTAAAAACGCTTGTTTCCTTTGAAAGTCGTCAACAAAAAACTTTAAATACCTACGGATGGCGACTTAGTGAAAATGATCAATTTATTTTGGATAAGACAAGCCACACCTTTAGTGGTCGATTACCGCTCAAATATTTAATGGGGTTTGCTGAAGACTATAAAAGAGAAATTTTTAATCAAAAACATGAGTTAATTCTAGTTTTGGCACACACATTTAGCAACTGTTACATTGGTGAAGTTGATGGCAAAATATCCATTGACAAAATTGAATGGAGGATTAAACATATCATTCTAGGCGATAAGGAAAAGTTAAGAATTTTGTCCAAAGTAAATAAAGCTGTAAATATTAAAGCTGCTTTTCGCATGTGGGATCTTTAAGAGTTACCACTTCTTCGAAGTACCTCTTCAGATACGTGGGCGATAAGAAGTAGCACAAACTTGGAAAAGCCTCGATACATAATTGTTGCATTCCAAAATACCAATAATAGTAACAACAAAAGCAAGGACGCAACAGAGTTTATTTCTGCTGACGTGTGTGACATAAGACTGTATATCAACTCAATAGTTTTTCCATACGAGAGATGGAATATCGATTTTTTAAAAAAAACTATGCGGGGTTGCCTTTTACGCATATGAAAATTTTCAAAAAAGCTATTATGGGAAAACATTCAGTGACCCAATGCTGGACTTTGAAAGTTTCATCGCCAACCCAGTATTTCTTATAGATTGTTCGCATCAATTAGATTCTATAAACTTATCCACGGTCGACATCAAACTGGAATTTAACACAAGAAAATCAAAGTTTCCAGATAATACTAAGGTGTTTGCATTAATAATTCACGATTCACTTATTTCGTACAACATTGTAAACGGTACTGTTCAACGGGGATAAAGTTTTTTTTTAATTATTTTATTTTGTTAGATAAGTAGCCAGTATTTTTAATGTTTTTTTTATCATGGTGTAAGTTTATAATAATTGTAGTTTTTACATCAGAAATAAAATGTATTTTTTTTTTAAATATTATAAGTATATAATAATTGTATATATTCTTTTTTTGAAATATAGTTTTACATAAGAAATGAAGTATAGTTTTTTATTAATAATCCAAAAAAAAATAGATTTATATATTTATAGGGTACCATTAACCATTTCTTTGATTTGAATTTTCTTCCATCTCCGAGTCTGTGGATGACAGGAAACCATCAAGTTCCAATAAATTAGGAGAAGGCTCGTTTGAAACCGTCGTCCTTTCAAACAAATCCTGGCATTCCTTACAAACTCCAGATGCATTGAACCATTTTATTTGCTGATACGTCTTGCAAAATCCGCACTGCATACGGTCATTTATTATAAAGGGACTGCATACCGCTGTTGGTTTTGACATTTTTGATTTTAACATGCTGTAAATGCTATCAAATGAAATAGCCGTGATCTTTTAAATTTTATAACGTTAAAAGATCACAGCTATTTCATTTGATAGCATTTAGAGCATGTTAAAAATAGTACCCATTCTGTTCTGATTTTTTTCGAATATTTTTTTCTCAGGAACTAAAGCTCCAATCAACATTAATCTAGGGACAGCTTTTATTGTAAATATTATGGCAAGTTAAAGTTCGAAGGTAATATTGTAATAGAGTGTTGTAGAATTGCATTGTAGAAAAGCAAAAAATTAATGCAACAAGAAATCCGATCATAAAAAATTAAGGTAGAAAAGTGTTGTAGCAAATATATTTACAGCACCGGAAATAGTTATTTACCTAACCAGTGCAGAAAGTTATTCTTTTTTCGCACGCGACAACCTTTAGATGCAGAGTTAGAATCAATTAGAATACCAAAAAAAAATAATGCAATAAAGCAGATAATATAAATAATTTAAGTGTGAAGTCTAAAAGCAAATTTATTCCCTGTACGGGAAATATTAATTTTGTTGATTTAAAATGCGTGCGTGTTATGTTCCGCACGCTTGTAGAAAATATTTATTATTCAGATTAGTGCGGAAAGAAAATCTTTCCGCACGCAATTGATCCAAACAACGCGGAGCGGAGTTCGAGCAAGCATGCAATGACGGAAAAGATACTTTACGCAAAAAGTCGATAATAAAAAAGTCATAGTCGGAAAAAAACAATTTCCCGTACTACTGTGTCACTTTATAAACTAAAATACGTGCGGAAAAGTGTTGTTTCTCGCACGGTCGCAAAAAAAAATATATTATTTATAATTAATATTTTAAATTGGTATTATTATGTCACCCTTAGAATATTTTTTCTGTGTGAGGTAATACTCTTAAAGGAGAGCGTTAGACCATGCTTTAAAAAAAATGTTACTTCCCTAGGAATTGGTGCAGTCAAAGTCAAAGTGAGGAGCTAAAAAATAAGAGGGTGGTAAACCAAAGATTTCATTTACAGCAACTACGGAAATATCAAGTTAGTCTCTCTTTAGTTTCGAAAAAAACAAAAAAAATGTCGTGTGAAAAATTTGAAATTGTAAGTGACGAAGACATGTGGCCTGACATGCCATTCACCTTCGATACGCAACTTTTTGAGGAAAATGAGGTTATTGAAGATAGTGATGATGAAGTAATTAACCTCATCACGCAAGAGGACGTGCCTCCGCAGCAGATCCCGCCTCACCAGCCAACAAGCCAGCTTTACACTGTGGCATCATTTGAAAGGTAAAAAATTGTAATTAGTTCTCTTTATTACTCTTACTTCTCTATAAAACTGAAAAACATATTCAGCTCCTCAAATGAATAAAAAAATATTATTAACTTATTTATATATTCTCTCAAGTGAAAAAACATATTTTATTGCGTTATTATTTAAAACTCTGGTAGACATTGACTCAAATTTAATAAGTCTACCCTACCGGAAACAAACCGGAAAAAAAATCCAAGAATAAATTGATTATTACGGGGGTTTTAGCTTGAGTTGTATTGGGTTTGGGTTCGTTATAATAATTTTTTCTTGGATTTTTTTCGGGTTTTTTTTCCCGGAGTTTTTTCCGGGGTTTTTTCCGGGTTTTTTTCCGTGGTTTTCTTCCGGTTTTTTTTCCCTAGATTCATATTATAGCTCAATTTACTTTCACAAATAAAAAAAATTTAAAGTATTGTTTATAATTTTGTTTTGTTTTGTTATTTTACAGATTGGATCAAGAGCAGGCAGGGCCATCGGGTGTAGGCGTTGTGCGATCGGGACCAGCTGCCCAAAGGTAAAAAATATGTTATTAATTAATTATTAAGGTATATTAGTCAAGAAATTGGTAGGAAGTTGTTATTAGTAGTCTTGCGTTATTATTTAAAAAATCAGAAATTGTTCCAAATTTAACAAGTCTACTCTATAAAAAAGCACTCTTGATATTTTGATAATTCACTTTCACAAATAAAATACGATTATTTATTAATATTACTCAAAAAATTCTCTCCAAAATTAAATATATGTCGTCTTTACCTTGATTTGTCAATTTAATGTGTAAATACAAATGAAAATATACAGTAGTGTTTCTATACATTTGTCTTGTTTTGTTTTATAGATTCAATGAGACACAGGAGGCGAGCTGTTTGGGAAACCGTTCAGGCTCAGCAGCACAAATGAATGAAGTTGGGGAGCCGGCCAGAAAAATACGGGTTTTGGATGACCAAGTTGTGCGGTCTGGAAGGTATTCAAATCAGTTTTTTTTTTAAAATAAAGTAGCATCTGCTTTTATCTATATACTAGCTTAAGAACTGCCAGCTTCGCCTGCGGTTTTACCCGAGTTTTCCCGTTTTCTTGCTTCAGATGGTCAAAATTTATGTCACCTTAAACCGATTTTGATAAATAATCCAATAGTGAAAGTTCTATTAAAATCGGCTTTACAGTTTTTGCGTAATTATGTGATTTACCCGTTTTTCTGCTTTGGTGCTAAATTTTGTTTTCGTGAACCGATTTTGATAGAATATAGCCTATGTCCTGCCCAGGAGCCCAAGGAATTCATTAGTAAAAGTCCCATCGAAATCGTTCAGTAGTTTTTGCGTGATGCTGGAATAAACAAAAATTCTAAAAATTTGATTTTTAGTATCTATAATGTCTCTTTAAAAGCCCCACTACAAAAATTTTAATATAACAATAATAACATATTATATATTATGTCCAGAAATTACCCCTATAGAGATTTATTATATGTATGGATACTATAATAAATCTATAGATAGAAATTGTTAGTTAACCAAACGTCACAAATCAATTAAAAATTGGTTCACATTTAATGACAGGGCAAGTCTTCTTGGAGATGGCGCTGTGTTGATTCAATTTGATATGTAAACACAAATGAAAATGTACAGTTGTGTTTCTATACATTTTTTTTGTTTTGTTTTATAGATTCAATGACTCAATGAGGAGGCGGGCTGTTCGCTGAACCGTCCAGGGCCATTCTATACGCAGGGGGGGGACACCGGTGCACATCCGATTAATCCACGATGAGCACCCCCAAGTTCAAGACGAGGAAGACGAGGTTATCGGAGGCCAATTTAACACACACTAGAAGAGAAGTTGTGGCAACGCAGCGAGTAGTTGAGGAAGCCAAGGCGCGACTCATAAGATTAAATAGAGAGGTTGCGGATGAGGAGGGCAATTTAAATAAAAAAAAGAAGCGAAGAAAAAACTCAGCGATAGGGTACGACGTGACCTAGGTCTTTAAGTTTTTTTTCCTTCTTTTTTTATTAAAGTATGTAAATAATAGTTTTTATAATATATATTTTGCATTTTTTAAGTTTTATTTCCTTCTTTTTTTATTAAAGTATGTAAATAATATGTAAATAATTTAGCTACGCAGTTTTTACATTATATATTGTATATTTTTAAAGTTTTTTATACATTATAATATATATATAATATATAAAAAATGAGCTTCATCGTGATATTGAAGTCAATCTAGCAATCCTATCACCGCAAGTACAAATAAAAGCGCTACTTAATTTAAAAAACGAGGTTCTATTTAAAATTAAAGTGTGATTTTATGACTAATTGGACTGTCCAAAATAAAAAAATAATGCAACTGAGTAATTTTCCTTTGGTTAAAAAAGGGATAAAATCAAGGGTGTATTTTATACTATGTTCTTACTCACACTTTTCTCAGTTTTAATAAAAGTGCAGTTACATGTTTTTCATTTTGGTCAGTCGAATTACGTTATAATATTATATATTATTTACATTTAAATTGTCATTAGAATGTGACACCTTGATAATATTTTAAGTTTAATTTAAATTTTTTTTTCTAACCACCAGTTAAATTTTAACTGGGTTTAAGACTAAATGAAACCAACTAGGTGGTGTGTAAATTTGACATCTATTACTGCAGTTAAGTGGAAAAAAGGACAAGTTTAACAATGTTATTGTATTGTAACTTTAATTTAACAAATTATTAACTGGGTAAAGTTGTGTCAATTTTAGTACACCTCTTATTGTGATGAACTGAAAAAATGACAAACCTAATAATAGCTGCTCGAGCTTTTGCTTTATGGTATTTTAAACAATAACATAACTTTAATAATTGCAAGCTCCTTTTATTGTTGCGTTTTGGTTCCTTGAAATTAAAACTAATATACGACCCTGTATAATTAAAAAAAAGAGCAATACAGGTCACTGTTCGTTTGCCTCATCCTGTATACACTCGTTTCACAACGTATTAAAATCCTTATTCTAGCATAATCTCACCCCAACAAGTTACCGCCTATAGTGCACATTTTGATCCGTGTGGTCTTTTTTTTCTAAGAAAAGCCGCTTACTAAAATAACAAACATTAATCTTAGCGAAGAAATCTACCATTCACCGAAAAAGTTAAGTGCATTTTTATGTCTCACAACAAAGGGATGCTCATTAAAATACAAAATCTACCCATTTAGGGTGAAAAAAAAGCTAGGCATATATGCTTGGGACGGATATAATGTGGCCACCCAAATCACATACCTACCTACACATTAAGTCAATATGCGGCTTTTTTTTGACTACCCGCATGGTGATTTAAAGCTACTCTACAGTTTCGACCTCACACAAACGCAAATAAATACATCTTTTCTATTTTAAAAGCGTTGGATTTTTAACCTAAATAATATGTATATTTTTTAACTTTGTAGGAATATTTGTATTCCCATTAAAAACGCATGGTAGAACACTAAGCTTTTGCTATGGTTTTTGCTTGGTGTTTTACCATTTATCTTGGCAGCGCTTTGCGTTTTTTTTTAATCACGCAAATATGGGCCCAGAGGTGGCTCTTTCTTGTAAAAAAGTGAAACACATATTTTTTTAGCACAATTTGTTTATATTTTTAAGACAAATTGATACATATAAATATATACAGCCTTTCTCCTATACACTCCAAAAAAACATAATTTTATAAGGTAGCCAAAACAAATATAAAATGAATTATTAAAGCGCAAAAAAACCTATCGTGTAGTGGTTAGTACAACATGTTTTTAATATTGAATAGATTTAGAATTAATCACTATTTAAAGTAAATCATCTTGTCAAATAATACATCAATAATAGGTACATACACTTTTATTAATTTTCTTCTAAATCTGAAGGAAGTTTCATAACTTTGTCCAAAATATATTTGGGCAGGAACGCCTTGATATCAAAAAGTTCACTCCATAATTCAAACCCAATCAATCCGTTAACTAATGTGTTCAAATTCAAGTCTTTAAAGTATTCAACACAGAGAGATATTGCTTTCTTGAATTTTTTTTTCATTAAAAAACATTCTTCTACGTTACAAAAACCTGGGCCTCTACCCCGCATTTCGGCATTTTCAGATTCAAAACACCTATCTCGAAATAACTCGAAAATATACTCTATGGCCCCTTGCAAGTCGTGAAATTCTTTGTATTCTTTGGAATCAAACCAAGACATTTTCCTTGTAAGGTAAATATTTGAATATAAAAAAGAGTCACAACGTTTTACTATTTAGCATTTCGTCAGCTTCTGAAAGATATCTGCTAAAGTGCGGAATCACAAAAAGAGTCTTTTGTAGGTTTTCTTGTAACATCAATTGAAAGAATGTAGATTCGGTAAATAATCCATAAATAAACTGCTGGCAAAACAAAGCTCCACTCAAATATCTTCTTACTTTTTCTAGTTCCTCACTGGTAACTTGTGGATTCGAATTAAGTTCTTCTGCTTTTGTTATGTATAACCAATACAGTTCGGAGATATAACTTGTCACTAAACTAATATTTAAAGTCATTTTTTAAAAAATTAATTTTATTCGACAAAATCAATCTTTAGTTTTGACTGTGTACGGGCCCCAATAAATTTAGGTTCACTCTGTCCAAGGTATGTTAAAGTACACTTTTGATCATTGTTTACAGCTGAAATAAAGTCGTCGCTAAATTTTTCCACCACTCTTTTTGCTAAAAACGTTTTAAACTTGTGTTCTGCCGAGCTGTCACATAAAGTAACCAAAATTGATTTTCCGTATCTAGTGCATAATTTGCTGCATATTTTCTATTACGTAAGCTTGATCCACATTTAACTTGCAAAATGTTCTCACTTCCAGTGACATGTTTTTCTCTTCATTTAACATGGCATTAAAATCACACAAAAAACTTTTATCAATTTTCATTTCAATTTCATATTTTATTTTAAATTTTAACATAATGAGTAAAAAAAGCGTTTTTTAGTCGTGACGTAACCTATGATTTGTTATGCTTGTTTCGGTCCCACCAAGGCATATTAGGCACGTCTCTGGGTAAATTAATTGATACAGTTTTTCTTCACATATGGCACACGTCAAATGACTACAATTCATTTTGTCTGTGTAATGTAGATTGACGTGCTTATTGTGGCCCATAGGAGTGTTAATCCCTTGATTAAAATAACACTCACAACAACGGTTTTATCCGCTTTAATATCCCGCATTCTTACGAGACCGGATGTAGCACATGTGCTCTTTTCGAACATCTCATCCTCTCTACAAGTAACCATATCTTCATATTTCTTAAAGAAAAACATAAGCACACCCGAAATCAACTGAATAAAACCACTCATTTTTGGTACTTTTTTATTTAAATCAAAACCACTCATTTTATTTTTTAATTTAAATCAAAATCAATATATTTGTTATCACTCTAACAAAATATAAAACTATAAAGAGACATTATTTTTTACTACGACTTATATGTGCGGCATCCCCACCTAGCTCAAAAAATAGTGGAGGAGGAAAATGTCATCCCCTCCTCGCTAGAAACTAAAGTAGTGGTGGGAGAAAAATAGAGGGGATAAGTAGAGGGCATAAGTAAAGAGCAGGGAGTGAAGAGAATAGGTAAATAGGAGGGGGAGAAGAGGAGAGGGAATGAAGGGGGAAGGGGGGGGGGTGAAGAGAGGGTAACGGGGGGGGTTAAAGGGGGAAGGGGGGTTTGGCCATGCCCACCCTCATCTCCTCATTTTATTTGAAAGTGGCTAACCTACCCTACTGGCGGCGTCACAAGGGTTAAATAAAGCCATTTTTGTAGGCAAAAAAAAAACATGTTTAGGTTTAATATGCCTTCTATAATGATATCTTGTTACTATATAAGAATTCAACACTCATATTAAACAGGTTATGTTCTAATAAAACCCATCGATTGTTCTTTAATTACGATTAGAAAATACAACATTATCTGAATAGCAAAACTCTATTAGTAATTCCATCTGGTTTTATTATTTTCTTACCACTAATTCAACCGAAGGAAATATATTTCTAATTATCGGCAGATTAGTATACATTATGTGAACATTTAAAATTATGGCGTTAATAGCTTTCTTAACTGGTTAGTCTATAAGTTACCTAATCTATTATCCTCAAATCTAAATTTATTATAGCTCTTAACCTTTAGCTATACCAACTAATCATTGACTTGTTTTCGTTTTACGCTTAACTGTCTATTATTTAAAATTTAGATACTAAATTTGGTTATTTACCTCCCACTTTGGTCTCACTATTGGTTAATAAATTGTGTTTATAATCACTTGGGCTTTCTGATTTATAATAATTTGTTTGGCCTTTTGACTCTACAATTTAAGCAATCTTTTTTATTTTCGACAGTAACTTGAATCTTAACCTCTACAGATAATAAAAGATCTCGCAACTTTTCACTATTTTTTTTAATAAAAGCTCTTGCCGATGTTTAATTCAGCAACTACTACTTGAATCTCTAGTTAAATGTATTATGTAAGCTTTTATAATCTTCCGCGAATCTAGGCTATCTGACGACCTAGACACGTGGGGTCAATACAATTATCAAAATTATCGAAATATTGTGCACGACTAATTGTTATTTTGTCCTCGTTAGGTATGACTCAAGCACTGAACATTCCTTTGGTTCTAGATCATCGCCGCAAGCGACATAGATTAACTACAATTTTAATACATTTTGTTCATTAGAATACTTCAATATTTTTTTGATGTTAGAGTTTCAATAATTTTTAGATTTTCTCAAGTGTGACCAAAATAAGATTACTTGGTTATCTTTAAAGAATTTGGGGGCATGTCGACCATCACCAGTCGTCCCCTAATATTTTTAAAGTTATACCCTAAGATATAACTTTTTGTTGTTAAAACAAACCTAACTGTACCATTATTGAACGGAAGGCTCTAAGATATTTTCTTATCTTTATTGATGCACTATTTCATGTAGAAAAGAAGCGACTTCCGTATTATATCAGGTAGGGTTTCAGTTGAAATATATATTATATATGATTATAGTATTTAAACACGATATCTATCAAGCAAAGTATTACAAAAAAATTATGTTATAGCTAAACGCTATAAGAATAGTAAAAAAAATGAAATTGTACAAAAAAACCTACTTAATATACATACAAATTTTATTCCTGATGGTAATCAATTTCGTCTACACCGGACTCAGAAATGCTTGGTCGAGGCGTATCCACATGCGGGAAAGAAATCTGGACCTCCTGGGGTCGGTTAAAACGGACTCCGGAATTGCCAACTCCCCGCCCTAAGTTTTTAAAACGTACTTAAAACGTTCGCCCACGACTTGGGGAACGTTCTTAGGACGAACTATCGGGTACGTTTTTGAAACGTGCCCGTGTGTACAAATACTTCGTCCAGGGGACGTCTTTGGCGGACGTTCTTAAAACATCATATCTCGGGTGTTTTTAACACAATCTTCAAAGACGTCCCTAGAACGATTAACGGGTACGTTTTGAAAACGACCTCCATAGATGTCCCCTGGACGAAGTTTTTGTACACACGGACACGTTTTAAAAACGTACCTGATAGAACACCCGAGAAATAACGTTTTTAAAACGATTTCTAAAGACGTCCCCGGTACCAAGTATTTATACGTTTTAAAAACGTACCTAATAGGACGCCTTAAAAACACACGAGAAATAACGTTTTTAAAACGTCCCTGGGAGGTCCAATGTTACAAAATAATTAGTCCACAGGATGTACCACAAAGGCGTCCCTGGAACGTACCCAGAAAGCGTCTACAGGACGTACGTTTCGGACCTTAATAGCTGCAGTAGTAGTAATAATATATGTATTCACAAACTAAATGTAAACCACACCTAAGTATCCTAAACTTAAAATAAATTAAACTATGATCTAGCCACTAATATAATATATAATATATAATATACGTACACCTTAGACTCGCATGAGCCGTAAACATATCTAATACAAAATTATACTGGTATAAGTAGATATTTTGCATGGGACAGTTTGAGAGAATATTTTATTTGATATTTGGTTAGATGCTTGCTTGGTAAAACATCATATCTCGGGTGTTTTTAAAACAATCTTCAAAGACGTCCCTAGAACGATCAACGGGTACGTTTTGAAAACGACCTCCATAGACGTCCCCTGGACGAAGTTTTTGTACACACGGGCACGTTTTAAAAACGTACCTGATAGAACACCCGAGAAATAACGTTTTTAAAACGATTTCTAAAGACGTCCCCTGTACCAAGTATTTATACGTTTTAAAAACGTACCTAATAGGACGCCTTAAAAACACACGAGAAATAACGTTTTTAAAACGTCCCTGGGAGGTCCAATGTTACAAAATAATTAGTTCACAGGATGTACCACAAAGGCGTCCCTGGAACGTACCCAGAAAGCGTCTACAGGACGTACGTTTCGGACCTTAATAGCTGCAGTAGTAGTAATAATATATGTATTCACAAACTAAATGTAAACCACACCTAAGTATCCTAAACTTAAAATAAATTAAACTATGATCTAGCCACTAATATAATATATAATATATAATATACGTACACCTTAGACTCGCATGAGCCGTACACATATCTAATACAAAATTATACTGGTATAAGTAGATATTTTGCATGGGACAGTTTGAGAGAATATTTTATTTGATATTTGGTTAGATGCTTGCTTGGTCGAGGCGTATCCACATGCGGGAAAGGAATCTGGACCTCCTGGGGTCGGTTAAAACGGACTCCGGAATTGCCAACTCCCCGCCCTAAGTTTTTAAAACGTACTTAAAACGTTCGCCCACGACTTGGGGAACGTTCTTAGGACGAACTATCGGGTACGTTTTTGAAACGTGCCCGTGTGTACAAATACTTCGTCCAGGGGACGTCTTTGGCGGACGTTCTTAAAACATCATATCTCGGGTGTTTTTAACACAATCTTCAAAGACGTCCCTAGAACGATCAACGGGTACGTTTTGAAAACGACCTCCATAGATGTCCCCTGGACGAAGTTTTTGTACACACGGACACGTTTTAAAAACGTACCTGATAGAACACCCGAGAAATAACGTTTTTAAAACGATTTCTAAAGACGTCCCCGGTACCAAGTATTTATACGTTTTAAAAACGTACCTAATAGGACGCCTTAAAAACACACGAGAAATAACGTTTTTAAAACGTCCCTGGGAGGTCCAATGTTACAAAATAATTAGTCCACAGGATGTACCACAAAGGCGTCCCTGGAACGTACCCAGAAAGCGTCTACAGGACGTACGTTTCGGACCTTAATAGCTGCAGTAGTAGTAATAATATATGTATTCACAAACTAAATGTAAACCACACCTAAGTATCCTAAACTTAACATAAATTAAACTATGATCTAGCCACTAATATAATATATAATATACGTACACCTTAGACTCGCATGAGCCGTACACATATCTAATACAAAATTATACTGGTATAAGTAGATATTTTGCATGGGACAGTTTGAGAGAAATGTTACTTACATATTTTATTTGATATTTGGTTAGATGCTTGCTTGTGTCGCCCATAGAGCGCGCTGCGCGTTCGCTTTGAATCGATGGTATTATTCCTGTATGTTACAAAATAATTAGTCCACAGGACGTACGACAAAGGCGTCCATGGGACGTATACAGAAAACGTCTGCAGGACATATTCATAGGACGTCTTAAGTACGTCCGCTTTGGGATCTACGACGTCTTTAGGATGTCCCTGGGAGGTCCAATGTTACAAAATAATTAGTTCACAGGACGTACGACAAAGGCATCCTTGAGACGTATACAGAAAACGTCAGCAGGACATATTCACAGGACGTCTTAAGTGCGTCCGCTTTGGGACCTACGACCGTCTTTAGGACGTCCCTGGGAGGTCCGGTGGCGGGCGTCCCAAGGACGTTTTTGTGACAGATGTCTGCGACTTGATATGGAGCACCGGTTATTCTTTTTTGTTTTTTCAATAATAAAATGATGGAGTCTGATTTGGTAATGTGCCAAATTCAATTGGAAGAATTTCTCTTAGAGGAAGATTCGGATACTGCCAAGCAACTTCCGTCAGGAATGTTATTTAATGGTGGGCTTATACATCAAAATAACAGGATAAGATAACCACGGAATTATAAACCGGGGATAAGAAAAAACAAAGTTTGGTTAGGTTTATAATACTGTCACTGGAAATTCATTTTGGCGATGGCAAAAACCGGTGACGGCACATTTCGAAATCACGAAAGCCCCGTGTTCTACACCAAAAAAACGACACTTATTAAACCAATTTTATAATAGGGATGTCCTGGGCACGTCCTAAAACTGTTTCAGTGGTTTAATCCGAATTTTTGTCCCACGTCAAACGTCAACAGAACGTAAATTTTGGACCCAGGGCGTTTGAGCATTAATGGATTTTATCACTATAAATAACTTACAAAATCAATAAAAACCAATTAAAATGGGACCCAATCCAAACCAGTCACGAAATAAGTATAAATCAATTTTATAGTATGGATGTCCTCGGGATGTTCTAAAATTGTTTGAGTGGTTCTATCCGATTTCTGGTCCCACTTCAAACGTCCCCAGAACGTAGGTTTTGGACCTAGGTCGTTTGAGCCTGGATTTTATCAATATAAATAACTTAAAAAAACAAATAAAATAGCAACCAATCACGAAATATGTATAAACTAATTTTATAGTTATGCTGTCCTAAGGACGTGTAAGTGTTTCCAACCGATCTTTGGTCCCACTTCAAACGTCCACAGGACGTACGTTTTAGAACTGGAACGTTCGGACCTTAATGAGTCGTCCTGAGTACGACGGGTGCTACTTGGGAAAATCTATTTAATGAAAACATCTTACAAACTTACAATTTAAAGCCACTTAAGAACGCCGTCCTAATAATGTGTTTTTTCGGACGCGTCATTAATTTATTTTTTTGGACATTTTAACGCTCGTGGTATAGATAAAAATATCCCTTGGGTAAAGGACTTAAAAAGAACGTCCTCTGAACGTTCTACCCGCGTGTTTTTAAAACTATTTATTGAAAATATCTTACAAACGAACAATTTCAAGCCACTTCAAAACGTCTTAATAATGGGTTTTTTCGGACGTTTTTGGAACGTTTGTTAAGAAAATTAAAACAATATTTATTGAAATTTTGTCACATACTCTGCCATCTAGCGCAATTAGATTAAACTATAGTAGCAAAGCGGCGCTAAAGAAAATAAAAGAATTGACGCGACCATTCCCGAATAGTCAAGAAAGTTGTAGATAGGTCTAGATGAGTAAGACAAAGACTAGAATGTTCCGGGTGAGTCGAGAGTGATGTCGGCACCTATAAATACGCCGGATAGCAGAGATTCAAAAAAAAGTTTTTCGATAGGATAGAAAGAGAGTAAGAACAAGAACAGCGAATAGACTGTGAGTTCACGATTAAAAGTAAATAAAAAAATAAAATAAAATAAGAATAAATTAAGACCAGGCTAAAATCTTGACAGGTTATGGGACCAGAAGCACTCTAATAACAGAGAAGTGATACCCAGACCAGGAGTGGACTCTGGAAGAAAAGAAAAAGAAAAGAAGACGCTGCTGCCCAGAAGGACAATAAGAAAAAAGTGAGTGACTAAGATTGATTCTGGAAGAAAATAAAATAAAAGAAAATGTCCAGTGAAGAAATCAGCCAGATTGAAAAATTAGTGTATTCAAGGAGCTACGAAATCTGGAAGTTTGAAGTCCAGATATTCTTCAAAGCCAGTGCGCTATGGGATATTGTCAGTGGTAAAAGAAAATTGGAAAATCTCACCCAAGATAAAGAAAAAAACAGAGTGGATAAAACAGGATGCCAAAGCCCAGTGGGTGATAATCACATCCATAGATAAGAAGAACATAATGCACATAATAAACTGTTCCAGCAGTAAAGAAATGTATGACAAGCTATAGAACATTTTTGAAAAGGATACCGAAGATGAAAAATGCAATCTTCTCCAGCAGTTTTTCAATTACAAGTATGAAAAAGGGACCGATATGTCAACATATATTACTAGGTTAGAAAATCTGGTGCATCGATTGAAGACCCTGAAGGAAGATATAAACGAAAGTATGGTTATCTCCAAATTATTATCCACACTACCTGATCAATATCGACATTTTAGGAAGATAAAACCCTGACAAACTTAACATCAAGGCTCTTAGCGGAAGAGTCGAGAAACAAAGCAGAATTACAGAGCGAAGAAGACGTAGCATTCAAGTCCTCAAAAAAATTCTGCAAAATCTGCAGAAAAAGAGGACATAGAAAGGAAACGTGCAGAAATAAGAAGGAAACATACCAAAAATGTTTTAAATGTGGATTACCAGGACACTATGCAAGGACCTGCAGACAAACCGAAGAAACAAAATAGACAACAAGAAAGCCCTGCAGTATCTGTAAAATACCAAACCATACTGAGCAAAATTGCTTTTATAAAGATCGGTCAAGGCAAAATAATAAGAATCAACAAGGAGGATTAGTGTTCATGACCACAGCAGAACAAAATCGTATATACAATGGAATAAGAAATTTACCAACTTTCTGGCTACAAATGGGCTGAAAAGTTTTAAAAATGAACAATGTATCTTTAGAAACAAAGAAGGAACTATGTTTTTGGCAATATACGTAGATGATGGAATTTTGATATGCGCCAAAAGGAATTTGACAGATTTACAGAAGCTACTAGGATCACTGAAAAGAGAGTTTGAAATGACAGAAAGTAAGAAGCCTAATAAATTCCTAGGACTAGAAATAACAAGAACAAACGAAAATCTAATACTGAGACAAAAACAGTACATAGAGACAATCCTAGAAAAGTTTAAAATGAATGATGCATAACGAACAAAAACACCAATGGTTTACAATAATATCGAAAATTTGACAGAAAGAAATAAAGATTACCCATACCGAGAAATCATAGGAAGTTTGTTATATCCAATAAATAAAACCAGACCAGATGTGACATTTGCAGTAAACATGTGTAGCAGGAAAATGGAAGAAACAACAGAGAGGGACGTGACAAATGTAAAAAGAATCCTGAAGTATTTGAACACGTACCGAGATAATGGATCAGATTTCACGTTAACCACCTGACAGCCTATTGTGAATCTGATTTTGCTGGAGACCTTGTATCAAGAAAAAGTACAAGTGGATATGCAGTATTCTACTGCGGAGCACCAATACTCTGGACATCAAGAAGACAACCAATAGTGGCTCTGTCAAGTACTGAGGCAGAGTTCATTGCTGCTGCAGAATGTAGCAAGGAGCTCATGTATCTTAAGTCATTGATAGAAGAAATTATTGATGGCAATGTGAATATAGAGCTGAAGCTAGACAACCAGAGTGCAATCAGGATGGTTAAAAATGGACAAATGAATGGGAGGAGTAAACATATAGATGTAAGGTATCATTTTATAAGCGAAAAAGTAAAAGAGGGATTGTTAAAATTATATTACTGTCCAACAGAAAGTCAAGTAGCAGACATTTTAACAAAACCTCTTGAGAGTGTTAAGTTTACTAAGTTTAAAAATTGTTTATTAGTTTAAGAAGTGTTTTAGATTAAGTTTTATAAGTTTTTGAGTTTTATAAGCTTTTATGAGTTTTTTTTATGTGACAAAATTTGGAGAAGGTGTTAAGAAAATTGAAACAATATTTATTGAAATTTTGTTACATACTCTGCCATCTAGCGTAATTAGATTAAACTATAGTAGCAAAGCGGCGCTAAAGAAAATAAAATAATTGACGCGACCATTCCCGAATATTCAAGAAAGATGTGGATAGGTCTAGATGAGTAAGACAAAGACTAGAATGTTCCGGGTGAGTCGAGAGTGATGTCGGCACCTATAAATACGCCGGATATCAAAGCTTAAATTTTTTTTTTTTCGATAGGATAGAAAGAGAGTAAGAACAAGAACAGCGAATAGACTGTGAGTTCACGATTAAAAGTAAATAATAAAAATAGTGAAAGTTAAATCTGCGTTTTCTTTTAAAATAAAATAAGAATAAATTAAGACCAGGCTAAAATCTTGACATTCGTGCTATAGATAAAAATTTCCCTTGTTTAAAAAACCGTCCCTGGACGTTCCGACCACGTGTTTTAAAAACGATTTAATGAAACGTACGATATAAAGCCACTTCAGGACGTTCCAATAATGTAATATTTTAGACGTTTTTAGAATGTACATATTAAGGCTGAAACTAAGTAAAGGAGCCATAAAAAAACGTCTCTTGAACGTTCAACTGAAAATGTTTCTAAAACCAATTGATTGACTAAAAACGTACAATTTAGGGCTGGGACGTTCCCGACCTATGGGTACCTAAAAAGGACGTCCCGGGGACGTCCGGTGTTATTAGGGCGTGGTCCACGGATGATGGGAATATGAGGGGGGAGACCAGCGTTCCGCTTAATACCGGCCATCAGCTCTTCCCGTAAGGGTCTAGATTGGACCGTAGTTAAAGTTGTGGTAGTAGAGGTACTTGGGGTTGGTTCCTCAGGTTAAGACAACGCTTCGACTGACTGATCATCGGGTGGGGTCATCGAAATGTCCATGGGCTGCCCGGCTGAACTTGGTCCAGCTGTTTCTTTGACTTTCAAATCGAAGGCGGTTAGTTCTGCGGTGAGTGGGACGTTCTGTACTTCCAAGGGGTACACCTCTAGCGGCTCCCTTGGTAGACGGGCATTCGGATAGGTGTAGGGGAGGTACTCTTGTAGTGGTTCCAGGGTAGGTAATGTCCATTAGGCAGGGTGAGATTGGCCGGAACTGTTATATAGTAGGCCCAATTCAAATAAGTGGTACAGGGCCATCCGGTATAGGCCTGGCTTTCGGGCCACATCCGTAATACTTTTTACAAAATGTAGAAAGACACTTAACCACATCATTGTTTTTCTGTTTTGTGTTTTTTTTTGCTTTTTGGTTTCCTGTTTTTTTTTGTTTAATTAGTTCTTTGCACTGTACACTTTTTCCGCGTGATTTTATTTTGTTAACAACCATGCGTTTTTTTAATAACTAGTTATATTGTTCTTTACGACTGGGATTATTTAATTAGAATAACATTTTAGTGTGCCGAACTGGATTATATATTGGGAGACCACTCAAGAGGGGAGGCAATAACTTTTGATAACCTTGTCTTTATGGTTTTGTTTTTAAAGATTACTTAAATCTAAACTAAATTATAATAAGTCACTAGATTACAATTTATCCATATTCCTATTTTTCTTGATTATTCCTAATTTATGTGTTATGTCTTAACAGAAATCGTTAGTATTTTTTTCTAATTAATAGACTCTACTATCGCTTAATTACCTATAACTAAAAGAACGAGACTTAATAACCGAATTGTGTGAAGCTTGCCGTCGTCAACAAAACTATAAATTGTCAATGGTGTGATAATCAGGCTCCATACATTTGGTTTTTGAAGTACAAAATGTCAGACATTAATAGATAAGCTAATGAACTTCTGGTTGCTTAAAGATAATGACTAAATGTATAATAATATCGAGCGTATGACACATTTATTCGCTTCTAGAAAACATACTAAATCTAATTTTTCCGTAAGGTTCATTAGTCGTTTGGGGAATCAGCGGAAACTGAATTTGATTCGACTACCGAATAGGTTCCCTTTCTTGACCTATAATGAAGTCAGGTTGTTGAACCTCTTGATAGGTAGATTCACGAAATGTGTTGTTTTTATGCAAAACAAAGAGTGTCAAGGTGTCCCAGAAACTAGCCAACAAATGTAGTGTACAACCATTGGTTTTGTGAATTGCCAAAGCATTTAACATGGTTTCAAACAGGAATTTCAGTGTGCGAAAAATAATATATATGCCAATAATGCTGGAAGTAATTCGACTAATCCATTCAAACACATTCAACTTTTCTAGTTCTTTTGTGTTGAACAAAGCTAATGTACTAAAGTCTTGTGATTCCGAGGCTTGGCCTGCAATTCTCCTAGTAAGAATATTGTCAATGGCCAATCTTTCACCATCAAATGACAGAATTCTTTCAGCAACTTTCAATTTCATTTGTTTCCAAGGAAGCTTTTGCAATAAAGTCGCGGAGCGTAATGGTTACTTTCGCCGTAACAACTACATTCTTCCATTTCTTTCCATGCTCGTATTATTCTATACCTTCACAGTGACGTCCTAGTCCCCGTTAAGGTTACGGTATTCTTACTGGTCGAGTTTGATTTTAAGTTGGAAAATAGGCGTCCTCCAAAAGCAGTTAGGTCTCGAAAAGAATGCATTTTTTCACATTTTTCTGCTCGAATTTTATGAAGGTAAGTTCCATAGCCATCTTCGACAATTGACGTGTGACTAAACATGCCACAGTATTGAATTAATCGGGTGACGGAAATCATACATGATTTCACCTGCACACATTTTTCTAGTATCTGCACGAAGGTCGGTTGCTGTGTCTAGTGTGGATGCCGCCAAATAACAAAAGTGAAGCTCCACAGGTTGGTAGTTATTTTTTTTTAAATTTGAAGAAAAAAAAGTGAAAATACCTAAAAATTATTTCTATTCATATGTTTATTTATTTAAAAAATAGAAAAGAGTTGATATTCTAAAAACGTAAACAAATAGAAAAATTTTGACAACTGCACAGCTGTCTTTCTGAATTTTGGTTGGTTAACCGATGACGGTGGCCGCGCATGTGCAGAACCGCTAAGCTTTGACACCAGAAAGAGACAATAAGAGTCATAAAAGAGTAAAAGAGAAAGGTATAAGCATATATATAGTACATCCTGCTTACAAAGTTGTGCACACCGAAAGCATTGCAAGGGCGTATATTTAAGCTCATACATATATGGTTGCTCCATATAGGCCTTATCTGGATCAGGACATTGACCTATTTTCTTTAATGAAATAATACTAATATTGGAATTTTGTAAGTTTCTGCAGTCATATCCAATTATGGCTTCGTATTTTGGAAAGATATCAGCGAAGAACATCCACAGAATAAGCACGACGGTGGCCCCTGAAACAAGAGGGCAATATGTAGACTCGGTACTGATTATTGAGATTAAGAAAATTAATTGACTTACAATTTTTTTTATGGGTTGTTTCCTTTAATTAAATTTCTGTTTGTTTTTGCTGTTGTTTATACTATTACTGGTGGTGATCCATAACAAAATCCTGATATCTTTTTGGCGTAGTTATATGTATAAATCGGTACAGATCTCTGTGCATCGTGAACGATCTTTTCCTTGCGGCCACCGATTTTGAATCTTAAATGTGACCGGTCCCTTTTGACCTGTAATGTTTTTTTAGTCAAAACATTACAAGTCAAATTAATAAAAGCAAACCTACCAATTTTCTCAATACCTCAACCTGAATTCCTACACTAATCTTGCTATTAACTCCAGCATGCTACAAAATCGTTGCAAAGCCGGTTTTTACTAGCCTAATCAACGTATGCGAAAGCCATCCATCTAGTTGTCTTTGTCGAACATACGTAAAAAGGTACAGGAATCACATACGTCGAAGCAGATAATGCGAGAGAATATCTATCCTTTTTCATCTTTCTCCATGTAATAAAGACAGCCTACGTAGAACGGTAATCTTTACTATTTAAAATTTTAATATTATAAATGCATTTAAAGTGTTAAATTCGACGAAGCAGTCGTCTTGGTTAGTGTAAAAAATTTAATAAAAAACAGTCAAGTCGGAGTGTGGTTGGGGAACCAGTGAATTTTAAGGGGTCCCGGGGTAAAGGGAGTGACTACTATAAAATAGAAAGACACCAAAAGATGAGCTCTTTTCAACACTAGAAATGCAGCACTAAGTGGTGTCCAAAAAAATTAACAACAAAGTGAAAAATGTAATCTGACAGATTCATAAGCCAGAACAACCGGTATGTTTTTCTATTTTCTATAAGCCTAAATTATTTTTTTGATTTCTTACTATTACTTACAAAATTGAGGATTACTGATTTTTGAATTATATTATTTTTTTAAATAGCTCAAAACCATTTTTTTGAAATTTTTGTAAAGTTTTATTAGGTACCTTTAAAACTGGTCAGTGTGCAGTTCACTTAATTTTTTATAATATAACAAGCATATTTTTATAGTTCATTAAATTTTATTTTTTATTTCTATTAGAAATTGGTAGTTAGAGCAGTGTCATAATTATTCAAATCCACTGCACAGTTTGTAAGACCTAAAATATATTTAGAAGAAAACAAGATTCAAGGAATAACCTTAAAAATCAGTAAGAAAAATTTGTAAAAATTAATTTTTTTGTAAACCTTGATTTTTATTAACTCATAGAATAGTGGGGGCTGATGTAAGTTTTTTATTAATAGGCTTTAAGGGCGAACCGTCTACCAACTTTAAGGGCGAACCGTCTACCAACTTTAAGGGCGAACCGTCTACCAACTTTAAGGGCGAACCGTCTACCAACTTTAAGGGCGAACCGTCTACCAACTTTAAGGGCGAACCGTCTACCAACTTTAGGGCTAACCTTCTACCAACTTCAAGGGCTACCCTTCTACCAACTTCTAAGATCACCTTTCTACTGACCACACTTCTCATAATGACCACCTAGGCTTAAACTGCCACATCATGGTTTAAAGCCTACGACCAACTCTTTAACCAGCGTTTCCGTCAAGCTACTTTCCATCTTTTTACTTCTACGATGAATTAAGACCAAGTTCAGAGATTTCCAATCCAATCATCCAACTTCCTGTGTCCACCCGGAGTTCTTGAGTTTCCATGTGGCATGGATTGCGTCAGCAGTTTTATCGAGAGTCCAGGGAGGGGTACTGATGTCTGGTGCGATTAGGATCTACGGTTAAAAGCTAAGTACACCTGCTTTTATTCTTACTAACTTTCCTTGCGTCTTAATTTCTTCAACTCAAGCGGTCAACATGGTCAAATTTGCCTTTTTCACAATTTTTTGGATTTTTTTATAAATTTTTTTGGCACTTATATTTGGAAGTGGTGAAGCCAAATATATTTAAGTTTCGTTATTTACGGAGTGTAACTAACTATTGTATAGTTTAGTGTGTTTACCTACACCCATAAATGTTGGTTTATAATTCCTTCAGAATTATAAACCGTGTGACCTTTTTGGTTTTATTTAACCTTTGTTTTGGTAATGTAGTTTTACAGTTTATTACTTTTTTTGATAAATGGATACTGGGTGGAGCTATATACTTTTAAATTTAAGTAATTAACCTAGAGTATGACTATTTATAGTGTGTCCATTCATACTCCTAGGGTTGGTTATGCCAACTTGGTATAGTGCGTTAATATGTTCTTAAGAAGGCATATGCATGATCTAGTATCACAATAACTTTTCATAATTCTGATTTTTGGAAGGCCAAGGATGTGTTTAGCACGTTACAGATTATGTAGGGGTTGTTGATGTGCTAGATTGTTTCTTTGGGCAAATCTGCCTACCTAAATTTGCTGTTTTAAGATCTGGCAACACAATATTTTCTATAGTCAAGTTTTTCTGTACTACAGAAACTAGGTGTTTAGCACGTTATTTGACTATAAGAACTTATTGATGTGTCAAGATTGCCCAGGCAACTTATTTTTGTCCTTAAGTTGTTTTCCTTTGCCTTTATTGGTTTTAAACCATGTTATGTATGTTTTTTTGTGGAAAGACCACACTTCTTACCTTGTGTAATATATTTATGCATTTTTTTGTGGAAAGACCACACTTTATTATCTTGTGTAACATATAAGTTTCACTTTACATTTATTTTGTGGAAAGACCACACTTTATTATCTTGTGTAACATATAAGTTTCACTTTACATTTATTTGGTGGAAAGACCACACTTCTTACCTTGTGTAATATATTTATGCATTTCTTTTTTGTGGAAAGACCACACTTTTGTGTTAAGTTAATT
The DNA here is from genome assembly GCA_963921995.1 of Oxystoma pomonae. Lineage (NCBI taxonomy): Eukaryota > Metazoa > Arthropoda > Insecta > Coleoptera > Brentidae > Oxystoma > Oxystoma pomonae. The sequence continues at coordinate 85,053,715 of OY998164.1, read as the reverse complement.
ATATTAATTAATATGAGATTTTAGTCATTGTAAATTATTTATTGATTTTTTTTCAAATCTTGTTAATTTTTTTATAAAATTATTTTGTTAATACATTTACTAGTTGAGATATTTTTGTTTAATTTCATAATATGAATCTTTGAAAATAGATTTTAAGAGGCTCAACTTAAAATCGTACTCTGAAATAAATATTTGAATAAATTGAGCAGTTCAATTTTCTGTCTTTGCAACTAATAGACAGGGCGCCCACAAAATAGTTTGGTAAAAGATAAAATTAAAGAAGATACAACCTGTTACTTAAGTAAAATTTTTCAAAATTAATATTAAAAATTCTTATTTCAAAATTCCTTTTTTTATATTTGCAACTTAGGTTTGAACCCACGCCCTGTGCTCTCATTACAAAACATTGAGTCATACCTAGGCATTTAATTAAAAGAAAGAAGGAATAAATTCATTTTTATTATTATAAAATACAAAGAAATAGAGTCAAATTTTAACAACAATTTTTCCTTTTTCTAAATAATTTCCCTCGAGTAAATAATTACAAATGGCGCTGTAAACGTGGGGCGTTGTTTTTTTTTCCTAAAGTTTTTTGTAATCTTACAGGTATTTTTCTGAGTTTTATTTCCCTTGAAAGGGGGTGTTTGTAATGCCTTTGTAAATTTAAAGACATTCCAAGTTTAAAGTTTACGTAGAACAATTTACTTAAGTACTTATAGTGGCTGGGTATCTTATACCAAACTCAACAAAATATCTCAACGTTTTAATTTAAATTTTTTTGATCATTATTGTTCAACTTTCATTAAATTGATAAAATTTTCCCTGATTTTCTATTACTGAGTTGTCTTTTATTCACATTTTTGTAACGATTTTAGATAAAATGGAACCCTCATACCTTTTGATTGACGAATTGGATTGGGAGCTGATGATCAGATCCAGAGACACTCAAGGTGAGCGGAAAGAAAAGAACAAGTTGCTGAGAGAACTTCGGAAAACGGAAAAAGCAGGACCTATCAACTACCCAGAAGTGAGCCTCGACTTTGACAATGAGAATGGCCTATGCAGGGATAAGCTGGAAACATTGGAGAGTATGGTAGTTAAGTTTAATCTCACCAAGCGCCATACTAAATATCGGGTTATAACAAATCGCCTAGCGCATATTCTAAACCGAATTTCAAGGTTCCCTGAAGCAAAATCAGAAACCAAACAGGAACTTTCTTCGAAAGTCTCCTTCCTCTTGACAGTTTTAAATCAAAAGGCCAAAGCCAACAAATCTTTATTATTATTAAAATCCCCAAGCTTAAGAGAATCTATAATTGAAGAAGATAACTATGAATCTGAAGTATATAAAGATAGTGAGACTGAAAGTGTGCATGACTCGTCAGATGACGAAAATCTCGAATTGGTTTTAATGTCAAGCACCCAACATGTTTCTCCTTTAGACGACGGTACGGAAAATCAAGTAGAGTCAACCCCCCAGAATATTTCTCAATTAGACCTCTCCCAAATATTAGATAGAATTGCTAGTTATACCAAAAAAGACCCGAAACCTAACATTCAAATTTCAACCCAAAGTATACCAGGAACAAGTTTAACTCCAACAAATCAGCCCACATCGCAAACAGCTGGTACATCGGCACCAAACTCCATGTCAAGTCCATGTCAAAATATGTCAAACCCAAGTCAAACGAGTCAAAGTTTAAATTTTAATCAACCCTTGCAAACATTGCCTTTAAATAACCCCATTAATCCCATGGCCAATGTAAACCCAAACAATATAGGTCAAAATTCCATGTCAAACCCGTGTCAAAATATGTCAAACCAAAGTCAAACTGGCCAAAGCTTAAATTTTAACCAACCTTTGCAATCCCCGTCTATAAACAACCCGATCAACACCAATGCTAATTTAAATCAAAATAATTTAGGTCAAAACCCGATGTCAAATCAATGTCAAAATATGTCAAACCAAGTTCAAACTATTCAAAGTTCAAATTTTAGTCAACCTTTACAAATTATGCCTATGAATAACCCCAATACAAATTTAAATCAAAGCAATGTAGGTCAAATTTCAATGTCAAATCCAGGCCAAAATATGTCAAACCAAAATCAGACTAGTCAAAGCTTAAATATCAACCAACCCTTACAAATACAGGCTATAAACAATCCAAACAACCCCAACGCCAACTTGAATCAAAGCAATGCTGGTCAAATTTTAAACTATCAATCCATGATGGGCTCAAATTTTTATCAACCATGTCAAAATCAAAACCTTGGTAATCAAAATATCAACTACCAACCTACTTTAAGTAGCGGTATAAATCCAGCCTCTAATTGTTTACCCAATTTAAATTTAAATTCAAACCAAAACCAGTTATATAATCAGACGTCAGGTTGTCCACTTAACCCTCAGGTCAATTTTAACCAACAATTATCAAACCCAATAGGTAATTATCAGACCAACCCAACCTTGAACAACTCACAACATTTTTCCAACCAAAATTTAAACTTTCAGCCTGCTACCAACCAAATACCTAGTCAACAGTTTACCCATCAAACATTTGGTCAAACTCAATTAAACTCTCAGCATCAGATTTTATCTAATCAAAATTTTAATTCTCAAAATTTAAATACTAATACTTTTTCACAATTTCCTTTAACCAGTAACCACCCAGATTTTGTTCCACGTCAATACTTTCAAAACAACAATAATAATTTAAATTTTGCCAATCCCTTGCCTCAAGTTCCTACTCAACTACCCCAGTATGGGATCCAACAATTTTCTCATTCAAAAAATTATTCTGGTCAACATAGCAATGATGCGAATTTATTCAGAAAAATAGGTTATATTCATCAAAACAATATTAAATTTACTGGTAGTGGGAGTGTACTGACATTTTTAGATAAAGTCGAAGAGTTTGTGCTGTCATACAACATTGATAAAAATCAACTTCTAACATTTGCACATGAATTTTTTGAGGGTCAAATTAGAACTTGGTATCGACAAATAAAGCAAAGAATAAATTCTTGGGACGATTTGGTTAGGGAATTAAAAATAAACTTTTTACCGACTAATTTTGAAAATCAACTTTGGCAAGAAATACATTCTAGGACTCAGGGACCTAACGAAAGGCCAATCATTTTCATTAGTATTATGCAAACTTTATTTACTCGCTTAACGAGACAAGTTAGTGAATGGGAACAGGTCCAAATTGTAATAAAAAATTTGCAACCTTACTACCAGAATCATTTGGCATTGAAACAAGTTATGAACCTCGATGAATTGACTTATTTGTGTAGAATGATAGAGGAAACAAAAATTAGATCACAAAACTTTCAGACTCCTTCTACAAATAATAATATAAACTTAATGGCACCAGAATTAGCCTATCAACGACCAAAGAACAATTTTAAGATTAATGAAATTTCCTGTGATGATCCTTTTTACCAAAATCCAAGTCTTACCAATGAAAATTCTCAAGGTACAAGCGTTTCAACTTCTAATATTCAACTTCAATCAAATTCCCCAAGTCAAACTGAAAACCTTGAACCAAACATTAGTGCCCTAAACAGTTTAGTTTGTTGGAATTGTGGAGAAAAAGATACCCATACTTTCCAAAAATGCACCAAACCCAGAACGAAATTTTGTTATAAATGTGGTTACAAAAATAAAACAGTGCGTGAATGCCCGGTGTGTTCAAAAAACTTGCCCAGCGCAGCTCCAAGGTCGGGTGGGACTGCGAATGCATAAAAAATACCGACCAAACTGGTCAAAAAATCATTACTTCCACTGTTTCCACTCAAACTATTTCCTTTACATCAGCGCAGACCCAAACAGAAAATATATCTCCTCAAATAAGTTCTTTACAACCCCTTGACCGTACACAGCATAAAAACTTTACTCACAATAAAAAAACTCAAGGTGACAAAAGTAAAACTTATTCTGACCAAAATAAAACTCAATATGATAGCCGAAATTTCTTCAAGCAAAATAAATGGTCAGAATGGCTTCAATTTGTTAAAAACTTTTCTTTAACCAAGAACCTACCAAATAACGACTTAAAATCCTCCCAAAAAGACCATTTTCTCAATAAAAATAAACCTTCAAAATTTCGAACTAAAGCTCAAAAACCCAATCATAAAGAATACTCCAAGCAAAACAACTGGTCGGAATGGCTTAATATTGTCAAAAATTTTTTCCTTAACAATCAAATTTCACCGCTTTTCCTTCAACATGGTAACGACTTGAGGCCATATATATCCATTCAATTCAAAAATTTAGATATTTCAGCTTTATTAGACACCGGAGCTATGAAATCTGTCTTGGGCAAATCGGGATATGAGTTAATGCTAAAAAATAAAATACAAATCTTGCCACATAATTACAGTTCTGTTAGCACAGCTGATGGGAATTCTCAAGAAGTAAAGGGTCGGGTTATTATTCCTATTTCTGTTGAAAATCACACAAAAAAACTTGAGTTTTTGATAGTGCCCAGTATAAAACACAAAATGATTTTAGGGATAGATTTTTGTAGAAAATTTAATTTATATCTTAATTTTGCGGATAATTCTTTTTGTTTCAATGAAACATCACAAGATAATCAATTATCATCCCTAAACAGTAATAATAAAATTAAAATAAATCAAAATTTGTCACCAGTCCCTCAAATTAGAAATACCCCTGGCCATTCTCAAATTTCATCAATTTCTCAACATAAAAACCCTAGCTTTAAATATGATTGTCAATTCTTATTAATTAAAGATATAGTCAACAATTTTTTTAAAAATAATCCTATCAGTAATGAAAAGATACACACAACAAACTTACTATTTCCTGAAATAAAATTTGAACAGTCGATCAATAAACCACCCTCTACTAATGACCCTATATTGGATTTACTAGACCTTTTACAAAATGAAAATTTTTTTGATGACATTGATGAAATTTTATCTCAGATCTCCATTGACGAAATTGTTGTTCAAGAACAGAAATTTAAAGCTTGTATTCAGTCTGAAAGTGATTTAAACCCTGAACAAAAAACGAAATTGGAGTTGGTTATAAAGAAATTTGAAACCTTAGTGTCAGAAAAATTGGGTTGCACTAACCTAATAACTCATAAAATTGAAGTTACCACCCCAGAGCCATTTCGCAAAAGACCATTTCTCTTAAGTCCTTATATGCATAAACATGTTAACGATGAAATTGACCGGATGTTAAAGTTAGATGTTATTACCCCCTCTCGTAGCCCTTACAGCTCAAACGTTCTTCTTGTGCCTAAGGCCAACGGGGAAAAGAGGTTATGTTTTGATGGTCGGGATCTTAACAAAATTACTAAGAAAGACCGATATCCATTACCAAATCTAACCAGAATCCTGGATAAAGTTAAAAACGCGAAATATCTCTCTTCTATTGACCTTAAGCATGCGTTTTGGCAAATTCCGTTACATGACCAGGATTCAATGGAGAAAACAGCTTTTAGCGTGGTTGGTAAAGGTCATTTTATGTTTACAAAAATGCCCTTTGGTCTTTGTAATTCAGCGCAAACTTTACAGAGGCTAATGGATACCCTTTTTGACCCATCAATTGAGAATGATATTTTTGTCTACCTTGATGATCTGGTGTGTTGTACGGATACATTTGAGAAACATGTTGAAACCTTGACAAAAATTTTTGAAACATTAAAATCCGCGAGTTTTACTATTAACTTAAAGAAATGTAAATTTTGCCTTCCATCATTGGAATTTTTGGGATATGTAATTGATAGAAATGGTCTACATGCTAACCCGGAAAAGGTATCTGCTATTGTTAAATATCCAAGGCCTCAAAATGTCACTGAAGTTAAAAGATGGGTAGGAGTCACTGGGTGGTACAGACGGTTTATAAGGGGTTACTCTGATTTAATTTGTCCTTTAACCAAACTAATGCAAGGAAAGAATAAAAAGCAAAAAATTGACTGGACGGATGAAGCTGAAAAGTCCTTTCAAGAACTTAAAACCCGCCTTATAACCACGCCGGTATTGGCCAATCCCGATTTTTCAAAACAATTTATTATTCAAACTGATGCCAGCAATTTTGCGGTTGGCGCTGTGCTTGTGCAGGGTGAGGGTGATGATGAGAAAGTGATTTGTTATGCCTCTAAAACTTTAACGCGTACTGAGCAAAATTGGACGGTAACTGAGCGAGAGGCTTATGCAATAATCTTTGCCGTAACTAAATTCCGGCCTTACATTGAGGGAAGTTTTTTTAAAATTTATACTGATCACCATGCATTACTTTGGCTGTCAAGAATTCAACAACCAGTGGGACGGTTAGCTAGATGGTCTATCTTTCTTTCTCAATTCACATATGAGATCATTTTTCGAAAAGGTAAAAATAACATTGTACCGGATGCTTTAAGTAGAATTGAAATATCCTCCTTTGAATGTTACACAGACAGGTGGTATGACAGAATGTTAAAACAAGTATCTGATGACCCTTTAAAATTCCCAAATTACTCAGTACAAGAAAATCGGTTGTATAGGTATATAGAGTCTTCTCACGGGATTAATACCAACTTAAAAAATTGGAAATTAGTGATACCAAAGTCAGAGAGAATTAATATTATTAAAAATCATCATGATTCCCCTTTATCAGGCCACTTTGGCGTAAATAAAACTTATAATCGTATCTTAGAAGAATATTTCTGGCCAGACTTGAAAAAGGATGTAAAAAGATACGTTTCAAAGTGTGATATATGTAACCAACAGAAAGCTTCACAATTAGGCCGCCTTGGTGTAATGGGGGTTGGAAAACAAGTTGATATGCCTTTTCAATTAATATCTATGGATATCATGGGTCCGTACCCTAGGTCCAAGTCAGGTTTTTCATATTTGTTTGTCGTTGTCGATTGGTTCACTAAATTTACAATTTTACATCCCTTGAGACGTGCTACCGCTCAAGAAATTTGCAAGTTTGTCGAGAATTATATGTTTTTGACATTTGGTACTCCTATGACTATTGTCTGTGATAACGGGGCCCAATTCATTAGTAACGAGTTCAGGGACCTTATTTCACGGTATAAGATTAAGCATATTTGGTACAATGCAAAATACCATCCTCAGATAAATTTTTGTGAACGTTATAACCGCACTATTAAAACTTGTATTCGATGTTTTTTAAATCAAAACAAACATAAAGAATGGGATAAATATCTTTACCAAATCATGAGTGCTTTGAATAATTCAGTAAATTCAGTTACCAAATATAGTCCATCTTTTCTGGTGTTCGGGCGGATTGTACCGATTTACGGTGATTATTATGGAAAACTAGAAAATATGTATCAATGTCCCTATAAATTTGCTAACGCTGAAACATTGGTTGGTGAATTGGCTAAACTACCAGAGATATACCAAAAGGTTTCTGTTTTGCTTCAAAAATCACACCAAACGAATGAAAAATATTACAATCTCCGAAAGAGAAACATTGAATTTCAGGTGGGTGATACGGTTTACAAGAAAAATTATGTTCTCTCCAGTGCGTCTAAAGCTTTTGCTGCTGGACTTGCTCAGCGTTTTATTAAATGTCAAGTTACCAAGAAAATCAGTCCTTTAATATATGATCTTCTGGACGGTAAAGGTCAGGTTTTTACCCGGATCCATGTTAAAGACTTAAAACCAACCTTGAGTGAATCGGACTCTGAAAGTGAGCATCCCTAGCCTTTAAGTCAGTTAGTTTGTACTAGTAACTAAGTAATTATAAGAAAACCTAAATGATGTACCCTTTTAACTATTATTTTGTAAGTGTCAAAGGCAAATCTTATTTTTTCGTAGAAGGGGGGTATTTGTAATGTTTTTTTAGTCAAAACATTACAAGTCAAATTAATAAAAGCAAACCTACCAATTTTCTCAATACCTCAACCTGAATTCCTACACTAATCTTGCTATTAACTCCAGCATGCTACAAAATCGTTGCAAAGCCGGTTTTTACTAGCCTAATCAACGTATGCGAAAGCCATCCATCTAGTTGTCTTTGTCGAACATACGTAAAAAGGTACAGGAATCACATACGTCGAAGCAGATAATGCGAGAGAATATCTATCCTTTTTCATCTTTCTCCATGTAATAAAGACAGCCTACGTAGAACGGTAATCTTTACTATTTAAAATTTTAATATTATAAATGCATTTAAAGTGTTAAATTCGACGAAGCAGTCGTCTTGGTTAGTGTAAAAAATTTAATAAAAAACAGTCAAGTCGGAGTGTGGTTGGGGAACCAGTGAATTTTAAGGGGTCCCGGGGTAAAGGGAGTGACTACTATAAAATAGAAAGACACCAAAAGATGAGCTCTTTTCAACACTAGAAATGCAGCACTAAGTGGTGTCCAAAAAAATTAACAACAAAGTGAAAAATGTAATCTGACAGATTCATAAGCCAGAACAACCGGTATGTTTTTCTATTTTCTATAAGCCTAAATTATTTTTTTGATTTCTTACTATTACTTACAAAATTGAGGATTACTGATTTTTGAATTATATTATTTTTTTAAATAGCTCAAAACCATTTTTTTGAAATTTTTGTAAAGTTTTATTAGGTACCTTTAAAACTGGTCAGTGTGCAGTTCACTTAATTTTTTATAATATAACAAGCATATTTTTATAGTTCATTAAATTTTATTTTTTATTTCTATTAGAAATTGGTAGTTAGAGCAGTGTCATAATTATTCAAATCCACTGCACAGTTTGTAAGACCTAAAATATATTTAGAAGAAAACAAGATTCAAGGAATAACCTTAAAAATCAGTAAGAAAAATTTGTAAAAATTAATTTTTTTGTAAACCTTGATTTTTATTAACTCATAGAATAGTGGGGGCTGATGTAAGTTTTTTATTAATAGGCTTTAAGGGCGAACCGTCTACCAACTTTAAGGGCGAACCGTCTACCAACTTTAAGGGCGAACCGTCTACCAACTTTAAGGGCGAACCGTCTACCAACTTTAAGGGCGAACCGTCTACCAACTTTAAGGGCGAACCGTCTACCAACTTTAGGGCTAACCTTCTACCAACTTCAAGGGCTACCCTTCTACCAACTTCTAAGATCACCTTTCTACTGACCACACTTCTCATAATGACCACCTAGGCTTAAACTGCCACATCATGGTTTAAAGCCTACGACCAACTCTTTAACCAGCGTTTCCGTCAAGCTACTTTCCATCTTTTTACTTCTACGATGAATTAAGACCAAGTTCAGAGATTTCCAATCCAATCATCCAACTTCCTGTGTCCACCCGGAGTTCTTGAGTTTCCATGTGGCATGGATTGCGTCAGCAGTTTTATCGAGAGTCCAGGGAGGGGTACTGATGTCTGGTGCGATTAGGATCTACGGTTAAAAGCTAAGTACACCTGCTTTTATTCTTACTAACTTTCCTTGCGTCTTAATTTCTTCAACTCAAGCGGTCAACATGGTCAAATTTGCCTTTTTCACAATTTTTTGGATTTTTTTATAAATTTTTTTGGCACTTATATTTGGAAGTGGTGAAGCCAAATATATTTAAGTTTCGTTATTTACGGAGTGTAACTAACTATTGTATAGTTTAGTGTGTTTACCTACACCCATAAATGTTGGTTTATAATTCCTTCAGAATTATAAACCGTGTGACCTTTTTGGTTTTATTTAACCTTTGTTTTGGTAATGTAGTTTTACAGTTTATTACTTTTTTTGATAAATGGATACTGGGTGGAGCTATATACTTTTAAATTTAAGTAATTAACCTAGAGTATGACTATTTATAGTGTGTCCATTCATACTCCTAGGGTTGGTTATGCCAACTTGGTATAGTGCGTTAATATGTTCTTAAGAAGGCATATGCATGATCTAGTATCACAATAACTTTTCATAATTCTGATTTTTGGAAGGCCAAGGATGTGTTTAGCACGTTACAGATTATGTAGGGGTTGTTGATGTGCTAGATTGTTTCTTTGGGCAAATCTGCCTACCTAAATTTGCTGTTTTAAGATCTGGCAACACAATATTTTCTATAGTCAAGTTTTTCTGTACTACAGAAACTAGGTGTTTAGCACGTTATTTGACTATAAGAACTTATTGATGTGTCAAGATTGCCCAGGCAACTTATTTTTGTCCTTAAGTTGTTTTCCTTTGCCTTTATTGGTTTTAAACCATGTTATGTATGTTTTTTTGTGGAAAGACCACACTTCTTACCTTGTGTAATATATTTATGCATTTTTTTGTGGAAAGACCACACTTTATTATCTTGTGTAACATATAAGTTTCACTTTACATTTATTTTGTGGAAAGACCACACTTTATTATCTTGTGTAACATATAAGTTTCACTTTACATTTATTTGGTGGAAAGACCACACTTCTTACCTTGTGTAATATATTTATGCATTTCTTTTTTGTGGAAAGACCACACTTTTGTGTTAAGTTAATTATATTAATTAATATGAGATTTTAGTCATTGTAAATTATTTATTGATTTTTTTTCAAATCTTGTTAATTTTTTTTATAAAATTATTTTGTTAATACATTTACTAGTTGAGATATTTTTGTTTAATTTCATAATATGAATCTTTGAAAATAGATTTTAAGAGGCTCAACTTAAAATCGTACTCTGAAATAAATATTTGAATAAATTGAGCAGTTCAATTTTCTGTCTTTGCAACTAATAGACAGGGCGCCCACAAAATAGTTTGGTAAAAGATAAAATTAAAGAAGATACAACCTGTTACTTAAGTAAAATTTTTCAAAATTAATATTAAAAATTCTTATTTCAAAATTCCTTTTTTTATATTTGCAACTTAGGTTTGAACCCACGCCCTGTGCTCTCATTACAAAACATTGAGTCATACCTAGGCATTTAATTAAAAGAAAGAAGGAATAAATTCATTTTTATTATTATAAAATACAAAGAAATAGAGTCAAATTTTAACAACAATTTTTCCTTTTTCTAAATAATTTCCCTCGAGTAAATAATTACAGACCTATAATGCGATACGGTCCCGACCACTTAGGGTAAAACTTTCTCGTAAGGAGATTTCCGGGTTTTAGGATTACTGGTGATTCATACGGTTACTCCTGTATTTTTCTATATTTTCTTTTGCTTTTTGATGGGCTTTTGCAAATCGCTGAACCATTTCGCTGCAGTAATTGTCATCTAAGTCATATTTTATTGTGCCATAATAGAAATGTGCCAAAAAATGTCCACATCTCGGGCGTACATCAAAAAGAAAGGCATTTCCTGTGTGACTAAGTTAACTTGATTTTGGTAATCCATCAAGGCATACGGTAGTTGGGCGTCCCAGTCGGAATTATTTTCGTCTAGATAACCCATTGCCCGCCGGGTGATAGGGCGTAGTATTAAGACGAAGGCACGTGCTACTGTTTTTGCATTTATGTCAGGCAAAGGAATGCATTCTGGGTAACGAGTTAGATGGTCAATACACGTTAAAATATATTTGTTACCGGCTCTTGTTTGATTTAAAAGGCCTACAATATCTAACGATATTCTTCCCAAGCCATTGCAGGTACCAGCATGCGTTGCAATTGCATTGGTAGTTGCGGATGAGTTTTATGCATTGTGCAAGACAAGCATTGTTCGACATATTTTTTATATCTTTTTTCATATTAGGCCAATAAAATGTACTGATGTTCTCACATGTTTTTTGAATTCCCGGATGAAAACCAAGCAAAGAATCATGAAAAATTCTAATTAAATCGTTGATTTTCGGCGTGTTTTTTGTACAAGAGTTGATTGGAGCTTAAATAATATGGGTCTTCCTCGGTAAGGTTTTCTTGCAACTTTGAAGTGTCGTATCTTAGGCTTGTAATTGTTTTAACTCCTCTTTTGTCCAGGTCCATATGGACTGTAAGGCATTATCCTCGGGAATCAATTTATTTATTACTGATATTTGTTCTGTCGTCTCGAAGGGTGATATTTCTGTTATTCTGCTTAAGAAATCCGCGTTTTATACTCTATAGTAAAGGAATATTCCATCAAATACATGGTCCACTTGCTTAGGCGTGACGACGGATCTTTAAGATTTAAAAGATATTTTAATGGTCTATAGTCAGTAAAATGGGTACCAGTTAAATAAAGTCGATATTGTTTAGCAGCCCACCAGATCGCTAATAATTCGAGCTCAATGGTCGAGTAGCGTCGTTCTGCTTGATTTATGGTCCTACTATTCTAAATCGGATAAAAAAAGAGAAGATCAAAAGATCTTGGGAGGAAAGAACGTAAATTCAAAATTGGATGAGTGTCCCACATTTTGAATTTACGTTCTTTTGTCCCAAGATCTTTTGATCTTCTCATTTTTAGATTATTTTCGGTTGATGTAACTGATTTGGAAGTTTTAACAAATCGGATGTTCTAAGTTGTCATAATATTGCTCCCAGGGCAGTGCCGCTGGCGTCAGTAATTACCAAAAAGGGTCTCTTGAAATCGGGGAATTTTAATATAGGTGTTGTAATTAATTTTTAAGCGTATTAAAAGCTTGCTGTTCTGCGTCATTTTTCTTTGTCAAAATAATTAATGGCTGGCTAATATGAGTGTAGTTAGGTACCATACGTCGATAAAAGCCTGTCATTCAGAGAAAACTGCGTTTTTATTTATTTATTTCTACGGCTGAGTCATTTTACAAAAAAAAATATACAATAATAAAATTGGAAATAGCAACATGGCAAGACACTAACTTAGATAAAATATTCAACAAAAATAAATATAAAAAATACAAAACAATAACAAAAATAATTGGTAATTATGCAGTATGCGGTTTTCGGCCATTTTTGATTTTTTTTGAAAAATTCTTTATGGGGGCACCTTCTAGGGTACCTAGGACCCCAAATCCGTCTGCGCCGGTTGGTTTTTTTTAATTTTTTTTGTTTTTTTTTTATTTTTTTTCACTAAAACAAACCAAACCAACACAGTCCAACCCAACCTAATCCAAACCAACCCAAAACAATTAAAAAAACAATTTACAACCCCCCCTGGGCACCCTTTTCTGGTTAAAAAAAATCGGGCGCAGGCAGATTTGGGGTCCTAGGGACCCTAGAAGGTGCCCCCATAAAGAATTTTTCAAAAAAAAACAAAAATGGCAGAAAACCGTATACTGCATAATTACCAAATAATTTAAAAAAATATATATAAAAACACAGTATCACTTAGTGACTAGGATTTAGGATTAAATAACTTCTTTTAATTTTGTCTTAAATGGTCGAAGACTACTAGCAAAGGGATCAAGACTATGGTTGTTAAATAATCTTAAAGTACGAGTTAATGGAGAAAAATAGCCATAGTTGGCGTGATGAAAGGGAATACGAAACATAGGAGAGTCCTGATGTCAAAATTTTAAAAAATTCAAAATATCGGTGTATGTCCTTCTAACCTCCAAGACATCCATCTGAAAAGGCTCACATACCAGATCATAATTTATGTGATAGTTGTTATAAAAGCTATATTGGCTTTATACGCTAGGGATCTTAGAAATGTCCTTTGAACTGTTTCCAATTTATGAATGTGGCATTTGTAATATGGAGACCACACTACTGATGCATATTCAAATATAGATCTAACTAGAGAACAATAAAGAGTTTCAAAACAATAAGGTGAGAGCTGTATACTATTATGGGTAATAAAACCAAGGCTTCTCATGCCCTTATTAACAATCTCATTCAAATGATCTACAAAGGTCAGTTTACAGTCAAAAATGACTCCAAGATCCCTAATTTTAGAGACACACTCCAGGGTTGTGTCATTAATAACATATCTATTTTGAAAAGTGTTAGTTAGGCGACAAAAAGTAATACTAAAACATTTTTTAACATTCAACTCAAGACCATTCTTACTACACCATAAACTAACATTATTAAGGTCATTCTGAAGAAGCTGGGTATCAAAAAATGATTCAATTAATTTGTGAAATTTAAAATCATCTGCAAAAGCAAGATGCTTCGAATATAAAATCACATCACTAAGATCTCTTATAAACAAGTTAAAGAAAACTGGACCTATGTGTGAACCTTGAGGAACACCAGAGTGTACCACAATTTCACTATATTTCTAGTTTGTTAATTCGGACATGCTGTGTACGCCCTGTTAAAAGACTATGAGAAAATCTAAAAAGAGTAACACCCAGTCCCATGGCTTGAAATTTACTAATTAGATGGTCATGACTGACTCTGTCGAATGCCTTTGAGAAGTCTGTGTGGACACTATCCACCTGTTTAGACTTCTCAAATGCATTCAACAAATCCTGTTGATAAATGAGCAGGTGTGTCACACATCACTTTTTTACAAAGCCAGGAAAAATGTTCACAGAATAACTTATCAAAAAGTTTGGGAATTACAGATTGTATACTTATACCTCTATAGTTAACAACATTGCTTCTGTCACCACTCATATGAATTGGAGTTAATTAACGTATTTTCCAGTAATCAGGAAAAATACCAGATGATAAAGAAGCATTAAAAATTTGGTGCAGGGGTCTGCTCAAAGTACATACACATTTTTTAAAGAAAATAGATGGAATACCATCTGGGCCATGTGAGTATTTAGTTGAAAGGTTAATTATTCCTGTAAATATTTCACTCAGAGAAAAGTTAATGACATTTAAGTCCAAACTATAATCAAATTTAGTCAGGAACGTCCCCTTCATGTTTTTTATACGTAGTTGCAAACCGCCTCGCAAATAAGTTTACAATTTCTTGACCACTGCCAGCGATCTCATTTTCCAAATGCATGGAATTGGGATAGGCACTTGATTTACGCAAGGTATTTATATGCTTCCAAAATTGACTATGATCTTGCAAGACCTCAGAGTTTACTTTAGCTTTATATGAATTGTAAGAGTCGTTGCGCAGAACTTTACATCTATCTCTTTACTGTGAAAAAATTGCATAATCATTATTGTCACCTGACTGCTTATACTTAGAATAAGCTATATTTTTGCACAAAATTAGTTGCTGCAGTTCTCTACTAAACCAGGATGGAAAGTTTGTAGATTTAAAATGTTTAACCGGAACAAAGATCTCCAGAGCTGTATATAAAATACTGTATAAAAAATCTACAGATATATTAACATTGCTAAAATCAAGAGCATCATCCCAAGGCACGCTAGCTAAATAATCATTAATAGCAATAAAATCGCAATTTTTGAAATCATAATAAAAATATCATATTTAAGACCCAAATCACAGTCTGGCGGTCGGTTACAGTTGACAAATTTTCAGTAGCATAAGTAACTTTAGTGTCATACAAGCTTGAAAAAACATACCCATTAGGTAAAGGATTTACCTGTTTAAGATTAAAGTAATTGCAACATGAACACACTAAATTAGCAGATACAATTGCTTCTGTACTTTAAACACACAACCCATCATGAGAATTAACCCAGATTGCACTGGGTAAATTAAAATCACCACAGATCATTACTTGGTGTAGGCACCCACGAGATCTAGGATTGCAGTGGAAAATTCTTCATAAATTGTGATAGGTGATGAGGGGGGAATATAAACAGCACCAAAAATAAATTGCTTTGAGCCAAATGAAAATTTCACAAACACATGTTCTAAAACAGAATCGCTAATCTGTACCATTTTTGACTTTATGCTTCTCCTAATGGCAATTAGAGTACCCCCACCTCTTTTTTTACCTGTATTAAGTTGACTTCTATCCTGTCTATATAAATTAAAGTCTAAAAAACCTAACTCAGACTCGGAGATGTCTTCATTAAGTCAGGATTCAACTAAAATTATAATGTCATATACACTACTATTGACTACTTTACGCAGATCCGATATCTTAGTGCGTACCCCACCAACATTGTGATAGTATACACTCAGTTTTTTGATAAAGATCTTGTTTTATTTTTTTGGTGAACAGCCTTAGGTATGCCCTTAATATATTGAACACATAAATTCTGTTCTGTTTCCGATCGTAAATCAAGTTCCTCATGTGCTTTTTTTATCTGGCTACGTTGGAGTGGTGTTAGGTCAGCTCTGTCCTTGATTGTTTTGAGTATAGGTAAGTTTTTAATGACTAACTCTTATCTGGTTGTGTATAATGTGGCCTAAAAAAGAGATTTCTCGTTTTAACAATTTACATTTTGATGGTTTAAATTTCAGGTTGCTATCTCTCATTTTTTTAAATATTAGTTCTAGTCGTTTTAAGTGGATATCGACATCATCGAGGCTGAAAACTAAGATATCGTCTAAATAAATTAGACAAATTTTATACGTAGGTTAGCAAAAATATGGTTCATCATTCGGCACCAGGTGGCAGGACTGTTCTTCATTCCCATGCCCATTCGTAACATATTGTAGTGTCCTTGAGGAGTGGAGAAAGCACTTTTTTCTTTATCGGCTGGATCAAGGGGTATCTGAAAATATCCTGAGCCTAAGTCCAAAGTACTAAAAAGACTTGATTCAGAAAGTTTATCAATTTCTTCAGAAATCACTAAAAGAGGCCAAAAATCTGTCTTGCTAATCTGGTTCAGTCTTCTATAATCAACACAGAGCCTAAATTGGTGTTCCTCTTCTGGTTGTCTTTTCTTTTCCATCAATAAACCTGGAAAACTCCACGGACTTTCACTTTCTTCTATTATTCCGTCCGCTAAAAGTTTTTCTATTTCTTGTTTCATTATCTCTTGCCTCTGAAATGGCACGCGATACGGTCGAATAAAGATAAGCGGGACATTCTTAGTAATTATTTTATGAGTGACGGCAGTAGTGCAAGTTAACTTTTGGTTAAGGTCTTTCAAAATATCGATGTAGTTTCGTATCAAATCTTTTAACTTTTTATCGGTCGGTGACAAACATTCTTTAGATAAATTAAGTTGTTTTAGTATTTCATTTTCGTCATCATTCGATACACATTGTATGCCATTGATGCTACTCGGTGAGCAAGTATTTTCAGAGTCTACTTCGGCTTCGTAGACCCAAGCCATCTGTGTTTTTCTCTGAACTAAAATTTGACCTGCTGTTACATTCATTAATCTTATCGGCACTTGAGGGCCGCTTTTCACTAAAATACGTGCAACTAGCACACCCGTAGTCAAACCATCAGCTGGTTCTAAAACCAAGCAACGGGCGGTCGCCCTT
This sequence comes from Oxystoma pomonae, assembly GCA_963921995.1. Lineage (NCBI taxonomy): Eukaryota > Metazoa > Arthropoda > Insecta > Coleoptera > Brentidae > Oxystoma > Oxystoma pomonae. The sequence goes on along the minus strand of OY998164.1, from coordinate 85,036,626 downwards.
GATGATTTTCGAACTGTAGTCATGCAGCATACTTGATGACGAGCAGGGATAATTAAATCCTCTGGTAAACTAACATGTAGTCACTCGCAAATTTTCCTCTTGCATATTCTTCTCAGGAGTGCGCAATTTCTGTTGTCTCTTTTTTTCACTGCTGTCTTTTTCCTCTCTTTTTTTCTTTGCTCACCTTAAATTATGCTAAAATATTTTAAGCCTTAAATTACCATCATGGCTTGACCATTACAAAAGGAAAAAAAACGGATAAATTGTTGCAAATCTTATCTTACCCTGGAATTCTTCGTTATTGCAAAATCCTTCCTTCTTATAGCATACACCCATTTTTTGGATAAATTGGCGTCTGATCGGAAGTCAAAAACGAAAACCTTTAGCCTTCCATCGTAATTCCCGCGAAACTTTGGCACGCAGCATTTCAACAGCATGTTTTTACTAGTTTATTATCTTTTTTAACAATTTATAAACCACTTTTAACAATTTACTGGAAAAACGATAGAAAGTCAATAACACATTAAACAAATCGAGTGAAAACGTCAGTCAAACTTCGACGCCATATTGATGACGTCAAATCGAGTGCAGTGGCTTTTTAGTTGAGTACGGTGTTGATTTGTTGCGAGATTTTTGACAATTTGTTTTTCTTGTTTTGTTTCAATTGTATTTGAGCTTTTTCTAACGCCAAATAAGCATCATCTAAAAATAAGAAGTGTACAAGTGGCAAAAAGTTATCAATTTTACGAAAAAGTGAATTGCGTTTTTTTATTGAACATTTTTTACTTAAAATAGATTTTAAAATAATATAGTTAAAAACGTCAAACCCTTTTTTCCCAACGGGCAAGTAAGGAACAGTAAAATAAGTCCATATAGAAATGGTAAAGTCCTTATTTATTTTATCTTAGTAAAAACAACAAATAGTAACAGTTTTATAATAAAAGTAGTGATATAAAGTGTCTTTAGATAGTAATTCTACTTTTCTGGAGCCTTAGCGTTAATATTCTACTCTATTTTATTGATTCTCTCGAATTAAGTTTTTCCGACTTAAATAATACGTAGTAGGCATAATAAAATAAATCTGCAAAACATCCAAAATTATTTGGCTATAAATTTAATCTTACATCCCCTATAATTACATAATTTTTGTTAAGAGTGAATTTGAATCCTAAAAACAGTTCGTTTACTTAAAAATATAAACCGCACATCAAAAATTAACAAAATTTTGCACAGCGGAGGCTTCTGGTATCCTCCACAGACCATTCGCGTTTTGAAAAAAATATATATATCTTGTTTTTATTTATTTTTTTAAAATAATCGATAATTTTTACCGTGAATTAAACATCTTTGGGATACGTAAAAGTATGTAAAAACTTTTGCAAAATCCGTAAAATGGTTCCGGGATAATGCAGCGGCGGCTCGCGGCCTTAAAAAATGGTGAAGAGCTAGTGGGTACTCAAACAAACGTTGACTTCACTTTTACAAACACTACTAAATTAATTGGAAAAATAAAAATTTCGAATCACACAGTAAACAACGTAAAAACAATGTCTATAACCGTTAATTTTGGGAAGCAATGCCAAAACAATAGTGCATACGACTGAACTATTTTTTAGTTGCCTTTCATCGCAATATAAATTATTACATGCTGCCACGTGGCTGACGTCACGTAACCATAGCAACGGTGAATATCAAAGCTACTTGACTGTATGTTGGCTCTTCACTTGCTGCTTTGCTTTCGATAATTCGATTCTTTCTTTATGTAGCGATGCGCGTTGCGACGGGCGGTCGGATGGATAGTATTTAACCTATGGCTGGAGCGCGCCAAAGTGCAATCAGCGTTTTGTATTGTCCATCGGAGTCGTGGCCCTATTATGCATAGCTACACTTGGATTAAATTAATATTATTGTATCAAATATAAATATTTTTTAAGGTCCAAAATGACAGGTATTGGTAAAATTTCTTCCTAATTTATTTTTTTTTTGGTGGAGAGCCCCTTCACCTACTTCACCTGACGAGTCGCCGCTGGGATAATGCTTTAAACTTTCAGCGTACAAAATTTGATACAAATTTGATTAACAATTTTTTAGATTAATTATTAGTAATTGGAAGAAGCGCATTTTCTATTCAAATTCACCCTTAAAACGGAAGTATTCACTTTTTATAAACTATTTTATAGAATCTGAAAATTAAATGAATAAAATCTAACTTGACTATTTTTTTAATACCCATCACCCGGTGTAATTTTAGGAATATTTAGTAAAATATTTACAGTTAAAATGTGCAAACAGATTTTAAAGATTAACTTGGTAGTACAGTAAAATTGTCATAAATACGGGGGGTACCTCGAAAAAAATCCTTCCCAAGTGTGCGTTTCCCCTACTCCTCGGGAACCATTCGCCAGTTTGAAAAAAATTTGTAATTGACTTTTCTCCATTTCTATTGATCGGTGGCGAAAAAGTCTAAAAATAAAAATATTCGGCGTGAAATTTTCAACATTTTTGTCCAAGTGCTCAACTTTCTGTAGTTGTTTCCAAAAAGTTAGATGGCGCCGAATCTACAAAAAATCAGTTTTAACGTATTTTTTCCAACAAAGTGATTTTTTTTTAAAGTTTAAATATGTATATTCTTTATAATTAATTAAACAGTCTCTCAGCTACAGCGACTGAAAGTCGGTAAGGTACCAAATTAAAGCTTGTGGTGTGCGCTACACAAATGACTCGGTCTGTCGGCATGAAAATTGCCGAAAGTATCTGACAGACTAACATTTAGTCGCTAAACTGATTTTTCGTAACTTCAATGCCCTCTATTTTTGTAAAACTACAGAGAGTTGAACATGTAACAAAAAATATTGCAAATTTTATTCCAAAGGTTTTCGTTTCTACACTTTGTTGCCTCCCACGAACAGAGATGGACAAAATCAGTTCCGAAGTTTTTTGAAATGGCGGATAGTTCCCGAGTAGTGGGAGAAACTTGGGAATTTTATTTTTAAACCCCCCAAAGAACATACAAAAAACTCAGCCTGTCCGGTTTTTTTTCGACTTCAAATGACAGATTTACCCTACTACCATCAATTTATGCAAAAACATTTTTCCAAATTTGGACCCCTCTCCCCCAGCAAACATTTTTGCAACTCCTTCCCACAACCTTTTAGCACCTAATAATACTTCTACCTACACCTCCAACCCTTCTTGTCGCGTTTATGTAAGCGATGGATGGCCCGTTACCCAAAAGGACTCGACTATCGGTACCCGACTAAATGTCAGTCTGTCAGATACTTTCGGCAATTTTCATGCCGACAGACAAGGTCATCTGTGTAGCTATGTCACAAGCTTTAATTTGATACCTCATTTGCACTGCTTGTATTATAAATAATAATATATAATCCACAAGGCGCCACTTCAGTCCAGAAAGCGGTTCTCAAAGAATTTTACCGACTTTTAGTCGCTGTAGCCCAGAACTGTTTAATTATTTATAAATAATATACATATTTTTAAAGGATTTTTCCGAAATGTACTAACTTTCCTAGTTTAAAAAAAAACACTTTTTGTTGGTCAAAAAACGTTAAAACTGATTTTTTGTAACTGTGGAGCCCTCTATCTTTTTGGAAACTACAGAGCACTTTGACCAAAATGTTGCAAATTTCTTGCCGAATATTTTTGTTCTCAGACTTTTTCCCCAATATTAATGAACAAAAGTCGGTTACAAAGATTTTTCAAAATGGCGGATGGTTCCCGAGGAGTGGGGAAAACACAAACTTGGGAGGTTTACTTTCAGACCTCCCGAAAGAACATACCAAAAACTCAGCCTCCCCGGATTTTTTTCGATATTAGATGACAATTTTACTGTAGTATAAAACCAATTTGAAGAATTTGTTATAAAAGTATTTTTTTTTCTTCAGGAACTAAAAAAAAATATGAGGTGGGCTTTAAAATCTTGGACTATTTTGATTTTCTAATAACTTTATATTTCTTAACTGTTTTTTTATAAATTTTAGCTTTTTAAAAAGCTAAAGGACCAAATTTTAAAATTTTGTGACATAATCCAGATGACGAGAAACATCAAAAATTTGGTCTTTAAAAAAACTTTTTTTACATCATTTAGTTTCACGTTTAACAAAGTACCACTTATAAAATTCGGTGTATTTATGCGATAGGTACATAAGCTCAAAGTTTCTTCAATAAAAGCCTATTCTAAATACTAAAAAATATTCTTTTTATTATAAGTTTTTGATCAGATTTGTGCAGATTTAACTTTCTAAATTGGAAAAAGAACATAATTTACTAGTTTTTCACAAAAAAAAATCAAATATCAAAAATCCAAGATCCAATACTTATAAAAATCGGGTCGTTTGTAAAAGAGTTACAATAACTCAAAATGCCCTTACTTTAAACTAAGTTCCTAAAATATTAAAAAACGTTTTTGTTTTTTTTCTTGAGAAGTCACCTCCAGGAACTTTTGTTTTTAACATATTGTTTACTTCTTACTCGATTTTTTTCATTTTTATTTTTTGAAAAACGACAAATTTAAATTTATTATTTTTCTGCACAAAACGTGAAACTGTGTTTTATTGCATCAAAAAATCGGCGGCTGAACATTTATAAATGTTATTTTGATTTGATTAATAGCATTGTAACTTTTTTTTCGAATAAACCGATTTTTATAGTTTTGTTCCTTATTTTACTTAATAAAATCTTAAATTTTTGATATTTTTCACATTTTGCATAAAGATATGATTTTTTGTCTTTTCAGACAATTAATTAAAAAATAGGATGAAAATTAAACAACTTATTACAAAACAAAAATGTTGTAACATTTTTGGGGATTGGGAATTTTATCTAAAGTAAAAAGAATCGAGTCATTGGAACCTTTATATAAACGAAACGATATTTGTAAGTAGTAAGTCACTTAATGTAAAAATTCATACAGGGTGGACAAAAAATATTAACTTTCTCTTTGGACTTAATATTTAATTTATTCTACTAAGATGCCCGCCTTCTGCTATTTTTGACATTTTAAAAAGTAGCATATTTTGTCTTGTGCCTTTTAAAAATGGGTAGATCTGCAAAAATATAATAAAAAATAAAAAACTTATTAAATGAATATTTGTTAGTATTTAGGATAGGCTCTTTAGTAAAATAAGTTTGATCTTACGCAACTATTAATTAATAAACCGAATTTTATACGCTGTACCTCGTTAAATGTAAAATATACGCTGTCTTATTTTTTTAACATAAAATTACTGGCTGGTCCAAAAAACATTCTAGCTCTTATTTTAGGTTTTTTCCGCCATCTTGGATTTTTGATATTTGACGTTTTTTGTAAAAAAAACATAAAAAATGTATGGCCATTTGCACTAACCGAGCCCTAACATCGGCCTTGGTCTTGCTAGGTATTACTCACAATTCAAGGTAAACTCTATATAAGGTGTCCAATAATTCAAAATGGTTGGTTGACTCAAAACACGCATCACGTGGTCTAAGCGAGATTTATCTATACAAGTTCACGTCGCACCACGTGTTGAGTTTTTTGAGTCAGTGTGTGTGTAAACCGGGTGTAAGGACTTCATCTCGATTAACGGTTTAATCGCGATTGAACTGCATTTTTGAGGTAGCTGATTCTAACCTCATAAGATTTGTTTATTTTTGCAAATTGATTTAAGTAGAGTATACTTGTTGTTGTTGGAAAGAAAAATTATTTCTTATCTCCACATAAATTTTCCAGAATTTCAAAATAATCTGCACGTTTGCACTTACTGTAGAGAAAAGTATGGTGTCCAAGATATCTTTTCATTTTTAATTTCCATTTTTGATAGGCTGTAAGGCGCAAAAGCAACGACAGTATACTTTACTTAACACCCAAAAAATCAATTTGGGCGCTGCATAACAAAAATGCAGTTCAATCGCGATTAAACCGTTAATCTGAGGGTAAGGCACCAATAGCAAGTGATGTGAAATGTAAAAATACCTAGATACTGGAATTTCTCCAGCCGACCATTTTGATTTAGGGAACAACTTATATAGGGTCAACCTTGAATGGGCGGATTGGATAATCGCCTGTTTCATTTGGAATAAAAGAGAGGTGCATAACAAAAATGCAGTTGAATCGCGATTAAACCGCTAATCTGGGGGTTAGGCACCAATAGCAAGCGATGCGAAATGTAAAAATACATAGATAGCCAACCATTTCGATTTCGAGGGATACCTTTTATAGGGTCTACCTTGAATTGTGAGTGATACCTTGATAGAAAGTACATTTGTTAGAAAATACATTTGTTAGAAAGTTCATTTTCGCGGAAAATACATTTGACAGAAAAACAGATAGTAGATAGTACAGTTGCCAGAGAGTACATTTCGCAAAAAAACCTAAAATCAACAGGTATTCCAACGTATTAAAATTCAATATTAAAAATGCATTATTTAAAACGATTATAAAACCAACGTAACCCAACATAACTATTTTACTTTAGAGCAAATTCCTAATCCCCAAAAATGTTAAAACATTTTTGATTCGTAAAATTTTAAAACATTTTTGTTTGCTAAAATGTTAAAACATTTTTGTTTTGTAAGAAGTTGTTTATTTTTTACCCGATTTTTAAATTAATTTTTTGAAAAGACAAAAAATATGACAAATTTAAGGTAGCGAATTTTTTAAAGTAAAATAAGGAACAAACCTATAAAAATTGGTTTATTTGAAAAAAAGTTACAGTGCTATCAATCAAATACAAATAACATTTCGAAATGGTCAGCCGCCGATTTTTGATGCAACAAAACACAGTTTGACGTTCGAGTGAAAAATGAACAAATTATTAAAAAACTAAAATTTTTTAAAATATTTCGTGAACTGGATTTAAAGTAAGGGCACTTTGGGTTATTGTAACTTTTTTACGAACGAACCGAATTTTATAAGTCACTTTATGTAGAAATACAAACAAGGGCTTTTTGAAAAATATGCGTTTTAGAATTTGGCTTACAACTTTTGTATTAATGAAAATATCTTTTTGGTGCAGGTTGCTTTTCTGTAAGCTGCATCCGGTATTTACGTCAGATTTATCTCTCTAATCTAAATCGTTCGTTTATTAAGCCTAAATGTAGGGGAGGTAAATCCCAACCGTTCGGTAATTCGGTTAGACAAGTTAGACGTAAATCGGTTTGCTCGAAGATTTTTGACCGATGCGAGGTTAGAGTGTTCAATTTTTGAATTTTTCAGGTTTTATTTTTTTAAAAGGAATTAAATTCGAACTTAAATGGCAATAAATGACTGCTATTCATGTAGATGAATCTATAGTATTACAGATTAATTCATCTTCTTAAAAACTAATTCGTTAGTCATAAATGATCACTAAAATTGCGCAAGAAATTGACGTTGATCGCACATCCTTAAGAAAAATTAAGTTTAAAAAAAAACATAAAGTAAAAAGTAAGAAAATCGATCCAAAGCTTTCGTTAATTGCAATAAATCTAGATTGATCTTTGGTCATGTGATCAAAAATTCGTCGCGTCCACGAGGCAAATACTAAACGCAGCTATAGACTATTTAGAAGATTTTATCTGTAACGTTTAGTTTTTGAGATATAACAATAAGTTGATATTTTTTTAACAGAATGGCCTATATTTTAGTCGATTTTTAAAATCAGCATAATTTTTTTTTAAAATGGTGTATTGCACATTATATTTCAATCAATCAATCAAAAAATACTTTATTGTCAAGAAAAAAATTCTGTCGACAAAGCAGGCTAAAAACTAAAAGAAATAAAAAAATGCAAAATAAGAAGGAACATAAAGAAACTACATTATTATTCAAGCTTATTTTAGGTAGAATGTAAGTTCATAAAAAAGTCAAATTTGTGTCTACATTAATAAGTGGTTTTAAACTTATTACTCACTAACAAATTGGAAAAGTTTGTTCTGTTTATACTAAATTACTAATAAAAAAATATCCACTTTACTATGATTAAAAAGGAGAACAATAGACACATAACATAGTTGCACCAACAATTATTGTAAAGGGGACAATACTACAACAGTAAAAAGAAAAAGAATAAAAATATCTAGTCACTAAAATAATTCATAAACAAAGAAAAAAAAAACACATTAAAAGCAGCAAGTTTATAACTGAGTGTCATAAAATTCAGAAAGCGAGTAAAAAGGTAAGTTTAAAAGCCTCTCCCTTAGATCCCTTCTGATTTTTTTAACAGAGGTAGCACATCTGAGGGTGATTGGCAAATGATTGAAAGTTTTAATGCCCTCGTATATAAGAGACTTTTGTGCTAAAGTGCTTTTTGGAATTGGGAATCGAATGTGAAATTCTTGTCTTGTATGATATTGTTGAGACTTGGGCCCTTTTTTATAATTTTTAAAAACTAAAGATGCTGTTTCCAAAAGATAAAGTGATGTAAATGTTAATATTTTATGGCTGACAAATAGAGGTTTGTTGACAAGTTGGTTTACATTGGAAATGAATCGAACAGCCTTTTTTATAATATTAAAATTATTGATAGCAAATATTGATGCGCAGATCCCCAAAACGGCAAGCTGTACCTTAAGTGTGACTCAAAGAGTAAGAAATATACAGATCTAGTCATATCAACTCCCAGTTCAGATCTCACACATCTCACTGCAAAGCACCTAGAAGAAAGTTTTTTACTGAGTTTAAAGATATGTTCATCAAATCTCAGCTGGCTGTCAATATGTACACCTAGAAATTTAGATACATTTTGTTTTTGTAGAAGATCCTCACCCAATTGTACATTCTGCAATTTAAACAAAAACGATTGGCATCGCACCACTTTTTAATTTTTGATAGATCGTTGGGAATAATAGATTTTAGATATTCTATGTCTTTATGAAACAGAAGTATCGTCCGCCAACGATGTAAATTCACCTGCAATTTTTAAACGTACAAGATCGTTAATGTAAAGAAGAAATAACAGGGAACCCAATACTGACCCCTGTGGCACGCCGCAAGTGATATTTAGAGAAGCAGAGCGAGAGCCTTCATCGACCACCGATTGCGTACGATGGCTTAAATAAGACCTAAACCATTCCAACACCAAACTCCTAAATCCATACCGCTCGAGCTTTTCCAGCAGTATTCTGTGATCCACACAGTCAAATGCCTTGGATAAATCACAGAATACTGCTGCAACCGCGTCGCCCTTGTTTATTTCTGTATAAACATTTTCTAAAAAACTAAAAATGGCATCATGTGTACCCTTTGATGCCTGAAACCCATACTGTTTGGGCGTAATCAATTTGAATTTTACTAAATAATCCCACATTCTTTGCTTAACAATTTTTTCGACCACTTTAGATAAGAAGGAACATTGGGCGAAAGTTAGACGGAACATCTGTTGTGCCACCCTTATGCAGAGGAATGACGATAGATGATTTAAGACATATGGGGAACGAACCAGAATCAAATGAGTTGTTAATAGCGGCAGACAATTTCATCTTCACCACTTGATTTCTTTTTTTTGATATCCTTAAGAGCTTCAAGAATGTCACATGTTTTAACGGGTCTAAACTGAAAAGAACTAGAGACGTTAATGTCAGACAGATAGTGCAAAGGGTCTGTATCTGTCGGAAGATTCTGTGATAAGGTGCTGGCAATACTACAATAGAAGATATTTAATTCATCCACATCAACATCCGTCTTATTACTTTTTGATCTACCCCTAATATCACTTATGATTTTCCAAGATTCTTTTTGTTTACTTTTACAATTTTGTATTCTAGAGTTAAAATATTTCGTTTTTGAAGCACTAATAAGGCTTTTATGTAAAGTACGGAATTTGTTGTAGTATTCCATAAACCAATTATCTTTAAAGTACTTCCTTCTAAGGTTAATGGAAGAGATTTTTAAACCTAACGTTATCCAGTGTTTTACTTGCGTTTTCTTTTACTTTTAATTTTAGTTTTTTTTTTCGCCACTAAGTTAAGGATTTTTTTTTGCAAAATTACTGAATAAATTCCTAAAGAAAATATTTTTTGTTCGTTTTTCATTTTATTTTTTTATTATTTACCTATTATTTTTTATTGTATACCTTTAACACAAAACGACGATAAAATTGAAGTAAAAAAATTAAAAAATTATGAAGAAAATATTAAACATTAAAAGTGCGATATATCGTTTTAAAGGATATTTCAGGCAAATTATAAATAAAAAGCAATTAACACCAAAAATAACTTTTTGATTAATAAAAAAAAGTTATGTAGGGCAAATTCTTAAACGCATATTTTTCAAAAACCCCTCATAGCTCCAAAACGGGTTGGCATACTGACATGCCTGTTAGTTTTATGCTATCTCCTGCCAATGCCCTCGAATTTGGACCACCCTGTGCAATTTTTAAAAAGTCGAAGTTATAGGAAATAAAGTACTAACGGATAGCTTTATGACTTGGAACTTAATTAATCCAGTGTTATACGGGTACCCCAAAAGTCTTGGACCCCCATAATATCTCCAAAACCAAATGCAGCACAAACTTTGCAATTTTGTTTAAATACCGCTAGAAAAAAAAACGTAATATATTAGTTATTTTTGGAAACAGTAGAAAAAGCTTTATTCCAACTTGAAAATACACAGGCTATCTCATTTACTGTTGAAATAGGTTGTTTCTTTATTTTTTAAGCATAATATTTTTCGCATAATACTTTCGTCTTCAACTTATGTCAGTCATTAAAGAAAATGTTACATTCATTATCAGAAATTTTGTAGATTACGTTTAGGGAGTAAGAGAATTTGTGAAAAATGGGATCACAGAATTTACAGAAAGATAATGAATTTAAATCTGATCCTGACGTATGAAACATAAAAACAAATCATTCACCTCTTCGCACTAGCAGCAAGCAAATAATGGTCGCCACACTACTAGTATAGGGTGGCCCAAAAAAACCGGGACTTTTTTTGGACTGTCCATTAGCTAAAAAGTTTTCATCCTATTTCAAAAATAAAGCAAAGGCTTTTAAATTTAAGGATTTAGTACCAAAATTGACAATTTTAAAAAATTCAAGATGGCGGACAATTTTTAAAAATAGGTACTTTCGACCTTTCCCTGCAAATTTTTTACGTGCGCGTGCAAGTGCATACATATCGGACGGGATTAGCCAAATTCCCTCCCAAGAAAAGGGGTCAAAAATAACGTTTAAATTCGGTCACAAATTTTGTTTTTCCTGGCAAAATATTTTAAGAAGGACTAGTAAAATAAAACTGTAGTATTGAATAATTTTTGTTTTATTAAATAAAATATACCTACACAAGAGTAACATATAGACAACTATATATTTTTATAAGACCTTTACATTCTAAAAAATTACAAAATAGGCTACAGGTACCTAAATACATATATTGTACCCAACCCAACCCAAGCCATTTCAGGTATTTACATTATTCATTTACTAATTACTACTATTTTCGGAAAAGCCCATACTTCCTACTCACTTCTTTCTACGACAGAGATTAAGCACCTCAGTATCGTAAAACTCTGGTTTGGAGGGAATGTATCTACTAATACATGGATATAAAATGTTTAATAGCCAAGCAAAAAATTTGCATAGGGAGTCAAAAATACCTAGTGCAAACCTTGTGCTTTCTATTATTAGCTTGGATATTAGCATTAAAAAATAGATGATTAAATATTTTACTAAGTAAATTTAATTTTCATAAAAAACGAACGATTTTAACATTTTTTTATTATTTTTGACGATTTTTTGGATGAAATGATGATATTGAAACTGCTACAGAAATAGAAGGAATAATTTTCAACTTATTACAAATTATTTTATTGTGCAAAGTATAGACATAGGGCAGCTCTAGATAGGTATTCTAAAATATTAAATGTAGAGATATTTAGTTTAATTATAACTTTAAAAAATACTACAAAGTCTGTAAAGCTTAAGTTTATATTATATATATATATATATGATTTAAGTTGTATTGCTAGGAATGTATTTTTATAATCATTGGAACTATTGTTAAATGTCAATAAATAGAAATAAATTAAAGTTAAAAATGAAATTTTAGCTTTCTGGTAAACATCCATTATAGCTAAAAGTCCAACACGAGTAATATTATAAAATAGGAATTACCGAAGGCATTGACCTACTCTTTTTGAACACTTATATATTTTTTTAATTTGCCTCCAGATGCTAAAACTGTTTCTATTAAAAAAGTAATTTAAAATGTTTCTTTGTGTCAAAAAAATGCCAAAAACGTGAAATTTGTTTCTTTTATATTAAAAGACCAGCTTAAACTTTTTACTCTCAAATATTTTTGCACACTTTCCATGAAATAACTGTAAACAAAAAATAAAGTAGGCTTGCTAGTATTACCAAGATTAATTAATTTTGCGTAAATCACTCTTGTAATTTAAATATTGTTTCTATTTTGAGTGGAAATAGTGTTCAGTCCGTTATGCAATATTTTGTTAGTTAAATTCTCTCTTTCTCTCTTTCGTTTTTTGGTAAAATGGTAAAAAATATTATTTAAGTGTGATTTTAACTTTACGGTTATATTAAGTTTTGACATCTTTTTTCCTATTAGAACAAGGGTATGCTTCTTTTTGCTGGTCCGTCCGTTATGCATATTAAAGGACTTTTTACCAACTTTCAAAGTAGATAAAAAAAGGTTTACATTTGAATTGTTTCAGTACAATTAATGTATTTATTTTTTGGTAACAGCGTTAACATACTGCAGCGCCTAATGGCAATATTTCATTTTAAAATTAAAAAAATCGTGCAAAGTGTCCCGTCCGTTATCCTGAAATGGTGTATAGTCGAAATTATACCCATATGTAATGACGTCATACCTACGGCCAAAAACGTATGTTCTCTAACATTTCTTTTAACAAAAACCTGACAAATTTATGTTTATTTATGTATTATATAAAGACTATACCGTAATAAAATAATTTAGATTTGACATAGTCTTACATGTCGTTTTAAAAGATAAGCAGCACACTTTTAATAAAGACCTTTCTATTATTATTTACTCACTGTCAATCGTTTTCTTCAAGTTGCCCATCACTTTTTTTTATAGTATCAGAAAGCTAAAATTTTATTTTCAACTTTTTAGTGCCTTTTGAAAAAAATATTTCTTATGCATTATTTGCATGCAAAACTTTATTCATTATACCCGAAGCTAGAAACCACAATACATCAATTTAATACCAAATCTTCTTCAGATGCCCTTCCCCCAACTTGCCCCCCCCCCACCACCAGAAGCATAAGGAGCTGTCAACATACTAACTTTTAATTTCTGATTTAAAATTCGTATTTCTCGACCCCAAAAACCTCTATATTCAAAATATCACCCCCTTCGCCACCTCCTTCTCCTAGTCTGAAAACTAGCAGCTTTTGTTCAAACGTTCGAATTTTTTGATATTTAAAAATCATCATTTCCCCCTTACCGCCCTTAACGATTCCTTACCAATGTAGTATTTTCATAATATTGTATTGTCACCGAATCTATAAACACATGCCAAAGTTGATCGGACGTGTCGAAATTAGTAAAATTTGATTTGTACCAAACTACTAACTGTCAAACACATGCGAAGTAAAAAAAAGCTTGTAAAAAATAATATAAATCGTAATGTCGTTATCCTAGCTTTGTTCCAAAAAGGTACTTTTTGTATACTTTCCGAGTATGTGAAATTTTACATCTCTGCCTGGTTTTGGAGATATCAGTTAATTCTAAGAATTTTGAGACACCCTTTATATTCATAGTGTTGTAAGACAAAATAATTCCTGAAATAAATTTCCGTAGTTTACCAAAAATATTTAATAAAATATAGAACTCACCCACATGTCTAAAATATTTGATTAGACCACCAAATTATTGAAACCTTAACCTTAACGTTCTCTTGATCTCACTTACAGCCTGCAAAATATTGCTGAATACCCTTTTGTTGCGGACTGTTAAAATTAGCTTCGAAACTGGATTGCACATGATTAACTGTCCTAGGTTGGTTTAATGGTGAAGTTGGATTGCTGACAGACATCTGGTTCATACTAGGTTGGGTCACTTGTTTGGGTTTATTTTGAAGTAGGTTGTCTAGGTCGATGTTTAGATTGCCTGTAATATAAAAATTACTTTTAAAACAAGCATAAAATTGCGAAACGTAAAAGACAAGGAACCTCGAAATTCGCAGATTTTTTTTTATTTTAAACTTGTTCCCGAATTAGAAAAAAAAGTGGCGTGTGTTGCTGCATTCCTTCGCATACAATGAGTCCAATTAGCTATTCTATTATTGCATCCACCATGCGTTAGGTATACATACCGATACGTTTAAGTATTGACTACTACTACCACTACACACACATTATTGTCTGCTTTTTATTTAGTAGATAAAAATACAACTTGACGTTAGTTTTATTTTTAGAATCACCCTCACCTCGATGGTAGCAAAACTGGTCTCCCGCTTTGGTAGTAGTTAAACTTGTCTAAAGTTAGTCTTTTAATAAATTGTAGGAAATTCTCCCATATAATTTAACTAGCTGAACACAACCGGCTTGGGTAGCGCATTAGATAGCATATCTGCCTATCACACTATAGGTCTTGGGTTCGAATCACGGCTAGGTGCATGGATATTTTGTGTTTGTCTTTAACTCAGAAAAAAAATACAAGGGACGCCCAAAGAGCCAGCGGTAGTACAGGCGAAGTAGGTAGTGAATTGGATGGATGGATATAGGGCGTACTTGCTAGGCCTTGGAAAATACTGGGTATTAATTTTAGTATGGATGGAAACTACCACTAATAAAAAAACAAAACTGCACTGAGAAAAATGGTGGGCTACTAGAACTCAAACATGTGTTCTCCTAGACCCAGCCGTGTTGTCAATAGAGGACAGCCCAGGTCTCTGGGCTATGAGAACCAAGTCCAAGGGATTGCAGGGAAACACGGTTCGTGTGTTGTGGTAGCCGAAAATATGCATAAACAGTGAATGTACTTTTTTGGCCATTTGGGCTGCCAGAACTCAAAATCTAGGTTGTGGTGACTCATGATCTTGTCTGGGAGAACCCTGCCTTTGGGCTACCAGAACTCAGCATCTGGGTTGTGGTAACTCATGGTCTGGGCTGGGAGAACCCTGCCTTTGGGCTACCAGAACTCAGCATCTGGGTTGTGGGAACTCATGGTCTGGGCTGGGAGAACCCTGCCTTTGGGCTACCAGAACTCAGCATCTGGGTTGTGGTAACTTATGGTCTGGGCTGGGAGAACCCTACCTTTGGGCTACCAGAACTCAGCATCTGAGTTGTAGTATAGTCAGTCGGGGTAACTTTGAACCATTGTGGGTAACTTTGAGCCACTTGGAAAATTCAGTTTAGACACATGAAAAGTTCCAATAAATAATTTTCCAAGTTGCTCAAAGTTACCCACATTGGTTCAAAGTTACCCCAAATGACTGTACTAGTATTATGAAAAATAAATCGAGTAAAGGTTTAGTCTAAAACTTCCCTCGCTTAGAAGAACATATATAAAAAACCGCTACTCATATATACATGGGTTAGATTGGGTTGGTCAGACTTTTCCAGGATATATCCAGACTTCTTGGGTCTACACTGTTCAGGGGTGTATTCAGACTTTTCCATGGTGTACTCGGATATTTTCACAGTGTATCCAGACTTCTCCAGGGTTTTTCCAGACTTTTTCAGAGTGTATCCAGACTTTTCCAGGGTCTTTCCAGACTTTTCCAGAGTGTATTCAAACTTTTCCAGGGTCTTTCCAGAGTTTTACAAAATGTATCCGGACTTTTCCAGGGTGTTTCCAGAATTTTTCATGGTCTTTCCAGACTTTTCCTGAGTATATCCAGACTTTTCTAGAGTATATCCAGACTTTTCCAGGGTCTTTCCAGACTTTTCCAGAGTGTATCCAGACTTTTCAAGGGTGTTTCCAGAATTTTCCAAGGACTTTCCAGACTTTTCCTGAGTATATCCAGACTTTTATAGATTATATCCAGACTTTTCCAGGGTCTTTCCAGACTGTTCCAGTGTGTATCTAGACTTTTCCAGGGGTTTTCCAGACTTTTTCAGGGTCTTTCCAGACTTTTCCAGAGTGTAGCCAGACTTTTATATAGTATATCCAGACTTTTATAGAGTATATCCAGACTTTTCCAGGGTCTTTCCAGACTTTTCCAGATTGTTTCCATACTTTTCCAGGGTCTTTCCAGTGTGTATTCGACTTTTCAAAGATATTTCCAGACTTCTCCAGGGTGTATCCAGACTTTTCTAGGGTATACGGATATTTGCTATATATGTATATATATAGATTTAGACTTTATTGTTTCTAAAAACATTTCGTTTTACATGTGTTATATATATATATATATATATACATAAGATTTTTGTCCATTAATCACGCAATAACGGCTAAACCGATTTGTATGAAATTTGATAAGACAATAGGGTGTGACTTGTATCTTAACATTAGCTACTTTTTATTTAACATTTTGTTTCATAACTCGAGATATATGGCACAGAAAATTGAATTTTTCAATAATTTTTTGCATTTTTTATGTGACATATATATATGTAGTCAAAAATTTTGGCGCCATTCAACTACAATTTTTATAAGCTTTCCAGGGATGTATCACACGTTAAGAAAAATAAATAGTTTTTTTTAGGGATGAAGTTTTTTGGGGGTAGCTCCGAAGGGTCTACTAGGAGAATGCTCAAAAACAATAGGGGTCTGCGCGTCAACAAAAGTAATCACTATGTAAAATTTTGTTATGATTAGTGAACGGTTTTTCAGTTAGAGTGGCTTCAAAGTAGGCGACAGACAGACCGACCGACAGACAGAGCGACGGTGTCTGGATTCGTGCTTATCACTATTCGGAACCTCAAAATTCGGGGAGGATCATGAAAATCTCGAAGTGCAATTTTTTGATGATTACATTACTTCCCTTTAGCGAGCGAAGTAAAAATAAAACTTATTTTTATTTTATTTTTATAAGAAACTACAAGGTTAAAAATGTTTTAGTCGACGAAAAATTTTCATCTCCAGCAGGAACGCTACTAGAGATTAAAAAAATACCGTCAACTAGGGAGCATTAAAAATGTGGATCGTATTTTTCTCAAAAAAAAAAAATATTTTATGATTTAAAAATAAAACAAAATCCAACGAAGCCTTGACTCTCAAGTCGCCCCGGCTGACTGTATACAAAATATAATAAATAAATAGCTAACTATACAGCGCTATCCATTATAAAACCAGTATAAAATCTTTGACTCTTGATCTAAGATTAAAAGGGCACTCAAAAGAAATCATCACTTTTTCTGACAAATTTAATATTGGAATACTTCGGCTTTGTACAGGGTGGCCCAAATTCGAGGGGCCTCTATAGCTTTGGGCTTTTACAGCATAGTTAGCTCAAAACTAATATACATGTTACGGGCTCGATTTTCAAGAGAAGTCGAAAATGTGCGTTTCTAAAAACCCTCTACAACTTTTTTATTTGTAAAGATAGAGATTTTCATTAAAAACATTTTTGAAGGTTTTTTAAGGAGAAATCTACCTGTTCCACCGATTTGGTCTTAAAGCCTTTAGTTCACGAGATATAACATAAAGTTACATTTTTTAAAATGGAATACCCCAATTTTTTTAAAAAAAATTACTTTTGTAATAAAATTTCCTGTTAAACGATGTGTATTATTATAATTACCATAGTAGGCTGTGTTTAACTCTGACCTATGCAGTTTTAGGGTATCTAATTAGGGAGCTATGATCAAGTAAAAACAATTGCCATGATAAACGAGCCCAAGGGTCGAAAGTGGCGTCTTCGTCAAGATATAAAAATTTTTGAAAACTTTAAAAAGTACAACATGATAAAATGTTATATTGAAAGTAACGAAAATCGACAAACGGTGTTAAATCTACATTTCCAGAGATATCCATTGCTCCAAGACGTGCATTTTGCTGGTGGTACCTAAATAAAAGCGAAGAAGACCCCGATTTTGCCAGAAAAGTTATTTAGACGGATGAGGCAACGATTTCTAGAAATATTCACCTGATATAACTGCTATTACTGGAAACAGCAAAATCCCCATACTATGGTGGAACAAGCCAATCAGGGAAGGTTTAGTTTTAAGGTATGGGTAGGCATCTACAGAGGACAAATTATTGGGCCATATATTTTTGATGGAAATTTAAATGCCGAAAGATACCAACAAATTTTAGAAGAGCAGGTGATTCCGTTTATCGACAATTTGCCACTTCAGCAAAATAATGAGCTATATTGTCAACATGACGGTGCACCTCCTCACAATGCATGAAACATTACTATTTTGCTAAATATCGTGTTTGCCGAAAACTGGATCGGAAATAAAGGTCCTATATATTGGTCCCCCAGGTCTCCAGACCTGACCCCTTGCGACTTCTTTTTGTGGGGGAGAGTCAAAGACCTTGTATTTCGAAACTACTAGAAGGGAATTGGAAGAGGCACTTCGTACTGCATTCAGGCAGCTTCGTGCGGTAGAATTTCTTAATGCAGAAAATAGCGTCAAGAGAAGATGTAGGATATTTTTACAAGAAAACGGCCGTCAATTTGAGCATTTGTTGTAGAATTAAAGAAAATTGTTAGATGTAGATTTTAGGTGTTACATAGTTTAATTAACAAAAAATTTAAATAAAAACTTTTAATAATTTTATTTTTGTTTATTATTTTAGGGTTGGTAATTATAGTAAACTAGAAGTTAAAGTTCGAGGTTGCTGTGCACCCTCGTGTCGTAGCCAACTTGATTTTGTATGAAAAAAAACAATAAACTTTTATTTACACATTTAGGGCGCGCACAGCGCCTACTATGGTAAATATCAAAATATGCAAATATCTTTGAAACTATTTAATAAAAATAGGTGTATGGTACATCGTTCGACAGGAAATTTTATTAAAAAACTGATTTTTTAGAAAAATTGGGGGTATCCCTTTTAAAGAAATATAACTTTGTGTGATATCTCGGGAACTAAAGGCTTTAAGAGAAAATCGGGTAAACAGGTAGATTTGTCTTTAAAAAATCTTCAAAAAATGTTTTTAATGAAAATCTCTATCTTTACAAATAAAAAAATTGTAGAAGGCCTTTAAAATCGTACATATTTGAGAATCACCCTGTAGCTCAGAAACGCTTTGACATATCGCAATGCGGTTTTTAGTTTTCGACTTCTCTTGAAATCGAGCCCGTAACATGTATATTAGTTTTGGGCTAACTACGCTGCAAAAGCCCAAAGCTATAGAGGCCCCTCGAATTTGGACCACCCTGTACATGTATTTTGTTACTTTAAATGGTAATTATGCAGTATACGGTTTTCTGCCATTTTTGATTTTTAATGACAAATTCTTTATGGGGGCACCTACTAGGGTCTCTAGGACGTCGGCGCCGGTTTTTTTTTTAAGAGAAAAAAGGGTGCCAGGGGCGGGTTGTAATGTGTTTTTTTGATTGTTTTGGGTTGGGTTGGATTAGGTTGGGTTGGACTGTATTGGATTGGGTTGTTTTAGTGAAAAAAAAAACTAACCGGCGCAGGCGGATTTGGGTTCCTAGGGACCCTAGTAGATGCCCCCATAAAGAATTTTTCATAAAAAATCAAAAATGGCAGAAAACCGTATACTGCATAATTACCCTTTAAATGAAACACCCTGTATTTTGTGTAATTTTTATAGCTAAGCAAGCTTTACCCTTACCAACAATGGTCAATTTTATATTATGTTCTAAAATTTTCTAAATTTGACCATTTTTGGTTATATTTTTTTTCTTTAATTGCTTTGGGAATTAATCAGCAGAATGTGGAAAAAATTATTTTGATGTAGTTTTTTTTTATTCATTTTTCACATTAATAATTTATTTATTTACCTGAAAGGGATTTAATGCTTTGCACCCCCTGGTTAGTTGAAAAACTGTTTCTGCTGTGTTTTATTTGAAATTTTTAGCATGGTATTTGGGAACCGTTACTCATAGAGTTTTGCCTTGTGCAGTCTTTGGGTTCATCACTTACCAAAACGCTACTTAATCTGGAATTCATGGTTAGAAAGTTAGATAAACAACCAGCCATATTACCTACCTATCCTTTGTCTCCCGAAGGCCTTATTTTTACCTACTGTAGAGAGCGAAAGCGATGCAGTGGATTGAGGTGGTTCGGGTATAAAATTGGAATAAAGGACTCACCTTGTTTTTCTTGTTTGCCGGCTCATGTGGAAAGTCGTTGTTGTTGATTTTCATGTCTGTTGCCTATGGTTAGCGATTCACGTCAATAATTACGCGATTTACGAGCACTAAGCATTTTTAATTAATATTTCGACCGCTGTCACATGCTCTGTCCTCGGACGATTCTTCAGAGAGTGAGTTTTTTTGCATAAAAAAAAATGTCACTTAATTTTTCTTTTTGTCCTTTTTCTTCCTTATAGGTGAAAGGGAGGGAAAGAAGGATAGATACACGGAAACAGTGTATCAACCAATAAAATTCATTTTACATATTATTACAAAAAAAGGGCATGCTGAACAAAATGCACATTAGGTGTAAATTAAAATTAGAGAAAATAATAAAATTATGAATACGTGTGGATGAAACATCCCGCCCACCGTAACATCTCAATGTTACCCAAAAATACCGAAAACCCTAAAAACATTGTTTCGGGAGAGAAAAAGAAAAAAAAACAAAAAATTCTAAAAGAAAAACTTTGGTAACTGGCTTTTTAAAGATACCTTTTGCCGTCTTTACCGTTACTACACGGGTGACTTTATCGGGGCCAGGGTGGACCTCGATAATCCTTCCTAAAGACCAGTGCAATGGGGGCACACGATCATCCTTAAGCAGTACCAAGGTATTTAACTCGATAGGAGTATCTGAATCAATCCACTTAGACGTTTGCTGCAAGGTATGCAGATATTTAGTATTCCACCTTTGCCAAAAATTTTGGAACAAGCGCTGGACCAGTTGCCAGCGAGATAAAGAGTTTAGTTTTAAATTGAAGTAGTCAAAATCGGGTGGGGAATTGAGCGGCTCTAAGAGCACAAAGTGACCTGGGGTGAGTGCCTCATAGTCATTTGGGTCTGATGACAGTGACATCAAAGGTCGGCTATTCAATACCGCTTCGATTTGAACGAAGACAGTATATAATTCCTCATAGGTGAGGATTTGGGTACCCATTACTCTTACGAGGTGAGTTTTGGTGGCTTTTATACCTGCCTCAAAAATGCCTCCAAAATTTGGGGCAGGGTTAAATTTCCATAAAATATGTTGCCATTCCGCAACATTTTTCATCATTTTGCTTAATTCTGAGGCAGATCCGACAAAATTTGTTCCGTTATCACTGTAAATTACATGAACATAACCCCTACGCGCTAGTCGCTAGACACACAAACAGGCAAAGGTATGCTTTCAGTACCTTTGCGCCTCTAAGGCGACTTTGTACTATGGAGAAAGGGCCTCCGTAATCAACCCCTATCGCTGCAAAAGTACGGACTTGTGAAATTCTAACTTGAGGGAGAGGTGCCATAATAGGCTGAGTCGAAATAGGATTAGCCTTAAAGCAGACTAAGCATTTTGAAAGTACGTGACGTATAGTACGCCGGGCAGAGATTATCCAGTATCGTTGAAATAATATGTTTTGCAAATTTTGCAGTCCAGTGTGAAGATAAATTTTGTGAGTATGTTCTATAATCAAGTAAGTTAGACGATGTTTAGAGGGTAACAAGGCAGGATGTTTTTTTTCATAAGAAAACTTTCCATAGGAAAGGCGACCGCCTACGCGTAAAATACCATTTTTGTCGATGAATGGGGCCATTTTTCTCATAGGTTTTTACAATTTGGAAGTGCTCTTTTGCCCGGATTTATTTAGCAAGAATTTTATTTCTTCAGCAAATTCATGGCGTTGTACCAGTTTAATTAAAAACAATAGGGCATCATCCAATTGTTTAAGGGAGAAAGGGCCAACTGCCCAATCATTTTTTTTGTCTGAAAATTCTCCAAAAAACGCAAAAAATAGGCAATTATACGCACAATTTTGGACAAATTAGAAAATTTATTTATTAAGCAAATTAAAAATTGTGGTTAAACGACCATTTTAAGGGTCGTCCTGCGTTGTTCCTCTATCGTTTCAAAAATTCGGGAGCCAAACTCAGGCCATTCGGAAACGGGAAGTTTAAGAAAGTTAGACCCCGCTCACCATAGGAAATTATTGAGTAACTCCCGGGGTAAAAGCTCACGACTAGCGGGATCAGCAGGGTTATAATTCGAAGATATGTGATACCAAATAGACGGATCTGTATATTCCTGAATTTTTGAAACTCTATTACATACAAAAGTGTTCCAGTTATGTGGCTCGCCTTTTAACCATGATAAAGCTATAGTAGAATCAGTATAAGCTGATATTTTAGCAAATTTTAATTTTTTGGCGTAAGTGGTTCTAACAAAATTTAAAAGTTTGGCTAAAAGTAAGCAGCCCTGCAATTCTAAACGTGGAATTGTTAATTTGGATTTAATTGGAGCCACTTTAGATTTTGCACAGATGAAGTGAACATCTATTGTGCCAGAGCTCGTTAAAGTACGCAGATAAACTACACCTGCATAACATTTTTCAGAACTATCGCTATTATTAGCAATTATATGTGCTTAGAGAGCCTTTAACTTTAATATTTAATAATGGTGCAATTTTACGCAAATACTAACCTATTAGATGTGTTTTCAATCATATGATGCAACCTAAACTATCAGCTATGAGCTATGGTGAGCTTTTCAGCTATTTAATAGTTTAAAAAATGTTTAAAACAAAATAAATAAAGTAAACAGGTAATTATGCAGTATTCGGTTTTCTGCCATTTTTGATTTTTTTTGAAAAATTCTTTATGGGGGCACCTTCTAGGGTCCCTAGGACCCCAAATCCGTCTGCGCCGGTTGTTTTTTTTTTGATTTTTTTTGTTTTTTTTTAATTTTTTTTCACTAAAACAAACCAAACCAACACAGTCCAACCCAACCTAATTTAAACCAACCCAAAACAATTAAAAAAACACTTTACAACCCCCCCTGGGCACCCTTTTTTCTCGTTAAAAAAAAAAAAAAATCGGGCGCAGGCGGATTTGGGGTCCTAGGGACCCTAGAAGGTGCCCCCATAAAGAATTTTTCATTAAAAATCAAAAATGGCAGAAAACCGTATACTGCATAATTACCTGTTTACTTTATTTATTTTGTTTTAAACATTTTTTAAACTATTAAATAGCTGAAAAGCTCACCATAGCTCATAGCTGATAGTTTAGGTTGCATCATATGATTGAAAACACATCTAATAGGTTAGTATTTGCGTAAAATTGCACCATTATTAAATATTAAAGTTAAAGGCTCTCTAAGCACATATAATTGCTAATAATAGCGATAGTTCTGAAAAATGTTATGCAGGTGTAGTTTATCTGCGTACTTTAACGAGCTCTGGCACAATAGATGTTCACTTCATCTGTGCAAAATCTAAAGTGGCTCCAATTAAATCCAAATTAACAATTCCACGTTTAGAATTGCAGGGCTGCTTACTTTTAGCCAAACTTTTAAATTTTGTTAGAACCACTTACGCCAAAAAATTAAAATTTGCTAAAATATCAGCTTATACTGATTCTACTATAGCTTTATCATGGTTAAAAGGCGAGCCACATAACTGGAACACTTTTGTATGTAATAGAGTTTCAAAAATTCAGGAATATACAGATCCGTCTATTTGGTATCACATATCTTCGAATTATAACCCTGCTGATCCCGCTAGTCGTGAGCTTTTACCCCGGGAGTTACTCAATAATTTCCTATGGTGAGCGGGGTCTAACTTTCTTAAACTTCCCGTTTCCGAATGGCCTGAGTTTGGCTCCGGAATTTTTGAAACGATAGAGGAACAACGCAGGACGACCCTTAAAATGGACGTTTAACCACAATTTTTAATTTGCTTAATAAATAAATTTTCTAATTTGTCCAAAATTGTGCGTATAATTGCCTATTTTTTGCGTTTTTTGGAGAATTTTCAGACAAAAAAAATGATTGGGCAGTTGGCCCTTTCTCCCTTAAACAATTGGATGATGCCCTATTGTTTTTAATTAAACTGGTACAACGCCATGAATTTGCTGAAGAAATAAAATTCTTGCTAAATAAATCCGGGCAAAAGAGCACTTCCAAATTGTAAAAACCTATGAGAAAAATGGCCCCATTCATCGACAAAAATGGTATTTTACGCGTAGGCGGCAGTAAACACACCACTTTTAGGTTATTTGACTAGTTTCATCATTATAACTTAGCCAAACTGCTATTTGAGCAATTAATTGAGAGAGATTAATCTGATTTAGTATGTATCAGAGAAAGAGGGAACGATTAGAAACTAATCTCTAGATAGGTGGGTATTATCGAGGTGACCTGACATGTTCCATGGGTGATTTATATTTGGAATTGTCATGTGCAAGACAGAGAGCTTCTACGTTATCAATGTTTTTGGGTAACAAGGATATATATGAACTCAACCTAAGCGGCAACAAGTATTTATGTCGTTTACAAACGCGTTATGACAAAAATGCAGCCATCTTTGTTTAACCCTTAATTTACGCCTGTACATAAAAAATTCAAAGAAAATTTATTTATTTTTTCCTTTTTCCGAAAGCAATTTTATAGATTGATATAGGTAAATTGGGATTAATTAAGCGATGCAGTGAATTGAGGTGGTTCGGGTATAAAATTGGAATAAAGGACTCACCTTGTTTTTCTTGTTTGCCGGCTCATGTGGAAAGTCGTTGTTGTTGATTTTCTTGTCTGTTGCCTATGGTTAGCGATTCACGCCAATAATTACGCGATTTACGAGCACTAACTAAGCATTTTTAATTAATATTTCGACCGCGGTCACATGCTCTGTCCTCGGACGATTCTTGAGAGAGTGAGTTTTTTTGTATCAAAAAAAAATGTCACTTAATTTTTCTTTCTGCCCTTTTTCTTCCTTATAGGTGAAAGGGAGGGAAAGAAGGATAGATACCCGGAAACGGTATATCAACCAATAAAATTCATTTTACATATTATTACAAAAAAAGGGCATGCTGAACAAAATGCATTGCATCAAGAATATTCAATGTTTTGGCGAATGCGATAGAACACCTTAGGTGTAAATTAAAATTAGAAAAAATAATAAAATTATGAATACGTGTGAACGAAACACCTACCTTTTGTGTCCCTAAGGGCTTAATTTTTTTTTATTTTTCTTTATGTGACTAATTGACCACACAAAGTTGATGTTCTTGGCACCAAGTTCGACTACTGTTGCAGAAACTCTGATACAGGTACGTCAAACATTTATGTTGATATTTATATCAATGTGCGCTGTGGATATCTTTGTGTAAATTTTGGCTAGCCAGTACAAAGTGTTTTGACGAACCCTACTGAGTACATTGACTTTTACCTTTTATTGCCATGAAAAATCCTCATGCCTTGCTTTATCTATCTTCTACCTCTTATTTTTTTTTCTTTGGTAAATGAGACCTGGATGCGATTTATCAATACCTAACAAAAAAAATATTTTCCTACAATGTTTTTAAATAAAAATATCTATTTTTTACCACTTGACGATTTTAGTGTGAACACTATGAGAGCATTTATTGATTGTCTTTCTTTCTGGCTTAGTCAGAAATTTTGATATTATTGTTTAACGGCTACTCCAGAGGAAAGCAAGCAATATCTTAAATTTCTATTTTTTCTTTGGAAAGTTGTATATTAATTTTCTGTTTATAGCATATTTCATTATATTAAATGCTAGAGAATGTAGGGGATACATCTTAAAATAATGACAGTTTTTTTATAAAAAAAATATAAAAATCTCTGGCTAAAAAAAACATTACGTTGAGCATTATTTGTTGAATTTTGTCATATCATGTTTTTTATTTTGATAAATACATTGTTTATTTGTTTTCCAACCAAAATCTTTTATTTTGCATCACCAAATTTATTTTAAACACCCTATATCTTTTAAGTCATATGTTGTTTCAATTCTGAAACAACTAAATAGTGTGTTTTGATAAAAAAGTGAACGACAGTGAGAAAGAAAACATCGACTCCTTTAGCCGTGGCAAAGATTTTTTAAAAGATGACCCAACTTTTTGGTCCATAAACAACTTTATTTTAAAAAATTGACGACTAGCTAAATAATGTAACAAATTGAATTTTTATTGTAACAAATAAAATTTTGTAACCAGTTGGCACCCAACGCTATTGTTTTTCTGTAACAAACGAGATTTTTTAAACTTTCTCTTAAATTCAAAAAAAGCACACAATAAACAAGGTGTTACGTTGAAAATAACAAAATATATCTATGCAATTTGCAAATTATAAATGTTAAATTTCAGATAAGACGATAATGTTTATAACGGATAACCCCTTACATAAAAAGTTATAAAAAAAATCTAAAATATCGCGTTTGAAAATGTTTGACTGTGAAATATATAAACAAAATCAAGTTTATTTGTCTTAAAAACTCTAGTGCAAGATTAACCATTTAATTTTATTAAAAATATTACATTAACTGAAGATAATTATGAAGTGGCTTATACTTTGTTAGTATCCAGATATTCCAATAATCGATTATTAGCGACAAAATGCTACAACGAGCTAGCAAAGGCTCCAACTTCTAAAACTGGGTATTATTCAGAAATCAGAAAAATAATCGATATTTTTACAGAAAATTGATCTTGTTTGGAGGCACTCAATTTTTTTTTTTTTATTTATAGATTCTGCAACCCGCACTAGTTTCGAAATAAGCCATAGTAATAATGCACGACTATCAAACAAGTTTCCAACTTATCAAGAGTTATCTACATTCTTGGATAATTACTGAAGGGCTTTAGAGGTTGTACCAAATAACGATTCTAGTTATAAACAAAAAAGTTCTTCCGATTCAAAACACAAACAAATCTCTCCTCAGCAACCATCAGCACAAAATTCTTTTAATAATAACTCACAAAGCATACGCAATCAAGTAAACAAATGCAAGGTTTGCAATCAATCAATACATTACCTAACAAAATGTTCTTTGTTCTTATCCAAATCGCCTTCCGACTGCTTATCAAGCAAATGAAACTTTGCATAAACTGTATGCACCGTAGTCATATAGTAGAAACTGTATGTTTCTACGGTTTCTTGTGGACATGTGCACAAAGACAACAAATAATATTCAAACCAAGAGTAGTTCAAAATGCTCAAATTCAAGTTAGTTCTACTTTTACAAACAATACTACAGTCATACTGACAACAGCCATGATTCATATTCTTCTGCTGTCTCAATCGATTGGGACTAGCCTGACGCAATCTAAAAATAGCCTCATACCAAGGTATAACATACTGCAATATCAAACCTATATATGGAACCGATCCCGTCTTAACATCTGAATCAATAGTTTTGCCATATATATCCGAAACTCCCTGTGTCAAAATTGATACTTCTCATTTTGCTCACCTAAATACACTCAAGTTAGCAGACCTCTTATATCACACACTGTCAGGCATCCAGATGGTCATTGCTGGAGAGATAATAATAATTATCTGGTCAACCTTCGGCCATATCTACTATCTTCGGATATGCCTTACTAGGCAAGGTCAACTGTTCTCCTTCAACTTATCCTACTATCTTTGGGAACTGCATCCTAGTAGAGAAAACTCTCCACGAGGATTTACAACAAAACTGTATCTGTTAAAATTTCTCTCTCTTCAGAAGACGCCAAGTGCGAGGAGATCTACATATCTATTGTTCGTCAAGATTCTGAGAGGCGATTTAAGGTTTCGTTACCATTTAGAAATGGAGACTCCATTCTGAAGACTCTTATACTGGAGCGAAATGCCGCTTCCTTTCTCTTGAGTCTAGATTAATAAAAAATCCTACTTTATATCAACAATACTCCGATTTTATGAAAGACTACCTTGATTCTACGCACATGAGTTTAGTCAGCTGTGAAGAGGAACATGCGCCAAATGCCTATTTTTTACCTCTCCACTGTGTTCTCAAACCAGACATTGTGGTATTTAGTAGGTAGTTTTGCCACTTCTAATGGACGTCTATAAAATCCACATTAATGACAGGTCAAAAACTTCAAATTGATATTAACAAGCTTCTTCTTAATTTTCAATTCCACTCATATGTATTCGTAGCAGATATAAAGCAGATGTTTAGACAAATACTGGTGGCCAAAGGTCACATAAAATATCAAAGAATCTTATGGAGGTTCTCTCCAAGTAATCCTCTTCAACAATATTCCTTGAACACTGTCGTCTCTAGAACTGGACCTGCACCCTACCTAGCTATCCGAACACTACATCATCTAGCTGACTTGTAGAAAGACAAATATCCGAAAGCTTGTCAATTTATCAAATAAAATATTTTCGTTGACGATGCTCTTTGCGGGGCCGATTCTCTTAATTCTGCTCTTGCTCTAGTTACAGTTCTAAAGACTGGGGCTTTCGAACTCCATAATTGGTCTTCAAACCATCCCGACGTACTTAAAGATGTTTCGTCTAATGGCACTCAACAATCTTTACTATTCGACAAATAAGAACCTAGCTCTGTTAATGTTCTTGGCCTAAAATGGAATCCAGTCCAATATACCTTTTCCTATTCCTATCAACTTGTTGACAAATCCTCTAAAAAACGCAATATTTTGTCTCAGACTGCAAGGATTTTCGATCCTCTTGGGTTTGTGTCCACAGTGACCTTATTGGCTAAACATTTAATGCAACAATTGTGGATTTAAAAGTGCAATTGGGATGAAGTTCCTTCTAAAACTATAGTAAACATATGGGAGCAGTTTAATGTTGAACTTACCAATCCACAACTTCCAAGAAGAGCCTTCTCAAATTCATACAATATCGTTGAGCTACACGGCTTATGCGACACCTCTAAAATAGGCTATTCTACCCTGATCTATATCAGGCTTGAAACGTGTGATACAACAGAAACCTTTCTTCTAGCAGGTAAAACTCGTGTCTGCCTGCTTAAAATTAAGTCGATACCCCGACTTGAACTCTGTGCTGCTAACTTGTTAGCTGACTTAGTCTCATTGGTCAAGGACACATATTCAAGTCTTGTTAGATTTGACAGTATCTACATGTGGTCTGGTTCTCAGATCGCATTACACTGGCTCACTTCATCTTCCTACAAATGGCAAACCTTTGTGTCTAACCGCATGTGTCAGGTTCAAGAAGCTATATCAATTGAATCTTGGCGTTATGCCGCATCATCAGACAATCCCGCAGATTCTGCATCACGTGGTTTAATTTCAAGAGCACTAATAAAATAGGTGACTACTCCTAATCCTACTCATGTTGTGAACGTGCTTTCGAGTGACGCTTCTTGGCTTCAATCCACTCTTGATCTTCCAGAAACGTCTAGTTCAGATCCAATAGTCCTCCAGGAACAAAAAAAGGTAACAGTCTTTGTTGCTGATCCTGAATATAGCGTCATTGAACATCTTCTTAACAAATTCTCTTCTTATCTAAAATTCAAAGAATTCTTGCTTATGTCTTTCGCTTTTATTACTGTCTTAAAACAACTAATTAACTTTTACCTAAACCATTTCGGGAGTTTGCAACCTTTCTGGATTCTCATGGTTTGCTAAGAGTTGGTGGTAGATGCCGCCACGCACCTTTGGCTTACGATATCAAACATCCATTACTTCTTCCAAGATCTGATATCCTAACAAATTTGATTATTTAAGAAACTCAAAGAGTTAAATTCCATCCTGGACTGAAAACTCTACATTATTTGTTGGCCCAAAAATTCAGTATTCTTTCCGCTCGTCGAGTCATTCATAAATCTCTGTCACGATGCACTCGCTGTTTTCGTTGTCGCCCAAAGTCATATGCCTCATATATCGGCGATCTTCTTCCTTATCGTCTATCTTCAACAAAGGCCTTTGCTCAATGTTGCATCGATTATGCAGTGCCATTCCCCCTTGTTCAAGGATTAAAGCATAGAAGCGGAAATAAGACCTCCAAGGGGTCGGTCTGCATTTTTGTATTT
This sequence comes from Oxystoma pomonae, assembly GCA_963921995.1. Taxonomy (NCBI): domain Eukaryota; kingdom Metazoa; phylum Arthropoda; class Insecta; order Coleoptera; family Brentidae; genus Oxystoma; species Oxystoma pomonae. The sequence goes on along the minus strand of OY998164.1, from coordinate 85,006,636 downwards.
TGTGCGACCAAGAAGACTTAGAATTAGTTTCGGATTTAACTTAACGTGTCAAATCGAATCATTGTTAAACTCCAGGCCTTTCTGTGCACTATCTATAGATCCAAATAACTTACAACCTTTGACCCCTGGACATTTACTTACTACTAAAACTTTAAATAGTCTTCCTGATCCCGATCTTTCTAACATTCAACTAAACCGCCTCAGCAGATTCAGCAGATGGCTGTTAATCCAGCGTTTTTTTCATGAGTATATAAACACCCTCCAGCAACAAGCAAGATGGTATAAACCTGGCCACAAGGTTGAGGTAAACACATTAGTTTTGATAAAAATTGAACTAACGCCACCTTTGCAATGGGATTTGGGAAGGATTATTAAGCTGCATTCCTGCAGCCTAGTAAGAGTTGTCACAGTCAAAACAACTCATGGAGAACTAGTTCGACCAATTGTAAAATATAATAAATATACGTGTTTGTGTTCGTCAACTTTCAAAATGTAATTTCATTTCAATATATCTCAAACTTAACAAATTATGTTTCTTCCTTTTATGCTAGTAAAACCGTAGGTTTTAGAGACGGGAAATGTTAATGCAACTTTCCCAATCTATAATTTCTAAACTCCAACGACACACAAGGTTTCATTCAACTGCAGCGCCTCCACCGGCATCGAATAGAAGAACTGCCTATTCAAATCGCGCTGAATGCTTAGGTCTCTCGATACTAATTTTCCGCTAATTACCTACTTAATTACGCTTTTAGGCATTAACCATACTATACAAACTATTCAATACATGTTGTGAACGTGCAAGAAAACCAGCGCAGCGCCACAACAACTAGTCAGAGGTGAATCTTTGATTTCTTGTGTGTTAGTTTCAAAAAATATAATAGAACGTTCCCACCTAAACTTTGCTGAGGAAACCACCAGCGAAACTACAGCGACTTTTAATAGGGGGCCAAATGAACGCAGCCCCTCCCTCAGTAAGTATTTTTGAAAAAAAAATGTTGCATCAGTCTGCACTATTTATTCACCAATATGCACCACGAATAAAACTTTTTGCACCCCCTTCCTTGAGTAGTTACAGATACCAATATGCACCACCAATAAAACGTTTCTTTCCCCCTTCCATGAATAGTTACAGCTATTTCTTTACCGTGAAATTAGCCCCTTCCAATTATATTTTTGAAGAAAAACATATTGCAATAAACTGCAGAATTTATGCACTACCAGTAACTTTTTTCATCCCTTTCATTGAGTAGTTTTTTTTTGCAAACAAACCCTTTTTTATCCCTATATAAGTAGATACCTTATGTGGTGTGTGTGTGGTGTGGTCTTTTTTGAATTTATACCTTCAGAAAGAAAGACAACAAGTCCCCCCCCCCTCCGGAAGACCATCCCGTCCAAGAAGTTCTCGATCAACTTTCAAGAATCGTTTCGGTAGTTAATTAAGATTTCAAAACCGCGAGTGTTCTAAAAGGTTCCGTAGATTTGCCATTGGCGACACACTGTTGCCTTGGAGTTTCCAAATGAACTCACAGGGTCAGACACCTTTCTTAGTAACACTTATGTTTACTTTTGTGACACCAATAACTATTAGACATTTGATATGTCGACTAAGTTTTTTCATAAACGTATTGGTTCCAAAAATTTTGTTAGCCTTCTAATCGATTAAGTGCTTTTTGAGATATCCGTCAAAAAAAAACAAAAAGATAAAAAAAATTATGAAACCGAAATCAGCAAAATTTGAATACTATTTTTATTTAGTTTAGAATCGCGTCAAATGCCTGCCGCCAGCTTTTTAAGTTTAACAGCCGGTAGGTCGTAGGTTAATAAATTTATGAGCGCCACGTATTTAAAGACATTGCACGAGGTATGATGTTAATATAGTATTAAATAGCCCAACTAATAAGTCAGCTAAATAGCAAAATAGCATCAAATACGAACTGTCACAACTATCAAAGACCCTTCCCTGATTTAGGAAAATAAACACTTATATACTTACTATACTCCTTAGTCTGTTCCTTTTCTTTTGTTTTCAATCTCACAAATAAGTAACTAAATAAGAACTTTGGGCTGGGATTGTACCAAACCCGGACGACCTTCTTCAACGGAGAGTGGAAGAGAAATAGGAACACAAGTTTTTGTCATTCGCAGATTTAATGAACATAAAAAAAAACAGATTTTGGACTAGTCTCCTACAACTCAAACTCTAATAATGTGGGGTTTGTTATACTTAAGGAAAATTGTAAATATTTAAATATTAAATATACCAATGCCGGCAATACCGTTCAATAACTCAACATGAATATCATGCAAATATTAAGTTGTACTAAAGTTACCGATTTATGAGCTCATATACCGTGTACAAATTGTAATACCTATATTCGTTACCTTAAAGGTCCTAAATTAATTTCAAAATAAATAATCTTGGCTTGTATATGTTTCTACCACCGCTATCACCAAATAGATAACACAAGCAAAGAAAAATATGAAAAAAATATGCCTTTTTTTTAAAAAAAAATAAATAGTCAAAATCTTGGCGATGTCAAACAAGTCAGTGGCACTCTGCCCAGCTAACCCCAGGCTAACCAACCGAACTATGCTACGTCTGTACGAGCAAACTCTCAATAACATACGTCAGCTGGACAGCCTAGAGCATCAGACCGAGTCACCCTAAAGTGCTAGACACTGTCATGTGCTAACAAAGATATTTTTAAAAGGGAATGTCCGACACCATATAAAAGTAAACTCATTATAACAACCTGACCCCCCAGACTGCCTCTCTGCAATGTGAGGCCGAAACAACGAGCCAGCCTTAACCCCACATTTTAGCCCGACAATCCGAAGCGACAGGGTTGTAACATGTGAATCTCTACACTAAGTCAAAACGAAATTAAGGCAAAACCGATGGTTATCTGTCAGCCATGTCATAAAGTCCAGAAAGAAACAAAATTACCAAATTACAGCCTTAATTGAAGAAGTCATTTCGCAGATTGGCAGTTGTTGCTTCATACTAACTGTAATGACGATTTATACTCAATTGGAAAACAAAAAAAAAATTACAACTGTCATCCGCCAATATGATCCCTCCAAAATAAGACCAAAAAAAAAAAAATTTTTGTAGAAATAAAATGTTTAAAATGTAAATCTCAAACCGGTAACCTCCTGCGATGACTGGGATTGGTGTTGCACTGGTAGGTACTTATATGTTGGAGCTTGTAGGAAAAATGGAAAGATGTTGGAGAAAATCTCTGCATACGGCCCCACAACTCTACAACTACCTCTCGCCCAAAAACCCTCGTACGAGGGTTTTTAGGCACACTTGCCTCCAGAGGACATCTCGGACATCTTCGGTGGCTGGTGTGGGCACCTCGTGGGAACTAGGAATCCATCACCACGAGTTCATACAGCAGCCCCAAGATAGAAATTCTGCTGAAGCTGCTGGAGTTAATCGAGTGTCCGCCCCCAGATGGACGGTGGCGACACGTGTGCGAGTGGCAATTTTTTTATCCCAATAGGTGCGGAGCTTCGTTCCCAAAAAACTACTTAAACAATAAGAAGCTACCGCAAATTGGCCCTGGTTTGATCCCTATTACTTAGGGTAAAAATCCTCAACGGATTTTAGAAAAATTGGAACAAGGCCAAATTTTCCACTTTCGCACACGGAACACTCGATTGCACTAAAGCATGGTTTTTGCGTATTCCTTTTTAAAATCTTACCGGAAATACGTCACTAGGAAAACCCCTTCTCTAAAAATCCAATACACCATCCAAAACTATAATAAAAAACTAACCCGGAAAGCATAACAGCCCACTGCTGCTAGTCCTATGAATTAAAAATCTTTACACTTGGAAATCCAGTAATCTTCTCAAAGACCAGTGTTAAAACGACAGCCAGCAGAATAAAAGTCAATATTGGGAGAAATAAAAAAAATCACAAATAGGAGAACTGACGTTGTCTAACAACGGGATTGTGTAAGCGGTTCGTATTACACTCTCACTTACGTGTCTTTATTTTATAAAATTGCTAACAATCTTATATATTATACAAAAGAGTCCACCTGGCAACATTGGATTGTGACAGAAAACGGAAACTGCCTAAATTTGATAGCGACTACCACGTAGTTTGAAAATACAACAAAGTATAAAAATTTGCGACTATACTCGAAGAGATTTTAAGAAAATAAAATGGGAGCCCTACGTCTCAGCCGAAAATGGTACTTTACGCTCAAAAATAAATAATTACGTTAATTTATTAATCAACAAAACAACCTATTTTTTTTCCCTCTTGATCAATTGATGAAAGCGCGTGCAGGTTTGCATATCCTTCTATACTCTGTTTTGCCTAAATCATAACCTAGAAATAGTCATGCAACAAAAATAAACAAAGTGATGTTGTTTAAAAAAAAACCCAAATCTAAGTGCGGAAAAATGAGTTTAAACAGGACAAGCTTGTTCAACCCCGGGTTATTGATGTCAGACGTCACTCCTGTTAACCGACAGCAACGTGCCACTAAAAAGTCGAAATAACAAGTAGGCAAACATAACAGCAGAGAGGTTCTGGTTACGACAGCCCTACGGCTTCTATGATTTTATCGCATTTCTATTAGAAACACGGCTATTTTTAATTAAGCTACGCTTCGAAATAATGAAACACTTGTGAAGTAAAAAATTGATTAGTTGTTGTCGTAAAACCAATTTTTAACGTAACAAAATCCCTCCCTTGCTACAAAATGGTTAACCCCTAAGGGTTAAACATGACTAATCTTCGTGTGCCGGCTTCAGGTCCTTAGCATGCCAAGTACCTGAAAGTATCTTCCCTTCCAATTCACGCAGAACAAAAGTCCACGGAGAAACCTTGTCGTGGACGATTACCCTACATAAGGAGGTGCCAACTTGTAAGTGAAAAACTTGGCGGCATCGGATTGAACGTAGTTCTTTTTCCAGACCTTCTGCCCAATCCGGTACTCTTTCGAACGCTTCCTAAGGTTGTACCTAGCCACACTCTTTTGACCGGCTACTTCGAGACGTTTTTTAGCCTCTACAAACATGTTACGAAAAATTAAGTTCCTGGTAATACCAGCAGTGTGGGTACCATCTTCGACGCCCAGAAGTTCTTCGTTACGATAATCGTCACCAGATAAACACATGTTTCTTCCGAAATTCATGAAGTAGGGAGTAAATTTCGTCGTTTCGTGTACGGCGGTCCGAGTTGCGCAAGCCAAGCGATGTATCTCCCGATCCCATACTCGTTGGTTATCCTTAACATACATTCTAATCATAGTCTTAACCTGTCGATTTTGTCTCTCCGTGGGATTGGCCCTGGGATGGTAGTAGGCGTCATAACGCAGCTTACACTGGTAGTTTTCAGCTAACTTTCGGAAGTCACCACCTGTAAATTGTTTCTCATTATCCAGAACAATCTTTCGAGGAACCCCAAATACCATAAACACTTGTTCCTCCATCCTGTTAACAACCAGCTTCATGGACATGGATCTAAGTCGAAAAACTAAAGTAAACTTACTAAGATTATCATAAACGACTAAAAGTGCCGTATTACCCTTGTGGCTTCGGGGTAGAGGACCCACTACACCACATCGACGTTAATAATCTCCCAAGGTCGGCTGGCCTTCTCGTTGGGAATCATGTGGTCTCTTACCCCATGAGGATCAACTTTATGAGCAGCACAAGTGCTACAACGCCTAACATAAGCTGCAACGTCTTGGCGCATTTTTGGCCAGTAATACTTTTCTGTAAGACGACCATAGGTTTTATATACACTCAAGGATCATGGGCTGCTACGATAGCTTCACGTCGCTGTTCCTTTGGCAAAAGTAACTTCCAATTGTCTACTTGAGGCATTAAGTGAGAATATTCCTGTTTGACATACTTGTAAAGATTACCATCCTCTCAGACCCAGACTAATGCCAGACACTCCCTTTCACTAGTACTAAAATTCTGTTCTTGACGTGACAGAGAACGACTCAGATAACAAATCACTCTTTTTCCTTCTTTATAAGGTTGAGTAAGCACTGCACCTATGCCGTACCCGCTGGCTTCCGTTTGTATTACGAAATCCTTAGAGTGGTCAGGACAACTCAGAATCGGAGCGGCTACTAAAAGTTCCTTAATTTTTCTGAGCGAATTTTCACAGTCCTCAGACCAAACAAATTTATGATTTTTTTTGGTTAATGTAGTAATAGGTGAAACAATCGACGAGAATTCAGGAACAAAGCGCCGGTACCAACTAAATGATCCAACAATTCTACGGACTTCTCGAACAGTTCTTGGTCGTGGTAGCTCTAACATGCTCTTAACTTTGTCTGGATCAACTCTTAAAACTCTCCGGTCGACGACATACCCTAAGTATTTCATCTCAGGCCTACAAAATTGACATTTTTCCCAACTGATGGTAATTTTTGCGTCCTTTAATCTTTTAAAGACTTACTCAAGGACCTTAAGATGTTCGTCAAAGTCTTGTGAAATGCACACTACGTCATCAAGATATACAAATACATTAGGCTGTAAATCAGCGCCTAGGACGTTATCTATGAGCCGCTGCCATGTAGCAGGAGCATTTTGCAGCCCAAAGGGCAGTCTTTTAAACTGAAACAACCCTTTACGACAGATAAACGCTGTAAGGGGACGTGATTTGTCATCAATTGACATCACGACAAATACTTTGCATCATTTAGTTTATCCAGAGTTTCAGAAACCAAGGGGAGCGGGTAGCTATCTCGTTGTGTTACAGCGTTCAAACGCCTGTAGTCCACACAAAAACGGTATTTTCCAGTATTTTTCTTTTGTACGACCACAACTGGAGACGCCCATGGACTACTGCTAGGCTCAATGACACCCTGAGACAACATATCGTCGATTTCATCGTCGATAACCTTCTGAATTACTGGGGAAACACGATAGGGACGTTGGCGAATAGCCGGAGATTCCGTTAGAATATGATGCTCAACCTTATTAGTGCAGCCCAGTTGGATACCCATAGACACCTTATACTTGTCGATCAGGTCTTGCAACCGGTACGCTTCCAATGAAGTCAAAACTGTAAGTGGTTCGTCTTCGATACTACAAATTGTGCTGGGGTTCTGAGAAAAATGCCACTCGCTGTGCAGCAGGTCAGGAACTATCCCCATCGTAACCCGAAAATCAATTCCTAAAATCAACGAATGGTGAACTTCCGGAACTACAACAACCTCAACTACACGGAGCCTATTTCGGAGGACAATTGGAAGATCTAAAACACCAATGCTTTTAACCCGCTGACCATTTGCGACTGTACAAGATGACTTCCTTGAACGATCCAAGGGAATACCAAAGCTGTGGATAACTTTCCAACCTGCGCTACCCACAAATGTTCGCGATGCTCCTCTAAAAGTCCCAAAAATTTATGACCCAAAATTTCCACCTCCAAGTATGGCCTTTCATCATTACGAGCATGATTTAAAATAAAGTCTAAAATAGGGGAAACTGAATTAGCCGGATTTACGCGGGTTGTTGGGCATGAAGGCCGACTGCCATCTCCCGTTTCCCGGCGCACTACAGTTAGGACAACTAGCTTGGTAACATCCATCCTGTTACAACCAAAACACCTAAGTTTCCTGGGAGCCAAACATCCAATGGCCTTGTGACCGACCTGTCCACAATTAAAGCATAAAAGAGGCTTCCTTGCGCCTCTGGACCAGCACTGACTGGGTGAGCATGACTTACGCTAGTACTCGGGCCAGTTGAAGGCTGTTCACCAAATTGGGACACGTGCAATGCCTCAACCGAGTCGGTTATTTTTTCTTCTTCCAAGCCAACATAAGCCAAATCGGCTTTGAGCAGTTGACCTTTCTTAAGCGGTGCAGCAAAACAGTGCAAAATTTCGGAGAAGAATATTAAGTTTGACCTCCTCTGACATAGGCCACTGCAGCCTTTTGAAATAGGTACTCATAACCGAGAGGTAAATACCAATACTCTCCTCAGGCCCTTGGGTCCTACGCTTCAGTTCTTCTAATAGGTCTTCAGCATGAAACGGTGATAAATACTCCTCTCTGAACTCCTGCACCAATTCGTCCCAAGTATGGGTTTGGTTTCGACATTCAAAATAAAATGCTAAAACACGGCCATCAAAAAGATCAATGCATGACTTACGCTAGTACTAGTGGAACAAAACGTCTTTGCTAACATTTCGAGCCTTGCGTAATTCCTCTATACGCTCAAAGAAAGCGGTCACTGACACTCGTTTATCGCCGGTGTATTTAGTAATGTTCCACTTATGTGGTAATACAGGCGTCACATTATAGGTAGATGTTGCTGATGGGGTTGCAAAACTCATAGCCGTCGGAATGGGTGACGATGCATGAGGAGGTGTGTGATATCCCTGGTAATGAGATGTGGAATTACCAGCTGCAGGTCCAACAGCCGCCGCCAGAACTGTGAGGTTAGGTGGTACTGCGTGTTGAACAGTACTCCTTCGAGAAGTAACCTGGCTATCCAGCTGACCCAAAAGCTCAAGCGTCTGTCCCAATAAGACGGCCTTAAGCTTTTTCCTCTCAACACCCTTTGCCTCCATGTTGTCAATCCTATTTAAGACGTGGTTCAATCAACTTTGAAGGGTGATATAGGCAATGCATCTTTTGGAGCCTGAAAACGATTCTACTAGAAGGAAAGGAAGGCTTTCTAACTTATTGGTCAGCGCCTCGACGTCTTCAGAAAATGAAGATAAGAAACACTTTCCCCAATGAGCTCATATTGCCTAGCCAACGTTAGTCTCGCTTGCAACTCCTCGTCAGTACCCAGAGCTCGTCCCTTTCAAGGCGCTTAATATCGATTTTTCGTGCCATATTGCAAAAAAACTTAAAAACTAGTAAAATTTCACCCTTAAAGGCTAGTTACACAGATATAGCCCTGTGTAGGCTCTCCAATACCCAAAAAAAAATATGTATAAATCTTTCGCCAATACCCCAAAAACAAAAAGTTTATAAGTAATTAAATCACAGTCACTTCTACACACCATCACACCTAGAGTATTTTACTCTCACTTCACTACCTCCACCGTTCACTAAAACTCAATCTTTAGTACCAATTGGTACTTTAAATCAATCAGATTATGATGATTCTATAATCATAAAGCGAAAGTGTCCACGAACCGAACCGAAAATATCACGAAAAAACCCTCTGCAGTTATGCAGAACCGTAATTACATTGAATGAAAAAAAAGTTTAAGTGTCTCTCTCTCTGCCCACTCAGCCGAAAAAAAAGCATCCAGGTTGGGGACCAAAAAAAAACAAAAGACCCTACATTATACCACTGAATTCTTAATAGACAAGGACACTTCTTAACCAATCACCATGTACTTCGTCCATTCGTTCTTTGAATGTTTTTTAAAAAAAAGTTTTTTTTAAATGCCTGTTTAGCGTTACGCTATAGGGTGGCATATAATCCCAATTGGAGCGCAGAGTTTCAACGCACAAAAAACGTCACGGGTCCTTAAGACCAACTCGAACATATTCCCAAGTTCAACCTCTGCTATAACTAGCCTTGTTTATTTAATCCCCCTGATAAGGGTTGAAAAAAAAAATCCCACTTGAATTCTATTTTCTGAAAAGTCATAGCTAGAACGTCACCCGCACGGCACGCGTATTAAACGAAGTACAGCTCGCTAGGTATCAACTCAGAAAATCTCAAACTCTCTACCCTACCAGAAATTTTTCTTGGTGTCGACCCCAAAGAAAAAACTAGCCAAACACAAGAGTATGGACCCCCCTCCAGTTGATAACCCCCCAAAAAAAATAAGTGTCCGTCTTATTCAAGTCCCAAGACCCAAATTAATCCACAACAACCCTTTTGTACTTTGGAATGTAACATACACACCAATTTACCACAAGTTAGCTAAGTGTCCAAGGGAAAAACTGTGAAAGTAGAAACAGCAACTGGAACTAACAAAAAAAATTCCCCTGTCTGAAAATTCTGGCAAAGACCCAAGGGAAAAACCAAGCAAAGTTCCAACGCCAAGTATAAAAAAAAAATCGAAAGTCATACAAACTCCAAAGTGATAGGAGGAAAATAAAGTCGTGAAATCTAAAAGCCTGGAAAAGCCATAACCAAAAAAAACTTTTAGGAATTGACATCGGACAAAAAAATAAAAAAAAAATAAATCTAAACACTTTCAAATCTGTGCTTGCAAACTCTACCATCACTCTTACTTTTAAAATATTACTGTTTACTTACAAAAAGCGTAAACGACGACAAGGGTTTTGTTAACTGTTAATATTTAAAAAATTTTGTTAACTGTTAATATTTTTTTTTTAAATAGTAATTTTTAATTTGATATTCCCGTATCTGTACTCATAATACCCAATCCTTGTTAACCCTAAAAGAAATTGCAGAGATAACCATAACGCATTTGGAGCCATGCCTGCCGTTCATCTACTTCTGCGAAAATTTTAATGATAGAATTTTTTTATTTTCTATTAAACTACTCAGATGAATCAAAAATATTATTTGTACAAAAAAAAAATACAACTAATTACAACCAAAAGCAGGTCAGCTCGAAAAATGACCACCCAAAACACCCGTGAAACAAAATTCAAAATATCATTCCTTTTCCAAGAAAAAAACTCCGTTAATACAAAGGCAATATTTCCAAGATTGGTTATGATTAAAACGTTGATTAAAATCCGTTGTATGTAACACAAGTTGTCCAACCAAAAACAAATGAAAATTAAAAAAAAATATCTTTCAAAAAAATTCCAAAACCGCTGCCACTCTAAGGCGAAGTACGAAGAGCAAAGCCTCTATGACAATTAAGTCCCTCATATTTCCAAATCAGAGCGACGCGACGTTAAAGTCACTCAAAAAAAATTATATCTATGTATGATATGAAATAAAAATATAAACAAACCGAGAATAAAAAAACAAGATGATATTCGAAAGTTTAAACAGGAAATGATACTTTCAATTAGGAAAAAAAAATGGAACACAACGCCCCCACTCCACTGCGAAGTAACAAAGTGCGGATAACTGTAACACTTAAGTCATCAGTACTTCTAAGTAGAGTAACCCGACTTTGTTTCCTCTGCGAATTTTTAAAGAATGATATTTGACAGTTTAAAAAAAAAAAAATGTGACGTGTTTGGAAATTAAAAAAAAAACATTGACATTGAAAAAAAAACCCGCCATTGAAATTTTTTAAAAAGTATATAAAATGGAAATTTAACAAAACTAGAAAAAAACCCCGTTGTGACCCCACCGCACAATGCAAAGTGCCAGGCACTACGACACTGACGTCCCCAATACTTCCCTAAAGCAGGACGTCACAATGTTGTTCCGACGTTGCAAAATCGAAAGAATGACACTAAGTTTTTAAAAAAAAAATGACGTTTGAAATTTCTTTTAAAATTTAAAAAAAACCAAATGATGTGCCACTACTGAAAAGTTCGTATCCACTGATGAGACTACAAAAAAAAATTCAGAGTTGAAGGTTTTAGAACCCTGAGAAATTACATTCTTTTAACCTGAACAACATACTATAATTATTAACTAAATGAACTAAACACTGACTTAAAAATATTTTAGGAAGTCATCCCCGAACAAACCAACGAATAGGTAGAGGAAAAAAAAATAATCTGGCCTGTAAATTAACCGCAGGCTGTGTGACAAAACCAAGGGGTACAGACTTAATTTTATTTTTAAGTTCTATCAACTGCAAATAAAACTCGAAAATGATCCCCCCGTAATATTTTTGTTTGTTGTGTGTTTAACATAATATATTTGACTGACATATAATATCTGATACACTTTTATAAACAAAACTATAAAATATATGACACCCTGCAAAAAAAAATGGCTAATGAGACCAACCACACTTTTCTGCAAGTGTGACTATGTTTTACTAATAAAGAGATCATGTTAAGACAACTAACGGACTAATGAGATCTAATTGCTTTACAACTCTTGAAAAAGTGAATGTATGCCGACTTATGTAAAAAGATCATATGACAGGTGGCTTCTTTTTAAAAAAAAATTATCAACAAAGTCCACAAAAAAAAATTGGGTTTCAGTAACAAAGTGATTTAAAATTGTTTTGGTTTAACCATTCAGTTCCATTGAAAATCAAAACAGCTAAAACGTTTTCTAAACTTCTGTTAAAAGATTAAAAGTGTTTTTCTTCACAAGATAAAAACTCCATAGGAACAAAACAATCGATAACAAAACAAAATAACCCAAGGTTATCTTAAAACAGGTTCACTGTTACCATCTCAAAAAAAAAGTTGGCACCATACCCAAATTTGACTATATTTTCAACGATCTGAAATTTCACCTTAAAATCTTTAGATTTGCACACAAAAAACTAAAAAAAAAAATGTCTCTGGGCATGTGCATGTTTCAATTGCAGTTGATGATTCCCTAAAAAGACACTCCAAAACAATTATTCCAGTTTTTGAAAATAACCAACATGTTAAAATTGGTGTTTGTGGAAAAAATATGGTGTTTTTTTGGCTCAGTTAGGTTTGCCCCCCCCAGATCGATTTTCTCAAAAATTTTTATGCCAAAATTTTGCACACATTTTGCACAATTTTGCACACCACAAATCAAATTTTGCACACCTTCCTACGAGAAACTACAGCCCATTTTCTGTGGAGGGGGGGCAAACTTGACGTTGCCCCCCCCAGTCAATATTTTTCAAAAATTATGATGTCATTTGAAAGGTCTTATTTTGCACAATTTTGCACACCCATTTTAAAATTTTGCACACCTCCCTGTAACCCACACGAGGGTTCTGAAAATATCAAGTTTGCCCCCCCCCCCAGTCAATATTTTTCAAAAAGTTTGGTGTCGTTAGAAAGGTCTTATTTTGCACAATTTTGCACACACATTTTAAAATTTTGCACACCTCCCTGTAACCCACACGAGGGTTCTGAAAATATCAAGTTTGCCCACCCCAGTCAATATTTTTCAAAAAGTTTGGTATCGTTAGAAAGGTCTTATTTTGCACAATTTTGCACACCCATTTTAAAATTTTGCACACCCCCCTGTAACCCACACGAGAGTTCTGAAAATATCAAGTTTGCCCCCCCCCAGTCAATATTTTTAAAAAATTTTGGTGTCGTTAGAAAGGTCTTATTTTGCACAATTTTGCACACCCATTTTCAAATTTTGCACACCTCCCCGTAACCCACACGAGGTTTCTGAAAATATCAAGTTTGCCCCCCCCAGTCAATATTTTTCAAAAAGTTTGGTGTCGTTAGAAAGGTCTTATTTTGCACACCCATTTTAAAATTTTGCACACCTCCCTGTAACCCACACGAGGGTTTTGAAAATATCAAGTTTGCTCCCCCCAGTCAATATTTTTCAAAAAGTTTGGGATCGTTAGAAAGGTCTTATTTTGCACAATTTTGCACACCCATTTTAAAATTTTGCACACCTCCCTGTAACCTACACGAGGGTTCTGAAAATATCAAGTTTGCCCCCCAGTCAATATTTTTTTAAAATTTTGGAGTCATTAGAAAGGTCTAATTTTGCATCATTTTGCACACCCATTTTAAAATTTTGCACACCTCCCTCTAACCCATACGAAGATTCTGAAAATATGAAGTTTGCCCCCCCCCACCGTCGATATTTTTTAAAAAATTTTGTGTCATTCGAAAAGTCTATTTTGCGCAATTTTGCACACCCTTCAGTACCCCACAAGAGCGTTCTCAAAAAAGTTTGCCCCCCCCCAGTTAATATTTTTCAAAAAATTTATGTCATTCGAGAAGCCTAATTTTGCACAACTATTTTTAAATTTTGCACACTTCCCATGCCGTTTTCTTTTTGTGGCGTTTACGGTTAAACTTGGTCCTAAAATTTCCCAGAAGTATAAGAAAACGAAGGAGACCTCGATTGTGTAATATCTTTGAATATTGTTTAAATTTACAGATAATTGTTTATGTTTACATTTGTATATAATCAAAAGTTTTTAATTTTTATGAATTTCCGGATTATACTTAAATTTTCATATCAAAAATGAACAGAAAAAATCGATGTAGACAGCGCATCCTGTCATGTTCGATGCCTTGAGAATCGGAACCAGCCTATTTTGCCGGTTCAGAATGGTTGCGGTTCTCAAGGTATGGATCTTCACAGGATGTGCTATCTACGTCCATTTGTTAGATGATGTCATAGCATGTGAAAAATTAAGTAAAATCCGGAAATTCATAAAAATTAAAAACTTTTGATTATAGACACATATATGTAAGCATAGGCAATTATATGTAAATTTAAACAATATTCGAAGATATTACACAATCGAGGTCTCCTTATTTTGCTTATACTTCTGGGAAATTTTAGGACCAAAGTTAACCGTAACCGCTACAAAAAGAAAACAGCTCCAGAAATTAGTAGGTAGGTATATGCACCTATATCTGAATTTGGGACAGGTATCCGCGGGAGGCGGGAGGTTGTACGTGCCGTAAAGAGGAATGCGTGCGTACCTACACCTACCACGCGTGAAAACCTTTTATGTAATATATTGAAATGTCGCTTAGCAATGCCTAGTTTTATTTGTGTTCATGATTCAGAATGACTTCGGGTGAAATTTCCGAAGTTTGCAACGTGTATTTTAAATGGTGGCGTTCCATTTCGGCAGGAAAGTCAATGTGAACGCCTCTATTTAAAATACATAACATTACGTAACGCCTGGTTCTCACCTATGCGTGCTCACCCTAACTCTAAAAATGCATCACGTGATCAGCCATGCATTTGCCGATTTTTTAAAAGTGTCGCATGATGCGTTTTTAATGTCAGGGTGAGCACGTATAGGTGGCAACTAGGCGTAACGCTTATAGGGGTTATGTAGGGGTGAGCGGGGTTTCGCGGTTCCGTTACGTAACGCAATTTTTAAATTATTATTGTGAAATAAAACAACTTTTTGGATTTTTCGAGTGAAAAAGAAAAAAAAGAGGGGGTCTCTGGCAGCAAAACGTTTTGTTATTTTAGACTGGAGTAGTCCCAAACGTTACAAAGCGTTATATAGGGGGTAAATTGGGCAAAATAAGAGTTACGTAATAAGTGCACTACCTCTCAGTTTACGCAATTACTTTGTGGTTATCGGTAAATATAACCTAACTTTCTTACTTACTTTTTAGTTTTTTTAGTCGATGATACGTACCTCATCAATCAATTTTCCAAAAATATTACGAAAAAAATAAAATAACGATAACCATAAAGTAATTCCTCCGGAAATTCCGAACTCTGTTATGGAACTGCGCAGTCGCAGAAGTAACAATAATAATAAGGAAAGAGACAAAAACACTGACCAATTAAACAAAGATCTTAAGTGTGAATGAAACTTTAACTTTCTACGTATTGGTGTCATCCCATTTGCAGCAGGCGTTGTTTCCGTCTTTGGGTTGAGAATTGAGTCAAATTTACATGACATATATTTTGAATTCGATTTGATTTTTTTTTCGATCTATAAAAGGAATAATATTTTTTTTCTTATTTGCCATTTTAAGTGCATGAAATACAAAAACAAAATGTCTAAAATGTTCATGTGTAGAAATAAATAAATGACTTCTTCTAATTATAATTATTGACGGACGGAATTTTTTGATGTAAACCTAGTCAATGACACACCAAGACGTCAAACGCGTGGTGTGAACTGCAAAATCAAGGCGGGCGTAATTACCGTAGCCGCTGTCCGTAAATAGCAAGGTGTGATCCCACCATTATCCAGATGAAAATTTTCGGACGCACCCATGAAATCGGAGGCGCGTTCGACCTCGGGTGAAACTTGCCCCAAAATGGGTAAGTGCAGCCCTCTAGAAATTTGAATAGCCTTTGGTATTCTTGACATGTAAAAGAGAAAGATAGAAATGCGGCGTTATAGGCGTTCTTAGTCATTTTCGGTAAGAGCTTCATAGAAAGTGACAGTTTCCTCGTCCTTCACTCCCCAAATGGACCTACCTAAATTTTTGGACCTTGGTCATCTTGTCTTTACACTTTGCAGTGTGTATTTGTGGAAGAAATGAATTTGATGGACGAGAAGCACGAAAACGTCTGGGCGTGAAAAAAAATCTGTTTTTTTTTTTATAAGTTAACTATACAGGTTAAAAAAGTGTAGGTTGTATAAAAACAAGCTTACGGAATCGTGGAGTGAATTAGGGCGTACTCCTATTAACTCCACGGTCCCGTAAGTATTATATATATAACTTTTATTTTGGTTTATTATTGAAGTAAAATATGCGTGCGGGAAAGTAGAAAGATCTGAAAGAAAACAAAGCGTCGTTTTTTTTAAAAGAAAGTGTTTATTTTATCTATCAACGAAGTTTATTATTAGAAGTGCAACAACACGCAAATACGATTTATTTACTTTCCACTAACTTGCGTGACAAAGACTTTTATGGAACTTAAAATTAACGTTTTTATTTTATTAGACTCTTAAAGCCAATTATCAAAGTTAACACTATCCTAAGACGTATCTCTGTCGAGTGGACCAATCAACCATGTACAGTTTTAAATATATGGGGAATGCGAGACAGCTCCAGCTGATCAAAGTACCCCTGGATACCCATTCTTCAGTTTCGAGAGAAACTTTCGTGTAGGAACGATCACATCCTTTATTTCAACCATTAGGCAAGCCCCAATGCGGTTACGAAACGTTCGATAAACTGAAAAGTTCCACGGCGCCCGCGCAGGAGATCCCGCTCTCTTCCCCATAACCAGCAGATGTAAGTTGTAGGAGAGTTCTCTTGATATGCGGTAGCCCGGTAATGTCCGGCGGTGCTCGACTGATATCGGATGGCTAGTGCAAGCAGTCAAACTATCCTATTGGTCCAAATCACTAATGTGAGCATTCCTATAGGAGTGTTCTCTCGAAACTGAAGAATAGGTACCCTGTCCTGCAATACGTGTCAGGATAACACGTAAGAAGACGTGACGTTACGTAGTTTTCACCCAAGACGTTGCTCTATCAACAAAAACGTGTCATTTCGATCAGCTGGAGATGTCATGCATTCGCCATAAATTTAAAACTGTACTTGGTTAATTGGCCGACAAGATAGAGATACATCTTAAGATTTTTTTAGGGATGAGGTATTTTGGGGGTAGTTCCGAAGGGAAAAATGGAGGAAAGTTCAAAAACAATAGGGCTCCGCGCGTCAATACACGTAATCGTTGTGTAAAATTTCGTTATGATCGGTGCAGGAGTTTTTGAGTTACAGTGACGCATATCGAGGCGACGGACAGACAGACAGACAACAAATCAGTAAAGAATTGGGTTTCATCCTGTGAAGATTCATACCTTGAGAACCGCAACCATTCTGAACCGGCAAAATAGGCTGGTTCCGATTCTCAAGGCATCGCACATGACAGGATGCGCTGTCTACATCGATTTTTTCTGTTCATTTTTGATATGAAAATTTAAGTATAATCCGGAAATTCATAAAAATTAAAAACTTTTGATTATATACAAATGTAAACATAAACAATTATCTGTAAATTTAAACAATATTCAAAGATATTACACAATCGAGGTCTCCTTCGTTTGCTTATACTTCTGGGAAATTTTAGGACCAAGTTTAACTGTAAACGCCACAAAAAGAAAACGGCATGGGAAGTGTGCAAAATTTAAAAATAGTTGTGCAAAATTAGGCTTCTCGAATGACATAAATTTTTTGAAAAATATTAACTGGGGGGGGGGGCAAACTTTTTTGAGAACGCTCTTGTGGGGTACTGAAGGGTGTGCAAAATTGCGCAAAATAGACTTTTCGAATGACACAAAATTTTTTGAAAAATATCGACGGTGGGGGTGGGGGCAAACTTGATATTTTCAGAATCTTCGTGTGGGTTAGAGGGAGGTGTGCAAAATTTTAAAATGGGTGTACAAAATGATGCAAAATTAGACCTTTATAATGACTCCAAAATTTTTAAAAAATATTGACTGGGGGGCAAACTTGATATTTTCAGAACCCTCTTGTGGGTTACAGGGAGGTGTGCAAAATTTTAAAATGGGTGTGCAAAATTGTGCAAAATAAGACCTTTCAAATGACATCATAATTTTTGAAAAATATTGACTGGGGGGGGGCAACGTCAAGTTTGCCCCCCCCACAGAAAATGGGCTGTAGTTTCTCGTAGGAAGGTGTGCAAAATTTGATTTGTGGTGTGCAAAATTGTGCAAAATGTGTGCAAAATTTTGGCATAAAAATTTTTGAGAAAATCGATCTGGGGGGGGGGGGCAAACTTAACTGAGCCTGTTTTTTTTTAACGTGGTATATGTAGGTATGTATGTATTATGGCACTGGTGGTTGGTGCCCACGGAGAAAAAAAAACCTGCACATAGGGCTCCTTGGTCAGGACCCTTGTGCCCGCATATATCTAATCAGCTTCACTCAGATGGTAATTGAAAAACCAACTAGTAAATTAAACTCTTGCCGATTACTGATAATTTAGGCTCTCAACTTTGGTGTAAAGTTATTAACACTTAACCCCTCATTTAAGCCAGAATAAAAATTTAAAAAAAATATATAGTTAAAAAGGAAGTAGTGTATGTTTCCCCAGTGTCATTTCAAGGTCATCCTGTATTTTCTCTGCAAGAAACAACCCTTAAAGTTACCCCAGTCAGACCAATTGACCTTAAACCTCGGACACCCATAACCCATCACAAAAAAAACATTAATTAACAACAATTAATCATTTTCTAAAACAGCAAATAAATGTCCTTATTAGTCTGTATCCCCCTTCCTCCAAGTCTACAAAATTTAAACAACTATCTCAAAGTTAACTTAAAGTAATGTGAAAGATATTTACTTATGTTAAATTCTTAGACAACTTAATAGGTTAAAACTATTAAAATTAAAAAAAAAATTAGGTGGTTGGTGGTGTTTTTTGTTTTAAGTGGTTTTCAATTTTTGGAAAGCTAAGTACCAGGCAATGAACACTCTAAGCACAAATACCCAAACTAAAACAAAAATCAAAATGTCAGCCCAAGCAGAGTGGTAGACAAAAAATGTTTAAATGTCACTTTTCAAAAATTACCCCCACCCCTTCTTCAAGGCAAATAGGCCTCACGTTGGGCGCCAAAAATGTTAGCCTTCTAATCGATTAGGTGCTTTTTGAGATATCCGTCAAAAAAAAAAAAGATAAAAAAATTATGAAACCGAAATCAGCAAAATTTTAATACTATTTTTATTTAATTTAGAATCGCGTCAAATGCCTGCCGCCAGCTTTTTAAGTTTATGAGCGCCACGTATTTAAAGACATTGCACGAGGTATGATGTTAATATAGTATTAAATAGCCCAACTAATAAGTCAGCTAAATAGCAAAATGGCATCAAATACGAACTGTCACAACTATCAAAGACCCTTCCCTGATTTAGGAAAATAAACACTTATATACTTACTATACTCCTTAGTCTGTTCCTTTTCTTTTGTTTTCAATCTCACAAATAAGTAACTAAATAAGAACTTTGGGCTGGGATTGTACCAAACCTGGATGATCTTCTTCAACGGAGAGTGGGAGAGAAATAGGAACACAAGTTTTTGTCATTTGCAGATTTAATGACCAGAAAAAAAACAGATTTTGGACTAGTCTCCTACAACTCAAACTCTCATAATGTGGGGTTTGTTATACTTAAAGAAAATTGTAAATATTTAAATATTAAATATACCAATGCCGGCAATACCGTTCAATAACTCAACATGAATATCATGCAAATATTAAGTTGTATTAAAGTTACCGATTTATGAGCTCATATACCGTGTACAAATTTTAATACCTATATTCGTTACCTTAAAGTTCCTAAATTAATTTCAAAATAAATAATCTTGGCTTGTATATGTTTCTACCACAGCTATCACCAAATAGATAACACAAGCAAAGAAAAATATGAAAAAAATATGCCTTTTTTAAAAAAAATAAATAGTCAAAATCTTGGCGATGTCAAACAAGTCAGTGGCACTCTGCCCAGCTAACCCCAGGCTAACCAACCGAACTATGCTACGTCTGTACGAGCAAACTCTCAGCAACATACGTCATGTGCTAACGAAGATATTTTTAAAAGGGAATGTAAACTCATTATAACAACCTGACCCCCCAGACTGCCACTCTGCAATGTGAGGCCGAAACAACGAGCCAGTCCTAACCCCACATTTTAGCCCGACAATCCGAAGCGACAGGGTTGTAACATGTGAATATCTACACTAACTCAAAACGAAATTAGGGCAAAACCGATGGTTATCTGTCAGCCATGTCATAAAGTCAAGAAAGAAAAAAAATTACCAAATTACAGCCTGAATTGAAGAAGTCATTTCGCAGATTGGCAGTTGTTGCTTCATACTAACTGTAATGACGATTTATACTCAATTGGAAACCAAAAAAAAAAAATTACAACTGTCATCCGCCAATATGATCCCTCCAAAATAAGACCAAAATTTTTTAGAAATAAAATGTTTAAAATGTAAATCTCAAACCGGTAATCTCCTGCGATGACTGGGATTGGTGTTGCACTGGTAGGTACTTATATGTTGGAGCTTGTAGGAAAAATGGAAAGATGTTGGAGAAAATCTCTGCATACGGCCCCACAACTCTACAACTACCTCTCGCCCAAAAACCCTCGTACGAGGGTTTTTAGGTACACTTGCCTCCACAGGACATCTCGGACATCTTCGGTGGCTGGTGTGGACACCTCGTGGGAACTAGGAATCCATCACCACGAGTTCATACAGCAGCCCCAAGATAGAAATTCTGCTGAAGCTGCTGGAGTTAATCGAGTGTCCGCCCCCAGATGGACGGTGGCGACACGTGTGCGAGTGGCAATTTTTTTTATCCCAATAGGTGCGGAGCTTCGTTCCCAAAAAACTACTTAAACAATAAGAAGCTACCGCAAATTGGCCCTGGTTTGATCCCTATTACTTAGGGTAAAAATCCTCAACGGATTTTAGAAAAATTGGAACAAGGCCAAATTTGCCACTTTCGCACACGGAACACTCGATTGCACTAAAGCATGGTTTTTGCGTAGTCCTTTTTAAATCTTACCGGAAATACGTCACTAGGAAAACCCCTTCTCTAAAAATCCAAAACAGCATCCAAAACTATAATAAAAATCTAACCCGGAAAGCATAACAGCCCACTGCTGCCAATCCTATGAATTAAAAATCTTTACACTTGGAAATCCAGTAATCTTCTCAAAGACCAGTGTTAAAACGACAGCCAGCAGAATAAAAGTCAATATTGGGGGAAATAAAAAAAAAATCACAAATAGGAGAACTGACGTTGTCTAACAACGGGATTGTGTAAGCGGTTCGTATTACACCCTCACTTACGTGTCTTTATTTTATAAAATTGCTAACAATCTTATATATTATACAAAAGAGTCCACCTGGCAACATTGGATTGTGATAGAAAACGGAAACTGCCTGAATTTGATAGCGACTACCACGTAGTTTGAAAATACAACAAAGTATAAAAATTTGCGACTATACTATAGATTTTAAGAAAATAAAATGGGAGCCCTACGTGTCAGCCGAAAATGGTACTTTACGCTCAAAAATAAATAATTACGTTAATTTATTAATCAACAAAACAACCTATTTTTTTTCCCTCTTGATCAATTGTGAAAGCGCGTGCAGGTTTGCATATCCTTCTATACTCTGTTTTGCCTAAATCATAACCTAGAAATAGTCATGCAACAAAAATAAACAAAGTGATGTTGTTTAAAAAAAAAACCCAAATCTAAGTGCGGAAAAATGAGTTTAAACAGGACAAGCTTGTTCAACCCCGGGTTATTGATGTCAGACGTCACTCCTGTTAACCGACAGCAACGTGCCACTAAAAAGTCGAAATAACAAGTAGGCAAACATAACAGTAGAGAGGTTCTGGTTACGACAGCCCTACGGCTTCTATGATTTTATTGCATTTCTATTAGAAACACGGCTATTTTTAATTAAGCTATGCTTCGAAATAATGAAACACTTGTGAAGTAAAAAATTGATTAGTTGTTGTCGTAAAACCAATTTTTAACGTAAAAATTTGAAATGGTCGATGCAAAATCTGATGCCAAATTTGCTTAAATAAAATATGTTTGTCAAAATTAAAAAATTCATAAGTTTTTAGAGTATTGGTCATTTTCTAACTTCTTACCTGATTGACAATAATGTAAGTTATTTCCTAATGAGTTTTTTCCCGAAGACATTTCGTTTAGATCCCTTGTGAAAACGCTAGTCGCATCAGCGTTCCACACACACCGTAATTTGACGAATGGAAACTTTTTTTTAAGTTAAGTTTAGTATGCCTACCCTAGTTTCAAACCTTGTATATATAGTGTTATTTAGGTTTTAAATTCTCTTATTTGGTTTCTTTGGTATATGTCTACCTATGTTTCGCCGAAAGGACTTAACCATTTCTATGGAGTGCAAAAATATCAACCGTGCAAACATCTGTCAAAAATAACTCGATCAGGAATATTTTGTGCAAAGGTGTTATAATAAAAATGAAATAATATAACTATAAATTGTAACGCCACTGGCAATAATATTGCCGCTTTACCATATTATCTCTTTTATTTGAAAGTTATTCTAGTTCAAGAGTATCAATCTGGTTGACATATGTCAAAACCGCTGTCATCCAGGGATATATGAAATATTTCCATAAATTCCTACGCCGCCGATACGAATAATTTGTGACTCAACTACACAAATTTTTTAAGGTGGATAATATTTGAATCTAAAAAGTTCAATCGTGCAGACATCTGCTAAA
The DNA here is from genome assembly GCA_963921995.1 of Oxystoma pomonae. Taxonomy (NCBI): domain Eukaryota; kingdom Metazoa; phylum Arthropoda; class Insecta; order Coleoptera; family Brentidae; genus Oxystoma; species Oxystoma pomonae. The sequence continues at coordinate 84,983,910 of OY998164.1, read as the reverse complement.
ACAGCGTCAATCAAATTTTTTTTTAATTTTAACTTATTTTCAACGCAAAAATATTAGTTTTATTGACATATGTCAAAAGAGCTGTCAGTGAAAAATATTTGAATAAATACGATAAAATGAATTTATTAATAAAAACTGGTATTTTGTACGCCACTGGCACTAAAAATATCAAGAGATTTTTAATATAACTTTAAACGAAGTATCTCTGGTCAATATAGTAATACTGTAGAAATTCTTGTGTCACTTGGTCATTTCGTCAAGAAGATAATAAAATAAATCGATTAATAAGTGAAATCATACAAGATTTTTTTGAACCGTAAAATTAAATGACGCTATAGTTACTCTTTGCATAATATCTCACAACTCCACCATGAAAATGCTTAAATTATAAAGTAATATTAATACAAAAACGTAAATATTGTTGACATATGTCAAAGCGGCTGTCAGTCAGAAAGTTTTAAAAATAATGTGTCCCAACATTTTTTTAAAAATATTTCTTGAATTTAACAACATGTCTCTAGATTGCACAAGTGCGGAGTTATTGTCAAAAACCCGTCTTAACACCATTAATTTGTAGTTAAAATGATGGCCATCTATGATGACGTCATAGACACCCTTTGCAAAAAATGTCGTTACTTCACCATGGAACTTATTAACTGTGGAAGCATTTCCTACAAAAAAAAGTATGTCACAATGCATATAAACATACGTGCACACGAGAAGACATAGGCTAGTATATTTAAGGGTGCAAGTGTAGCTGTTGACAAAATTACGAAAATCCTTGCTTATTAGCTGACTACCATTATCACAAATAATAATTTTACTGACTCCAAATAAGAGAAATACATGTTCTTCAATCAAATCTGTAACACGTAAAATATATGAATTACTTTTATAGCTATTAGGTAAAGAATCTATTATATAGATCGGTTGTCGTTACTTCCCACGGTCTATCTGGTTTAGGGTGAGTGACCATGTTGTCACGAGCACCTTGAGGGTCAACCTTAAAAGCTGCACAAATCATATTTAGCCACATCAAACCGCATCTTAGGCCAATAATACTTTTTGTCTCTTTACAAAGTTCTCTAGGTACCACTATTTTGCATTAGTCTGACTCAGACGTTAGTCCCGGAAAATTTTGTTTGACCTACTTCTATAGTTTGTCTTTGGTGCAACGCCAAATAAGGAATTTAAGCGGATTGCTTATTATGTTTTTGTTCATTTTATTACACCAGCGATCTTTAGAATATTGAACAGGTACCACTACTTCAGACACTGAATCAACAACCAGGACAGATCTGGAAAGCATATCTGGAACCATCAAATCAGACCCACGACGATGACCAATTTTAACATTATATTGTTGGAGTTTGACAAACCATCTTTATATAGTAACTGGAACACCCTCCAAATGTAGTCGTAATCTTTCCACAGCCCTCACCAAAGTCAAACATTCATGTTCGCTAGTCGTATAAACGCGCTCTTGACGAGATAAAGAACGACTTAAATAGCAGATCACTTTCTCTCCCCCACCTTCATAAGGTTGAATCAAAAGTGCACCAACACCAAATCCTGAGGCATCTGTCTGCAAAACGAATTCCTCTGAATAGTCTGGGTAACTCAGAATAGGCTTGATAACAAGACAATCTCTAATTTGTCGAAATGCGTGGTCACACTCAGTAGGTCAATTAAAAGGAACACCCTTTTTAATTAAAGCCGTTATACTACCAACTAAAACGACGACACCAACTAAAACTACCTAAAACCCTATAAACTTCAGTTACATTTCTAGGTCTAGGTAACTCCATCATAGCCCTCACCTTATCGCTATCAACCCGTAATCTTCATAACCTAAATATTTGAGTTATGGAGTAAAAAAATTACATTTCTCCCAACTTACTGTAATTTTTGCATCGTGCCAACTTTTTAAAACTTCTGAACATGATCATCAAAGTTTTATCATTACAGCATCGTCCAGGTCCACTTTCTGTTGATACATCTTCCTTAATATATTAACATCAATTAATTATTTTATTCTTTTAAAAATAAGCACAAGAGTAAATATTAAAATAATCGTATTCAAATAAGACTTAAGTGTAGTCAGAGAAACTAAGAAGAAAAATCTGCAGAAATTCGGGAGTAATTTCGTTAATCGGTCGGCTTAGTATATCAATGTCACAATAATACAACGTCGTTTGTGCTTGTTTTTCACAGGGGTACAAAAATTGTTTTTGGGGTATTTTTCCGGAATGTTTCGTCGTTCCAAAACCAACTTCTTTAAAATTCCACCTGCTCGGAAACTCGAAAATATTTTAATTTTTTAAATTTAATTTTAAAGTTGTTTAATATTCTCCAGTTTTAATGGCTTCTTCCCAAGAAGAGGCCCTAATAGGTGACTTGTTTTGGCTTATGGCACTACATCGTTTATTAGTAAATGAACATGGATTTTTTTCTGTTTTTATGGAATAAAATAACAAAAATTGTTATTCAAAAACCTTCCCAAAAAGTTTAAAAAGACGTTGCTGTCGTACCTATACTTATACACAACTTTTAAAATAAATATCTAGACAAGGTATTATTCTGTTTTAAATACAACTTATCGTCCCGTACCTAGCTTTTTTTAACCCTGTTTAAAAGTTAAGTTGGAAGTAAACCGAACCCCGTAAGAAAAGAACTTTAACCAAAAAAGCTGCTTTTGGTCAAGCCAATATTTTCCAAAAAAAATATCTGAATTGCACTGGGTAATTTACCTGAAAATTTTTCTTTGTACAAGAGCTTCTAATCCTTATTTTGTTAAACTTTTCTTGATAGATAGAGAGATAGATTCCCTAAATTACTACCACACTAATTAAAAATGAGGCCAAAATAAAGCCATATTCTCGTTTGACCTGCGTTTGAAGGCCGGGGCGCGCTTTCACTGATGCCACTGGATTCATTTAGATAGAGGGCGCTGTTAGAGAAAACTTGCCAGTTAAACAATTGTTAAATATTGTTACATAACCTGTGTATTTATTTTGTTTTTACAAAGAACTCTTTAGTAATAATTTTGCCACAAAATATTGGTAATTTCCTAAATACGTTGAGTTTAGAACAACAATCATGTCTTTACTCCTTCAATTTAATTTTTATTATCTTATTTATTATTGTTAAAAATTAAAAATCACAGAAAATATTTGTGTCGTAGAGGGCAAAGGGTGAGGGAATAAATCGGAAAAGTTTTTCCGCGACCATGATTTTACGCTAATTTTTCCCTACATTAAAAATCACTGTATAAAATCTATATAGTCAACCTACAGCAATTGTTGGAAAAATATTGAAACATTTTTATCAATATTTTTTCTCAACTTATGATATTTTTTCACACAATTTTCTTGGCAACAAAAATTTAAAAAAAAATGTTTCTTCTCAGTGTAGAAAATATAAAAACCACTGTTTTTGAGTTTAAAATACACATTTAATAAAAAAATTAACCTAAGTTATTAATCAGTTTATGAAAACAACAATATTACCGGCCCTGGTGACCCAGTCATTTAGCTGACTGACTCGATCAAGTTAGGTTCCTTGGTTGCCGGTGTGACCCCGCGCAGTCTTAAAACACTTTTTGTGTGTGTGTTTGGCCTTGGATAAAACTTAATATACCAAAAACACCCGGGGAAGATTGTATACGGTAACTTGGTTCTACCCCCCTCCATTCATGCCGGTAACCAAGCCGGATGGGGTTGGTATCCCGTGAAGGCGGCCCTAGTTACACACTCCCCAGTCGGTAGACTACTGAAGGAGAAAAAGACCAGATAAAAAATACCTGATCAGGGGTTCGAAGGTGGTAGAATGACCCGTCCGATCAAGTTAAAAGTTCATACCGGACTCAAAAAAGTGACGGAAAAGAAAAAGAGAAACAACAAGAACAACAATATTTTAAAATATCCCAAAACGAGCCAAAACAATACAAAAGAAACACAAATGGATTTGTGTATTTCTCCAGTTCAAGCAAACTATACTTTTCACAATGCTTTTCTGGGAACTAAAAGCGGGCGACCTGAAATTTTGCATGGGTGTAGGGTACCACTGGGAAAGGTTAACTATAGATTTGCACCATTCTCACTTCGGCGACATCTTAAATCGGTTACTGATTACTGATTAAAAATTGTTTTTAATGAATTTAATTTAATTTGACTAATTTTAAATAAATTACTGCAAACCTAAACTTTGGGTTGCCTAAAACAAGAATAGGAAAAATAAGAATCAGTAACTTAGTTATTATCAAACGAAAATTTATCAAAATAAGTCATAATTTACGCATAAAATGTGTGTTTTTGGCGAATGAGATGAATTACTTAGCTTTCTCCCTTCTAAAATTTTATTGGAATATTGCGATTCACCACAGTCGAATAAAATGTAAACAATTGGAATTAAACTTGATAGCTAAATAAATTTACGAAACACTGGATATTTTAATAAATTGTTTAGATTTTATGTTAATGACAAAAATAATATTTCATAAAGGGCTGACTTTCAAGGTACTTTGGGCACAATAAAATTCACTGGTAAATGGTTTGTTGAAACGTGTATAGGAAAGCGTGGATGGAACTTCATTAACAAAAGAGTTAGTATTACCCAGAGCTAGAATCTCCCAAGTACTAAACGAAGTACACGGCAGAACAACTAAAGCGAATCTTAGCTTAACTACTGGCAAGACGTCAAAACCTGTCCAGTCAAGGACCTAAAACCAGATCAGAAGGTCAAATGAAACAGTATAATGTTGGAATAGCATTTGAACATGTTGCCGGAGCATTTGTGTCGCCATGGATTACTTTAGTAAGTGATCAGAATTATATGCTGCAGCGACCGAAGTTCTAGTGAACAACGTCTTTACCAGATTCGGCATCCCATTAGAGTTGCACAAACTTTTCCAGAAACTTTATGACCTTCATGGAATAAATAAAACCAGAACAATTCCCTTGCATCCACCGTCAACAAACAAAGACAAAAGAAGTACAGGCTAAAACCTTTTCGAACAATTATTGATCGAAATGATCAAAACTAACCTTTTGTTAGAAGTTATTTATTTATTTAGGTACGAGTTTTTTAAGTGTTGTATTTTTATGTTATTGTCTAAATTATATGTGAGAGTGGGAGTAGCGTGACGAGCCGCGAGGGAGTTCGGCAATCGCTTCGGTACTGTTCTTTCGGTCTATATAAAGCCCGTTGGGCCAAAATAAGTATTAATATAGTTAGCGATTAGTAAGGATCTAAAGAAAGTTAAATATTTGTTATAAAAAGGATTTACAATAAAGTTGGTAAAATTTGAAGCACAGTAGTTTATTTACCGAGAGCATTCTTATTGTATTCATATTCGAATTGGAGAACCCGTAACAATAACTTCGGGCACGTTTTGTTTTGAAAAGGCCTTCAGGAGATTGCAAAAAGGCATATGTAATATGATTTTTGAAATCTGGTCAAGTACAGCATAGGAAAAAATCATATCTGAGTAATAAGTTTGTTAAGAGCTTTAGTTATTTATTTAGTCTTTCCGATTGTTTTTTAACTGGTCGCTAACTTTAATTTAAAAAAAAAAACATAAATTTTTGTCATACTCTGTATAACGAAAGAAATTAAATGGATATTTTTGGTTTTGATGCCCGTATACCCAAAACCGAAAGTTGCACGATGTTAAAAAATGTATTTGAAAATATTAAAAGGTAAAAGTTACTGGTTTAAAATACACCTCTAAATACGAAATATAACTTTTTACCTGAATTGGTCCATGTTGCCCCAAGTGGTAAATTTTTGTTTCGACTCGACCTTTCTTGAGCTGGAACATCATTTGTACTGGAAGAGATTGGTTGTAGGGACTGGGCAGAGGTAGGTGAAAGCAGTGAACCTATAAATTATTATTTAGTGATTATCAAAGCCATCAAAGAGTGAGATAAAATTTATTTTTGTCATTCATATCAACAAAATTCTTTGGCAACAGGCGATAAGCCGATAAGTTTAATGGTGAAGTGAGTCTATCAGATCCGTAGTTTTGAAATACTAGACGATAATAAGACAAATAAAACATTAACATTTAGCATTTAGAAATTAGATTTGAAACAAAAAATAATTTTTTTGCGAGCCAGAACAATTTAAGTATTATAATATTATTTATTTTTTTTTTTTGGGTTGCACACGGGTGCAGATAGGTCAGGTGTTCCATTCACCGTTCTACTCCCCACCAACCGCGAGGTTAGTAGAAACGGTGTTCCGCATCGTGTGCTCTGAGCTCCGAGGATGACCGCTTTCTGCATTGCGCCAGCAAGATGTTCTGCCTTATCACGGCAGGCTAGCAAGGTTTTGAGAGCTGAGAGCAGTGTTTGCCGTGCATCTCCGAGAGCTTCAATTACCAAAACCAATAGCTTGACTGTATAGCCCCGGTACACTCGGCGAAGGTCAAAGAGAAGATCCTGATATTTCGTCCGTTTTTCTTCCTCTTTGACAATGGCGAGTGCAGAGAACTCAATGACATACATAATTTTATAATTCTTATCAAGAAGTAATATATCCGGCTTGTTAGCTTTTACAAGCCGGAGAGTGGGGAATGCGAAATTCCAGTAAATTCTGGTTCTATCATTCTCCACTACGGACGGAATATCAGAGGGGACATATGGCAACACTGGAGTATCATCAACACCGTACGAGTGCCTTAGATGGTAATACAGCAGCCGTAATGCCGCATTGTATCGATGGATATACGCGGAGACCGCATACCGCCCGCAAGCAGACAGCAAATAATATAGGGTCTCCGGCGCCCTATGACAGGCCCTACAACTTTTGTCAGGAACCTGTATACCCATCACGCAACTTCGGTGTTCCAAAGTGTTGATGACTCCATCTTGGCAAGCAACGATGAACCCCTCAGTTTCCGACTTTAATGCACCAGACCTTAAGAATGCAAAGCTTAACTTTGTGGATAAACCAGTGTTTTCAATGGTTTTAAAGAAAACACTGTGCAATGGCTTATCCATATGTAGACGCATTAAGTAGTCTACCTCTGCACTCTTTAAGGTGGTTTTAATTCTTTGGCTGGTCAACTCTGTAATGGAGTTTTCCTGCCGCCGACTTTAGTCAAAAACTATTTTGAGCTCATCCGATGCCCTTTGTGCTGCTTTAAAAAGAAATGCCCCCTCCTCAACCGTTTCATGGTTACGCACCATGCATAGCAGAGGGTCCTCGTCTCTGATTACCTCGCACGCGGTACTTAGGACCAACCGTTTATGTAACCACTCCAAACTTAAGAGTCCACGCCCTCCCCGAAAACGTGGGAAGTAAAGCCGTTGGACAGACGCCTTAGGGTGATGGCTGCGATATCGCTTCATCATCTTGCGGGTTTTCACGTCGATTTCGCGCAACTCGTTCACGTTCCACTTTATCAACCCAAAGGAGTAAGTGAGTAGTTGGACGACAAGCATGTTTGTAGCAGCAACTTTGTTCTTTCCAGACAGCTCTGAACTCCAGATTTGTCTTAGTCGCTGCTGATACTTGTCGCGGAGAAACCCTTTTATTGCGACACTATCATGGATGTGTCCCTGGGAAACACCCAGATATGTATAGGTCTCTCCGGCATCCAGATGACGTAGGATGCTCCCATCTACAAGTTGCGCATCCTCGGCATGATCCGCATGGCGTCCTTTCTTAAGCTCAACCGTCGCACACTTATCCAACCCGAACTCCATTCCGATCGCATGAGTATACTTCTGCACTATATATAAAAGAGGTGGGTAACCCTATGTGTTCTACGGCCAGGAGCACCGCACATGTATCCCTTTGTGTTCCGCAAAGCAACGGACAACGGAAGTAGCGAGACGCAAAAGAGGAGTCGGCTTAGAGAAAATCCCTGAAACACTCCCCGGCGAAACGATACCAATTCAGTGGACACCCTTGTATTACCCGTACTTATGGTAAATCGTTACCCATTTCTTCTTATTATTATTTTATAATTATTATTATTCATGAGCTCGTAAAAATTTCTAAAAATAATTTAACCGCTTGTGGTATTACTAATGATTATTTTTGCCTGGTTACTATGCTATTTTTTATACAAACAAATGGTTTGCGTTTGTCGAAGGTGAACAAAAACTGAATTGCTATTGACAACCGAGTTTTTACTGAATTGTATCTGAGCGTATGAATAACACAGATTTTGTGATATTTACCAACAGGGCTTTCACATGAAATAATATTCTTCCATGGAGCTGCAAGAAACTCCATTTAATTCCGATGTATGTAAATATGTTTTGCGATCGTTTAATTAAATGGACTCTCATGCACCTATGTGGCAAAGGCTGATAAAGATATGGTGGTAAATATGGGAAAATCTGGGGTAATCAGATCCTCAGATGCGGATGTCGCGGTTACTCGAATGTCTTTTTTTATTAACAGGCCACATGTTGGAACCGGAAAACACTATCGCTATCGCATTAAATTTGAGGGAGGTAAAATCATTGCTCTACTTGCCTCCCACACACTAACCGAAGCAAAAAAAAAACTTGAATGGCCTGGAGAGGATAAGAGATTAAAACAGCTTTAAAATACCTAGCCAGTAAAGATGGTATGCATATTTTACCTGCCCCTCCCAACCAACATTTACAGCGTTTGAGACAATGATGTATTTCAAATTAACTTTGTGTTTCGGACTTCCATTGTCTATATTTTATTTATACATGACGCTTGGATCAGTACAATGTCTGATCGTCTTCTAAGTACTTATATACTATGGGAAATCACTCAACCGTGAAGTTTAAGAAGTTGACTCCACCCAAGAAGGGGCTTCCAAATATTTGGAATTTCAATACTTGGTTTACTGAAAATACCCTGATTCTGCCGAATAAAGGCAGCTTCAATGAATTTTCGTTTCTTCCAGTGTGACTTCTTGTGCAAATCCTTTGCTTCTGTCCACTTCATTCGGTGTTGTTTTTACCATGCGTGTTCGGCGATTCTTGATTTCGTTGTTTGACCTCTTTGGGTATTCGCCTGATGTTCCTTAAGCCTAACAGATAGTGGTCTTTTTGTTTCACCTATGTATGATTCACCACACTCACAAGGAACTTGGTAAATGCATTCCTTATTTTGTTTGTTCTCTGGTTTTGTTTTACTAAGAAGGCTTCGAATTGTATTATTAGATTTAAAAGCTATTTTAATATTAGAGCTGAATTTTCTCTGATACTCATTTAATGTATGGAATTCTAATCCCTGTTACTTTAATTTAGAAATAGTATCTGTTATAAGTTTAAGTTTGTAACCATTCCGCTGCAGATCCTTCTTAATGTTTCTTATTTCGATTTTCAAGTCATGAGAATTTTTACAAATTTGAACGGCTCTGTTATGCAAAGTTCTTATTATGCCTCGTTTCTTATTATGCCTCGTTTGGTTGTAGCAGAATGATCAAGGTAATCATTTCCGTTCAAATTTATAACAATTCTTATGACTTGGAAATCGAAATAAGAAACATTAAGAGGGATTTGTAGCAGAATGGTTACAACCTTAAACTTATAACAGATACTATCTCTAAATTTCAGCAAACAGAACAGGGATTACAAGATCAAAACCAGGCAAATGCATTCCTTACAATTCCATGCATTAAAGGAGTATCAGAGAAAATTCGAAGAGCAGCGAACAACTTTAATATTAAACCAGCTTTTAAATCTAATAATACAATTTGAAGCCTTCTTAGTAAAACAAAACCGGAGAACAAACAAAATAAGGAATACATTTACCAAGTTCCTTGTAAGTGTGGTGAATCATACATAAGTGAAACAAAAAGACCACTATCTGTTAGGCTTAAGGAATATCAGGCGAATACCCAAAGAGATGAAACAACGAAATCAGAAGTCGGCTAACACGCAGAAGCAAATGTTTTGCACAAGGAGTCAGACTGGAAGAAATGAACATTCCTTGAAGCTGCCTTTATTCGCTGGAATCAGATTATTTTCAGTAAACCAAGTGTTGAAATTCCAAATTTTTGGAAGTCCCTCTTTGAGCGGAGCCAACTTCTTAAACTTCACGGTTGAGTGATTTCCCATAGTATATAATTACGTAGTCTTAGGAATAGATTGTAGTTTGCACCTGAAGACGATCAGAGATTGTACTGATCTGATCGTGTATAAATAAAATATAGACAATGGAAGTCGAAAACACATAGTTAATTTCAACATTTACAGTAACAGGCACATGAGCAAAGGCCTCGCTATTTTTCTATAAAAGCAGTGTGCTCATCAGAATAATAATTTGGGTAAAGTTTGGAATACTTTCTAGAATCACGTAAAAGTGGTCCTTACGTATTTATTCCTTATGCCTTACGGCCGATTCTCACCTAAGCGGCACCGAACGAAGCGGTTCGGGGCGGCGCGGCGCGTCAAAACGACGCTTGCAATTGTTTGCGTGTAATTAAATGATACAGTCCTCACTTAAGCAGAGCGGCGCGAAGCGTGGCGTCGCGGCCCGACGCGGCAACTTTTCAACGCGCTGGCTCGCGGCATGCACGCTTTAAAACCGCGCGCGACCGCCTACCGACGCTCTAGTGGGAATAACAACGCGTCAGACGCAAGCTGCGACCTGAAAGACTACTGAAAAGTCGGGTGAAAAGTTGCTGTACAAAATTAAATATGTACGGGGAAAAATTGACAGATTGATAGTACTTGTTTGCGAATACGAAGAACTATACGATATGGCAAATAGAAATTACAGCAATCAAAATATATGGGCTAAAATTGGAAAGAAAATTAACGAAAGTTCCTATTGCATTTACGTCCCAAGACTCCCAAGAGAACCAACTATACAGAATAAAATAATAGATTTTATGTACTATTGACCAATAAAGTGCTATTTATAGAACAGTTTTGCGGCAATAAAATATCACTTTATTGTACTAGTAAAATAAAGTAACTGTCAACGTTAATGACATATGGCAAAACAAAACTTTTTGACTGACAATTTAAGAAGAAGTACATAACCAGGCTTTATTGACTCATTATTCGAACAATAAAGCCTTATTTTATGTACTGGTAATTAAAGTACAGGGTTATTGGTTATAAATGTCCCCCCTTCAATTTTTTCATTTGACGTCCATCAAAAAAATTGTAACTTATGTCCCTAAAGTTTTCGGAAATTTTAAAAATTAATTTTTTCAATAAAAATTAATTTTATTCATAAATTAACAACAGAAACTCATTTCTACATCTTTGCTTTTCCATGCTTTTTTTTAACAAATTTATTAGTCTTTCATGCGCAATAAGCCTTTGGACCGTTAGCGTTGCTTGCTTACAATATTACTCCCACATCACGAAGTGATGGGGAAGTCTAGTATCGGTAAAAAAAATTCAAATTTTTTTTTTGGCTTAATGGACCTAAAATGTCCCAAAACGCGCAAAAAACACAATTTTAGCGGAAAAAATTTTTCTGTCTGTATGTCTGTCTCATATTGACAATATGTTGACACACCGTCATGAATACGCCCGTTAAATTAAATATTGAAAACTGTTTTGAGAGAAATCAATGATTGTTGCTTCTGTACAGGTCGTTCTTGAAATTAGCACAAAAAAAAATATGATTAAACTGTTTTAAGTTTTTAAGTTATTGTTATTATATTGTATAAGCGGTTAATTTTGACAAAATCCATTTTTTTTAATAATATTCCGGCATTGACTGTATCCTCCTGCTAGAGACACAAAATATTCTTTAAACTTGTCCCTTACTGCACTTGCATCGGTAGAAAACTTTCCACCAATATGAGTTAAAGGTGCAAAAATCGGCACTTCATTTTCATTTTTTTCTTCATCTAATACACCTAACAAAGCATTATCGTTCCTCAGAAAGTTATGAAGGCACAAAGCAGCTAAAACAAGTTTATCCGCATTTTTTGGATGAATTTGTAGTTTATTTAAGAAAACTCTAAACTTTTGACAGATAATTCCAAAAGCATTTTCGGACACTCTACGAGCTCTCGAAAGCCGATTATCTTGTGGTAGTGCGGTCCCTGAATAAGGTCGCATTAGATACGTTTTGCAAGGGAATGCTCCATCCCCAACTATTACGTATGGTAAGGGCTCACCACGTATGGTAATGGCTCATCATCTTTTGTAATCGGGCGATCCTCAGGCATTCCAAAAGTTTTATTTTTTAAACATTTTCCCATATTAGATTCCTTGAATATTCCACCATCGCTGTTCTTCCCATAGGCACCAACATCTACAATAGTGCTAATAGTACTATGGAAAATGTTTTTTTTGTAATTAAAATATAGTGATCCGCTTTCAGGTAATATGCTTTCCATCAATCGCTGCTACGCAATTAGGATAATTCCAGAGTTCTTTAAATCTTTTTGCATTGCTCTGAAGTAGTTCTGTTGACGGTTGTGGCGTGAACTCGTTTCTTAAAGCTTCCCAGAGTGCATTACTAGTATCAGTTACAATATTTTGTATGGTGGAGTGTCCTATTCTGAAGTTGAATGATAGCGTCTGGTAATCTATCCCAGTAGCCAAAAACCTGGAACAGAAAAACTATATGATAATTTTTATGTATTTGTTTCAGGGCAATCGCTCAATACTACAGCTTGATCACAAAAAGTGATGCTTTTGCTTCTAATAAAGGGACAATACATATGAAGGGTTTCCCGCAAAAACCACACTATAAGAAAAAAAACTTTTTTTTTTTTGACAAGATTAAAAATATGTATAAAGTTTTTTTTATAAACAGATTTTGTACTGAACACTCTTGTGATAAATGCTTTAAAATAGGTCATGACGTACAGAAGAAAAAAAAATATTGACGTATCATGTGTTTGAGGAATCGAATATTGACAAATGTTGTTTTGGCCAGAAACCCTTCATATCAAATCAACAAAAAAAAGTTGATTTGGGAGTTCATCAACTCCGATTTTGATGATTTTCGGAAAATTTTACCCCCACTCTTGAGGAATTTCGGAGTACAAAATAAAATCGGACCACCGCGTAAGTCTCCTGAGTTAATTGAAAAAAGAATTTTGAAAATCGATTAATCCGTTTAGAAATTATGCTGAAACAATTGCTGGTGGTCCAAAAAATCAAAAATTTTGGATTTTTAAGTCTTTTCATATAGCTAGAACAGATGTTTCAAAAATCATCAAAATCGAAGTTGATGAAGTCCCAAGCCCTGGTTTTCTTGATTTGAAAAACTGTAAGGACTTTTGAGATATCTTTTTGTTCATTATTTAAGGTGAAACTTATAAGAAGAAATGGAAATCACTTAGGTATGCTTTCCAAAAGTATGCAAAAAGCTGTAAAACCAAAAGCGGACAAGCTGCGACAAGTACCAAAAAATGGAAGTATTGGGATGCCATGAGCTTTCTTTTGCCGCATATTAAAGGAATGCAGTGAGTAGTACATCTTTTTTTATTGTTATATGTGGTGTTTACTGCAAAATGGCCTAACTCATAAAATTCACAAAATACTAATAATACGTTTCCCAGACAAAAATATCTAATCTATGCATGCAAAATTTGGCGAAATCGCTTTCTACATTAAATTCGAATGAAAATATAGTAGAAAGCGACTTTGGCCAATTTTGCATTCATATATTAGATATTTTCATTTCTGGCAATCGTGATTTTAGCATTCTGTAAATTTTTAGTTAGGCCCCTTTTGCAGTAAAAGCCTCATATATAACTACAAACTTTTAGCCTCCGGATAATAAGTACCACTATTTCTAGTCCCTTTTGTTCTATTATTATCAAAATTTAACATGTTTATGAATTTTTTTATTTTTCCGACTTATTGCCCATCAGATCACTTCGATTAAGTTTTGAACCACCCTGTATTAATTATAGGACGCAGACAAACGTTCTGGATGACGAAACGAATGAGAACTTCGAAGATGAAGTGCAAACTGTGGAAATCCAGTTAGAAGAAACAGGCGAGCAAAATGTCGATGATGATTCTTCTGAAGCCCCAACAAGTCCATCCTTGACGCAGCCTAATACTCCACAATCTCATTCTTCAAGTGTCACGAATATTTCAAGACCAGCATCTCGTACTGCAAGTACAAAGAAATCAATGACTGCAGTCAAGAAAACTGAAGCCAAAAAAACTGAATCATTGCCAGAGATACTAAAAGAATATCTACAGGATAAAAAACGTTCCCGTTTAGAAAAACAAGCGTTGGCCGGTGCGACACAATTTTTTACCAACATGGAAAAAACCACCACCACGTTTCCCCCATTATGGCAGGCTAAAGTAAAAAGTAAGGTATTTGAACTGGTAAATTCCTACGAATTGTCGCTTTTAGAAACCTCATCAGCATTACCGGTCCCACCACTAAATACAGAAAGTAATACAAACAATCAAAAACAATCAGACATACAACACATGCATAACGTACCAATGCACAATCAGTTGCCACTGCAATACCAGTTACCAGTTCAAATACAACCATCAATGCAAATCCCACCTTCAGTCCAGGACCAACCACCCTCTCCTTCATTTCACCATAACGAACAACACGCATTAGAGAGACCTTCAGCACTTTTTCATTCAAGCTTTGCGTCTCGTATATCTGCTACTGAAACAAGTGCTGGGCAAAATAACGTAGGAGAATCTATACAAGACTTGGATATGGCTACAAGAGACTCATCTAATCAGCATCAAGGGAACTATTACTAAATGTATGTTATGAAAATGGACTTTACGTTTTATTTGTTATTTCGTTTTTTAAATATTTTCTTAAATAAAACTAGTCTAGGTCCATAAACTATGCCAATAAACAAAAGGACTTCACATTTTATTTGTTATTTCGTTTTTTAAAATATTTTCTTAGATAAAACTAGTATAGGTCAATAAACTATGCCAGTAAACACATCTTATTTTTTTTAACTTACCTTATAAAAACAGTTAGCCTCTCAAGTGAACTGATGCTTTCACGAAATTTGGTATGTTGCTTAGTAAGTGAAATGCGTAGAATATCATGTAATTGATTGAACTTTCCTGAAGACATTCTATAATACTTGTAAAATTTACGTTCATCCAGCTGAAGTCGCCTAAATAATGTGTGGAATTCGCCTTCTTCTAGCCTTGCTCGAAATATCTCATGAACCCAATATTGTCGTTTTTTTTCTCTTTTTTTTTCATGTTCGTGGCATACTGCAGCGATGAACAAGAAATCGTCCGATGATGAGGATGTTGAATCATCAAACAGATTATTACTCATTGTCATACACTAAACACAAACAAAGTTCTCCTGTTTCGTTTCTGCTGCTGCCAAACGCCGAGCCTATATAAAAAATGATGCTAAGCACCGCGCCGCTTCACTCGATGCCGCTTAGGTGAGAATAGCCTATATAAAATGACGCTAGGCCCCGCGTCGCGCCGCGCCACACCGCTTCACTCGGTGCCGCTTAGGTGAGAATCGGCCCTAAAACACCCCTAAAAACGACTTGTTACCTTTAAATTGCCATTTGAAAGTATTTCTTACCACCATGGGACAATAGCAAGTTCCCGTCTCTTCAAGGTCCCTTCTTATTCGTGAATTTGTATTCGCCACAATTTTAATTTGTTACTTATTTGCCTCGATGAATTTAGGCCTCAGTGAAGTAGTCGAAGTTTTCCGCAACAACTACGAAATTTCCTTAACTTTTATTATAAAAGCTTGCGATATCATAGTTACAAAATAATGTGGCGGTGCGGAGGAAATAACTTTTTATGACCTCTTTTAAGTCTCAGCCCCTTTAAAGTAACATTTTCTACTATCAACAAATTATGCTTGGTCGGAAGGCGAGGGACAAAAAAATCCGTCTTTTTTAGTTTCGCGTTTTGAACCCTAATATTGAAGAAAGAAATTGTTTTATACCCAAAATATATTATGTTTAGCAACAACACACGTGAAGAGGCCCAGCTGCTGGTTGTGAAAACATGACCTCAAAAATCACAACGCGCTTGTTTTTTGAACTAAACATGTTGTATATTTCACATAAAAATTTTCGTTGCATTTGAATTTTGACTCTCTACTCGTAACACTTCCGATTTTTTGATCGTATATAATACATACTAGTCATAGTCAAACCTAAAAATTTGGCGGCATTTTTTCTTTTGTTAATCACTTTGTTATGTATTAATTTATGCTAACAAAAAGAACTGAATATGAATTTTGGAAATAATCCATTTCTTTGTCGACTCCCATCACATGCGCCTCCACGACATCTCAGGAACGTGGTTGCGACATAGCAGTGTGGTATCTGGTACCTAATTTTCTAGGTCACGGTACGGTATCGGGCACATAGCGGGGGATAGTTGCAAATAATTTCAGGAAATTCTATGTAGTGCCGTTACGCCGTGACAACTTTAAATGTTAGTTGGGACGTTCTCACTTTACAGGGTGTCCCAGCCTTCCCTGATTCTGGATTTTGTGGGTTCCCAACTTATTCGCCGTAGATCAAAACTGTTCAAACAAGATTTGTACGTTTTGCATATACGGTGTGTCAAGAGTTTAAAAGAAAATGTATTTTTTTTTACTTTTATAGAATTAAATTATTATTTGTCCTTTCTAATTTTGACATTTGCAAAAGTCAAAATTTGACATTAACTTTTTTATTTTTTTATTTATAGTTTTCGAGATATTGACAAAATAGGGTTCGCAGCGTTTATCTTTTTTCTAATTCCCTAACTTGTCCAGGTTTTCTCTGACCAATTTTCTAAAAATTCCGGGTTGGTGATACATATTTAAATCAATTTTACAAAAGTTATCTGTTTTATACTAATTTTTCTATTAAGTGACAGTCTACAATGCGATGGGTTAGTGTGCATGCGATAAGAAATATTTATTAAAAGTAAGGGCGGATCTAGCTGTAATTTAAGATTTTTAAGCAAAATCACGCCTTAATTGCAAATTTCTTTTGTTCGATTAGCTTGAAATTTAAAACTTGGCGGTGTTTTAGGCCACTCAATACAGTTCTTGACTGAAACTTAAAAAAATGAAAATCGAGGATTGAAAATGGCGAACTTTATTATTTTTAAACCGATTTGCCTCAAATTTGAGACTTGGCGGTGTTTAAGGTACTCAATACAGTTTTTGACTAAAACGTCAAACAGAAATGGCAAATTTTCTTATTTATACGTTAATTATTAGTGGGTTAGCTTTGGATAGGTTGAGAGCATCTCGCCACTGTGATCTGTCAGATTTTTGAGTAAAAGGTAACTTTTTTCTTCCTACTAATTTTTTTATATTTTCAGATATAACGTGGAATTATAACTATAATTACTGTAAATTGTTGAAGCCAATTGCTTTGTTTTAAACAAAACCACTTCTATGCGCACTTTTCCACTGTGCAGTGACATGAGCACAAAATACGGCAACTTTTTTCTTAAAAATGGCGCCTTGAGGTCTTAACGAATTTCGGTAATTACACTTATCCAAAATAAATCGGGTTATCAAAAGGTTTAAAAAAAAAATGTTTTTTCCGGTAACCGCACATCAAAAAGATCTTAATTTTTAATTAATGGTGGAGTAAATTCGTACGGATTTTCAAGAAAAAGCTGCAAAAAGGGTATATTTTTTTATATTTGGCATAGTGATACCTAATACCAAAAGCTAAAATTCCAGTCGAGGATCCTCCATTTTCCGGCCCCAGAAACCAAGATGGCGGCTGTCAAAGTTATGAAAAATGTGTTTTCTACATTTTCAGAAAAATCAAATCGAAATCAATTAGGTAATAGTGAGGGGGTCCAACTTAATCCAAAAATATAAAAAAAGTTGACATATGTCATTTCAAAACAAAATGGCGGCTAGATTTAAAAAATTTAGTTTCTCTTAGATTTCTCTTTTAATTTTTAAGTGATCATTAAAGCTACTCACCGGCTTCTTGATCGTACAATAAAAATAATTAGAGTTGATAAACGGGTACAGAGATGGCGCTTTATATGTCAAAAATATAAAAGACCTTGATAACCTATAGACAACATTTAAAAAAAATATATTAGCGATGAGTTCGTCTATGCTACAGTTTTAAAAAACATTTAATTTGATATTTAAAATGGCGACCAAACTATCGAGAAATAAGTAATTTTCCCCTTCTGGTGTAGTATTTATAGTAATGTCAGGCAATATATCAATTTGCACTAAATCAAGGACGCTTATTACAAAAATTGCAAAAAAAATGACACATGTCATTCCCAAATCAAGATGGCCGCGCCTAAAATTAAGAAACGTCATTATTTTTCTGCACGTTAGCAGTTTTGCACGACCCAAAACAAATTTTAATGGTTCAGTTAAAATGGCGGACGATTAAATAAAAGTTTTTTTTTAAATTTTTTCTTTCATTGGCAAAATATTGGGTTGCGCTAAGTAAGGCATAGTCATTCCAAAAATAAGAAAAAAGTGACATATGTCATTTACAAATCAAGATGGCAGTGACTAAAATGAACAAACAACTTTGTTTTTCTGTCCGTTTACATTTTTTCACAAACAAAAGCAGTTTTAGGAGAAGCTAAATTAGTTTTAAATTTTTTTGTGAAAAAATATCAAATCTTAATACTTCAGTTAATATAGCGGATGATTTAAGTAAAAGAAAGCGTGTTTTTTTTTGTTTTTTTTTCCTAAGTAAGACATTCCCTAAATAAGAAAAAAGTGACATATGTCATTCACAAATCAAGATGGCAGTGACTAAAATGAACAACTTTGTTTTTCTGTCCGTTTATATTTTTTCACAAACAAAAGCAGTTTTAAGAGGAGCTAAATTAGTTTTAAATTTTTGTGTCAAAAAATATCAAACCTTAATATTTCAGTTAATATGGCGGACGATTTAAGTAAAAGAAAGTGTGTTTTTTTTTGTTTTTAGATTTTAGATTTTATTAAATTAAAGATACAGATTAAAAAAACAAAATATCATTTGCGAGCCAAAATGGCGGCGATTAAAATAAAAAACAACATTATTTTTCCGCTTGTTTACATTTTTTCACAAACAAAAGCAGTTTTAGGATAAGCTAAATTAATTTTAAATATTCCTACTGGATACTTGCTAAAAACTTTTACATCTGATATGTTTTCCTTAAAAAAAACTATAGCCCTAATTGTAGCATTACGTCATTCTAAATAATAGAATATAAAATAGAATAGTGTATATATTTCCAAATGATTGTAATGTTACAATATAGAAATCGGAAAAAAAAAGAGATGTAACGTTATATCTAAATATATGGTTATTTACATATTTACCTCTTTAGAAAAAAAAAGAGTTTGTCCTAAAGTCCAATATAAGATAGTATACCTAATTAGTTTTAAGTCACATTAAAATTACCCAAATAAACCCAAACTCGAAAAGATAAAAGCTTACTTAAAGGTCAATTTCTGTTAAAATTTAAAGATTGGTACAGACTAACTTAATAATAAACACATTAAAAAAATCATTAGTTTTACTACAAGGAAAAATCTTGAATATTTTAAGGGCATGGCTCTATAAGCTTTAGCTTAATTATTTCTTTAAAACTTGTCATATTATTTATCCTTCGCATTTCTGTAGGTAATTTGTTGTATAGTTTAATAGCACAGTATTCAGAGGACTTCTCCTATAAAGCACTACTATTTTTGTTTCTTCGTAAAACATTGCCATTTCTTATACTGTGAGAATTTGTGTCGCAGTTTTTAGTAAATCTAGATAGATTATTTTTTATAAACATTATACTTTTAAAGATAAATATAGCTGGAAATGTTAATATATTGTTTTGTTTGAAAGCTGGTTTACAAGTTTCTCGTGATTTTAAATTAAAAATTTTTTGCACTATTAACACACGACCAATATAACTACATTTCCCCAGAAAATGATATTGTAGGACATGTTTGAGTATGCTAATGCATAAGATATTTAGGAGGAAGTAACGGAAAATACGCTAAGTTCAATTTTTTACATACATGACCTATGTGGGGTTGCCAGTTTAGACCAGTATCGATTTGAAAACCCAGAAATTTGGTTTGATTGAAAAAAGACACTTTTTCACCTGACAAGTAAATATTTTTAAGATCGTATGATATTTTCTTGTTATTTGGTGATAATTTAATCAAAACTGTTTTTTAGTGTTGACTATTAGTCTATTTTTTGCACACCAACTAAGAAAATTTGCACACATATTCTGAAGTTTATATGTCAGCTCATTTGAAGTAGTTGCAGTCACACAACAACTTACATCATCGGCAAATATCGCCAGTCATTCAACATGTAGATAATCTGGTAAATCATTTATATATATAATGAAAATAACTGGACGGACGGACCCCTGGGGTACACCTTGGGTGATTTCAGCGGAATCAGAAACCTCAGGACCAATTTTAACACACATTTTTCTATAGATAAGATAGGACTCAAGAACCCAATGCATAAAGCTTTTTTAATGCAAAATGAAATAATTTTTTTTGTCGAAAGCTTTGGACATATCAAAAAATAATCCAGCAACTTTCTTTTTTTTTGTCTAAATTGCTGCAAACAAACTTTAAAAAATCAAAACATGCTGTTTCTGTGCTTTTGTTTTTGAGAAAACTATGTTGCTTAATAGTTTAAATTTCATAAGGAATTCATACATGCGTTTGTAAATCGCTTTTTCAAAAACTTTAGACACAGCGTTCAAAATAGATATTGGTGTATAATTACATAACTCTTGACTATATCCACTTTTAGAAACAGGCAATACACTAGCAACCTTAAGACTAGAATATTTACGACTTCACGCGTAGTAGTCGGTAAAAGTACAAAAGAGTTGCAGTTATAATTGCAGGTTGTTGTTTCCGACCTACCATTTGTTGGATACGCTTTCTGGAGTAGTTCTTTAGAGACGTTTTGAAAATACGTCAAGAATGCATTACACACCTTGTTTGTGTTCTGTATCTTATTGTTATTTATTTTTAATGTTAAGTTACTGTTATTTTTGTTACTTTTTTTTCTATTAACTATGTTCCAAATTTCTTTGTTTCTGTTTTTTGATGTTTTTACCTTACTCGTGTAGTATTCTTTTTTTGTTACTTTAATAAGGTTTTGATGTGTTTTTTTTATGTTCTTTATAAGTAGTAGTAGTAGTAGTAGCAGATTTTGATTTAATTTTGTCTCGTCAAACAATTTTTTTAAATGATTACTGGATGTAGTTACGGCTCTATTTACCCACACTTGTTTTTATGGGACAAAAAAAATCCCTAGAATCCCTAGAGTTTAATAGTCTGATTAAACCTTTTTAAAAGAATATTAACAGCCTGAGCAAAATCAAAAACATCGCCAAACTTCCCATCAATATAGTTGTTCAGCTGTTCAAGACTATCCCCAGACGCCGATCTTCTCCTATATGTTTCAGCATTTTGCTCTTGAACCCAACTAGATTTACTAATACTGACACTAAATTCCATTGCTTAGTGATCTCCAGGAAAATAATCTTTTACATCTGTTGCCTTCTTTTTTTTTACTTGTTTTTATGGGGCAAAAAAAATCCATAGAATTTAGTAAGGTTGATTACACCTTTTTTTTTAAAAAAATTAACATCCTGAGTAAAATCAAAAACATCGCCAAACTTCCCATCAATATAGTTGTTCAGGTATGCAAGACTATCCCTAGACGCCATCTTCTCCTATATGTTTCAGCATTTTGCTCTTGAACCAAACTAGATTTACTAATACTGACACTAAATTCCATCGCGTAGTGATCTCCAGGAAAATAATCTTTTACATCTGTTTTACATAAGGTCAGGGGTATATTTGTGATACAGTAAAATAATTTTGATCTAGCAGTTGTTCCGTAACAGTTCGTAAAAACTGTGTGTATTCAGAATTTGTAATATATAAGTTAAAACTTTCTAAAAGATCATCAACCATTTTTTTTCATCTCCCTTATAATAATGAAGATTCAAATCTCCACAAAGTACAATCTGTTTATACAACTTGGTACATTTAATAAGAACGCAACACAAACCTGCAAGAAAAGCTTCCGGCGAGCATGAGGTTGAATTAGATCTATAAACACAAACTATGCTACTTTTTTCGTTATTAATTAAAATTTAAATTCTAGAGCATTCAAAGATCATTTCGATACAAATGTTTTTAATAAACTTTATAATTTTAAAATTTGAAGACTTATTTACAAATATTGCTCTACCACCATGAGCATGCTGTTTTCTTGAAAAATGGGGTATTTTATAATTTTAACTTAAATCTACGGGGTGGAACATAAAAAACCGACGAAATGTGTTCCGTTATAACTTTCGATTCCTACCACCGATTTTGATTGAGCAAGACTTTGAGTAAAAATATATTTTTGTCCGCCATCTTAAAATCTAAGATGGCGGAAAGAAACAAACTTTACCCTTCAAAGAGCCACGTTTATTCTTATATTACGAAAGATTTTTGGATTTTTTTATGAATTCGTATAAAAGCTCTGTTTCTGCCAAGCAGAACGAGGTGCGAATCATTAAAATCAGTTAAGTGGTTCTCAAAAAAAAAAAAAAAATTCAGTGTTACGGATTATGCGATTGCCGTCTCAATTATGTATTCAATTCATTATTAGAACACCGATTACATTGAAATAAAAGGCATCATGACGAAAATTGATTGTTTTTTTAACAACTACTATTGAAATTTGCCGCCATCTTGAAATCCAAGATGCCGTACAGAATCAAACTTGACCCTTCAAATAGGCTCGTTTAGTAGAAAAGTTCTTTACATTCTTTACATCCGGCCGAGTTGCCGCGGCACCATCGCCCGAAGGGGTGCTTTTTTAAGCAAAATCGACCCATAACGTAACCACTTGATTTTGATGTGACCCTTAAGATTTACTTTGTTTGCAAAGGTTCCGAATATGTTCCACTTGGAAAAAGTAAGGAAATTATTGGCAACGTGGCAGTTATCTGCATTTTTTTGTGTTTTTTGTGTGGTGATCATGATTATTACCTGTCAGCTGTCAAAAAAAAAAAACACGTAAAATTTGAGGTTGTTTTAAAAAAATAAATTTTATTGATGATTGTATGGAGGAAAAGGCAAATAGTTTTATCTCTAATCGGTTAACTATAAAACCTGACTATTTATTTAGTATATGTTTTCACATCGTAATCAATTCGTATTGAAAAGATTGTCTTCTTTTTCTTTCATAGAGCATGTTCTCTGTTCCGACAAAGAGCGTGACATATGAAGAACAAGATGCTTGATTTTCGATACGTATTGAATACTAAACTAAAATGAGTGCGGTAAAGTGCACTTTACCGCACTCATTTTAGTGCGGGAAGATTTACTTTACCGCACTAAAAAAAATCTCGAAAGGAATAAACTGTAGGTTTTACACTTTTACAATGTATACTCTTTTTAGACATCTTAAAAAAAATTAGTTAGAATTTTTCAAATTATTATGTTTTTTTTTTAAGGGTATAAGTATAAATACCTAACACATGCGTAAGGTGCCTTTACCGCTCTTGACTCCGTTTGGCGTCGTTCCTGCAACTGCCGTTGCGTGCGGTAAAGTATCACTTTCATTCAGGGCATTTTGTGAGTCCCAGCAGTGCATGGCCATTGTAACTACGATATTTATAATTTAAAAACTAGGCTATTAAGCGCACATTGTGAAGCCCAGCAGCGATGCGATATTTAGGGCTCCATTACGTGCTGGTTTCATAGTTTCAATAGACAGAAAGACACGATTTAAAGGAAACTATAACGGAAACTTAGGAACTAAGGTGTGATATTTGTACATATAAATGGTACAATGTGAAGTGCACCTAAAAATTTGGGAAATGGATACTTGGTCATCCTAGAGCCCAACGCCGATAAAAAAACACTAAGACGTTGTGGAGCCCCGAGCCGGGATCCACAACGTCTCTTTGAGCCACGGTCCGTAGAATAGATACGGTCTAGTAATTTTGCCCCACTCTTCGACCCAATGATGACACAAAGATAGCAGCGGATTTTTGTCCGCCATTTAAAAATTGTGTGAAGGCTTAACAAATTAAATTAACTTTCCAGATTTTTCTTTTTTTGTTTAAATATGATTGATGCAAGACCTATTTTTTGCCTGCATCTTTTATTATAACTTTTTGTGCATAAGTAAATATAATTTATTTTTGCGTTGATCTTTCACCAAATAGAAATCAAAATCATGAGTTGGTAATAGATTCCGTCAAGAAACTCATCTTTTGAGTTGGAGTTAGTTTATGCTCGTAGTTTAGAAGTTAGGTTATGTAGTTGTTATTTTTCCTGTTTTGGAAGCTATTTTATTTTGTACTTGATTTTTGCCAGGCATTTTTGGAAGAGAGATTATTTTGATATTTACTTAGACTTTTCGTACACACTATATGCAATAAATCTGATTGATAATTTAAAACTGTAAGTTGCCTTGTTTTTGTTTTTTTCGTTATTTAATGATGAGGATTTTCAGTAAAAAAATGCATAAATGTACTTACCTACGACGAAAATAATGTAAGTAATATCACAGTCTTTAATTAGGGCCAGAAGAAACGAAATTATGAACAAATACAATTTTCATTACAAAAATTTAGGCAAAAATAATAGAACCCCAAATGTCACCCATCAAAAAATTCAATAAAGAAAGCAGGCTTATATCTTTGGGTCGTCTTCAGGTGGGCGGAGCAAAAAAATTACTGGAACGTGTTTATTCTAGAGACCGTGTCTTTGAGCTCCATACTGTGTGGTTGATGTTTTCTACGGGCTCCATTATAACCGTTCACAAGTCTTTATATAGGGTGGGCTACAAAATTCCGCACTTTTTGGATTGGCTATAACTTTTGACATAAGTGCTCGATTTTTAAAGATATTGGTTTTTTAAAAAAATAAAACGTGACACTTTTTCAATTCATTTGAACATTTAAAATTTCTCGAAAATCTATTATGGCGAAAGTTTTAAAAAATGTGTAATTTCACCCCACCTGAAAAAAAATTATGTGCGACAATGAACAAACTTTAAAGCTTTCACTACAAACGCTCATTGTTTATGTGTATATTCACGTATCATTTAATTAAATCCGTTGAGAAATTAAAAAGTTATAAGCTTTTAGGTTATGAGTGTTTGGGCTTTACATTGGAAAAAAATCACAAAATTAGGTACATATTTTTTCAATTACTATAACTTAAAAATATGGTTTTAAAGAGACAAAGCATGAGAGTTACGTCCGTTTGTTCCAAATTTGAAATTGAAAAAAATTCAGGATGGCGGATAGTTTTAAAAAGAGTTAGGTTTTACACGCCTTATTTTTTTTTTTCAGTACGGCACTGGACAAAATATAAATTAGTATTTCCAAATCTCCATTTTTTCTTCGTATATCGAGATATCACCTAATTAAATCGGAATAAAAAATAAAAAAGCAAGGGTTGATTAGATTCTTAGTGTTTTCCCTAATTAAATAATTAGGTTAAAAGATATAGCAAATGGAAAATGTATGCAATTTTGTGATTCTTTTCAATGCGAAGCCAAAACACTCGTCAAAAATCTTTATAACTTTTTCTATTTCCCAACTGATTTAATTAAATGATACTTCAATTTACACAGAAACAATGAGGGTTTGTATTGAAAGTTTTAGAGTTTGTTCAGAGTCGCACCTAAATTTTTTTCAGGGGGGGGGGGTGAAAATTACACATTTTTTAAAACTGTTCGCCATCTTGAATTTTTTAGAAGTTTTAAATTTTTAACCGAATCGAAAAACTCTCACGTTTTATCTTTCCAAAAAGCCAATACATTTCAAAATCGAGTAATCAAGTCAAAAGTTATAGCCAATCCAAAAAGTGTGGAATTTTGTGGCCCACCCTATATATATAGCACATATAAAATGTATTGAAAAACTCCGTCTATTCGAAAGAAATTCTGGATAAACCCTGGAAAAGTCTGAATAAACCCCGTAAAGGTCTGGATACACCCTCGAAAGTCTGGATACATCCAGGAGTCTGGAAAGACCCTGAAAACATCTGGATATACTCTAGAAAAGTCTGGAAAGATCCTGGAAAAGTCTGGAAAGACCCTGAAAAAGTCTGGATACACTCTGGAAAAGTCTGGATATACTCTGGAAAAGTCTGGAAAGATCCTTAAAAAGTCTCGAAAGACCCTGAAAGTCCGGATACACTCTGGAAAGAACTTGTAAAAGACCCTGGAAAAGTCTGGAAAAACCCTGGAAAAGTTTGGAAAGGCCCTGTAAAAGTATGGATACACTATGGAAAAGTCTGTAAAGACCCTGGAAAAGTCTGGCTACACTCTGGAAAAGTCTGGAAAGACCCTGGGAGAGTCTGAAAACATTCTGGAAAAGTCTGGACACACTCTGGAAAATTCTGGACACACTCTGGAAGTTTGGAAAGACCCTGGAGAAGTCTGGACACACTCTGGAAGCATGGCTACACTCTTGGAAAAGTCTGAAAAGACCCTGGAAAAGTTTGAATATACTTTGGAAAAGTCTGGAAGGACCCGGGAAAAGTCTGGAAGGACCCGGGAAAAGTCTGGATACAGCCTATAAAAGCCTGGATATAGCCTATAAAAGTCTGGAGACACCCTGGAAAAGTCTGGAAAGACCCTGTAAAAGTCTGGATACACCCAGAAAGAGTCTGGATGCATTATGGAAAAGTCTGGATACACCCTGGAAAAGTTTGAATACAAGCTGTAAAGTCGGGATACACCGATAAAAAGTCTAGATACATCCTGGAAAAGTCTGGGTACACACAGGAAAAGTCTGGATACATCCTGAAAAATTCTGACTACACTCTGGAAAAGTCTGGATACACTCTGGAAAAATCTGGAAAGACCTTGAAAAATTCTGGCAACACTCTGGAAAAACCTGAATACACTCTCAAAATGTTGGAATACACCATACAAAACTCTGAAGACATCCCTGAACAGTGTGGATACACCCAAGAAAAGTCTGGATATACCCTAGAAAAGTCTGACCGACCCAATCTAACCCATGTGTGTACGAGTAATGTTTTTTTTTTATATATGTTCTTGAGCGAGGGAAGTTTTAGAGTAAACCTTTACTCGA
Organism: Oxystoma pomonae; assembly: GCA_963921995.1. Classification (NCBI taxonomy): domain Eukaryota; kingdom Metazoa; phylum Arthropoda; class Insecta; order Coleoptera; family Brentidae; genus Oxystoma; species Oxystoma pomonae. The sequence goes on along the minus strand of OY998164.1, from coordinate 84,956,923 downwards.
TTTATTTACAAAAAAAAATGTTGAAAAATATTAATTTAAAAAATTAATAACACTTATATGAAAATTGTTTGGAATAGTTTATTAAAACTTTTGAAATAAAGAAAAAATATTTTAATATTTAAGTTTTAATAATTATTTTACTAATATTATTATAAAAAAAGGATGACAATATTTTAAGTTGGCTGCTGAAAAGGAAATATTTTAAAAAGTTATCGAAAGAAAAAAGTTATTTTAAAATTTTCTTTTATTTTTAAAAAAATATTTTTTAAATTTATTTTACTACTTTTCAAACACAAAGGAACCCATTTAAAATTTTAACTTGTGTGCCGTGCGGTCTTATTGAGCCATTTACAAAGGTTCTAAAACTAAAAAAGAAAACCAATAAAAGAAAATTTAAGGCTAATCAATTACCTACCAAGGTCAAAACTATAACAGACAAAAAAATATCAAGTTGCAAAAATAGCACTAATAAGTTTAAAAAAAGAAGGACATATACAAACAGTGGTTAAATCTTACATGAAAAAATAAAATTTTCATAAAATATCAGTCAAGTCTCACTACCTGTATCGGAGTTTATGCTAATTAAACTTACGATTGACGTAACATGTCAATCCTTAATAACAAAAGATCAAAAGATCTTGGGTGGAAATAAGGAAAATTCAAACCTGGATGAGCATCCTACAAGGAACACACAAAAGACTAAAGTGAAAAGAGAAATGATTAAACGATGTTTCGCTCTGGGTAACCAGCGTGAGTTCGTCGCTGGTTCCACTGGTCACCCTCCCCATACATCATTAAACACCATCATACACTTTGATTTCTAAGTTTGAATTACTGGTACTTATCCAAGTTACCTGATACGGATTCGTCCTGGGGGCTTATTCTTGAATCGAAGAATGATCCTTTCCTAACTCTGGTCGCACGAAATTGCTCCGTTCCGTATTCTTGAATGTTCCCCGGTGAGGACCATTTCTAAGGAATTGGCTCAGGACCTTACCTATGGTCGATAGCACGGGAATGGCGCTGCTGTGGTGAGAAGCATGCGCAGAAAGATCTGTTTTGATGATTTTAACCACAAAAATTATTGGTAGTTTCTGGTTTTTGACTTTTGATTTGCGATATTTTCATTCTTATCGTGATCCTTTTACACTTTAGTTGAATATAAGTACGTATTTTTTACTGTAAAAAAAAGGTTAATTACACTGTCCAACAAAATTTTTTTTTTTGTTTCCTTCAACTTATGAGTTAATTCCTACCAATTTTGGGTTGCGAAAAACACATTTTTTATTAGCTCTAGTTTCTGTGATAAAAAATAATGAGTTTTTCATTTAATAAGGATTATGAGGTAACGAAAAATATTAATTATGTATGCTAACAATATTAAAAGGTGTATTTTTAATCACAGTTACACACTATAAATGACAAAAGAACACTCACCGGTGGTTGAATATATGAAGAATTAATTGGGAGCTTCATGAGATCGTTGTCTTTTGGCTTTCCTCTTGTAAGTAATTTCTGGAGCATCCCTATACATAAACGAGCAGTAATCCGCGAGCATTGCTTCATTCCAGCGTCCCTGATATCTCCGTTCCATGAGAGAAATATCCTGGTGGAATCTTTCCCCATGCTCGTCACTGACAGCTCCACAACTGGGTGGGAAAAAATCAAAATGGGAGTGGAGAAAATTTATTTTTAGTGACATACTACATCCGAGTTGATGGTACTTTTCTAGAAGTACTTTTACCAATTGAGTGTAATTTTCCTCCCTTCTGTTCCCTAAAAATCCATGCATAACTCCCTTAAGAACTTCCCAAGCTTCCTTTTCTTTTCCTTTCAGAACTAGGTCGAAAGCAGGATCCTTTACGAGTTCACGTATTTGTGGCCCAACGAAGTTTGGGAAATTTTTCTGTCAAATATTTAAAAGCCTGACCATGTTGGTTTAAGCCTTTGACAAAATTCTTCATTAAACCGAGGTTGATATGTAGGAGTGGAAGAATAACATCTTTTGGATTTACGAGAGGCTCAGCAACGACATTTTTCTCACTAGGTTTAAGATTCCTTGCAGGCCAATCTACTTGGATATAGTGTGATTTCCTATCTCTACTATCCCACATACATAAAAAGCAACAGTATTTAGTGTACCCTAATTGCATTCCTAATAGTATAGCAATGACTTTTAGGTTAGATTAGGTATTTCTTCAAAATCAGGGTCGTGTGATATTGAAGGCATGTTTAATTCCTCAGCTTCCACATTGTCTTCACTCTCTACTTCCAATTCATAGTTTTGAGGTGGAGTAGGAATTGGTGAACTGTCTGAATGTGGTATAGGTCGAATAGCAGATGGGAGATTCGGATATTGAGCTGTTCCTCTTTTTTTCATTGACAATCATGTATTGATAGGCGGAGTCAAGCAAAAATAGCAGTCATCTATGTGGTTTGTAGGCTCCCGCCAAACCATGGGCACCCCAAAAGCCAACGATCGTTTTTTATTTTTAAGCCATTCTCGTAATAGAACACGAGTTGTAACATATATGTGGAGCCCATGACTTATCCTGGTCTCCTACCTTCATTCCAAAATAATGTTGGTAAGCAGTCTTCACAAGAGGCGTCAAATTGCGTTTCTGTGAAGAAAACGATATTTCTCCAGAAATATAACAAAAATTGTTAACTGAATTTACACATTTACGAAGCATGTTAATACATTAAGTTTTACTTTAAAAACACTCCAAAACAACAAATTTTGCATTAAACAAAACAGAAATATTGTATGTAAAATGTAAACCTTAGATTTACAGCTTAAACACTAGTCAGTTTGCGATGATATATTGTGTCTCCGTGTATCTAGTTTTATAACAATACCATACACACTACATTAACTGTGCGTTCGATTAGAAATATGAAACTGAACTGTAAGGTATCGGTCGCCCTGAATAAAAAGACGCGCCAATACGCAATTATTTCGGAAAGGAGGGAATCCCCGTTTATATACAGGGTTCCTAAGATTTTCCTTAGGGATAGGATTTCAATAAATCAAACAGAAATGGCATAGAAAGTTCTGCGCGCACAAAAGAAACAGGTATATTGAGAAATGGTGCCAGTTTGTTATTATCTCCGGACTGCTTTCATGAGAAAAAATTGTCGTCACTCTTTCATTGTGAGCATAAATCATAGTTGCAATAATAACCGTTGACAAGATGTCTGCAAATTCCGCTAGATGGCGGCCACAGCATGAGATTTGAACATCTAATCTAATTAAAAATTAGATGTTTTCAGGTTCAAACCACAGCTTTTTCTTGCTTAAAGGAGGCGGCAGGGTCCATTATTTACGATACTGAGCGATAAACTTGTGAGGTTGTTAACATTAGAAAGAAATATCTTCGCTTTTAATTAAATTTCTTTCCATTCTGTTCTATTAGTGACATCTATCCGGAAACGGTCAAACCATGCAGCTAGCACTAGCAGCCTAAGAAATCAATAAACGGCGCTGTTTTTCCTGCAGAGCTTTTTGCTTGCGATATTATTGATTTTAAATAAAGCTGGCCCTACACGTCATTTGATATTTTCGAGGTGTTTTATGACATGATGAATTCTTCAAAACTAGCGGGAGGGTAAAAGCGAAAAATAAGAAGCTGCCAATATTTGTAACACCCAAAAAGGGGTGAAAAGATTTATTTTGCTCTGTTTCTTTACAAAAAAACGTTTTTTTACGAAAAACTTGAGCTCTGCCACTTTTTTTATTTTTTTCTTCAACTTTCTCGAAATTTTCGTCATACCGTAGAAAAACATTATTTCCCCCATGGTCATAATCTACTTTTATTCGAAAAAATTTAGAAACAGAGACGGGATCAGTTTTCCTAAAACGGGGGATCTTGGTTTCGAGTGAGAAGATAAAGGGCGCTGCAGGCAAAAATTTTTCAATTAAATTAGCCGAACGCAAAAATGTTAGAAAAACAAAGCACGAAATAAAAATGGCACCGCTTACAATTTTTTTTCAAAAATTACGTCATTTCGGGAACGCAAAGAAATAGGTCTAAAGAGTATAATTTTTAAGAAAAAAATATCAATTTTCTCGCCCTCCTCCACTGGGACTACAGGGACCGTGCTTTGTGCACGTAATGGTCATAGGGGGGAGGGGGGGTTACAAAACGTTACGTAGGGGGAGGGGGGTTTTCGACAGCGTTTGCATTTGTGTGAAACTAAGAAAATTTGGAATGAAAATAAGTGAAGTTTTTTTTTTTTTTTGGGGGGGGGGGTAGTGGTCTTGCAATCGTTACGTAATATTAGGGGAGTGGCGTGCCAAACCGTTACAAAATAGTACATAGGGAGGGGGTCAAAAATTGGTAAAATCACCGTTACGTAATTTGTGCACGGCCCCACATCTGACTGTTCCTCCTTTTTGATTTCGAATCAAAGTGCAAAAATCGGGTTGGACGTTCGAAGGCGTCAACCCGTCCCATTTGCTTGATAATGTTTCTACGGAAATATCTCAGTCGATTTCTCCGGCCGTGTATGAACGCTTTAGGTTAGGCATTTGCATGTATCTCAGTCCCCAGCCTGTAAACAGTGCGTAAGGACAATGGTTACAAAATGAAAAGCCGAAAAATATTTTTTTTACGATATCTTTCATCAGTTTGGTATTAAAGTCGAGCAAAAACAATTTTTATTCCAGTCCTAAAGGTATGAAAATGGAAAACATTAGAAAACAACAACCTGGAATGGATTTACTACGTGTAAGATGTAGTGACAACATCGCCCCATGCTCATCCTTTTCTGCCTAATGTGCTTTTCCGTTTGTCTGCGTCTTATACACGGCTGCTTGGCCCCCTGAGGATTTGCTTAGGAACCCTGTATATCGAGAATAGTAGGGCTGCATTGCAAATATCGATAGCTAAATTAAAACTATCGATAGTTCTGTAGTTTTATCTCTATGGATATTATCGATAGTCAATTTCGATAGTGGCGTACTACTATTTCTAACTCCCCACCCTATCCAGTTCTCTGCCCTTTCTATTATTTTCTCTTTCAATGCTTTTAGAGGATATAAAATGTAAAATATCACCTTATCTCCAAAACTAGAGCTAATCTCTAATTTTTATGGTGATTTTTGAATTCAGTGAAGAATTAGCTATTTTTGAGCCCGAAACATTTTCATTGTTGGACAGTGTTATTTATTAATTATTGTAAAACTTCTACAGTACATTGAACTATTAATTTTTTAGCTCAAGTAAAATTGGAACATGCAGATTTATTTATGCAGCATGAGAAACAACATTCTAGATTTAAAGTACCTATTGGTTGACGAAGGCATTGGTTCAACAGATGATAGAGATGGTTAGAAATGGCATCTCAGCGGAAACCCATAGAAACGGTCACTTCCTAACTATGACCGTTCCCTTGCGACCATTCCTACAAAATTCAAGAATAAGCCCCCTGCCGTGTTCATATTTCCAATAGGATTATGCTCCTAAGGCAATTAAAAAAACAAAAAAAAAAGAAGTTAAAAAAACTCCAAATCGGTTACATCAACCGAAAAGTCTAAAAACAAAAGATCAAAAGATCTTGGGTGGAAATAAAACGAAAATTCAAACCTGGATGAGCATCCCAGGTCTAACCGGTCTAAAATTTTTATAACTTTTCTATCTCATAACCAATTTAGATAAGTGATACCTCAGTAGGCGAAGAAGGTATGGGACTTCTGCCTCATTGACAAAAATCAAGTTCAGGGTCGCACACAAATTTTTCGCAGGGGGGCGGGGTGAAATTTACCCATTTTTTAAATCTCTCCGCCATTTTGGATTTTTGACATATGTCAAATTTTGCTCTGGGTAACCAGCGTGAGCTCGTCAGTGGATCCACTGGTCACCCTCCCCATACATCATTAAACACCATCATACACTTTGATTTCCAACTTTGAATCACCTACAACTACGCATCGTTCCGCACTGGTACTTATCCAAGTTACCTGATACGGATTCGTCCTGGCGTGTTATGAATTTTCACTAATTCGTTCGATTCAGTTCTATTTCTCGTCCTTGGTGATAAAGCGTCAACTTAGTGAAAAATTTAATTTGCATTAAAATTAAATTCAATATGAAAGTCCTTAACCTAGGTTCTTATCTGTTAAAAAAAAATATTACTACAAAAGTTATAAAAAACATACAAACTTGAAATCTGAAACAAGAAAACTACACTGAATAAATTCTTATTTTATTCTGATTTTCTTAGTTGTTTACCGTTTGTTCTTATAACAGTGCGCAAATCATTGCGCACTGTTATAAGAACAAATGCCAATGGTTGAATATTATTAAAATTGGGCGACTGACTGGGTAAAAAGTTTTTGTGAAAACAATACGATTATTGGTCTAAATATTCCCGGTCTAAAATTTTTATAACTTTTCTATCTCATAACCAATTTAGATAAGTGATACCTCAGTAGGCGAAGAAGGTATGGGACTTCTGCCTCATTGACAAAAATCAAGTTCAGGGTCGCACACAAATTTTTCGCAGGGAGGCGGGGTGAAATTTACCAATTTTTTAAATCTCTCCGCCATTTTGGATTTTTGACATATGTCAAATTTCGACTCCAGTCAGTAAAGTTTCATCTCTGGTCTATAAAAAAAACCAAAAATTTTGAAAATCGGCCGATTGGGTCCAAAGTTATAGCGCGTTCAAAAAGTGACAAATTTTTGGCCCACCCTTTATAAAGAATTGCTTTTAGACCTTACTGCTATTTTTCGACAATTTTTTGTCAGATTAAGAACGGCACAAACTGATGTAAGATTGCAATTCTCAATATGTGGGTCAAACAGGCAAAATTTTTAAATCTCCTAAAAATAATAAATCAGCCTTTGGTCAGATAAAAAAACTACCTAAATATTTTACACAAAACCTCAAAAGGCTCTAAACTTAATACTCTTGAGAAGATTGAGATTGCCAGACTTGAGACTGAACGGGATGTTATTTCTCTCAATGACCTCATACAAAGTAATTTTAAAGCAGCAAATCTCTTTAAGCCCTAAATTGTTCTTTTGATTTTTGTAATTTATCTTGGTCCCTTCTTTTAGATCCGGTTCTTCTTTTAAGTTTTTAAATTAGTTATTTTTAGCATGTTTTTATTTCGGTTTTACTTTGACAGATTTGTGATCCAACAACCCGGTCGGGGATTTCAAGTAAAAGTGAAGTATTTTCGAACCGTTTCAGAGTACACACGATTTTTACTTTCGTTCGTAAAACTACTTTAGTTCGGGGTATAAAGTCGTTATTAAATAAAAAATGTTATACCAATGTGTAGCTTCTAGTGAGCTGCTTGGATTTATATAGTTATTATTGTTAAATTTACGGTGTTTAATAGAAAAATTATCTTTTAAAGTTGCATTAACAGAATCAGGAATTATTAAAGAAGAAGATCGTTAAAACAAAACAAAATATTGTAGAAAAAAATTATCGCGATCCCGGTCTGTTCATTGTATTCGGCTACTGCGACACGAGCGAATCCCACTATTCAATTCAGTGGTACCTGTGAGCGGTAGTACCATCTAAAATGTGTTAAACTTCCGATCACCAAAGCGGATCTGTGGTCAGATTCCGATGGGACTTCTGCCTCATTGACAAAAATCAAGTTCAGGGTCGCACACAAATTTTTCGCAGGGGGGCGGGGTGAAATTTACCCATTTTTTAAATCTCTCCGCCATTTTGGATTTTTGACATATGTCAAATTTCAACTCCAGTCAGTAAAGTTTCATCTTTGGTCTATAAAAAAAAACAAAAATTTTGAAAATCGGCCGATTGGGTCCAAAGTTATAGCGCGTTCAAAAAGTGACAAATTTTTGGCCCACCCTTTATAAAGAATTGCTTTTAGACCTTACTGCTATTTTTCGACAATTTTTTGTCAGATTAAGGACGGCACAAACTGATGTAAGATTGCAATTCTCAATATGTGGGTCAAACAGGCAAAATTTTTAAATCTCCTAAAAATAATAAATCAGCCTTTGCTCAGATAAAAAAACCACCTAAATATTTTACACAAAACCTCAAAAGGCTCTAAACTTAATACTCTTGAGAAGATTGAGATTGCCAGACTTGAGACTGAACGGGATGTTATTTCTCTCAATGACCCCATACAAAGTAATTTTAAAGCAGCAAATTTCAAGTAAAAGTGAAGTATTTTCGAACCGTTTCAGAGTACACACGATTTTTACTTTCGTTCGTAAAACTACTTTAGTTCGGGGTATAAAGTCGTTATTAAATAAAAAATGTTATACCAATGTGTAGCTTCTAGTGAGCTGCTTGGATTTATATAGTTATTATTGTTAAATTTACGGTGTTTAATAGAAAAATTATCTTTTAAAGTTGCATTAACAGAATCAGGAATTATTAAAGAAGAAGATCGTTAAAACAAAACAAAATATTGTAGAAAAAAATTATCGCGATCCCGGTCTGTTCATTGTATTCGGCTACTGCGACACGAGCGAATCCCACTATTCAATTCAGTGGTACCTGTGAGCGGTAGTACCATCTAAAATGTGTTAAACTTCCGATCACCATAGCGGATCTGTGGTCAGATTCCGGCGTGATTTGGAAATGTTCAGATTGTTTGCGAATCAATGCAGATTTATCTGCACAACTTGCCGAGGCAATGCAAAACATTAAAACCCTAACTGCAAATATATCGGTTATAAAGGCTCAAACCAATGATATGCTTTAATCTCTAGAATATACCAGCTCTAAAATCTCTTTAATCTCTAGAACGATAAGTGAGTTGAATCTTCTTTAACAGCAAGGACGCTTGAAAAATGTCGAAGTTAGAGGAATCCCGGAGAAGAAGAAAGAAAATTTATTAGATATATTTAATAAGATTTGCACAAAAGTTAATTTTCAAATTGATCCCTCTTATATTTAGTCTGCTAATCGCGTTTTTCCATTTTCCGGTGATATAGATAATGGCACGGCTAAGCCATCTAGGGCTACCGTTGTATCTTTCTCAAAAGTTAATCACAAAAATGGTTTTATGCAGGGTGTCAGAAAGGATGGGAGAAGTATCACTGCTAGGAAGAGTTTCCCGGATTTTGACATGGGTAGAGTTTATATTAACGACCATTTGGCACCACTCTATAAGTTAATATTGAAGAAAACTAAGGAATTTTGCAAGGCTGCGGCGCTTTAATCGTTAATAAATGAAACAAAAGAAAATTTAAAACAAAAATAAATCTTTTTTTTTCCTTTAAAGATGGAAGATGAAATTTGTTTATCGATAGGAAAAGAGTAAACAATCAAGTGGTCCACTTACCTTTGAAAGGTAGGCTGCAAATGACGAGTTTAATTGTTGTTGATCCCAATTAATCACTATAAATCATCATTAATCAAACCAAAATATCCTCGTTGAAATAAAACCTAACTGATTTCGCCGTTTACTATACGCTAAAGTAGAAAATGTTGAAGCATTAGAGCTATTAATCACCTTGTATTAACAATCAACATTAATCCTGATTCATGCTCATAGAACTACCTCGATTTGAACCAGACAAAAAACCAGGCAGCTAGTAAACTACTATGAAGTAAAGTAAAGCATTAATTGCTAAAAATAGCTTTAATCACGATTAATTAAAAATTACGGTTATTCAGAACGCTATTGAATTTCTTCAAAGTCCTCTCAAGACAAAAGTAGTACAAACTGGGCTGCTGCCTGCCAGCTTTTAAACAGGAAGACGGGCTGAGTACAACTTGTTCATAGGCGCCACGTAATTAAAACCAAATTGTGCAAAACTTTGAGGAAACGGTGAGGCACTTGAACAAAAGTAATTACGAACTATTGCACAGGGCCTTGAGAAAACTGAATTAAAAAACGAACTGTTCCAACAGACCATTGCTTATATTAAAGGAAATTATTCATCCTACTAAGTCACAGCCAAGTTACTAAAACTCGAGATTCATATTAATTCATTTTGGTTTGTTTGTCAAATAATATTACCTAGATGAGATAAGAACGTAATCACTTATGTAACGTTTAACTATCACAGCGCTAAAATATAGGTAGTTCAAAATACCGGTGGTCAAACGATTTATGACGTCATAATCCGCAGGCGCATCACGGTTTACAAATGTGTAAGTGTTAGTAAAAAAAATATAATATATTATCCATCTTGACGCAATGATAATCTAGGTAGCCAAATTACTATCAATGACTAAATACTTGAAAAACCCAAGAGTCCCATTACGTTTTCCCAATTATTTATATAATTTAAAGATATTTATTTTTTTTTGGCGAAGGCTTATGTGTTAAGACACTGTTGTCTTCTCTAGGGTGCTTGTTTAGAAGCATGATGCCAAGCATCAGACCATCCCGCATCAACGTTGCTGCACTGAAACTTGCTGTCGTGAAGCTGATCAGCTAAATTGCCCGATGTCAAGTTGTAGGATCCGCATTGCGGAAGTTGTAGTAGTTCCTGACCTCCCTCATTCTCTTATTTTGGGGTACGACTTTTGGATAAAAATGGGCATTGTCCCGGACCTTCGTCATAATGAGTGGCATTTTTCGGATAATTCAAATATTTGTTCCGTGTCGGCTAGTCAGCTAACAGTTTTGACACCACAACAGGAAGTTTTGCTTAAGGGTTTGGTCAGTAAATATGGGCCTCATGGGCTTGAATCTGGGTAGAACAAATAGGGTTGAGCATAAAATAGTTACCAATTCTCCACCAATACGACAGAGACCTTATCGTGTTTCTCCGTCGATTCAAAAGATGATGGATGACGAAATCGAGGAGATGTTGCAACTGGGTGTTATCGAACCAAGCTCTAGCCCTTGGGCGTCGCCTGTCGTCATGGTTCCCAAAAAGAATAAGGGTAAATATAGGTTCTGTGTTGACTATAGACAATTAAACGCTAGGACCGAACGCGACAGCATTATCTTTGGTGTCAGAAACCTTGGACAAATAAGTAATGCGAAGTACCTCTCTAGCTTAGACATAAAAAGTGCCTATTGGCAAGTCTCTGTCAACGAATCATCTCGTCCTTTGACGGCGTTTATTTGCCGTAGAGGCCTTTTCCAATTTCGCCGTATGCCTTTTGCACTACATAACGCTCCAGCCACCTGGCAGCGTTTAATTGATCAAGTACTTGGTCAGGATCTTGAACCACATGTTTTCGTATACCTTGATGATTTGGATTATTACTCAGAATTTTGAGGATCATCTAAGAGTTTTGGAAGAGGTCTTTAAACGGTTGTTCGATGCCAATATTACGGTCAGTTGGGACAAGTGCCAAATTTTTCGTCCGGAAATGAAATATCTTGGATATGTGGTAGATAGCCTTGGACTTCGAGTGGACCCAGATAAGGTAAAATCTATGCTAAAGTTACCTCGACCTACTAATGTGTCAGAAGTTCGAAGGGTTCTCGGTAGTTTCTCCTGGTATCGGAGGTTTGTCCCTGAATTTTCCTCCATTGTTTGTCCTATTTCCTCTCTCACAAGAAAGAGTCACAAATTTGATTGGACGGATGAGTGCGAGGCTGCATTTAGGAAGATTAAAGAGCTGTTGGTATCAGCATCGATACTTAATTGTCCTGATTATAATAAGGAATTTGTTCTTCAAACCGACGCCTCCGGGTATGGTATTGGCGCAGTTCTTACCCAACCAGAGGGTGATGGTGAGAAGGTAATTTGTTACCTGAGTATGTCATTGTCGAAGCAGGATCAAAATTTTACTACCAGTGAGCGTGAGTGCTTGGCGCTTGTATGGGCGATCGAGAAACTTCGACCCTATATCGAGGGGGTTCCGTTTACGGTCATTACGGACCATTAGAGCCTTAAATGGCTTCATAACTTGAAGGATCCTGCTGGACGACTGGCGAGATGGTCAGTAAAGCTGCAGCAGTTTAACTTTAATGTAATTCATCGCAGCGGGAAGGACCTCGTCGTACCGGACATGTTATCTCGAGCGGTGTCAGTTCTGGATTTGGTTCAAGAGCTGCCTGATAAACCCCAGCTTGTTGAAGATCCGCATCCGCACGTGTTACTTACTCACCGTTAAAGTTTCTAAAGTAAACTGTGGAAGTATGTTCGTCAGGATTATCCACTTTTGTCCGCTGATAGTGATTGTTGGAAAGTAGTGTTGCCGAAGAAACCAAGAAAAGAAGCCATTATTGCTGCCCATAATCCACCTACATCGGGACATATGGGCGTTTTCAAGACCTACTCTAGGTTAATGGAAAAATCGTATTGGCCTAAAATGCGCCAAGATGTGGCTTGCTATGTTCGAAGCTGCACAACTTGTGCGGCTTATAAAGTCAACCCGCAGGGTAACCCTGATCAAATGGTTTCTCATTCCAAACCTCACCGGCCTTGGGAAATTATTTCCACGGATTTAGTGGGTCCCTTACCTCGCAATTATAAAGGTAATACGACCATTTTATTCGTCACTGACTATTTTAGTAAGTTCTCGCTCATTTTTCCGTTAAGAACGACTTCGACTAAGAATATTCTGAACCGTATCGAGGAACAGGTGTTTCTTGTGTTTGGTGTTCCTCGAGTAATTATTTGCGATAACAGTCCGCAGTATCGAAGCTCTGAGTTTCGGAAATTTGCAGACGCCTATCGTTGTCAGATCCATTTTAACGCCAACTATTATCCGAGGGCTAACCCCACCGAGCGACAGAATAGAACCATTAAACCGATGTTGGCCATGCATGTTAAGGCAATCACCGGAAGTGGGACAAAGAAATTCAAAAATTAGCATGTGCTCTTCGTACAGCAGTTCAGGAAACCACAAAGGTGTCTCCGTATTTTTCCAATTTTGGTAAAAATTTGTGTCTCTCTGGTGAGGACTACCAAAACCAGGCTTTAATGAGGTCGGAAGACGGTCAGCTGTCAGCAGAGATTAGCAGAAACGAGGGTTTTCGTAAGTTGTTTTCTGATATCAAACGACGTCTGGAGGTTGCTGGTGAGTGTTCAACGTTACAATCTACGCAAACGTAACGCCCAATTTCGTCTTGGCGGTCAGGTGTGGAAAAGGAATTTTGTGCTCTCTGATGCTGCAAAGTATTTTAGCTAAAAATTGGCTCCGAAGTATAAGGGCCCTTACATGGTGCACAATCTTCGCACTCCTTGGACGTATGAATTGGGAGAATCTAATGCCAAGGTACTTACCGGGACCTGGCATATTAAGGATTTAAAGCCTTATAGTGTCAACCCTAGCGATTAACCTGTGGTTAATCGTCTTGAAGGTAAGGGGGGAATTTGTTACGGTATATTTTCTTATCTAGGTACTCACTTGCAATAATGCAGTCAACAATAACTTTGATGGCACGTTGAGGGTCATTTTCATGATGTTCATAGGAATATTTGCACTATATCATTATTCGTTAATAGGTTCCCTGGTCGCAATAGATAATACTTTTGTCGGCTTGTCCTTTGAGGAATATTTCAGCAAGGTTTCAGGTGATAAGTAAGCTCGCTAATCTCTTCAGGTTATATTTGTTATATATATATATTGACTTTAGAGGTGATTAGGACCCCTATAGAAATATGACTTAGGGTTTCGTCAGTGAGTTTTGGCTGGTGGAACAGGGGTGCAACGTCTCCGGCTTACCTTGTATACCTTCTTTTTCACTAGTACTCATTCTTTCTGACGATTTTTCTACTTTTGCTTGCTGAAGCAATCAACAAATCTGTTTGTTTTGAGTTTCAAAGTATTGACAGTTGGGATCAGATGGTTATGATGTACGGTTTCACCAAGCACGTAAAGCGTGGTTTAGTAGAATGCATAAATCTTGCCGTCAGCCGTCACGTCCTTCCAAGGGCAGGGGCAAGAGAAAAATGTCTTTATTCATAACGCGTACGCAAGTGTTGGAGTGTAGTTATAGGAAACTAGAATCTCGTCAGTTTCCGAAATGGAGTCCGGCTTGCTTATGCGACTTGAGCTGGTCCACTGTAACTCTGAACAGCTGACTGTCATGTTTGAAATTTTGAATTTTTAATTGATTTTCCTGGCATTATTACGGGGAGCTTTGGGGATATTTTTATACTGAGGAGAAGATCGTAATGTTCAGTTTTGTCTGATAATTCCTTGTTGAATATTTTCACAAAATAAGTCGGCCTGGTCGTCGCCGCGCAGCTGGGAATGCTCATGTTGCAAGGTTGACGCTGGTAAGGAGCACACTCGTGACGAGCTGTCGTAGAGCCATCACCTGATTTTTGGTGGAATATTTTTTGTATATGGACTTTCTGCGAGATTGAGTGAGAGAGATATAGTTTGGCCGTGGCCTAATTTTGGTATAGATGAATTCGATGCGATGAAACAGAAATCAGTTCACATTGGGTTAGTGGCACACCTTACAGAAAATTTCTTGAGTTTTTTTCCAATTTTTGTTGTAAAGTTGGATCCCAGTGGGGGATTATTACGGAAATTTAATTAGCGGGAAGGCATCCTGTCGATAGAAGCACTTGGCTTCACTGTGGAGGGATTCCTGCACCCCATTTTTGGGGGATAAAAGTAAGGTGTCCGCGGGGTCTTCCACCATCTTAGGACCAACCCAGAGAAGACTTGGACTCACATGAGTGGGGATCAGTTCAATTTTGGTAAGCTTTACTGCTTTATTTTGCATAAGATTCTTTGTGATTTAGTGAAATTCTAACCCTTTTGGCTGCTCTTCAATTTTTTTTTTGTAATTATTTTTTTATTAATGTGTATATAAATATATGGTCGAACCACGTGTTGGCATGAGGCTAATTAGGTCTCGTTTCTTGTCATTTAGGATTCGAACAACTCTTTGGGGAACCCTCTCCGTGCGGCGTACACCGTCCCCCCCTCGCAGTTACCTACCTTGAGATTTGAACTGTGTAAACCGGCAGGATGGACGAACATAGCACTAACCTCGAGTCGACACTTATGACCCGTCAGAAAAGGTAAAGTTTTCTTTTCTATTTTTTTAAATATTTTTGGATATTTTTTTTGTTTATTTTTGATGGTCAATGATTTGGTCCTTGTGGAACTGGATCAAATAAGGTTAAGAGAAATTTTATGGGGAATTTTAGGGTAAAAATAATTTCCGACAAATGGAATCAATGTATTCTTGAATGAAGCACAAGGCCAATCAGTTTAGCTACTGTTGGGTGAGGGATGCCAAAATTTTTGTAAGAAAAAGTGAAGGCGTTAAAGCCTTCTCAATGGTAATTACCTGTTTCTTTTATTCGGAATTTTTGTGAAGTAAAATGGCTCTTACCATAGGATATCAAAATACTAATGGTCTGAGAACTAAGACTGGTGAATTTTATCAGTCCGTTTGTGCACTAGACTTTGACATTATTTGTGTCAATGAATCTTGGCTGGTTAGGTTAGGTTAGGTTTGTTATGAGTGGTGCAATTTACAGCTCCCTCCACTGAGAACTGATAGATCTATTGTGTCTCATTTCCCCCCTGTCCCACTCACCCGACCGGTCTGATGAGCACCCCCTAGGAAGGCAGTTTTCTTTTCCTAGAGGGATTTCGACCTAAACCCCTTTGTCGGGGCTAGGGATCTTTAACGTGCTCCACTATCAATACATGGATCACACGGGACCGTCCTCTCCGAGGGACGGTATGGAATCGGCTTACTCCGCTTCATACTGCGTTTTACCTTAATCTTACAAAATTCTGCAATTTTATAAGAAAAAGTCCAAGTAGACTAACTGCAAAACCCGGGGCTTGAACCCGGCATCTCCTGCTTAAAAGTCGCGGCGTTAACCCCGACACCAAGCAGGCGGTTGATGGTGTTCTGAGTAGCGAGTATTTTCCTGTTGAAAATAATGTGTAAAGGAGGGACAGATCTAGTGATGGCGGTGTCTTGGTTGCTGTCAAAAGTTGTATTCAATCTGAGTGTAAACATGGGTGGAACAGCAAAAGCAAAATGTTTTTAGAAAATATAAATTTTTGAGGTCTTAATCAGTTTTGTACTATTAACAATAATGATAATAAATTTCTGGACTTAGTTCTATGTAATTCGGATATAGTTGAAAGTGTAGAAAAAGGCAATACCCCATTTGTTAAAGAGGACAGACATCATCCCTTTTTTGAAATTCTTAATAACACAAAATTCTCCAATAAAAAGTAATGCTTATAATAAATTAAAATTTCATATTAATCAGTTTATGAGTGGTCAAGATTAGGACGAGGTCTTTTAGTCTTCAGATGTAAATATCTGCGTTGAGCGTTTTTACGAAAAAATAAATAGTTCAATTAAAAATTTTATTCCGGTAAAGAAGACGTTCCAAAATAGCTATTCAACTTGGTTTTCAAGAGAAACTATTATTCAACTAAAAGAGAAAGAAAAGGCACATGAGAATTGGAAAAACATATAAAAACTTAATTGATTATAACAATTTCTCCGAACTTCGTAAAACAATTAAGCGTAAAATTAAAATTGATTATAAAAATTACATAAGCAAAACTGAAAATTACCTTAAGAAAGATATTAAATATTTTAGGTCTTTTGTTTCCAATAAGAAAAGAAATAAAAATTTGCCCAATAAAATGTTTTTTAACCAAAAAGAAGCCAGTCAAACAGAAGATATTTGCATTTTGTTTTCTGAACATTTCAGTAGTGTTTCACAATTAACTCTTATTTCCAGTAATCAAATAAAGAATGTCCTAAATAACATAGACATGAAAAAGGGTCCAGGAAACTTCAGAAAGTCTAACATACCCCTTGTTTATTTTATATAATAAATGTTTACAAACTGGAGTTTATCCCGATAAATGGTACTGTGCACAAATCATTCCAATATTTAAATCTGGAAATAAAAGCTCTGTGCTTAACTATAGACCAATTTCTCTTTTGGACCACTTTGGAAAAGTTTTTGAATCTATTTTGGCTCACGAATTATTTTTTCAAGTTAAAGATGTTCTATCTGTTGACCAACATGACTTTTTTAAAAAACGTTCTGTTCTTACCAACTTAGTGCCATATTCCCATGTATGCTCCGTGTACACCGATTTTTCGAAGGCGTTTGATAAAGTTTATCATCCAACCATATTTGAAAAGCTAGAATCTTTCGGTGTGCATGGATTGTTGCTGACTCTCCTCAAATCTTACTCATGGGAACGGACTAGCGTTGACTGGCCACCGTTCTGAGTGCGTGTCTGTCACCTCCGGTGTTTCTCAAGGGTCACACCTGGGGCCGTTGCTATTCACAATCTTTTTATATGACATCGGTGGTTGCTTTCATGCGCCGATGATTTAAAATGTTTTATAAATATTAAAAGTATTGCAGATCATATAGCACTTCAGTCTGATCTTACCAGGCTTGATATTTACTGCAAAAGTCATAGGCTCCTTCTAAATGCTGGTAAGTGCAGCACAATCTTGTTTTCTCACTTTGCTAAACCACCAAAGCAAGATCTGTTTATTGCAAACATCAAAATTGGTTCTGTGGATACTGTTAAAGATCTTGGAATATATCTGGATGCTAAATTGTCGTACGAGGAGCACATATCAATTATTGTGAAAAAAACTCTGAAATTGTTGGGATTTGTATGTCGAACGTCTGAGTTCACTTCAAGCGTAGCAATCATTTCGTTGTATAAGTCAATTGTAAGACCAGTGCTAGAGTATGGTACCACAATTTAGAATCCTTTTTATATTAAATATGAAAGTCAACTTGAGCGAGTATAGAGATTTTATTAACTTTTTAAATTTTAAATTTAATCGACCTCGCTATTTTCAACCTTTTGAGTCAAATTGTCATTTTATAATCTGCAACTTTTGCCAGACAGTGTGTTTTGTATATAAAATTCATAATAATTTAGTCGATAGTAAGGAAATACTACAATTCTTTTTGCTCAATTGTAGTCCTGTAACTTATAGTTCTAACTATATGGTAAATTCGCCATTTGTTCGTTGTTGCAACTCGTTTAACAGATGGCATGCTGATCTGGATATTTTTAATCTTGGTTTTGGGTCTTTAAAAAAAAACAATTAAGACCATTAATTTAGAATCAAAGTCAAAATTATTTTTTTTTGTGTTTCGTTTTCATTTTTCACTTCTTACTTTACACTTTCTGTAATAAGCCTCGTTACTAGTAGTCTAAGTTTAGTTTACTTATAGTACTATATAGGTCCACAATCTTTAACATAACATTTGTAATTTGTGTTACCTTTTAATTGGATATTCACATAAGAATATCTGTGAGGTAGCCTATTTATGTAAATTAAAAAATAAGACTAGATTTCACACAACTTAAAAATAAGCTTTTTTTCGCGACGCAATCGATTATAAATTTCATGTTGCATTTGTGTGGAACTGTACCCAATGATATTTTTAAGAGTTACTATTTTTTTTATTAAGGACCTCGTTTTCCATCTTAAGGGACGTAATGTCTTTTATGTCCAATTGCACCGTTTTGCCTAATCTACTGTTTAAAATAACTACTAGTTTAAAATAAACTGGTGGATTAACTTCCAGTTACTTGCACCGCATTAGCATAACCAGCTGTTAAAATTTAACTACCGATCTGGGGATATTTCATAAAAATAGAAGAAGTTGGTACACTGAACTAACTTCAGAGAACACTTTTTAGGTTAATTTGTTTTTGTTGCCAGTAAATTTTTTGATTCTTGAAGATTTTTGTGCAAAAATAATACGTAAAACGAATTCACGATAGGGGTTAAATTGCATTTGAATCCGTATCCAAGTTATTCAACAGCAATTTGTCCCTTTATGAAAACGTAGATAATCCTTGAGTGATCTAGCTCCTGCACTGCTGCCAAAAGGGCAAGGTCATAAAATTTTTCCTAAAATGGAAAAATCCACTTTATAAATATCATGGCAAAACATCTATTTAAAAACATTAGAGAAGCCAAAGGGAGAGACAAAACAACAAACACAGAAAAAAAATTGGGAGAAAGTAGCAGCCAAGTTTATTGTAAAATCAACAGCACACATATCATTCAAAACAGGTCGTCAAATTATAAGCATTTTGGGATTGGTTTACCCCTTGAAATTGAAAATAGTGACATTCAACTCTGTGACTTGGTTTAAAAAGAGCGGATGTCATAATTTTTGCAAAATTGAGTTTTTTTATAGATTTGGACTCGCTTGATTGATCTGCATACATTTAAGATAAATTTAACCCTGGAATCTTACTGTAAAATCAATATAAAGGCATCTTGTTTTTGGCTCTCCTGCACAATTGGGATTTGTGTCATCCGCTTATTGTGAATCAATCCACAGAATTATGACTTTTCACGGTATAGGTAGTATTACAAAATCAGGTTTTTAAACTTTGAAAAATAATTTATTTTAAAAAATGACTGGTCTGGCCAATATTTGATGCAAGTTTTTAATTTTTTTCACTGTAAATTAGTTTTGCAGCTACTGCTGCATGATTCATATAAAATAAAAAATTATTAGTAAGCATGAATAAATAACAAAAACAAACCTTTCCCTTTTTGAGGAAAACTTATTAGGTCAAGCTAAGACCGGGAACTGTCTTTTTCATATTCCAAAAACTCTTTCCACAGAGTTTCTTGTCCTTATTAAAGATTCACTGTACAATGCTTGAGCTCTATTAACAACGCTGGGTGTAACCACGATCTCCTAAAAAAAACTCAAAATAATACATAATTACTGATATTCTGATCTGACAGGAATGATATTTAAATTGTATTTAAAAAAAAACTGGCATTATTTATTATAAAGAACAGCTACCAGTCAAAAATTCTGCCTCTTTGGGTCAAAAATGAGTGTTTGGCTCATTATTATTATTGATATATTTTCATATGTGCTGTAAAGGGGGACAAAATTTATTGAACGCAGCTCTACTTATTGTTATCAGATTCCTGCTAATGGGGCACAAGCACCAATACAATTGACCTTCTAATCAGTCTAGGACAGTTGGGCGCAAGACTAATGCCCATATCCACCATTAAACACTCTAATCAGGGCTAGCTAATTGGAATTTTACAAACACAAGTTTACCTATCCACCAACTTTTTTAAGAAATAATTACCTAATCAGGGTTAAGTAACTCGATTAAAAAAAAAGAACTGGCAACGCAGCAGATTTGGTGTGCATCTATTGGTAACATTGGATATGTCAAAAAATTTTTGATGTAAAAGGTTATCTTTTCTGTTTACTTTTTAATTTTCTTTCAGTTTTTGTTTATTTATTTTTAAAACCTATCTATTTATTTAATTAACGTAAATTACATTTTAATTCATCAGAAAATACGTTTCCCAGCTGTTGCGACTGAAACTCAAGTTAAACGGAGATGGCCGAATCGGTGCTGTTTGGAGCTGATCAGTTTGTTGTCGCCAGCATTATTTCCAATAATTAACTGCTCATTTTCAGTCGTGTAGTGTAAAAAAATGGATTTGCCTAAAGTTTGTTTTTTAACACAGTGTGTGGCCTTTTCAAAAATAAATCTTTTGCAACGAAGTCAACATAGTGACTTTTTGTAACTCACATGCGTTCAGATAAGAGGGTTAAGTTAAAGTAAAAGTGCCTTAAATTTTATCAGCCCAACAAGTCGTTACAAACAAATAAAAAATATAGTTTAGACGGTTCGTTAATGTGAATTTTTATGTGATATGATATGTATGGGAGAATTATCAGGAGGAAAAACTATTAGCCATCTTGTGACTGGATTAAATGTTTGAAAATATTTGCTATGTTTATTTTTAAATTTTTTTAAATATATTTTAGTTTAGTTAATATAGTTTTAGAATAGGACACTTATTCCCTTGTATTACTTGACAGGTCCCCATTGCAAAATCTACTTCAAAAATGTTTAATAAAGCAAGACTGCCAAAATTAAATCTATCTGAGGCACCACATCACTGTTTACTGCAACAACGACATTATGGTAGGTGCTGCAATGGGGCTTTTTACTTGAGGAGGAGCACAACCCACTTTTGTTAATAAAATGTCAAAAAAGTTTGTTTACAGTTATCACCGACCTAGAAGGTCTGTGGGTAATAATCTTCGCAGCTTAAAAGTGATTTATTTAGGATGTTTGTTTATTTTTAGATTTATTGAGTTCCTTATAATTAAGAAAGTAGTTCATAAGGTTAAGATATTTTTTATATCGAGAAAAACATGTTGTTCTTACAAATTTTAGTGAAATTATTTAAATTCTACATTTTTTGACAATTTTATTTTGAAACTGTTATCACCAAAAATTATGCCCTAAATGACAGAACCACTCTAAGAAAAAAGAGGTTTTAAAATTATAATAATTAAAAAGAAAAATAATAAAATATGAATTTAGAAAAATCAAGTTTTATAGGACCTCGACTTAAAGGTTGCAGCAATGAAGTTTTGTACACACTGGTTGCAGATTTGTGTATTTAATTTTCTATGTCTCTTCTTAAAAATTTAAAATAAAATGTTTCATTCTCATTACTTTAAAATTTTAGCTAGTGCAGACTTTTTATGATGACTCGTGATTGACAGTGTCAAAAAGAGTTTTTCCTCAAAGTAACCACAAGTTACCAGGTAAACCAGTTGCTCGTTTTCAATTTTTCTTCGTACAGTAATCCAAGTCATGACGTCACGAGTAACCAGACTATGTTACCAGCCTATGGGACATGGTTACTTAAAAAATGTAAGGTTCAAAGTGCGGTTTACCGATTGTTTATGGTTTTTTAATCTGTATTATTTTTATTTATAAATCTCATGTTTTTTTATGATGATATCATAACTATGCATGGTCACTGAAAGTAACCGTGATGTCATGACAAGTAACCCAAACAAGTTACTATTGTCCTTGAGCAAAAAGCCTATATGTAATACCATTAAACCATGTAGACAGTTTTAAAAAGAAAATTGGTTGAGATGGACCATTGTTTTTTTTATTAAGATCCTAATTGATGAGGTTACTAATTTAGGTGTATTTTCTGCTGTTGAAAGACAATGATTTTTGTGATATGCAATATCTAACTGACCAATGTGATTTATTTAGGCATGTCTATGTGCAATAGTTGTCTGCATTTGTTCTTTGTTTTATTAATGTATTTATTTGGTTTTTAGATAAATAAAACATCTACTTCACTTTTAATTGTATTTGTTTTTATTTTATGAAAATTATTAACTACAAATGTTAATCAACACTTAAATAAAAGGTGAAACAAATAAAAAAGAAATGGTAATTATGCAGTATATGGTTTTCTGCCATTTTTGATTTCTTATGAAATTTTTTTTATGGGGGCACCTACTAGAGTCCCTAGGACCCCAAAGCCGCCTGCGCCCGATTTTTTTTTTAAGAGAAAAAGGGTGCCCCGGGGGGGGGGGTTGTAATGTGTTTTTTTGATTGTTTTGGTTTGGGTTGGACTAGGTTTGGTTGGACTGTGTTGGATTGGGTTGTTTTCGTGGAAAAAAATTAAAAAAAAAAACAAAAAAAAATCCAACCGGCGCAGGCGGGTTTGGGGTCCTAGGGACCCTAGTAGGTGCCCCCCATAAAGAATTTTTCATAAAAAATCAAAAATGGCAGAAAACCGTATACTGCATAATTACTTAAAAGAAAAAGAAGTTAAAACTTAAAAGAAGCTTGTGAAAGTGAAATAAGTCTGAAGTCTGAAAGCTTTGTGAGCCGAAACCTTCTAAAGAACCTTCTGTTGTCCATAGTCTCAAAATAATTTGGTCTCTCGTTCCATCGCTTTGGAAGTCCATCATTGATTATGTCCAACACATCCAAATCATCATGATACAATATATCTTCCATATTAAAAAAAAAAAACAATTCAACAAATCAAAATAAACAGAAAACATAAACAACAAAATTCATATGACAGCGACTTAATTGCCCAATTAAGCTTTAATCGCCCAACATCGGCCGGGTTGGTAAACAGCGCGATTAACGCAAAAATCTTGTTGGTGGATACCGAATTTACTCTAATTAAAAGTTAATTGGAGAAAAAATGCGTTGGTGGATACGGGCATAAGTGGGCGCACGAACAACTGGGCGCAAAAGTATTATTAGTTTAAACCCCCCATAAAAATCCTCCGGCATAAAAACCAAACCCAAAACATACTAATTTTAAATTAAAAAAAAAATTGTTGTTTTTGTCCTTGCGCCCACTTGGTCTAGCGCCGACTTGTCCTATTCTGCCTTCTAATTACTTACCTAACAAGATGGAATTATGAACATGATTTGTTTCAAATTTTCGTCTTATTCTATGAGGAAAATTGTATTACCATGGATTGATCCCGGCCATCTTGCCACTACATTTAGAGACTTGAGGTTTGCATCAGTCAAAGCTTGAGTGTTTACAGAAAAATACCCCTTTCTATTGCGAAAAACTTCTGGATGTCCGCTACCTAAAACAATGTCAAAATAATTGAAAAGGGTCCTACGCAATTTTAATTTTTTTTTTGGATGACTTGTAAAAGCACTTACGCGTACCTATATATTATTCATAAATAAAACTAAACTATGCAAATTTTTCTCAAAAATCAAGAATAAAACGGTTTACTGAGACTCTGCTGTTACACTTTATGGCATACTTAAGTAATTACCTCTAACACTCTGCAAGGTTGTGCAAACCCAGCAGACAATCGAACTTGCTATTGATTCCTGAATGCCCATGTAGTCTCCTATATATAGAGCCTGGCAAATGCCCTGAACTTGCATAAAATCTCAATGTTGTTAATAATTGATTAATAGGCGAGAAACTGTTGTTTCTAAACACAAAAAGAAGAATGTTAAAAGATGAAGACAGGTCTTGGTTGGACTTTGCTGAGTTTGATTGTTTTATTTTTATCACCTTTGTTTACTTTGTAGGTATATTATTCCAACCTTTACCAGACATGCATTTTATTAGGATTAATTATCTAATCTAATCACTAACTACTTACAAATGAAGCACAAGAATTTTGAACACTGATGTAGGCTTTAACAGACAGAATCTCAATTCAAGTTGTCCATCCCATTAATCGTCTTCCGTATTATATACTAAAATATCTTGATCATCTTCCAGCTATATTTAGTCGAAACTATCCATGACCGCTCACAAAAAACACCGGAATAGCAATTTAAAATATTTATTTATGGCAACAACAACTTTTTTAGGTTAGAACTGTCTTAACTATATTTTAAACCCATTTAATCCGCCGAAATTTAGGGTTTAATTTAACAGTAGTTTAACATCAATTAAACTTGGCTTAACTTGCGGTGCAAGCCAAAATTCAATATTAAGCTACTGTGAAAATTTAAACCAGTGTTAACCTTACGGTGCAATTGCCCATTAATTAGGTCAGATTGAGGCGAGACTAGTTTGTTAACGGAATATTTATATTGCATATCTCGATTTTTGTGTGACATATTTTAATGTTATATTACTGCAAGTTTCGATTTTGTTATTACAAGTTACAATAGATTTTGAAAGCCCCGACAATTAAGTCATTATAGCGTTAAAGCGTTTCAACGTCCGCTGATTTGGTGGTGGACTCTCTTACTATGCACACATTACAAATCCAAGTTGCTCTCGTTGCTGCGTCGTTTTTTAGCGGCTGCGGAATACTACATACATACTCCGTGAAACACCTTAGGCGCGTTTCTGCGACCTTAACATAGTTACTATTATTTTCTATTTCTAAATGCATTCGTCTAAGAGAGATCCAGCATACTAAATACAGGCGGTATGTTCCTGGTATGCTGGGGTCTCTCTCAGACGAATGCATTTAGAAAAAGAGAATATTAGTAACTATGTTAAGCTCACAGAAACGCGGCTCTTCTGGTAGCGTACGCAGAGCTGCTTTCGAGCTTATGTGCAACTAGCCCCAAAATTTTGATAAGGCTTTAGTGACTTGCCATGTAAAAAAGCAATATGAGCGGCACGACATTAGGTGTGACGGGGTGACTCTTATAGAAGAGGCCACACGGAAAAGACATAAACGACCTTCAAACCATAGTTTAATAACTGATTGGACACCGGAGGCAAACTTCTCATCCTTTTCAACTCTATCATTTCGACTTGATAACAAAATTTGATACATATCAGTGATAATTAGGAAAATTTGCCATTATTTTTTTTAGGCTCAAGTCAATAATTGTAATTAAGTGACCCCTAATACCGCAAAGTTTCGAGTTTGAGATAAATCTGATTATAAATAAGAAAGTCCGCCATTTTGAATTTTTTAAAGTTTTTATCAAAAATTATATTAAAAACCACAAAACCAGTGCGGAACGATGCCTATTTGTGAGTGGTTCAAGGTTGGAAATCAAAGTGAATGATTGTGTTTAATGATGTATAGTGGAGGGTGACCAGTGAAACTACTGATGAGCCCACGCTGGTTACCCAGGGCGAAACTTCGTTTAATCATTTCTCTTTTCGCTTTGATGTTTTGTGTGTTCCTTGTGGGATACTTATCCAAGTTTAAATTTTCGTTATTTCCACCCAAGATCTTTTGATCTTTTGTTTTTTAGTTTCTTTTCGGTTGAAGTAACTGATTTGGAGGTTTCTTTAACTTATTTTTTTTTTAAATGTTAAATTGACACTATACACATATCAAATTTTAAGCTCAACGAGAACTAGTTAAAAAAGCAACGATCCGCAAAAAAAATTGGCAAAAACTCATAAGCAAAATTAAAGCCGGTCCTGGTTTAATTATTTTGTGGGTGATTTCGCTCACTAGTCTGTGTCGACCTCTCTCGGGCATGATATGTTTGTTATACAAACAAAAACGAATACCATATGCATGTAGTATTTTATATCCATGTTTTTCAGGGTATTATTTCCCAAATTTTCTTCTCCTTTCTTCTCTTCTCTCCCTAACTATGAAAATAAACTCTGGCACATGCGCAAAATTCCATTTTCTAAGGTAGCTGTATAAAAAACTTTTAACTGAATTTGATGAGGTTTCTGATAAATTTTGTCGAGTTTCAAGTACTTTATACATTAGGTTATATCGCAATTACTCATGGGAAAGAAAAGTTAATTCGCGAAGGAAGTCGTCACATAGAGGTTTCCATAGGTAAAATTGATGCGCCACTCGTAGTGCACTAACACTGGCTTGGTGCTGTCAAAAAATTGCGTCAGTGCAGTCTGAGTGAAGTCTGAATGGCACATGAAAAAAAACTGCACCCAAACCAGAACACTCGTTTTATTCAAATTTTGAGTTTGATTAGTGGTTTGATAAAGGCGGGAAAAAGTTGCACTTAGTGCCAAACCGAAATTACCCGTTTTCCAATGGAACATGAAAACTGAAAAAGTGCACCCCAATGGAACAGCAGCACCGACTCAGTTGTGCACTGGTGGCGCACCAGTTTTACCAATGGAAACCGCCATAATATTTTATTTTCATTAATATATAGCGTACTCTTTTGAAACAGTTGGTGCAACATTGAGATATCTCTGTCTCTTGTTTTTACCTAAAACCTCAAAGGACAGAAATATCCGAGTGCTGCACTGAAAGTCTTAATAGAATACGCTAATAGATTTACCTCATTGAATACATAAGACAGGTCCCAACGGAAAATGCAATTCCTATTTTTAAAAAGAAAAAGACCTACTTGAAAAAGTAGTTCCAATGACAATACCGACAAAAAAAGGACATCTGCGGCCAAAAAAGAGCTTTGGGAAAAACCCCCATATAAAATCTACGAACTCCAATTAAAAATTCAGCGATACCTATAATTTGACTAATATAAAAATAATTTTAGTAAAGACATATTATTTTCATTCGTAAAATAGAATCTAAAAAATATGTAAAATTTTTGCATGAATTAAAGCATATTAACGTCAACAATTTTCTTTAAAATATACGATATTATTTTTTGGCAGGAATAACCAAAACACGTTCGGTCAAAAATAAGAATCTAAATCTGCTAAAAATTTTCTTCTGACAGGCAGGATTTATACCCGAGAACTCTGGATATCTTTCGATGCTTTAAACCCCGAGGCCACGGCCCCTCTACAATATTTTTTTCTGCAAATCCTTTGTAAGGCTACAATTCGAAATAATTGGTGGCTTCATTATCCTAATAATTTTATCCGACCGAAACAACTGGTGCCCCTATTTTTGTATTGACTTCTTGGAATTATTTTTAACTGCCCCACGCCACTGACTATTAGGTGAGAGAAAGATGGAGTTTCGTCAAGTTTCATGCCATTCAAAAATACTCATTTTGAGCCAAGATGCACCACTATTTTTTAATTTTACACTCCTCTCAGAAGCCCCCCGAGAGACGAGCTGCCCTCCCAGATGATATTCTTCAAAAATGTGTATGCCATTCGAAAGTACTCATTTGGCATTCAAATGCACTACTATTTTTAAATGTTGCTCCCCTTTCAAAAACGCTATGAAGGGGTTTCGCGGAACGAGCTGTAGTTTTTTAAATATAAACCAAAGGTAGTTTTTGAGAAACCGAAAATCGCATAGTTTTTGGTCTGTTTATTATTATTATTATTATTATTATTATTATTATATATTTTTTTTTAATTTTTACGCTTGTCGCGGATTAGTAAGGGCGGGTCGGATGCAAGCACGAAGGCATCGCCGCGAGATAATTTAAAGAAAAAGCGTACGACGAACGATTGCAGTAGTGCCCAAAATTACCGCTTTTTGCATATTAGTGAGCACCAACATAGGTATTTTTAACTGTTCAAGGTGCTCAATAACTTTTCTATGTACTAAGACTAATAATACTATTATTTATTTTTTATTTCTTTTAATCACCACTTTGGGAGGTTTGCCCTGATAAGCCGGGTTTGAAACCAAGGTGGATCAGGTTGAATTGCCCAGAAATCTCCGAACAATGCGAACGGCACCCAGTACTACAGCTTTTTGAGCTGCGCAGACTACATTTTCCGAGAGACCTAATTCCTCCGTGTGCATTTCTACACTCGTTGAAACAATACCGTTTACTGATATGGTCAGAGGGATTATAGTGATATTAAGGCCGTAGACTTGCTTTATTTCAAAAGCTAGATCTTGATACTTTCGTTTTTTCTCTGTGTACGCCCTCTGAAGGTTTGTGTCATTTATTTTCTTTATTTATCAATACTACGTCGGGTCTGTTACGCGTTATCGTCCTGTCTGTTAGTATTGCTATTATTTTTTTTTTTTGGGTTGGCCTTATCTGCGGTCCCGCGACTCCGAGTTACACGGGTGCAGATAGGACAGATGTTCCATTCACCGTTCTACTCCCCACCAACCGGGAGGAAAACGGTGAGCAAACGCAATGATCCGAGGATGATCGCTTTCTACATTGCGGCAGCAAGATGTTCTGCCTTGTCACGGCAGGCTGGCAAGGTTTTGAGAGCTGAGAGCAGTGTTGGCCGAGCACCTCCGAGAGCTCCAATTACCAAAACCACTAGCTTGACTGTATAGCCCCGGTACACACGGCGAAGGTCAAAGAAAAGATCCTGATATTTCCTCCGTTTCTCTTCCTCCTTGACAATGATATTTGTCTCGGCAGGTGCCGAGAACTCAATGACAATACATAATTTTATCATTCTTGTCAAGAAGTACTATATCCGGCTTCTTAGCGTTTACAAGCCGGAGAGTGGGGAATGCGAAATTCCAGTATATTCTGGTTCTATCATTATTATTATTAATATTATTATTATAATTTTTTTTTTCACAGGGTGTTCCTGGATTGGCATGACTCAACCGAGATGTAGCATCAACGGCTGAGTCATGGGTGAGCGCCCGCCGGACATTTCGACAAGTGTCCAAAATTGCTGCTTTTTGTACGATAAGTATTAGTTTATTAACTTCTTCCAATTCTAAATTCTTTAGTTCATTTTCTAGATGTACTTCAACAAGACCATTTGCAGATATGACCAACGGATGTAAGCTCACATTATCTAGGCTGTAAATTGTTTTTATTTCATGAAAGATCAATGTATTTAGCTATTTTCTGGTTCCTTGCATCACGTAAATTGTAGTCGTTTGGGATCGTTATATCTATTATCCTTGCTACTTTTTTGTCTTTTTGTATAACGAATATATCGGGTCTATTGTGTGGCATTTCCCTATCTGTTATAATAGATTTGTCCCAATATATTTTTGTGTTTGTATCTTCCATGTGGTCCTTTGGCGTGTACTTGTAGTATGGTGTTACGTCTTTTATTAATTTATATTTTTTGCAGATCGCCTGATGGAACACTTTGGCCACTTCATCATACCGTTTTTTATGGTCACGCGGTGCCAAAAAGGAACATCCAGACGTCAGGTGTTGGATGGTTTCTGCCTTCTCTCCACACAATCTGCATTTATCAGATGGAAGGTCTTGCCGAAGGATGTACCGTTGGTAGTTTCTCGTGCAGATCACCTGATCTTGCATAGCCTGAAGAAATCCCTCTGTTTTCATCATCAGTACACCCTTGGTAAGATACAGTGTTGAGTGTTCCTTATCTATATCCTGACTGCTTAGTGTTGCTGCGTAACGCCCATAAGGTTCCTTACTTTTCCAGTCTCTTTGTAGTAATTTTTATTTTCTTTTTTAGATGAATCGGGGTTTGCCAGTTTCAATGGAGTCAATGCAGAGTCTAGAGCAGAGATTGCAGTATACGTTGGGTGATTTCTGGATTTTATGTAAGGAAAAAGATTTTCACATTCTTTGTTGTGTGCTTCTTTCAGGTTTCCTCTCTCCCTCCTTTGTTTCGTGGTATGTACAACCTGTTCATTGATGCGATTGGGCGATGTGAGCGATTTTTGATAAGAGATTTTCTTATTAACCTATCCATGTTATCTAGTTCTGTGGAGCTCCATTTTATTATTTCAAAGCTGTACGTCACCGTTGGTATTACCCATGTATTTATAGCTGTAATTTTTGCAAGGGCATACAGGTTTGATTTTAGAATTAGGCTCAGCCTACTTTTCAGAGATTTTAGCGTAAGCTCTTTACAATGACCTTGTTCTACACTAAGGATTTGTTGCATGCCTAGGTATTTGTATTTCTTATCTAGCGGAAGTGGTGTAGATTGGCTGTGGTCCAGGAGAGACATGTTTTCAGAAGCTTAAATTTTTCCAGATTTGACATGGACAAACGAGCATTTTTATAGTCCAAATTCCATGACGATCGCTCTACTGAATGCTGCAACCAATTCCAGGAGTGATGTTAGATGTTCTGGGCTCCTGGCGTACCGTTTTAGATCGCCTATATAAAGCAGGTGGGATAATTTTGTGGTTGGTCTACGAGCAATTACGTATCCATAGTTACTTTCTTCCAACATTCTACTCAGTGGGTTGAGCGCAATACAAAACCATAACGGGCTGAGGCTGTCTCCTTGAAAAATTCCTCTTCTTATATGAACTCCTTCAGTGGTGTACTGCACTTCCCCCATGTCAACACTCAGGAATGTCTCCCAGCCACTCATCATGTCTTTAAGGAACCGAACTAGGCTTGGGTTGATTTTATAAATCTCTAGTACCTCCAGTAACCAAGAGTGTGGAACCGAATCGAATGCCTTTCGGTAATCGATTCAGGCGACTGATAAATTTCTCTTTTTATTTCTTGCGTGATTGGTTACAACTGAGTCCAATATAGGCCACTCCTTGCTTCCTTTTGCCTTACTTTTACATCCATTTTGTTGCCATGCCAATACTTGATTCAGTTTCAGATGTTGTTTCATTTTGTATTAAATAATTCCCGTAAGAATTTTGTACCCTATTGGTAGGCACGTAATGGGCCTGTAGTTTTGTGGATTTTCTACGTTGTGACAAAGTTACTAATTTTATTTATTTATTTCAGCTTTTCTTTTCGTTCTAGGTACTTCATGTTTCATAATTTCTGTCATTTCTATGACGTCGTTTTCTTATTTGCTATTCTTAGATTCTAGACATCGCTTTGACTTGTCTCGTTTAACTTTCCTGCTATGCTGCACGGTCAGCGAGCGACACCCCACCTCCTTGCGCGCGCAGTCTGCTCAACGGGAGTATGGTAGGTAGGGATACGCGAGGCTATTTAAAGCGATGTCGAACGCCTTTCATGGCATTCATTCCGACCGACTGTCGTCCTTTCCCATATTCCTCAAGTTGTCATGATTAGGTGAAATATTTGAAGTCACCGGAGTAGTATTGGATAATAACCAACGATCGGACGTATTCAAAATACGATCCGCGGCAGATAGCCGGCGAGCGGCCATGCTCCGGGTCTCTACTCCCTGAGAAGGCATAATAAAATTGGGAACACCCTGGCCAAGAGCTTAGAGGTCCCAAAAAAATTTCCACCTTCCCGCCGACCTTCTGTCCGGCGCCTCAATAAAATAAAATCAAACGTGCACGTGACACACGAACTATGGCTCCTGCCTGAATAAGTTGTGATTTGACGTGAATTTAAAATATGGCCAAGATGTTTGCACTTGGGGCACCTATACACATAAAACAGTTAAAAATAAGAGATGGCCGAAGCGACTTCTACCAACTAAAATCAAACTATTAAAAAATAGTCCTTCGCTAACAGTAGCGGAATAATGGCCACTAGGCAAAACACAAAATAGTTCAAAACAACTCTGTTCCTTGAAACAGTTCAAAGGGTTAGGAGATTAATCCACTGGAGTACGAGATTACTTCGTAGAAAATAATACAACCGTGAATAATTTTCCCCGAGCGCTGTAAGGGTGTACTAGAGTGTTGGAAGAAAGTTATGGTTTGATTCAGTTCGAATTCTTTTCCCGTTGCTTTGAGACGAATTCTCACAACCGAACAAAAGTTATATTACGGCACTAGGATGAATTCTCGCCCTGTATAAATAGGGGGAATTAAACTTTTATGCTAGCTGCTAGGGCTGGACGGATGCGTCGTCAGATGATGAGCGTCGAAAATTCTAGCGGGCTGGATTAGGCAGGATGGCGGCCAATGTGACTGCCCAGATATCAACCGGGAGTCTCAGCTTCGTTCGCTGCACCAGACTACTTACTGCTAGACGAATCTTGAAGTTCCCAGATATATTAATAATATCAAAACTGCAGGACATCGACTCATAATTTTCCAATGCACACAAAACATATTTATAATCTTTTACCCCGAGCGCTATACCAAAAAATGGTCAACCCCAAATATCCTCCGGGCCAACCTACGCGCGAACCGAGGTTATAAATATACCCCAAAACTCTTTTTGCGGAGCGCAGTGAAAGCCGCACCGTGTAACAAGTCACATCGTAAAAAATCCAAAAGCACTTAAAAATGTTCAAGTCTAAAAGCGCTGTAAGTCTTTAACACCCCTAAGCCTAGTATATACAAAATTTCAACCAATTCGGTTCAAAAACAAAAAAGTAGATTTCAAGAATTGAAATCTAAAAAACATTGCCTAGGCCCTAGCTTCATTAATATGAATTAACCCAAGCCGTTTAATATATCAAAAGTTGTGCCTCGAGGATGCGCAACTTGTGGCTATAACAGATTTTTGAAAAAGTTTTTGTTTTAAAAGATATTGAATATTTTGACTTTTTGCCAATCTAAACTCTTAATAGGCAATAACTCCGTTATCAAGCGTCGGTCCGAAAACCTAACCACACCAAAATGTGAGGCTCGGCAAGACGCTTATTCTGACATACGCCAACCTTCACCACTTCTAATAGTCCCGGAGCTATTCGCGCTTTTGTGAAAAAATCAAGCAAAACATGATGTTTTAAAGCTATTCAAATCTGCTATCACTCAAATAACTTAGTATAACACCCTCAGAGAGCAAGGTCCCGGGATACAAGGTTACTCCGGGATGAAACAAGAAGCTGGAATACTGATTTAGGTGTTTAGAAAGTTACTGAAAAAGGCGATCCTACGACACGACCGCACCGCAGAA
Organism: Oxystoma pomonae; assembly: GCA_963921995.1. Taxonomy (NCBI): domain Eukaryota; kingdom Metazoa; phylum Arthropoda; class Insecta; order Coleoptera; family Brentidae; genus Oxystoma; species Oxystoma pomonae. The sequence goes on along the minus strand of OY998164.1, from coordinate 84,924,205 downwards.
ACATCACCTGCCAGAACCCGATAGGTAAGCACCTGACCAGTATAGCGGGGTTTTCTATACATACCGTAAGTTTAAGTAAGTAAGTAAGAAGTTTTCCGAATGGTAAGTAGTAAGTAAGTGAGATGGGTTACCGCTGGCTCGGAATACGGGTAACACATCTCTCTCTCTAGCACCAGGCAAAGCTATTAATGAGTTGGTCTGTCGCTTTCTGACTGGTTAGTGAGTGAGAGGGAGACAGTGCTATTGCTGGATCGGATTACCTTTAGGAATGTATTTTTCTCTCGGCATCTCTCTCTAACACACGGTTTGACAGCGTATGGAGTAATTCATTGAGAAGTAGCGCCACAGGATCGTTTATTTAAGCATGACAAAGGCACTGTAATTGGAAGTTAGGTGTATTATCGCTGGTTCGGAATACGGGTAATACATCTCTCTCGCTAACACATGGCTAAACTACTTAAGTAGGTCGATCCTGTGTTGTTTGATCGGTTAGTGAGTGTGAGTGAGACAGTGCTATCGCTGCATCGGATTACCTTTAGGACTGTCTTTTTCTCTTTGCATCTCTCTCTAACACACGGTGGAACAGCATATGGAGGGATTTATGGAGTAGTGTTGCTATAAAAGTATCTTTGTCTGACACACTAATTCTTATTTCTCTAAACCTGCTATGAATTCCATATATGTAAATTGCGCTATGTTGGGGGTGCCGTATTAAGGAGCTTTCTATCGTTAGCATTAAATACCGGGGTTTACCGTAAACGTTATATGCAAGTTACCGATTCTTTCTAATATTTTCCATCCTTTTCTATTGTATACCGTTGAATGCTAAATAAAGAGAACTGTTGATTTAAAATGAGTTATAATAAATCCGCCATGTTGGAAAATTGGTTGTTTTACCCGCGTTACTTAGATTAAGAATCGAGTCAGCTAGACCCCTGGTTTAACCGTCTCGTTTAAAAGCTACCCGACGCTGTGGGCCCTCTACCACATAAATCCAGAGGGTGGCGCCCGAGATTCTTGTTGGATTATCTCTCACAGGAGTAGTTAATCCAACAGAAACCGCTGCCTACCGCTTTAAAACGTAAACAACTTTACAAATTTGACGCCCGAGCAGGGACCGGCCAGTAAACAACAGTTTTCCGCCCGTTTTGAGTGCGCATGCGCAAAACCGAGTTATACCTCTATTTATAGTAATTTCGGTATGCAGAATCCGAATCCGGGCCCACACCCAAACAGAAGCAAGATAGTACCGATTTTTATCAGGTATATGGTTGTTTTCATTCCCGGGACCGTCCGTTTTACCAAAATTGCAAAATTTAACCCCGTGGGCCGTATTTAACCGAAATAACGTCAAGTTGCACTGCGCATGCGTAACACTTAAAACTAAGTTATATCTCTTTTTACACTAAGTCGAGGTTGCTGGTCAATTCCGCAGTCGGAAAAATTGCAGCTAATAGCAGCGAGTTGTGATGAAAATTTTTCCGAAGCTTTACTAAAAGGTGGGGAAGGAAATCATGCGCACCGTCTTACCAGGCCGTGATTTTATGCCCTCTCTATTGAGAGTAAATAAACTTCTCTAACCAGAAGGAAGTGTTAATTCAAAGCCCGACCGTCAGACAGTACACATCAAAGCGTCATAATTCGGTAGTTTCTAGACTGAACCATTTACCAGTCTGTTAGTTGGAGAATTATAGCAGTGGTAGGAGTAAAATCCGGCTATAAATTCAAAGTAAAAGCCTTTCGAAGAGGACATTAGTTTCCGACCTGAAGCAGTGAACATCTACGAATAATCGACCACACTTTAGAAAACCGAACTTAACTTTTCCAGTTTACCAGATATCAGTTACGACCGTTTGGAATTGGGATGACTAAGCAAGGAAACACTACAGTGAGTCCATCGAAGACTACCGCTGCTAAAGAAAGACGATTTAATTGCCGAATTAAACAAATTTAAATTGGACACAACCAGCACCGTTGAAAATTTAAGAAAGCGTCTAGTGACTTTTATCAGAGATGGTAGAACCACCCCGGCGCCGACATCGCAAGCCTTTAATTTTTCTACAACCAGTGTGCAAGCCATTATGACGTAACAAGCGCCAATTCAACCGGGGAATGTTACGACACCGGTGCCCGTAACAAGCCCAATCCAGCAATTTATGTAACCTCGACGCCATCCGCATACACAACCGCTCACCGAATGCCACCAGCTACCGCACACTCCACAATAGGCATTTCACAGCCAAGACCCCGTTGTATCATACCCACCGTCACAATGCAAGATCCGTCTCCGTCACATAGCTACGCATCGACGTCAGCTCCGCAGGCAGCAAATCAACTCAAAATTCATAAATGGAACATACATTTTAGAGGCAGAAATGATCCGGTCACTTTTATAGAAAGACTACAAGAAATTTGCATGTCGCAAAATATTTTGATTGACACTTTGTTACCGCACATGTCAGAGTTATTATAAGGTGAAGCTGCTCTATGGTTTCGCAACAGTCGATGTCATTGGCGTAACTGAGACGACTTTATTGCCGACTTCCGTACCTTCTTTTTCCCACTAAATTATGCTGAGGATTTAGAAGCTGAAATAAGTCGTCGGTTACAAAAATCAAACGAGCCGACTCACCGTTATATAACCGACCTGCAAACTCTTATAAGAAGGCATGGCAGTATAACTGCCGATCAAGAAACGATGGCAAAGGCGGCTAACGGAAGTTTGACTCAGATTTCCGAAGCATACCAGATACCGTTAAAATTAGGACATACCGTCTTCACTGAAACCCTTAGCCACTTTCTTTGACCGCGGATATTGTTATTGGGATGGATATTTTATCCCGTCATGATTTTCACATTAACTTTCGAACAGGAGACATTTTTCTTAATAACCAGCTAATACCACCGCCTACTCCGATAACTAGTCCCGTAGTGCAGCTAGACATTAAAACGAATTTAATAGAATTGACACCGGACGAAGACTTACGGTTACAGAATTTTCTAAATATAGAATTATCTAAGTTCGACGAAATTAAGGGCCCGACACCCCTAGTTGAACATACTATGCGACTTTTAAACCTAGAACCTATCAAACAAAGATATCGGCCGCAAAATCCTAAAATGCAAGAAATTATTAACACAGAAGTAAAAAAAATGTTAGATGAGGGAATAATTGAACCGTCTGACAGTCCGTGGAGTTCGCCAATAGTGATAGTCCGTAAGAAGGATGGGAAATACCGTTTTTGCATAGATTTGGTTAAGGTTAACCTCCAAAGTCGCAAAGATGTTTACCCTTTACCCTTCATTAACGCCATTTTGGATAAGCTTCGAAGGGCACGATATATCTCCAGTATAGACCTAAAGTCCGGTTATTGGCAGATACCGCTGTCAGAAAACAGTAAACCGATTACTGCTTTCACCGTTCCCGGCATGGGTTTGTATCAATTTCGAGTCATGCCCTTTGGACACACATATACGAAAAAAAAATTCTACAAATGAGTATTTCAGTATGTTCAAAACTGCATCATTGAAATGAAAATCTAGAAATTTATTTTAAACAGATTATTTTAAAATAAACATTATACTTAAATACAAAATTTAATTTTCTCAAATGTTTTCTTTAATCCAAGTAGAATCTATCTATTTAAAAATTTTATAATTTTTGATTTGGAGCCTAAGATCTTCATTTGGAAATTTACCGAAAACATTAAATTAAAACGGCACTAAGTTTATTATGAAACTGGGTATATTTTCATTTTAAGAGCATACCTTTAAATCAGGCAAAAAAGTATTTTTTATTTTAAAACATTGCAAATTTTGACATGAGACTATTGTAATTTTAATATTAACATAAATTTTGTTTTTTAGCTTCAAAATAAGTATTTAAAATACTAAAATTAAGTATAACCTCCAGATGCCTAATTTAAGAAAATTCTTGTCATTTTATTCTTAAAATGAACATCTCAAATGCTCGGGGATTCTCGGGTGCGAGGTAGGACGTAAGAGCCTGTCAGTCTTTTATTGTATGTGTCACCGGCAGGCGCATACAGGCGAATTTCGAGGAAAAGCTCGTCAAAAATCAGAAATTCGGAATTGAAAATTATTGGGAATTATTGGGAATATTGTGTGTTAAATATTTCGTGAATTGAGTGTTTCGTTTTTCGCACGTTATTGAGAAAATTTCAAGATATCGTCAATCTCAAAAATTTTGTTGAATTGAAAAATTCACAGAACTTTTTTAATTTTGATTTTTTTAAAACTTTATAGTCTCTTAAAAAATAAAAATAGGAATTTTTCGTCCTTTTCTAGCCATAAAGTACATTTCCCCGCATTACTCCATTTTTTAAATATGTATTTTTGGCAAGACCGCAAATTACCGCAGGAACTAAAGGTTGAATTATTTGAAGGAGATTTTAGATAAAAGTTCTAACATAATTAAATCGTAGGGTAATGCGGGGAAATGTACTTTATGACTAGAAAAGGAAAAAAAATCCTATTTTTATTTTTTACGAGAATATATAGTTTAAAAAGTTTAAAAAGTTTTGTGGATATTTCAATTCAATATAGTAGTTTTTTTATACCTTCATCAAAAACCTGATTTTAATAACTGTCTGCAGATAACTAAAGCATGGCCTTTTTAGTTACCGATGCAAAAAGTTTTTTGGTCACGGGTCCAAAAAAATATTTCTGTCCGTTTTTTATCCAAAATTAAAGATAAATAGAGGAAACTAGTAATATCATCAAGTATTTGGGAAAAAATAATTTAAAAAAATCGTCAAAAAAACGCATATCGCTATGGCAACCATTATTATTTCATTTACCAGCCGTCTTGATTTATAGTATAAAGATGGTGTGTTGTGAGAAGTGCTCTTCTTTCTAAAAGTATTAAAAAAAATAGTGTTAACAACTCGCGGCTAAACTATGCTTTTTTTTACTCGCGCTCTTAAATACCTCTCTACGCTCGTTATTTAAACCAACGCTTGTAAAAAAAGCACTATTTTACAAGCGTTAATTTAAATAACGAGCACAGTTTAGTCGCGAGTTGTTAATACTATTTTTTTTAATACCTTTATCACAAAATCCAAAAAAAAACAGGAAAATACTTTTAAAAATCTCGAACCAAGAGCACTTCTCGCAACACACCATCTTTACAGTATAAATCAATGCGGCTGGTAAATTAAATAACAATAATTTCCCTAGCGATCTTTGATAGTTTGATATTTTGAGGATGTTTTTAAATGATTTTTTCGTAAATACTTGGTGAAAACTGGCGGAAATTGATTAGTTTTTAGGCAAGAATAATCAGATTATTTCAATATTACTATTTCAGCTATGAACAGAAATTTTTTTTTGCACCCGTGATAAAAAAAAGTCTTTTTGCATCGGTAACCAAAAAGCCATGCTTTAGTTATCTGCAGACAGTTACTAAAATCATGTTTTTGATGAAGGTATTAAAAATTGTTTTAAGATTCTACTTACCACCAGCAATCACTCAATTCAGGAAATATTTAACACATTTTATTAACACTTATAAAAGCCTCATCAAAGGTCAACTTTAAACTAAAATATTTTTCAGAGAGACGAGAATATTAAAAAAAGGGTGGTGGTTTATTACTTACGTAACTAGGTAATAAAATTATAATTGGTTTTTCCAATAATTCTGAATTCGGAATTTCTGATTTTTGACCAGCTTTTCTTCGAAATTCGCCTGTGTGCGGCGCGGCGGTTAGTGTAGTTAGTTAGGTATATATACTATGTTTTAATGTTTTGTTTAGTTGATTCTTAGTTTATAAGTTTCGATTAATCATCCGAAATTTAAAATTAAAGTTTTTTGAAAGCGAAAGATTCGCTTGATGTCAAAACTGATACTTCTTTGAAATTAAGGAGGAGGACAGTTTTGAAAAATTGAGAAGTTCGCTAAATAGACTTATTCTCTTAACGTATACGTTATTAAAATTGGTTAAGAAGTAAGAAAGTTCTAGAATGTTACGTTTGATGCTTTTTGTGTGGTAGACTGTCTCGCTATAAGTCATTTTCTTTTTGACGGGATGCCGTTTTGTCAAGAATGATCAGGATATAAAGATTTTAAGCCTTTTGGCAAGCTAAAAATGTTATGCCCCCAATGTCCAAAATGACACTTACTTAAAATTCAAGACGTCGAATAGAAGATAACTTATAATGGGACAGTCTTACCACACAAGGAGCATCGTAAACTGCAGAACTTGCTTATTTCTTAACCGATTTAAATAAAGGAAACGTGTTTACACATAAAAAGAATAAGGCTATTTAGATAACACCTTAATTTTTTTACAGTGGGGCACACATTTTTTCAGGAAGGGTTAAAATTATCCACTTTTGAAATCTGTTCGCACTCTTAAATTTTAAATAAATGTCAGTTTTCACATCGAGGGTATATAGTTTAAAGTTTATCTTTTTTAAAATAATTTAAATTTAAAATTTCCGATACTTAACTAATATATAAAGTTAGGAATTTTTTGGAAAATCTTAATTGCTTTATAATATATATAAAGGGTGTTATATAAAAAAAACCTTGCACACGTTGAAAAAGGAAAAACCTTTTTTAAACGGTCGCTTAAAGGGTCAAACGCAAGATTTGATGTTTTTATGTAGATATTACCTTGTTGAAAGTTTCATGTTTGAAATGAAAATAATTTTAAAAAGCCTTGTGTCCTGCCCTAAAACAATTTTTAAAAATATCCCGCTCTCAAACACAATTGACCTGTCCTTGAGTTTTACCGCAGTTTCTTTTTAATAGCGTATTCCATTGAGACTTTCAGTGTAGCACTCGGATATTTCTGTCCTTTGCGGTTTTAGGTAAAAACAAGAGACAGAGATATCTCAGTGTTGCACTAACTGTCTCAAAGGAATCCGCTATAAATAAGCTTTCGTATAGACACCTTTTATATTTGTTTCCTTTCTAAAACGTAAGAAGTTATTGTAGAAAATGGAAGTAGACAATATATTTTGTACTTTTTATATACCTGTATATTTTTTTGACTTTAGTAATTATTATTAAATCCCACAGATAAAACACTTCGGTATCCTCAATGGGAGTTACCATTCAGGAATATGGATGATAACAGGTTAGTTGGACTTATTTGCGCATCTTTTGCGCAGTATCGCGCAACCACTTTTATCTTTTGCAACCATCTGTACGCGTATTCTTTAAAGTCATACGATCCGGTCTTTCTCTCGTGCGATGGGATATATCGCTGCGCAAAATGTTTTAATGACTGCGGAAAACATGGGGAGGACTAGCGTTAAGTTATCCCCACCCACAAAGAAATACCCACATTTTCCATACGGTTGCTGCGCAAAAGATAAAAGTGTTTGCGCAAAAGGTGCGCAAATAAGTCCATTTTTTTAAAGTGGGAAGGCAGCTTAACTGACTTGATGGTAACTTCCTTTAAGGATACAGTGCTTCTTCTATGTTTTAAAATAAGAATATGAATTCTTTGTTTAAAAAACCCATATACTTAAATTGAAAAATATTCATTTTTTTTAAAAAGTTAGTTTACACACTTAATTAATTTTAAATAATATAAATAATATTTTCAAAAAAGGTATATAAAGACAGGACTATATCTTAAATATGAAATAAAATATAATTGATTTTAGATGAAAATGCGAATAACAATGTTCAGTTTAAGAAAGGCATATTCTCAAATAGAAAAATAACTAGGTTTCGCTTTAGAGATTTATAATACATGTATTAAAGATTAGTATTTTCAAAACAAAATTAAAAAAGATACCAAATTGAGATTTTTAATATTTCACATTAAAAATATTATTTTAGGAATAAGGTGGAGATGTATACCTAAAATAAAATTATGTATTTTTAAACCGAATAAGGTAATTTGAGAATTTAATATTCTTAGTTCAAAAAAATATCGTCTCGCGTATATACAGACCGCTTCAAGCTACTGCATAGGGCGGAAAAAGTCTAATTTGCCAGTGTACGTACATGCAGAGACACCGCACGCCTATCAGTGAAGCAACCAATACTCAGGCTTGCGATCACCACTTGCATGACTTTCCTTTGGTATTTAGTACGCCTCTAACCACGGTGCTGTGTGGAGCGTAGTCATTGAAACCGGAATTTGGTCAATAAATACGCAAATTTTTATAACGTAATTTTCTTATTTTTTGTCACTGATAAATAAGAGCGTTTTATTGTCAACTGTTCAGATTTATCAGTGACGACGTGTTACAATGAAAATAATAAGGAGAAACAAAATAAAAGCAAGTTCTCAAAATAAAATAATACATTCTAAAAACCAAAAAGATTCTCCCAGTCAAAAAAAAATTAAAGCAAATGTTCGAAAAGTCCTCCTTGCTCGGCTAGACAATATCCGAGCCTACTACAAAAACCCCTTCTAACGTTTCCAAGCATGTTAGGGGTGATAATTTGAAAAGCTTCTTCAAACACAGATAGAAGTCATTAGGAGCAAGATCGGGAGATCGAGCTGGCCATAAAATAGTTCCCCGTGTACTTATAACCCGATTAGGAAATACATTATCAAGATATTCCCTAACAAGGCCAACATTGTGAGCGGAACAACCATCTCGTTGAAACCATGTTTCACCAAATCTTACACCTAACAACTGCCTAGCAGTTGGAATAATGTGCTGCTGCAGTAGATCCAAGTCTCTAGGACCATTCAAATTGCCGTTAATAAAAAATGGTCCAGTTACGTGTTCCCCTATAATACCCCCCCCCCCAAACATTTAGTTTTTGGGGATACTGTGTTCTTACGTCAAAATACAAATGAAAATTTTCCCTCGACCAATATCGAATGTGTGTTGGGTTATGACGATTTGACCATTTGACCATCTGCACTTTTTCGGCAACTTCGTAGACATCCATTTTTGGTTTTAAAAATGTATTATTTCAATTAAGAACTTACCCATCTGTTTCTCGAGCAAGGCAGAAATAAAACAAAATAATAAAAACAAAATGAATTTCCAAAAGATAACACTGCAGCGTGCTTCGAATCTACCTCGGTCGTACGGCACGGAGAGTAAATTGGACTTGATTCCCCCTATGTTCGCAGTAGCTTGAAGCGGTCTGTATGATGCTAACATAGGCTTAGATCTAGTTTTATTGCTTTATATTGAGTATTTCTTTTTTTTTCGTGTATGCCACCCCCTCATAACTTGAAAAGTTTGACACGATTTTTGGGAGTCGCTTCATGGTACAGACGATTCGTACCACATTGAACCGTTTATTAAAAAAGGAAGTGCGGTGGTCTGGGACAGAAGGCGAACAAGATGCAATTGAAAAATTAAAAGTTTGTCTTACCGAATCACCTGTGCTCGCCTGCCCTGACTTCAACAAACCGTTTTACAGACCGACGCATCCGATAGTGGACTAGGAGCCGCTTTAATTCAAAACGGAACCGACAGCGATCATATAATTGCTTACGCCAGCCGGCAGAGCTCAAATTTTCTGTAACTGAAAAAGAGTGTTTAGCAATAGTGTGGGGTATAGAAAAGATGAGACCGTATCTCGAGGGATTCTCCTTTACCGTTCAAACCGATCACTCCAGTCTTATATGGTTGCATTCCATTAAGTCCCCGAGTGGTAGATTGGCTCGATGGAACATATATTTACAGCAGTTTGATTTTAATATAAAGTACCGGAAAGAAGTCCTTAATAAAGTTGCTGACGCGCTTTCAAAGAAACCGGTCAAGACATACACCGAGGAAAACCAAAGCGAACATGTGTTAACTTTAGAAGGATTTGAACCTTGCACTTGGTACAGCAACAAAAAACCGCCGTTGAAAATGATCCTGCCTCTTACCCTGATTACTCTGTAAAAGATGACAAGTTGTACCGACATTTTTGGGACATGTCCGATCCTACCGAAATCGAAATGTCCGATCCGTGGAAGTTGTGTGTTCCAAAACCAGCATGACAAATCGTATTACGAGAAAACGACGACTCACCGGCTACAGGGCATCAAGGTATTGTTAAAACCAATGCCAGAATCGTCCGTAGGTACTATTGGCCCGGGATCTTTCGGGAAATTACACGTTATGTAGGAACTTGCTCTTCTTGTCAACGGTACAAATCATCTCAGCAAAAACCGGCAGGACAAATGCGACCGTCAAAGAACCGCCAGCCTTGTCACTACTGATCTAGTCGGCCCGTTATCGACTTCCACGAAAGGAAATAATTATCTGGCTGTATTTTAAGACCGATTTACAAAATGGGTACAATGCCGTCCCATTCGTAAGGCGATGTCAAAGGCCGTTACGCAAGCGTTATACGAAGAAGTGGTTACCAGATTTGGCTGTCCTCGTGTTGTCCTCACGGATAATGGCACGCAGTATACCGGCCGTCCGTTCCGAGAAATGGGTATCCAGCACCGCCTTACCCCCAGTTTACACCCCACAAGATAATCCGACCGAACGAACCAACAAGACAGCCAAGGCTGCCATTGCGCAATTTTGCGAAGAAAACCACAAACACTGGGACAAATATCTAGCCGAAATCGTGTTTGCTATCAATACTTCACGTCATGACTCAACGGGATATTCGCCTGCTTTCCTAAACTTTGGTAGAGAACTGGACCCGCCGAATGCCATGTACCAGAATCTCTCCGAAGGACGAACCCGACGATACTAACCGTCAAGCCGTAACTGCGCAAGCGCAACGACTACAGAAGTTAAACGAAGTATATGAATTTGTCCGTGTTAATTTAGGCCGAGCGTTCACTACACAAAGCCATCACTACAACCTTCGTCACCGAAAATGGAGATGTCATGTGGGAGATAAGGTGATGAAGAGAAAATCCGCTGTCATCCGCAGCAAAAGGTTTCGCGGCTAAATTAGCTGCGAAATATTCAGGACCGTATACCGTGGTAAAAGTCGTGTCTCCAGTTGTCTATGATTTAAAAAATCAATCCGGTCGAAAGCTCCGTCATATTCACATAAAATATTTAAAACCAGCCTACTAACCACGCACCGTTGGAACTCAGTGCTCTCAATACTGCGGCTGTCCGTTTGGCCAACCGTTTTTCTAAAATGCTTTTTCTTACTCCTAGGGTAAAACCTAAGGAACCAACCGTTTGACCCTGGTGAGGTACCAGGATAATGCTTGAGGAACCACCAGTCAACGTAGCCATGACGACTTGAAGAATAGTTTGGTTTTAGTTTCGCGTATTTATTTTAGTTTCTTTTATATTAGGGAACCCGGTTAGAAACATTTAATTTTCCTGTATGTAACATTTAAGTTTGAAAATATTTAAGTGAAATATTTTGTTTTAAAGAAAGGGGGTGTGTAACGAAGTTACTAATTTTATTTCAGCTTTTATTTTCCTTCTAGGTACTTCATGTTTCATAATTTCTGTAATTTCTATGACGTTTTATTATTTGCTATTCTTGGACTCTAGACATCGCTTTGACTCGCCACGTTTCCCTTTCCTGCTGTGCTGCACGGTCAGCGAGTGACACCCCACCTCTTTGCCCACACAGCCTGCTCAACGGGAGTATGGTAGGTAGGGATACGCGAGTCTATTTAAAGCGATGTCGAACGCGTTTCAGGCATTCATTCTAGCGATCGCCCGCCGTCAACAACTCCACCTGAAGGTCAGAGCCCGACCGGACCGACCAGCATAGTAGCTATAGTATTTTCCGTTGGAAGTGAGAGTGAGATGGGTTGATCTCGGGTTCATTGTTTACGAGCAATGCATCTCTCTCTTTCCCGGCCGTTCTCAGAATCAACGTCTTGAATATTGCTGTCTTTATTTTTGTTACCACGAATAGAAATACCCTTGGGTGTGGACTATTGTGGCGGCACCGTGCGGGAGCGAGGGTGGGATGGTGCTATTACTGGGTTTCGATTCCTAATAGCGACATCTCCCTTTTGTTGGTGACTGGCGTATGTGTTGCTACTGGCTTTCGTTTCCTGGCAACACATGACCGTCGCTCGTATGGTGGTGGTATGTTTTCTGCACCCCAGGTATCGTCTTTCTTTAACACATTAGCACCTGGTATCGATTCCTGCTAGTGATGTCTCTTTTTAACACATTGGCGCTATAAAAAAGCCTCATCCACCGGCATATAGGTAAATATTATATCTGACCGAGCCTACTATGTTGTGGAGTCGTATTAAGGAGCTTTCTACCGTTAACATTAAATATTAAATACCGGGGTTTACCGTAAACGTTATGAGACATGCAACTTACCGATTCTTATATTTTCCGTCCTTTTCTATTGTATACCGTTGAATGCTAAATAAAGAGAACTGTTGATTTAATTAAATTGGTTGTCTTACTCGTGTTACTTAGGTTAAGAATCGAGACAGCTAGACCCCTAGTTTAACCGTCTCCACTGTTTAAAAGCTACCTGAAGCTGTGGGCCCTCTACCACATAAATCCAGAGGGTGGCGCCCGAGATGCTTGTTGGATTATCTCTCAGAGGTGTAGTTAATCCAACAACCGATGCGTACCGCTTTAAAACGTAAACAACGTTACAACGTTTAAGTTTTTGGGCAGCAGGTAAGTGATTCCCTTAGCCAAGAAAGCAGGTATCTGTATTGGATTCCGGAGTGCTGAGTCAAACTGCCTTGCAAGGGCTTCATGAACGAAGCTGAAGTTTTTCTACCAATATGCTTGAATTTTGTCAATCCCTGGGGCTTTGCAATTAGCTAGCCCAATGAGCATTTTTGTCTATATAGAAGTTACAGCAAATAATATAAAACCTTCATAAAATAACCAAAAGTTATATTATTTAGTGTTGGTGATAATTTTATAACTCTAATATATCTCTTAAATGAGTAAAAAAAGACTTGAAAAACAACTGACCAACACCAGCTTATAAAAATTTATGGTACATAGTAATGGATAGAAAAAAAAATCCTTATGAACCTTCAAGACTAGATATTATTATAAAAAGGTTTTTATCGATTTAGAAATATAAATTTTCCATCTTTCTTCCCTTTGCTTGTTATGTATTATTCTTTTTCTTTTTAAAATAAAAAATTTATAAAATGGTGTTTACCAATATGAATATTTATATACTATAGGTTAAATAAAAGCTGTTTTCCCAGTCATCCTACTCTGATAATCAGCTGCGGTCCCGTGTGTACTGTATAGTTTTCGAATACACTCAGAAAATTTTCATGGGCTCGAAAAATACTTGAGAAAACGGGGAAAAAAAATATTAATTTAAATAATACTGTTTTTTCACATAGGTTTTTTGCTTTCTGGGAGAAATATTGAATTTTGTATTTTGTTCTTAACCCTAAACAAGCAATATTTCAATTAAAACACATGTTGAAACCCCATAAATAACGTTTTTATTTTGGTCAAAAACCTATTGTTGGAATCCAAAATGGCGAAAATTTACGACAATTCAATAAAAAAAAAACAATACAATTATACCACTGTTTACCTCTTTCAACAGTATTTTATCAACGTTTTAAAACATGATGCTAGTTGGAACAAAAGGCTGCAGATGGCGCAGTGTTGAACACTGAAGGTCCGTTTCTGCGAGCTTAACAACTTAACTTAAAGTTACCATTGGTCTCTTTTCCTAAATGTATTCGTCTGAGAGAGATCCAGCATACTACACATACCAGGAAAAATACCCGCCTGCATACCCTTCAACTCCGCATAACTGTCAGAGGTAACTATCTCAAGAAGATAGTTAGATTGCGGGGTCGAAGGGTGTACAGGCAGGTATTTCCCTGTTATGCTGGATCTCTCTCAGACGAATGCATTTAGAAATAGTAATAGGGATAATAGTAACTATGTCAAACTCGCAGAAACGGACCTTGAGGCTGCATTCCGTCGCGTCGTAAGGTGATGTGTTCACAATTGCCGCCGACCAGCCGTGCGCACTGTATGCACTCGAAGTTTCACGGTGCATTTTTGCGAACTTAACACGGTTACTATATTGTTCTCTTTTTCTAAAACCCGGTTCCCATCTATGGGTTTCTTATGCGTGGGCTCCCCGAATCAAAACCCGGATCACGTAGTCTAAGCGAGATTTGCCTATACAAGTTCATGTCGGTCCACGTGATGAGTTTTTTGAGTCAAGGTGGCCGCGCATGGGAAACGCTGGTTGGAATCGGGTGTAGAATGCATTCGATCCCGATATCTGTCATCGAAAACTATCTCAAGAAGATTTGGATCTTTTATCTCTCTCAGATTGATGTAATTAAAACCAGATAATGATGGTATGGAATCTCGCAAAAACGCGCCTTTTGATGCGGCAAAAACGCACCTTTTAAAGTCGCAAAAACGAGACTTTTGATGTCACAAAATTAACCTAAAAAATCTTGTTTGTTTTGCTATAAATTAAAATTATTTTTTTGTTGTAAAAACACACCACACCACTATATAAACAAATTAATAAAAACATTATGGAAAGAAGGGGCAAAAAAGGTTTATGAATGAGTTCATAAGAATATTACAGGCACCAATTTATATAATTACTGTGTGTGAGTTCCCAAGTTTTTATAAGTGTCTCTTTGTTGTTGGTTAATTAAGTTTTTATAAGTGAGTTGATAGCAACATTTTAAAAAACAATCTATATATCTTTAATTGATAGTTACTTACGGTTTTATAGATGGGTTAACAGAAAGATTTCAAAAACCAATTTATATAACTTTTGTCATTGATGGCTAATATTTTTATAAATATATTGGTGGAAACATTGTTAACACCAATTTATATAACATTTGTTACCGATGACTTTAATTTTTATAAAGATGTCCGTGAAAATATTGTTAACGCCAGTTTTATGTTACCTTAAGGTACCATCAATTTAGAACCTTTAATAAAACAAATATACAAACTCAATTCTTGTAGGAAACCTCTAAATACCCTAGGGCATTAATGGAACCCTCTTTATAATAATTATATAAATTTTTGTCACCAGAGGTTTCTGAAAATGCTCATTGGGAGGTTTTTAGTAGCTCTCTCAACATCTTGCGTTTTTATGCATCACCGGAGTATGAGACATTCTTTCTTTTTCCAGAAGGCATTTCTATTATGGTGCTTTGTTGCTTTGCTTCGATTTTCTTCTACGTTTCTTGAACGGAATACCCAACATCTCGAGGACTGTCAGAGTAGCGCAGTGATGAAGTTTCTTTTACAGCTTTATTTGTTTGTATGACCGTTTCCTTAGCCATTTTGGAGTATCTGAGTTTTGTCAGTGGCGGTCTGTCTTTAACTGGTATGCCGGCGAACTTCAGCTTGTTTTTCTGTATAGCATTTCTGATCTCAGCTGGAATTTCATAAATTGTTGATCTTCTATGCACAGCATTGTGTTCCAATTGTTCATTATTACGGTTGTCGTTTTCCACTTGAGCTTGCCTTGTTTCGTTTTTCAACTGGTCAATTTCAGCACCTGATAATACCTTCCTCCGCAATATAGAGCTTACTTGATCGGAAAGTTGCTGCGGTTCTCGTCTAAAATCGGGCCTTACTGTTTGCCATCTTTCATAAAGTTTAGTTCTGTAATTTGTTTTTTCTTGTTCGGCGTTTGTCACAGAGAAGTATGCGCGCATGAGATCAAGATTGGCTTGTCTGCTCCAGCGTATACGCCGTCTCTGGACTTCTGGGGAACGAGCGGGAATATTGACCACTTGCTTCACGTGGCTCCGCTAGTGACTGTGCTGTCCCGCCGACTGGTGCAGTCGCACCACCAGTGGCATCCGAGGCTTGCTTCCTAGTGATGACAGGAGCGGATTAAAATCACAGCATTGGGTTGCTAGCCCTAACTGCTGGTTGCTGGTTTTGGTCCACCCCAGGTATTTTATTTCCCTGGTGCCCTCCAGTTTTTGAATGGCGAGCGTACCCCATCGCCATGGGCGGCGTCCGCTAACTGACCAGCAACAGCCACGGATGGATTATTAATAGATTATTATTATGATTATTATATTTTTGACTTATAGGGGTTTCCATTGGTCAAATTGGTGTGCCACTCGTGGTGCACTAACACTGGCTTGGTGCTATCAAAAATTCGCGTCAGTGCAGTCAACGTGCAGATTGAATGGAACATGAAATAAACTGCACCCAAACCAGAACACTCGTTTCATTCAAACACTTAACTCAATGTATATAAAAGTAGTTTAGGAACATTGAAAAAAACTCTTTAGGTTGATTAGTGGGTTTTGAATTAAAATATAAAGGCGGGAAAAAGTTTTCGGTGCGCCACGAGCCCTCAGAGCCGGTTCGGAAAAAGTTTTCCAATGGAACAAGAAAACTAAAAAAGTGTACCCCAATGGAACAGCAGCATTGACTCAGTGGTGCACTGATGGCGCACCAGGTTTACCAATGGAAACCGCTATTATTATAGCTATGCCTTCTAGAATGAATTGTTTTGGAGTCTAAATTAATAAGACAACTCTTTACAACATTGTCTACCGCCTTCAAACAACAACTTTTAACATTATAGTTACGAACTAAAACAATTGTTTTTAGTAACAATGCACATATGTCGGTAATTACCATAAAACGCCAATAAATAAAATAAAAATATTTATCGATTCCCGATTTTATTTGCAAGTGTGCCCAGGCTTTTAGAAAAAAGATTAATTCATTTTGCTCACAAGAGACTTAAGATCAGTCACTATTAGAGCATCAAAGATTTTCTTTGATCAAAAAAAGAAAATTAAAAAATTATTTAGATATTTTTGTTAAGTATATGAAAATAAACAACCGTACAAAATTTACGATTTCTAATGTTTATTTTTTCCTGGAAAAGATAAAAAAAAATATTGAATAAGCGTAAAAAGTTGTAGTTTTTTTCCTTTAATGTCTGAGGAGAAACTATGGTCTTAAGTGACTTTCGTAATATGTTATTGATTTGCCAAAAGATTACGTATTTACGTAGGTATTTGTAATACCCTGTGCTTCTGAAGTAGGTACCCGTTCATTTATTAAAAAGGAAGATATTTTAAGTTTTTTAGTAAAAATGTATGAACATATTCGCGAAAGTCCCGATTTTTACAAATTTATACCGGTTATTCAAAATTTGCTTTCCAAAATCACTCCAATCATTCCATTAAATCACTGAAAGTTATGATTTTTACTAATAAAAGAAGTTTCGTTTCGTTCGAATTTCGAAGATCATGAAGAAAATTAAAACAGTTTGGTAGGTAGTTTAAAAAAATAAGAAAACAAGTAAGCAGTGGTATAACGAGTGCAGTAAGTGATTAAAAAATGCGAGCACAGTTTAGCCGCGAGTTTAACCTATATCAAAAAATACATTATACAACAAACACTGAGGTCATCATTTTTAACCCCCGACTTAAAAGAAAGGTGTTATAAGTTTGACCTCTATGTCTCCCTGTGTGTCTGTGCGCTTGTAACTCTCGAACCAGTGAACCGATTTCGATCCGTTTTTTTTTCTGTTTGGAGTCTATCTTTCACGGAGTGTTCTCAGCTATATTGGATAAAAATGTGCTAAGTAAAAAATGACGAAAAAAAAATCGGGTATAAATATATATAACTCTTGAACCGTCATTCTATTATAATGATGTATAAGTAAGTATTTACTTTGTCACTGGCTACTCTGTTTTTAAATTAGGCAATATTGTTGGCCATTTAATTTTGCTACAATACCTTGAGAACCACTCACAATAGAATATTTGGAGAAATGATGGGTTCGTGTTTTATTTGATTAAAAAAAACTGTTTTTAGAGCTTACATAGTCTTGTGTTTTTAAATTTAAGCCAAAATACAAAACCGCCTCCACCATTCTAAACTACTTCTCAATCCAAGTTTTTTGAATTCTCTTCAGGCACAAACTTTCTTCCTAAAAAAAAGACAACTTTCCCCCCCTCCTCCCTCCGCCTCACTTCAACATCACCATTTTAGACTACTTGACAAGATCAAAAGTTTCGATGTTTTCAATTATTTTTAACCAAACAACAAGGTGACCAAAGAAATTAAAAAAGCAAAAAAGGAATACTTAAAATCGACAATTTCTAAAAACAAACATACAAGCAAAAATTTATGGCAAGCTGTAAATAATTTATATAATAAACAAAATTCATATAAAAAACAACAGACTAAAAAAATAACAACCTCTGCGGGACGAACATTAGAAAGTAAGGAACAGATTTCGGAATATTTTAATAACTTTTTTTTGTGAAATAGAGAAAATCTTGCTGCTCAAATTCAATCTACAGAGAACTACAACGAAGATCACCAGGAATATTTAGAAAGTTCTTTCTATTTACTTACACATGACAAACATTTTAGAAGTAGAAAAAACTATTTTTTAAAAACCAAAAAAGCACCCGGTTTCGACGGATTTAAAGCAGAAACGCTACAAAAAGTTGCTAAAGAAATTTCTATCCCCAGAGCACACATTATAAATTTATGTTTTAGTACCGGAATCTTTCCCGGCGGCCTGAAGACAGGAGTTATTATACCTCTTCACGAAAGTGGACCAAAGGATGACGCTAATAACTTTAGACCTATGTCTTTAATTTCTAATCTATCCAAAATTATTGAAAACATTTTAAAACAAAGATTGGTAAAATTTTTTAAAAAATTTAAAGTTCTTTCGGATAAACAATTCGGCTTTCTTGAAAAAAGATCGACCGAAGATGCTATTCTTAAACTTACATTCAATTTATATGGTGCTCTGGATAAGAACATACCTACACTATGTATCACCGTAGACTTATCCAAAGCCTTTGAAACGGTAAATTACGAAATCCTTTCAAAAAAGCTTGAAATTGACGGAATTCGGGGAATTGAAAAAAGCTGATAGAAAGCTACCTCAGAAATAGATGTCAGACTGTGAAGGTGAACGAAGTGCCAAGTTCTGCTAGAGAAGTTGTCTGTGGCGTGCACCAAGGAACGGTTTTGGGCCCACTTTTATTTGTAATTGATGTAAATACTCTTTTAAAAATCAATAGCCTTGGTGAAATTATTAGTTAACACGTGGCAAGAATTAAAAACTATCGCAGAAAGAGACTTTTTTAATATCTCAAATTGGTTTAAAAATAATAGACTTTCACTCAACAACCAAAAAACCACCCTAAAACAGGTTAATCAAGATATAGCGATTCCCGAAACTGTAAATATTAAATGTCTAGGCATTATCTCGAATCAAAATCTAAAGTGGAATGTCCATTGTTAAACATGTTGCGCAAAAAATAAGATGTTTAATATAATAATTTAAATATTGAAAAAATTATCTAGACATCATCTTATTGTTAAATACTACTCATTAGTGCAGTCCCAAATTAACTATGGAATAACAGGATGGGGAGGAGTAAGAGATTGGCATATTCGACAGCTAAACATAGTGCAAAAATGGCTTTAAAATTATATTTGAGGAAAACAAAGTTTTTCCAACCGATCTTCTATTTAAAGAGACCAAACTTTTTTATACATAAAAATAATATATGTATAAACTCACCTACCCATACACACACTTCAAGAAATCGAGAAAATCGAGTACAAAAAAAAAATATCGGGCAAAGATATTTTGAATAAAAAGCCCCAAAAACATTAAATCTACTGGCAAAATTTTTACAAAATTTAATTAACCAACAAACCTTCAAAAATAACGTTAAAGATTGGATCCAGGAATCAAGTCGCCGTGTACTACACGATTTAGTGAATAATAAATAGAATTGAAGAATAAGTTAGATAAAAAAGAAAAATTGTTAGTTGTACTCTGGTGGTTCTTATTTTATTTGTTATTTACTATTTTTTGAACGTTTTTGGTTTTTATTTTTCATTTTTT
This sequence comes from Oxystoma pomonae, assembly GCA_963921995.1. NCBI lineage: Eukaryota > Metazoa > Arthropoda > Insecta > Coleoptera > Brentidae > Oxystoma > Oxystoma pomonae. The sequence continues at coordinate 84,904,461 of OY998164.1, read as the reverse complement.
TTTCTTATGAGTGTACAAACCTAGACATACAAAAACCGAAACCGAAATAAATGCAGCTTCTGTGATTTCTTCGTTTCGTTGTACCCACCCTAGTTATAGCTAGTATAAGCTTTATTTATTTTGTTATTTTGGGTACAACGTATATTTATTTATTTATTTACAAACTCTAATTTGCTCCCTTATAATAAAATACCAAGGTGTTTGGTGGCAGAAAATACTTTCAGAGCTCAGATATTACAGAAAAATTGTTCCAGTTCTGACATCTAATTTTTATGCAATTGAAAAATTGATCTGAACATGCGTAATAAATTTATGTAAAAAGTTAACTTAAAAATTGTCGATTTTTATTTTTTTTTATTTATTTTAATACCTGCTGTACAATAATTAACATTTTACAATTATAATAATAAATAGAAAATACCCAGATGGTAGTTCACCTGTATGTATTATGTATTTTGTGTGATAAATAATTGTGCAAGGTGTTTTTATTTCTTGTTTCGTATTGTTGTTTTAAAATGAGGGTTCTTATGGTAAAAAATTAATATTGAGTGTAAGTATAATAACCTAGTATTTATAATCCTGTTTTCTATATAAATTTTTCTGGTAGAATATAATCTGTTTTTTTTTTTAAATATAATTGTCATGAAAAGCTCCCCAAACCAAAATGTTTTTTTATGTTTAGAAATTTTCCTAGCTCGTAGAATTTATGAATAAAACGCCTTATTCTTTTTGTAATGGTTTCAGTATGAATTTGCCATTTTAGATTTTAGTCAATATTAATTCCTAAATATTTAATATTTAATACTTTTGAGATTTTATGGGTAGTATTTTTTATAGTGATATGGTTAAAATTAGGTCGGTTTGTGTGCGTTAGAGTAAACGTAACATACATTGTTTTATCAATATTAAGAGATAATTTGTTGTGATCTAACCATAGTTTAATATCCGACAAACCTTGCTCTGCCTTCTCTCTAACCGATTCTCAACTGTTACCAATAAAGAGTCATACTGTATCGTCAGCATACGATAATGTTAAGCTGATCACACACAAAATTGCATAGTGCATAGCATGGTGCATAAAAAGTTCAACCTTATGGAAATACATCTATGTATATGCAATATGGCGGCTCCAAATCCGTCTCTGATTGGTCGAACTGTTATGCTATGTGTTATGCAAGTTTGTGTGTGATCAGCCTTACCCCTTCAATGTTAATTTTTAATAATGTATCTATATAAAGTACAAACAGCAATGAGCCTAACACCGTGCCCTGCGGTATTCCTATTTGGATAGTCAGTGTATTACTGTATACATTATTTATTTTAAGCATTTGCTTTCTTTCAGTAAAGTGTTCCTGAAAGACGTCCAACACCGTGCCACGAACTCCGCTATTTTTTAGCACTCTAAGCATCCTGTGGTGACGCACCGTGTCAATCGCCTTTGCTAAGTCCAAAAATACTGCAATTCACTTATTCCTGGAATTCATTTGGGTCTTTATGTGTTTGATCACATTAAACATTGCATCGCAGACACTGGTCTTGGGTTTAAACCCAAATTGTTGTGGACTTACTATTTGCTGTTTAACCAGGTCATCAAAAAGTCTTGATTTTAAACATTTTTCGAAAATTTTTGCACATGTGGTTATTAAGCTGATGGGTCGATAGTTTTTTATAAGACTTTTGTTTCCCTGTTTGTAAACCGGGGTGACAACGGAAATTTTAAATTAATCAGGTATTTTGTTTGTTTTAAATATTAAGTTTATAATGTATATTAAAGGTTTCAATAATTGTTGGTGATTTTCTTTAACTATCTTTGTTGTTATGCCATCGTAACCCGGTGAACTATTATTTTTTAGACTTTAAATATGTTCTATTATTTCGTTTTTATTTACAGGCTTGACAAACATGGACTGCAGTACTTCTTTATAAGGATTTTTGAAGTCTTTTTCTGGATTTTTTATATTTTTCGCTAGTTCTGTGTCATGCATTTACAAAATAACCGTTGCAGTAATCAGCCATTTCATTGTCATGTGTAAAATTATCGCCATTTTCTTTATAATTGTTATATTAGAAGGTCGGTTACATTAATTAGTTGCTTTGATATCTTTTTGATTTTCACTAATTTTGTGTTTTTTTAGTGTCTCATACTATTTTATTTCAAAACATTTCTATACCTTACGTAATTTTCTTTAAAAGCGATTTTAAAATTATTCTTTATTAGCTTTTTTGAACTTGTATCTATGCTTAATTGAGTTGATTATTGCATCGGTTATCCAAGGCTTAAGCTTTTTGTGGCGATTTGCTTTTATAATTTTAACCATCTTACATTGATCACAGATATTAGTAAGCTCATCAAGAAATTTTGTATATGCGACTTTAGGACAGGTAACTGATGTGACTTCAGTCCAGTCTTTTTGTTTTAGTAAGTGTCCCACTTTTTTATGATTACTTGTGGTCTTGTTAAAACAATTATTATCGGTTTTTATTTTATTCTCGTTTGTGTTGGATTTAAGAACGAAACGTTTCCCAACGGTTATTTAATTTATAGTTAAGGTTATTTATAAGATAGGGAGGGGTTTCTTGATGGGTTTTTTTGAATGTTTTTTTTTAAAGGTTTTTAACTTTTAGCCGAAATACTGTACCGTGTAGTCTACGGAGGTAGCAAAGTAGTAGTGGCCTTAGGATGCAGATGCTCATAGGGTCCTGATAATTGGATACAGTTTCTTTGTATAACACCGTTACAACTAACCAAATTTTATAAATTTTTACCTTTCTTGACCCCTGTCATTTGATCTGGAATGAAACACGACACGTGCGTAATTTTTTTAAAACGTTTAATTAAATTTAAATTAATTAGAACTAATCAAATGCTTCTCCGTTTTAAATTTTCATGGGATACCGACTCTCAAATATGAGGTTTTGCAAAAGCAAATACATTCCCCACCCCAACTTAGTTTTATTAGATTTTAATTTTACATCCCTAATTTTAAAAATTTCGGTAAGTCTTACAACTTCTTAACATTTTTTTACTCCTAATTTATAATCTATAATAGTCTACTTTCCCATAGACACTAGATGTCGCCATACTTGTAGCACCACCCTAGGGTAAGTTTTTGTTAAAGATTAGATTTTAAGTTTTTGAAGGTTTCAGTTTTGTGTTATGCTTGGTCTGTCCATTGGTTGGGTCACTGGCTCGGTGGTGATCTTCCCATTGGATGGTTGGCACTGTGCTTGTATCTGATGGATGGGTAGACCAAGCATAACTTTGTTTTTCAAATATCAATTTTACAAATATCAAATATCAATTTTACAATAAGTCTTTTTGGGTTCTTTCAGTACACCCCTGAAGATGATAGTATTTACTGTTGAAACATGTTGGGTGAATTTACAATAAAACAGTGGAGAATGACCAAAGCCATTTCATAAGAAAAAAATAATATGTACTCGAATGTAGTTTAACCTCCACGCGTTCTATCATCGGCCACTAATTTTTCTATTTGAGCCATGTTGGTAAGACGAAATTTTTCAGCCTCTTCCGTTCTACGACAAAAAATCTTTTCATCTCTGCGCGATACAAATCTATATCCATTCTTCTTTAATTCTTTTGCTTTATTGATGAGATTTCGAGTTTCTTTTGATAAATCTTCGTTAACCCTTAACTGGCGCGGCAAAGTCCCAGGGACTTTAGCGAGTATAAAATGTTCAACAACTGCATTTTTCGATCAGGCAGCGCGAGCTCTTCAATCCCTTCCTATGGTGTGAGGACGCACGGGGCGCTTAGTCGACTTTTGTCTTTTGTTAAAGTATGAGTATTTTACAAGGCCTTTGAAGTTCCTGGGACTCCGCCATGTAGTAAACGTTACTTTTTGAGTGTATTTTTGCATAAAAATTACAGGAAATTTTGCTATATCTGTGACGCAAAATTAAAAAGAAAAACTCAATACCCATGTGTGCAATTTCAAAAATCCGATTTGTTTATAATGTTCAAAATAAATATGCGCATTAAGGGGCAAAAGAGCTCTAATTGCTCAGTTTTTAGTAGCTCCTTGGTTTCCACAAATTATATTTAAGGTGCAAAATTTCTTGGTTTTGAAGTATTTTTTAAAAAAGAAGATTTTAAGTAGAAACGTGTTATTTTTTCCTTAAAAATTATTATTTTTTCCTTAAAATTTATTATTTTTGGTTCAGAACTTAGGAAATAGTTATTTGCAAAAACAAATACATTCCAAAACAGAAAAATATTGAAAACCCTCTCTTAAATCTTGGGCCACGCCAGTTAAGAGTTAATATAAATATTTCGATCCTCTCCATTAAGGCCAAATCGGGTGGAGTTTTGCTCTTTTAGCAATTTTTTCTTTTCATAAATTTTGTCTCTTAAGTCCTTTGAAACAAATTTTATAAATGCAGGTTTACTAGGGTTTTTTGTTGGCAAAATTTTGACGGTTATATCGTTGTCGTTAATTTTTTCTTGCAGCGCTCTTGCAATGAGCTTAAAATCATTCTTGGCATTTTCCTCGTTAATAGAAAGTCCCATAATTATTAAATTATTGTGTTTATCTTGGATGGCTTTTAGATTCTGCGTTTTTTCCAGATGTATTTCAAGTTTCTCAACTTTTTAGTTTAACCCTTCTTGTTATTTCTTCAGATTTTTGTTTTCGACCACTAGTTCAGTTACCGTTTTTTTTTAGATATTCCAGAAACTGATTATTAAACTTTGAAGAAACTTCTATGCTATCCACATTGTTTGCAACCTTTACAAGAATATCTCTTGTCTTAGATTTGCTTTGGCGTCCATAGGTTGAATTGTTCAAGGATGGCTTTGGAACTTTAAAACAAAATGACGAGCGACGATTTTTTGTGACATAGCAACTTCAGTCTGATGAAATGCACTCTGATGATAAGGATTCTAACCAAGTAACTGCTTTTTTCTTCTTTTTGGCTTCTTAAATCTCCTCTTTCAATACGCTGGTGCATTTTGGTTGAAACCATTGTAGTTGATAACTTGACTTTCCAAGTTTTTAGGTACAGCCTGAACACTGAGCTGTAGTATTGTTGTTTTATTATTCTTATTAGTTCTTCTTGATCGAAATTAGTAGAATTTTAAAATGTACAGTGTCTAAACTGTTATAAGTTGTCCACTATGTCTGATAAAAACAAATTCATTTTATATATTGTTATCTGGAATTTGTGAGGCGACCTATGATCACTTTATTTTATGCCCATTTGTTTAAATGAACTAAGTTTTTAATCCATTTGTATCACTATTTTTTTTATACTGGGAATTTCCATCCATTATTTTTTGCAAAAGACAAACATAAGATATCCATGCACCTATCCGGGATTCGAACCTGAGACCTTCCGTGCGGCAGGCCGATACGCTGCCTACTACGCTACGGAGACCGGCATTACTATTTCAGCACAAAACTATGCTTTTTTCTCCGTTTTTCAAAGTTTTAATTTCACAAACGTATTAGGCACAATGTTTAATAAACTTTTAGTTTTTGAAATTTATTTGTCTTGTTTTTACCACTTTTTTACGCATTAATTAAACATTTAAAAAATGATTCAACCAACAGATTGACTAAGTGTTGTGATTCACAAACTAAGAAATGCTTTAGCAAATATGTGTTCGTATGCACATTAAAACGAAATGAAAATTTGTGACAGGTGTAGAATTAAACTAATGAAAGTTTTAAAAAATCTGCTTTGTCAGAGGCGGGGTAAGTAAAGAGAATCTTATAAATTTATTAAAAATAATCGTTTCTTAATAAATAGTAATTTTAATTTTGGTCAAGAAATTTACTTACGAATATCCAATAGTAGATGGTTTTATTTTTTCACAGTATTTTCGAATATATAATTTTTTATGTGATTGTAATAAATTATATTTTTTTTCAGATCATCAAATGCCAATGAGTCTCCAAATTTTAAGGCTGATTCTGATGAGTCGCTTGGTCTCGAGAGATCTTGGAATCAAAAGAAAAAGACTAACCAGTCAGAAGGCGGAGAAGGTAAAAGCAGTGATAGGAAAAAGGCTAGCAGAAAAGCAACGTAAAAAAAACGACCCGTTGCCTAAAAATGTAAGTGACAAAAACGATTGTGAAATAATAAAAGAGGTTAAAGAAAAATTCGTCCACACAACAAAAAGAACCGAAAAAATGTTTTTTTATCATGTTTGCCGTAAAGCTGGACTAGCTTCAAAATTGAAGAAGAGTTTGGGGTGACCAAAACATTTTATTAACCGACGCCTAAAGCAGATATTTTAGAAAATAAAACCTAACCTACCTAACCTCACTAAAGAGGAATGTTGGATTGTTTAAAAATTTTAGAAAACCAAAAAAAATGCTACCCCCAATGTAATTTTCAATTTTTTTAAACTTTTCTTTGTTTTTATTAAATTTTTTTCACCTTGTTCCCATCATTTCTCCATCATGAAATTTTGCTAAATAAAATAAAAAAAGTATGAAAAAATACTTTTTGCAAAAAATATAAAAAAAAATAAAAATTACTAGTTTTCTTAATCAAAAAAACCTCGTTCGAAAAGTATTTTAGATTTTTTTAGTTTTTTTTTAATCAACAAAACCTCGTTCAAAGTATTTTAGAGACCTTTAGAATGAGCTGTACACCAATATTCTAATAAGAGTAGTTCTCGAGATATTCTAATTTTTCTTTTTTGTTTTAAAAATTAATAGAAAAGACCAATGGTCCGAAAAATCTGAAATGTGGGATTATCGATCCGCTTTATGAGTAGAATATCTGTACTAAAAATTATCAAAATTGTAGAGGTCTAAGCCACTAATCAACACAAGATTATTCTAGTCTGATGGTGCCATCGCCAATAAGTGTTTGTGTTTCGTTTATATCTAACGTCAAATTTTTAAAATTTTCGTGGACTTATTTAAGAAGACTCTTTCAGTTTGTCAGTTTTTTTTTTAAATAAAATAAATGTACAATATTAAAGTAACAGGCTTTAAATAAAAGTATCCTAAAAAATTAAACGGTCTTAAGGTTTTAGGAAGAAGCCCTTGCAAGTTCTTTTTTGTTATTGCAGCAGATTAAAAAGCATAGTCTTTTTACTTTCGATCACTATCATTTTACAAAAAATAGACTGGGCTCTAGCCTCTTCATGTTTTAAAATTTGGACAAACATGTTTTTGTTTGCATTTACAAATATTAAAACATTAAGATTAAATTATTTAATTTAATTTAATTTTAAAATTAAAAAAAATTAATTAATTAATTTAATTAATTAAAATTAAGATGTAATAAATAGTGTGGTGCACTTTAAAGATTTAAAAGTCTTCTTCTTTATCTTGGTCAAATTTTAGAACATTTTCAATAATGGCCAAAACACACCCAGCTAAATGCCTGCATTCCAAATTAGGTTCTCCTCGATTCACATTAGGACTCAACATGTCCCCTAGCCATATTCTAATCTCCAAAAGCTCGCTTAAAAAATATCTTAAAAGAACACTTTGTGCAACGTTTATAACTGCAGCCGCTATAAGATTTAAAACGGCCATTATAACTTTGACATCTTTATGAAATCGAATAAACCAAGAAAACTGCAAAGCTTCTTTGGCCATGCGAGGTGCAGCAACGCAATTTTTAGAAGCGAACATAACTACTGCAAGAGTCTCAATAAAGTGAATAAGTAAAAGGTGATCGTCCTGGTCTTTTATCAGTGGTTGCGTTAAAATCTTATTTTTATGGAATCCATATACTAACGGGAAGAAAAAATATTCGGCCACTTCTGAAAACTTGTTTTCTTTTACATATTTTGTACATTTAAATCTATGGTAGTATTGCGTTTTGCTCTCTAATCTTTTTCTTATAATTTCTGAATCATTTTCCACTTTTATTTTTAGCTTGCTTTTTTTCTTCTCAGGTATCTCATATTCCTGTATTTTAGGAGCCAAGCTTGATAATGTTTTGGCAACTTGTTTCAAAATATTTAACATTAATATTCGGTGAAGAATAGAATATTTACCAATTTGTGAGTGAATTTCTCCAGCTAAGTATTCAGCGTAAATCACAGGATAAACACAGGTTATGGCAACGCAACTTTGAAATATCAAATTTTCAAAGTTTTCTACATACATTTTTTTATCTAAAGATATTAAAATTTCCAAAAGCTCCAAACCAATTGACCAATCATCATCAGCCAATTGCTCAGTGACTATTTTTTTACAATTTTCAAGACTTAATACGAAAACATCAACATCTTGAGTCTCCAATAGTTGTTCCTTAATATCTCTTAAATAAACAGGAGGTGTCTTTTTTGACACTGGGAGATCATTTGAGATATTAAACGGTTCAAAATCATCATCACTGTCCAATTCAAAACTGCAATCAATTATTTTAATCCCCAAGTTTTTAGATTTGACTAACTCTGACACCACAACTTCGTTGTGTTGCTCAATTTTATTCGTTTTACTTTTAAACTTCCTCTTCGGGGGAATATATTCAATTACGATTTCGCCTTTGTTCGACAATTTTGACAACAGTTCATTGACACTAACTGAAAATTCCATTTTTACTTTGTAAAGTTCTTTAAAATCCAACTCTACAAAATACTGTAGTTTATTCAACGCAGTTTTGCACTGACTATCACATTTGTCATATTCAAAAGTTAAGTTGTTTTCCATGTACTCGTCTCCTTCTCTATACAGGAAATTTAGAGCTATCTCTCCAACCTTTAATCCCAAATATCTTAAAACATCAACCGAACATTCCAAATGTGTAGGTAGCCCTTCAAACAGTTTATCTTTTAATTGTTTTCGTTGGTGATCTGTAAGCTTAATACTTTTGATACAATTTATGATACAAACTATGTATTTTGAAATCAGTAGCTGTTGTTCAACACTCGTTCGATTTAAAGCAAATCTGTCCGACCAAACGTTTAATAAATTAAGCAAAAGAATAAATAAACTTTTGCCCGAAGTATACCCAAGGTAGAGTACCAAGTTTGTGACAAGATTTTCTTGATTTTTGTCAATATATGTCAGCATAGGAATTTTCTTGCACAAGGCGTATTTCCACGTTGGAACTGCGGCAAGGTTTTTGCCTAAAATTTCTTTCATAACATACTTTTTTGGATCAACTTGAGTTAAAAATAATTTTGCAAGTATATCTGATGCAGTTTGGTCTAGACATTCAAACACTTGTTGAAACATTTCTTTGTACAATCTCATTTTTTCAGATTTTTGGTTTGTTAGTAAAGCGATAATTTCGACAAAGACATTTAGTCCAGTATCACAGTAGCTGATTCCAGTAACGTTAACAACAATTTTGCTTAACAACAATCCTAAATATTTATAATTTATAAATTCCTTAAACACAGATTTTTTAAAAACTGCTACCGATAATACCTCTACTACTTCTAAATATTTAAGCAGGAGAAACTTTGAGTAAATTGTATTTGAAAAGAAATTTACAGAACTTCCTTCCAGTAAATTGGAAACTCGATTCGGCACCGAAGTTAAAAGCCTTACGATAGTATTCCAAGATTCTGGAGAATGCTTTGAAGTACAGCACAGCGCTATATTTGTCGATAATGCTTCACTTTGGAGCATTACTTTAAGGCAATTGGTTATTGCTTCTAAATGATATATTTTCTTTGAACTGTCCAATAAAACTTGTAAAATAACTTCAAAATATTTTGGATTCTGAACGGTTAGAAGTTTGGTAACTGTTTCATACGGTTTTCCTTCAACAAAGGGAAAACTGTAGCTAAACAATGGGACTAGTTTTTCTATAGCGTTTAAAAAACCATAATGAGCAAAATCCACTGAAATTTCATTTTCATAGTCAGGAATGTGTTCTAATAGGTTTTCTATTATTTGCAGAATTTTGTCGACATCATTTTGGGAAGAAACTTTTCCAATTTTGTTGAACTCTTCTATTGTATTTGATGCGAGGTCTTCCAGGTACTTGCTCTGTCTTTGCATTGATATTTGTTGTGGTTGACCGGTATCTGCAATGGGAAATCTCAATGAGTTTCCCATAAAATTTAGTATCAGGTATTTTAAAAAATGATTAATCATTACATTTATTTCCAGCCCACTAAATAATTACGATTTATTACCGGAAAAAAAATAGGAATGATTCATTTTACCGATGTTATTTGAGACTTTTAGGTATAAGGCTCTTGGTAAATGTTTGAATGAATCGGTATACCTGATTCGTTTAAGACAAAGCCAAAAGACACCACATTTTTTACTTATTTATGCCGTGTTTTGAACGAGCCCGGCTTTTATGGTGAATGCCATGGCACAAGAGCTGACTGTAATAGTTGCGTACATTGCGGAATCTGTAGGATTATGTACATCCCTTTAAATAATGGCATAAATAAGTAAAAAATCTAGCGTCTTTTCGTCTTTGTTTTAAACGAGAGGTATATGTATAGAAATTATTTTTTATATTTAATTTTGTTTTGTGTGTTTAAGCTCAGGAGAATGAAAAACAAATTCAAATTTTCCGGGCGTCGATGTATTTTACATCATCTTCATTGTTTATTTGGGTTGTTTTCCAGTGGTCTCTTACAGATTCTAACAAACATTTAAAAAATAAACGGTATGTTTTTTTGGACTTCACAGTTAAGACATTTAAACAAGAACAAAACAAGTTAAAAAACCAAAAATGTTTAAAATAAATTATTTTATATTCTTAACAAAGGTACTCTCTTTCGTACTGTGTACAGTTGTTCTTGTTTAAATGTATTTTAACTGTGAAGTCCACAAAAACATACCGTTTATTTTTTAAATGTTTGTTAGAATCTGTAAGAGACCACTGGAAAACAACCCAAATAAACACTGAAGATGATGTAAAATACATCGAAACGTCGGTAAATTTGAATTTGTTTTTCATTCTCCTGACCTTAAACCCACAAAACTTAATAAAAATTATTTTTTATATATATTTTAATGGAGTAAGATCTAAGATAAATTGTAAATATAACCACTCACCATAGCACAGTCCGAACGCGTGACCAAGTTCGACTTCCGACCAGAGAAGACATATTTTTACGAATAAACTTTCAATTTTGATTGTTTTAAAACAAATTGATTAGATTAGACATTGTTTTTTAGAGACTCTGTATGTATGCCATTTATTAAAGAAAAAGAGACGCGACAAACTTTTCAAAGTCATTGCATTGGCGCTACACCAAAACAATTATATAAATGGGCTCTCAATAAGGTAAATTATAAGGATAAGAAAAAAATGCCTGACTCTTTCAGATTCTGCAGGTGATTAAAAAAAAAACAGGTTCTATTTTATGAAAAAAAACTTTTTAGTACATTACATTACATTTACAGTGCAGTAGGTGTGTAAATAGAATATATATTTTTTTTTTAAACGAACACAAAAACAAATAACCTTATTGAACAAAATAATTTTACAAACTAGAATTTCTCTAAAGAGAGATAACTAGTGTTAATAGAGTTAAGTTTCGATTTAAAGCAAATGTAACTGTAAATCTTAAATTTATATAAAAATACGTGTTCCAAATTCGATGCTCACCATGGGGGATCTTCTAAACAGTAGGAGATACGAAAAGGTTTAAACTAGGGCAAAGTGGCGCAATTTGACGCTTTGCTCAAAATCAAAAAAAAAGTTTATAAATTCCGGGTAGTTCCGAAGATAGGCGAAAAAAAACGAAATCTTTATTTTTAGTTTTTATTTTTCTGCGCCCTTATTCTTAGAGCTGTCAAAAAACGCTTAAAACTTTCTACAGGCACTTTTTTAAGATCTACCTAATGAGAGGTCCGTTTTCGAGATTTGACATTTCAAGGTGACAGGAGTACTGTCAAGTTCATTTTTTTTCTTATGGACACATGTTTTTTTTCTCCTGCCGTTTGGTTCATAAAGGATGACAGATATTTTACAACCTCATTTTGAAAAGTACCTGACGTTTTGAGTTAATTGACCATCATCAGACCAAATTCAAAGATTAAAAACAAAGAAAAAAAACGTATTTTTAAAATATTAGGTAAAGTTATTTGTTATTTCCAAAATATCTTTAGTAAGTTAAAAGCAAAAATTAAATTTGGGCTGATGATGGTCAATAAACCCAAAACGTCAGGTGACTTGTCAAAATTAAATTGCAAAATGTTATCTATCATCCTTTATGAACCAAACGGCAGGACAAAAAAAGGATGTGTCCATAAGAAAAAATGAACTTTACAGTGCTCCTGTCACACTGAAATGTCAAGTCTCAAAAACGGACCTCTCACTAGATAGATCCTAAAAAAGTGGCTGTAGAAAGTTTTAAGCGGTTTTGACAGCTTTAAGAATAAGGGTGCAGAAAAATAAGAACTAAAAATGAAGATTTCGGTTTTTCTCCGGAACTATCCGGAATTTGTAAACTTTTTTTTAGTTTTGAGCAAAGCATCAAATTGCGCAACTTTGCCCTAATTTAAACCTTTTCGTATCTCCTACCGTTTATGAGATCCCCATGGTGAGCGAATTTAAAACATCTTGTATATAAGAGGGCAACAAATGCATTATATCTAGTTAAATCTATACAAAAAGAAATAGAGATCAGGGTTTTTCCTGACCCCGGCATAATTAAAATTAATTTGTAAGCATCATAACAAAACACCCAAAAAGCTTTTTGAACTAAATCAAAAAACACCGACCAAATCTTTGGTTTCTGGTTAGACTTTTTTTAGTTCTTGTCTTGGCGCGTCTTTTCTTAGTTACGTGCACGGCTCTGTTGAGATTCAATGGTAAGCGTCAGGCGATTAGTGTCAATTAGCATCTGAACAAACCTCTTGATTATTATAGATCAATTGATCATATTCTATCTTTGTTTTATGTGTTAGAAAACAAAACCTTCTGTTTCTCTCTCTCTCTCCCTCCAATTATTTCTTAAGATGCCACAAAGAAAACTACGGAGTGGTAAACTACTTTCGTGGATTAAGGCCTTCTTAAGAAATCGAACATTTCATGTCCACGTAGGAGAAACTTTGTCAAACCCTACATCGGCACCGAGTGACCGCTTATGATGAGGATAAAAAGTTGTTCGAAAACCCATTTGCTACCAAAAATCACTTTTAAAATGATTTAAAAAAAAAATCACGCCTTAGGTAAGAAAATCCGTAAAAAAAGCACTCCTCACACCTCGTAGCCCAAAAAGCATGCTTAAAGACCAGTCCGGAATTCACCTATTACAACTATAAACAACAAACATGATGACATCAATAAATAAAAAGAGAGTTTTACCAACAGAAAACTGTTGGATTCAGTTCTACCACTGACTGGTTTCAGACACAGTTCATCCACCAGTCGGGCTTTCTACTATGACGAATCGATAGCAAAAAAACGAACTTTATAAAATATACCGGAGTACCACAAGAATACATACTGGGTGCAACTTGGAGACTAGACGCAGACACGTGTTTCACTCTTGTTAGAGATCATCAGTGCGACATAAGTTTTTATAGTCGAATAATATGAACGATCTAATCAATAAGTCATGGACAAATGTTCGACACAACATTAGTTAACAGCATGAGAAATAAATTCTCAATGTCCATATGGACATTGGGAATTTATTTCTCGCAGGCGTGGGGACCTTATTAAGCTTTACGGAATGACCCATAACAAGTTTCCTTCGTCAACGGCATCCTCTCTAGTAAACGTTACCAATAATAAAAGACTCGTCATCATTGGTTCGGAACATCCATTAAAGCTACCTACATCTTTCTCTGTAACAGATACTTTCACGGAATAAAACGGCCAACCTATTGAAGTGGTTAGCGCAATATTTAAAAGACGACTCGACGAATACTTTAGCTGTGCTAAGACATTCTACACATGTGGACTTTTTGTTTCATTTTCTTAATGCACTTTTAGTATTGCTTATCTTTATTTGTTATTTTTTAGTGTTTAGCAATAACTAATTACTTTTATTTAAAGGAGGCACAGTGATTACCGAGATGTGTGAAATTGACTGGGCTTGTAGTTAATATGTTAGGGCCTCAACCTCCTCGATAATTAAAAAAAAAAAATTCGAGAGGGCAAAGGTTCTGTTTTTGAATTATATTTTTGTACGATCCTTACATTTTATTAAATAACTTTTTATAAAATGAAGCTACAAATTGTATCAGTTTTTGCTCGTATACCAATTGAATTTTAAATGAATACACAGGGTGGTCTCAAAATCTTATATATAAAAATAACCTCACATGGACTGCATTTTATTGAATATTTTTTTAAAAAAGGAAAAAGAAAAATAGGAAAACATTGTTGCTGTATTTAATAAAGCGACTTTTTTTTAAATATTTTAAATTTGTTTTTATCCATACTTTTTTTATGTGTTTTTACACCCTTATCCAAAATAATATAAAGTGACGCTTTACCAATTCTCTCTTGTCTAAATGGGTTCACTAGGGTTATACGTTAAATAATAATTTTTGTTCATTAAGTATTCCTTAAATATAACTTTTACAGGCTTATATAAAAAAAATCATAATTGGGAATTATAAAGGTAGGAGTTTACTACTTAGTTATTAATTTAAAATATGTCTGTTTTGCTTATTAGTTATATACTTAAATCACCCTGTAATGTCAGATTCGGGTTGTCCAAAAATAATCACTTTTTAATTAGTAATCACAACCAAAATTTACTTACGGTACAAAACATATGCAGGAGACTCATCAGTTTAATTACATCATTATAGATTAGATTAAGTCTCTTTATTTTATTATTGTATAAGTTACATGTTTACCCATAGGCTGCCGATCGTGTCAAAGTACATTAAATAAATAAATTAATTAAGTTAATCAATAAAAGAGATAAAATTTAATATTACAATAAATAAACTTAATTTTTTTTTTAAGTTCAGAATTTACAATTAAAATTGCAAAAGCTAGCCTACAACATTAAAAATAAAATTGCAAGGGATAGCCTACAGCGTTAAAAAGCCTAAACATATTTGGACACCAGAGCCAAAGCTTAATTAACTGAAGGGTAATAAAAAAACCTACCAAAGTCACACAAAGATTTGTGCTCCACGGTGGGTCCTCCCTGACACCCAGAGTTGAAGCGCAGAAGCGGTCAGTGCCAGTACCAAGGTATTATTATTTATTACTGTTATTATTAGCATTTAATATAAATAAGGTGAAGTAAATAATATACAAGATTAAATGAAATTGTTGCTCTGATGAGATTTTGTGTGCTCCGAAAAGTTTGAGAGTTTGTTTGTTTGATCCTCTGCGGTGGTTGTCTCCGAAAAACAGGGAGAAAGGTATTCGAAACTTTCAGAATACTATGTTTTACATTTTTTGAGATGTATGAATAGCGAGTTGTTTCCGTTTTTAGATTTTCTTTAAACCTAGTATTATGGCTGTGGTCTGATTTTAATTTTTCAAACATGTCCGGATTTTCTGAAATTAACTTTATGCATTCAACAATGTAGATATTAAAAACTGTTGGAAGAATATTTTCAGTAAAAAGTGTTCTGCAGCTTTTCGTGGATTCCCTTACGACTCTTAGAGCATGGCAATATTTACTTGTTTTTTGCAAGTTGGTCAATGTGTGCATGCCAATCTAGCCTTTCGTCCAGGACCATCCCAAGAAACGTGACATTATTATTATTATAGTCTCCCGCTATTGTATCAGGTTTTAAACTGAAATTTATAATATGTGTTTTTGCTACATTGAGCTGAAGATTATTCCAATTTTGAAGATTTGTAAGTGAATTTTGGATCACAGCAGATCACGGAAGTATCATCTTCATAAAGTACCAGCTCATTGTTTAATATGTCTGTGACTTTATTTGTATAAATTAAGTAAAGTAATGGACCTAGAATCGAACCCTGGGGCACGCCTTTTGTTATTATTGAGAAATCTTATTTTTTGAGTCCCTATTTTTTTTTCTGCAACCACACTGTGTTTTCTAAATGTTAGATATGATTGAAACAGTTTGTGAGCTGTGAAGCGTACCCCTATTTTCTCAAGGTTCCGAAGGAGCAGATTATAGTATACGCTGTCGAAAGCTTTCGTTCGCAAACAGCCATTGTCACATTATTTTTGTTGTGAGACTCCAGGATTCAATCTAGTGCCATATAAATAGCCCTTATTGTCGATCTTCCTTTCCTAAATCCATTCTGCTTTTCGCTAAGTAATGAATTTTCCTCAATAAAACTCGCAAGTCTGACATAGATCACTCTTTCAAATATTTTACTGAAAATGCACAACAAGGAAACAGGTCGATAGTTTTTTAAATCATTAAATGGACCTTTTTTGTGAATGGGTTTAAGTAAAGCAGTTTTTAAATTTGAAGGAAAGATATCAGTTTGCAGAGACAAGTTTACCAAGTACGTAAGAGGTCTAGCAATGATGTTGGCGGTTGCTTTCACAACACTTACAGGAATTTCATCATAACCAGTTGATTTTTTTTGTTTTTTAGCTCTTTAATTATTTTCAAAATTTCTTGCGATGTCACTGGCCGAAATACCAGGCTGTTGGGACATTCTGGGTCACCCCTGGTGGGTTGACGATCTGTCACATCATTCAGAAGCTCTGTCTCGCTCTGATACTCAAAATGATGAAAAATTGAGTCACCTTTTGTCGTTTTCGTTTCAGTGACTTTTTTATTAAGTTCCAAGTTGCCCGTGTTTTGTTTTCTGAGTTTTGAATAAAGTTTGTGTTGCTAATTTTTGTGCCTGTTTTTATTACTTGTTTAAGCATATTTGAGTATTTCTTAGTGTTCTTTGCTTTTGTCATTTTTTAAATTTTCAAAGAGTAACCTTTTGTTTTTACTTGAAGTTTTTATGCCAGCAGTTATCCTTTGTGTGGCACTAATTTTCTGGTTCTTTTTTTTTACTGAAAATATTAAATTAAGTTTTTGATTCCTCCCTAGCACTCATCAGAAAATTTTTCAATGTTATTTTTAGAAAAAACCCGCATCATTTAAAGGAACGTTAATTGATTGAGAATAGTCGTCGCTAATGACTGTTTGGATAACTTTGTTATTTCGGTAATCACTGAAATTTGGAAAAAGTGGTTAATACATGATATTTTTTCAATATAATTCTCATTAGGAGGTCTAGTTATGTCAAAGAAAAAGTTATATAAGGGTAACAAATCTAAAAATTTATTCTTATTGTTGTCACTACTGACTACTGGCACAGAGGAAATACCTACGGAACAGAGAGATAATCCTATGTTAAGCTTCGTTAGTTTTTTCAGCGGGCGCCTTCCAAGCGCTGCCTGCATAATTATATTAAATTTAAACTTTTCTTGAAAATCCCCCGTACACTGTTGCCGTCCCGACCCGACGGTTTCTCACGTTCTTCGTTCGTCATACAGATTAGCCCTCCTATTCCCGCTCACACATTCATAATAAGGCGCGCGCCACGCTAATCGAAACCTTCGTTCGATGTGCGACGACCTTGCTGAATTCCTTGCATTTTAAACGGTAGACGAGTTTTATTTTTTTAAGATGATACGAAATGCAGACCAAATCTTCCAGAAATAAACTATGTGTGTATTTTTTAATTGTGGGAAGTCGAAACGTGGTGCGTGTGTGTGGTAGTGTGAAACAATTTAGATTTTCAAAAAATTAGAACCTGTGTCACAAATGGATACATACCTACCTAGTCAACGTCCTTTTTAGCCATCAGTACTAATATAGAGGCTATTGGGATCGTCAAAAAAAAGTTATTTCCACTAAAAATAGGTTATTTGGGTAGAAAAAAGACCTAAATACAAAAATTTTGTCATAGTTTCTCTCTGTATGATAAAAACCGCGCAAACGATTTTTATTAAATTTGTCACAAAAATTTTCTGGCACCAGGCGGTAGAAATGGGGGTTAAACTTTTTAAAATTTGTAACTCACGAACCGTAGCAGTTAGCAACACGCTAAGATGGATATTTATATTTTCTATAAAAACTATATTTATGATGAAGTCTGTCAGATCCGTAGTTTTTGAGATATTTAAGAAAAACAAAAATATACTGATGGAAATCGTAACTCACGAACTCTATATAGCAGCTAGGGACACACGGTTTTAATATATTTAGACGTATAAGGACATTTTTAACAAAAACTATAACAATGCTAATGTCTGTCAGATTAATAGTTTTTGAGATATCTAAAAAAAAATAAATATAACTCACGAAAAACAAAAAAAAAAACAAGGTATACATTTTTCACAATTTTCCGACGGAAAAATATTATTTTTTATTACGGAAGGGGTTGGAACGGTGTATAAACGGGGATTAACTTTAAATCATATTGTTTATTAATAAGATTTTTAAAGCATTTTTACTTGGACATTTAGACCGATTACAAAACTCATTTAGCGAGAAAAAAATAAAAAAAAATTAACAGCATTTTGATGAGTGGAAATGGTAAAGGGGCTGCTGATAAACGTTTTTTAAAAAAAATGCGTGAGTGGGGCTCTTGGGTGGGGGTGGATTTGGTGTGGGGAAAGGGGGAGAAAAATGGTATTATTGCAATTTCCGGCAAAACTGAACGTCATAGAGTAAAAACTTCGATATAAAAGTTGTACACGTTGCAAAGGTCTAAAAATTTATAATTATATATATAGTAATAATAACCTCAAAATTTTCGAGAAAAATGCAAAAAATCGTAAAATTTTTATTTTTTCGTTATTTATTTTTCATTTCCACAAAAATAATTGCATTGTCACGAAACTTGGTGAAAATCTACCTCTCTGTGTCCTTAATGCCTACAATTTTTTTAGATAAAAAGGTTAAACATTTTTTGAGATATTAATTTTCTTCGGTCTAAATCACTTTTCGTTCAATCAAAAATTCTCGTAGTATTTTTTGAACCTGCTCATTTTTTTGCTGTGACATAAACTTTTTGGTGTAATAATAAAAAATTATAGTTACAATTAAAAAACATGCTCAGAAATGAAGAAAACAAATAATGGCATTACCAACATTTCATTTTTCAGTAATTGTTTTTAATTTATTTAAAAAAAATCAAGAATCGATTAGTCATTAAGTTGTTGAAAGAATGCAAAAACGTTATTTATGTGTAGTATTGCTATAATCTTAAAATGCTTTTGATAATTTTAGTAGATATGTATTTTTTATCTAAACTGCTTTCCTTAAAAAACTGTTTTATTACCTTTTTCTGTAAACTCTGTTTAAATCAGGATAATATGAGAGGTATTTTTTTATCTCTATCGAAATAATTGTTGGACGGAAATAGCACAAAATTTTAGCTTCTTGTTGCAAATTAAAAATAAATAAATATTAAAAACGACAAATGTTTTTGAAATTCCGCTTTAATAAGCTCTAATATATTACCTTACGATTTTTCGTGACTAGGTAATATAATATATATATTGTAAAAATTTACAAAAATATACTATTTTTGAAAGCAAAAATCGGATTTATTTTTTTTTCATAAATATTAAATTTAGATGCACCAATCGATTCTACGACAAACAATTTTTTTTATGTATGACTTCACAACAATAAAGTTTTAGGTCAAACAATTACTTTGTTTATACGGTACTCTTAAAGCGCTTTTAAACAAAGGAAGGTTTGAAAATGCTGGTCCTAAATTCAATTCAATTTATTCTGTACTTTGGCCTATAAATGTTATAGAATATACATGTCAAACTTATATTTTAAATTTTAAGCACAGGGTGCCCGTGTCATAATTGTAAATGAATAAATAGACTAATACCCATTTAAAGTCACCACTAACAGTTACATGCTTAAGAAACATAATTATTTTTTCGTATAATTAAATACACATAACAAGAGTTTTTTTTTTAATTACATATACACTAACACAGTAATTTAAAAAAAAAATACAAGAGAAGCAGAAGTGACGAAGAACGAAAATATTAGGGAACAAAAAGCGCTATTGTTTTAAGTATTCATTGTATGAATAAAAAGCTTTCGCCACTAAATATTTCTTAATTTCTCTATAAAACATACTATCCTTAACTATAGATTTTAAATCATTTGGTAAGGTATTGTAATATTTAATGGCTATGTAGTATGGAGACTTCTTAAAAAACGAATTTTGATGTTTTGGCAAGCGCAAAAGTTGACCATTTCGAGTATTGTGCTCGTGAATATCAGAGACTTTTGTAAACTGAGATGGAGAGTTGTTTATTTTTGACCTAGCATATTTTATTGCTTTATATATATATATATATATATACCGTAGACTGTTAAGATATTATTTTTAATAAAATAGTTTTTGCAGGATTCCCTAGGATTTATATTAAATATAGTTCTCACTATTCTCTTTTGTAGAGTGAAGACCCTACTTACAGTTGAGGAATCTCCCCATGCAAGTATGTTATAACTTAAATATGAGTAGCCTAATGTGTAATAAACAGTGAGTGGGTCTTTGGTTGTAACAAAGTTTTTAAGTTGGCGTATGGCATAGCATGTACCTACAAGTTTTTTACAAATATAATCAATCTGAAGATCCCAGCATAGATTCTCATCGGTATATGTACCCAAGAATTTAACAGACTTTGTAAATTTAATATTTTTTGCTAAATCAAATTCTGGTCTTGCTCGCCTTTTTGAAAAATAAACAATTTCTGTTTTACTTGCATTTAAAATAAGCTTATTTTTGAAACACCAATCTGAAAAACCAGACACTACTTGACTTATTAGATTTTCAAGTTCTATTAAGGAAGTTGCTGATATAATTATAGTTGTGTCATCAGCAAAAATAGTGCAAAAACCCAGTTTATTATGTTGAGCAAGATCATTTATATACAACAAAAATAACAGCGGTCCCAAAACAGACCCCTGAGGTACACCCGTGTCGCATTTGTACTCCTTTGAAAATTTCCCTTCCATCTTTACTCTTAAATGTCTGTTTTTAAGAAACGTCGCTATAAAGTTTAAAAGTTCTCCTCTAACACCACAGTTATAAAGTTTACTTAATAAAAAATTAATATTTAAAGTGTCAAAAGCTCTACTTAGGTCAAAAAATATTCCAGCAACATGTTTACCTTTGTCGAGCTCAGAATAAACTACACTTAAGGTATCGTTTGTCGCAGTTTCTGTCGATTTATTTTTTCTGAATCCATGTTGGTTTGGTATTAGTATATTAAATCGATCCAGAAAACTAAACAATCTATTAGTAATAATTTTTTCAAAAAGCGTGG
This sequence comes from Oxystoma pomonae, assembly GCA_963921995.1. Lineage (NCBI taxonomy): Eukaryota > Metazoa > Arthropoda > Insecta > Coleoptera > Brentidae > Oxystoma > Oxystoma pomonae. The sequence continues at coordinate 84,883,331 of OY998164.1, read as the reverse complement.
AAAACGGTAAAAGAACTGATATGGGCCTGTAATTTGAAAAATCCTGCGGAGAGCCTTTATTTTTATAAACTAGGGTGACAGTCGCAACCTTTAGACAACTTGGAAACGAACACTTATTTATACTTAAATTTATTAAGAACGTCAAAGGTTCTATTAAATATTTTGAAACTCGTTTTATTACAAACATAGGAATTCCGTCTTTACCCTACGATGATTTATTTTTTAATAATTTTAGATTTTTTTCTATTTCTTCGGGGGTTACTGGTGCCATATTAAAGGAGGATTCTACTAGATTAGATAGGGTACAGTTAGATGACGATTTTCCTTTATAATGTTTCTCCAGACTGTCTTGTGCCACTGTAGAAAAATATTTTGCAAAGTGTTCGCTTATATCTTCTGGTGTTGTGATTACTTTATCTGATAACCTAAAAGACTTTTAAGTCTTGTTTTTTTAGTTTTTTACCGGTTTGCGAGTTTAAAATTTTCTAAATTTCTTTTTGTCTGTTTTTTGATTTCATTAATTTTTGTGAGAAATATTCCCTTTTTGTAGTTTTAAGTAACTTATTGTAATTTTTCTTTTGTTCTCTATAACTTTTTTTTAAACTTGGACATTTTGTTGACTTTAACAAGTAAAACAAATTTTTAAGTTCTTTACTTTTTTGTTTTATTTCTTCGTTTACTCAGTTTTTTGAGCTTGAGTAGCAGTCTTTGTGACTTTGTTTTTGTATTGTCTCCGGGTTGCATTTATCTAGATGGATCTCCAATGCGCTAAAAAAAGTTTTCCAGGCATCTTCTGGATCGTCCAGAAAAATATTGCACCAATTTTCTTTGCTTAAGGAGTGATATAATTTTTCAACATTTTGTTCATTAAAAGATCTAATGGGGAGTGTCAGTTTGGCCCGTGGTGCTTTTGTGTTGATATTTGTTTGATTTTTATAGGTTTGCAAAGTTTGGGCTAAATGGTCGGCAATTATGGGGTCAAATACATAGCCAAAACAGGATTCCTGCGGTAGATTACTTACTATATAGTCAATTCCTTTCTTTGTAATTTTATTTTCTGTATTAAAGGAGATTCTTGTTGGTCTTTTTTTAAACCCCAAATGCAGGTTGTATTCGGAAAATATGTCGTCCAGAATAGTTTTACTCCGACTTGGTGATAGGAAATCTATATTAAGGTCTCCACATAAGCTAAGCAGGTCGACAAATTTGTAAAAAATGTATCAAGGTGTCCGTCAGGTGATCTATAGACACCCAGAATACAGGTCGGGATATCTTCCAGATTTATCATAATACCACAAACCTCAACATGGACTTCATCACAAAATTTATTTAAGCAAGTAAGTTTTTTCACTAAATGACCATATTTCCCTTCATTGCAATAAATTGCAACCCCTCCATGTTTTTTTATTGATCGACTTAAACTTGACACTAGTTTTAAGTCGGGGATTGCCAACATGTCTATTTCGTTTTCATTTGCCCAGTGTTCCGTGACACATAGAAAATCGCAATTTTCATTATTAACTAGAATATCAATAAGTTCAACTTTGTTGCTAAGACCTTGCACATTTACATGTGTGATTTTTAAAGTTGAGGTTTTATTTATTGTCATATTTTTATTTTTAGACACGAAAAAACTGGGATGGATTAGAGATGTCGAAATCTTTATGGAGCTGTGAAAATTTATTTTTTGTAAAGTATTCAGAATTCGACAAATTAGATAAATTATCCCGCTCAACATTCTTTAACTGGTCAGTGCCTTTGTATGTGTTTGTGGCGGGCAAACTAGAACTCATGATTTTTTCAATTTGTGTTATAATATTGCGCTTGCCAGTAGTCTTTATGTTTATGTAATTTTTAGAGAAGTTGAAAAAAGTTGAATTTAAAAAAGAATTTACATTTAAAAACTTAAAACCACAGTTTTCCTGTTTTTTACCCATAAGCTTAAACTATCTACAAATTTGTTATACCTACGATTTGTTCCCCAAAGTGGAATAGTTAAATAAACCAAATTTGACTTAACACTAAAGTTTTTTAGTCTTTCCAAAATGGAACTCGTCAGAAAAATGTTATGCTGAACATTTATTAGTCCTCCAAAAATAACAATATGATCCTTTTTTTGTGTAATTCTTTGCAAAAACATCCATGTTTTTGGTAATCTCATCCATAGTGGCATTTTTCATAACAATAGAAAATACTTCAATCTACAATCTATTGGAAAACATATTTGAAAGATCACTCGCTAATGTATCCCCAAGAATAAGCAATCTTTGTTTTTCTATTTGAACAGACTTTCTTGCATTTTTGCTGTTATAACTTCTTCAGATAAAAATCGAAGTTTTCTTGCTCCAGATATTTGTTTGACAATTCCAAGTTTTGGTTAAGGATAATTAGGTTTTCGAGCTTGGCTCTCTCCTCTATAGACAAGGCAGTAATTGCGTGCGTACTTTCATTTTGTGTCCCTATATGTTGGGTGTAGGATTTAGCTGTTCCTTGAATTTGTTTATCAGATGTTAGATATTGTTCTAAAAGGATAAGATTATTCCTTACATCCTGGAGGCCATCAACACATACTTCTGTAAACATTTCTTGAGGTATCTCAATCGTTTTATTTCCTTTTGTCTTATCGCCATTTTGATTTTGTTTTAAGCTGTTTAATTTAGATGCTAGTTTTTTATTTTTTGTCTTTGCCTTTTTAACTGCTTACTCTGAAGCCTTTCGTTTTTATTTCTATTTTCTAGACAAATTTGTGTTGTTGTAATAATTTTTCCTTGTGATTTTGTTTGCGTGCTTTCATCCTTCATCGTATTATTTCTATTTTTTTGCGATAGATTTTCAATCAGTGTTTTTTGAATTTGGATTTATTTTTCATAGTTTTCTCTCTCTTGCCAGTTCCTTATTTCGTAAGCGTAAATCGTTTACTTCAGTAGTTCGCTTTGATAACTTATTTCTTAAGTCAATCATTATGTAGCTTAGGCTTTTATGTTTATCCTCATTGTTTATATCCTCTTTTGTCATAGAGGGGGATCTAATTTCGATATAACTTAAGTTCAGATCTTTTGGAATATTTATAGTGGCTTCGCTAGATTTATTATTACATTTTAAAGCTCTTTGTCTTAGAGCATTTAGCTTAGTGGTGGGGGCCATTTTTTAAGTGGGATGATTCTTACTCAGTTCAGAATTAGCTCAAGTATTTTATACACTGTATACGAATTTATTTTACTTTAAAATGTCCACATTGTATTGTTTAAAATATAAAGTGTTCAATAAGAAATAATAGACTGATAAGAATAAACAATTTTGCGAGGTAACCTGGAATCACCTTTTTGAACTTATCCTTATCAAAATGAATTAACAATTTGTTTAACAAATCCTTACTAAAATGTTAATTACCATAAAACCAGTAGTTTTAAACATAACATACCATAAGAACAATTTTGAATACTAAATCAATTTTATTTTAAACGGATTTTTTTTTAACTTACTGGTTTTATTTGCGTTTTAACTAAAATTTAATATAAGAATTTTTTAATATAACAATATATATATATATATATATATATATATTAATTTGTGAGAAACTGTAAGGTAAGAGGATTGACAGTACATCGATCAGCTGTTAGAAAACTATTTGAATGAAGGAGAAAGCTACTTTATTTAAAACCGTTCTTATATAAAACCGGTTTTAAGCGCGTATAAACGTAGTAGTAGTTAAATACCGTCTCCTTTTTATTTTTTCCGTACAAATAGATGTTGTAATGGGTTGATGATTTTTTTTATGTAAGCGATTTTAAGAATATTAAACAAAATTAGTATGGGAACGCACAAAAGTTCGTCAAATATCTGCAGTGAATTGCTCACGATAAAGCCGCGTGCACTTTTTTTATGATTACAAGATAAAAAAAAAAGCTGATAATTAGGCAGCGAACGGGGAGATATATTATTGTTTGATATTATTGGTTGATATTCATTCTTTTACTTGTTAAGATGTTTCCTAATAAATATTATAGAGGATTATAATTTTGCTTTGCCTATTAATAAATAGTTGTATTTGCAAAAGTCGTTTACATTTAATTGAAGGAAATTATTAACAATTGCTGAAAAATTCATTGTTGCAAGAGCCATTATTTGTTTTTTTAGTAGCAGAATTTTTGATCGAAAAAAGGTGATATGGACTGAAAAAAATTAATATCTCAAAAAATTTTAACCTTTTTATCTAAAAAAAAATTGTATTTATTAAGGACACAGAGAGGTATATTTTCACCAAGTTTTGTGACAATGCAATTATTTTCCCTCCTACCCTCTTGCCAACCCCCCACCCCCATCAAAAACTAATCTGTTCTGCTTGTGGTGACAAAGAATTTTTGTGACAAATTTAATAAAAATCGGTTTAGCGGTTTTTGAGTTACAGACAGACCGACAATCCCAATAGCCTCCATACTAGGTATGGATGGCTAAAAAACTGTACTACGAGTCAAGAATTTTTATTGTTTTACTTTGGCATTCAATAGCACAAATATTAGTGGTGTCTTATTCTTAGCCATCCATACATAGTATGGAGACTATTGGGATCGTCAAAAACAACTTTTTCTGTTTCAACTAAAAATAAGTTATTTAGGTCAAAAAAGACCTATATGCAAAATTTTGTCATGGTATCTGTCTGTAAAATGATTACTCAAAAATCGCTTGATTGATTTTTATCCAATTTGGCACAAACATTCATCGCTGATTAGTTTTTGATGGGGGTAGGGGGTTGGAGGGGAGATTAAACTGTACAAAAAATTGTAACTCACGAACCGCAGCAGCTAGCGACACGCGGTTTTCACATTAAGATAAATAATTGCATTTTCAACCTAGAAAAAAAATGTAAAAAAAAATCAAAAAAATTTTTAAAAAATTATTTTTTTTTAAATATTTTTTGGATCGCTATACGTGCCTGCTGCCGCCATTATTTTTTAGAACCGTTTGTACATTCTAAGCAATTATAATTAAAAAATTGATATTTTCAACGCAAAAAAATCTTTAAAAAAGAATAAAAAAAAATCAAACATTTTCTTCACAAATTTTTTTTTTTGGTTGGAAATGCAATTATCTATCTTAATGTGAAAACCGCGTGTCGCTACCTGCTACGGTTCGTGAGTTACAATTTTTAAAAAAGTTTAATCCCCCCTCCTACCCTCTTGCTAACTCCTCACCCCTATCCAAAACTAATCAGCTCTGCGTCTCGTGCCAGATAATTTTTGTGCTGAATTTGATAAAATCGGTTAAGTGGTTTTTCAGTAATCGTGTTACAGACAGACAGACACCATAACAAAATTTTGTATTTAGGTCTGTTTTGACACAAATAAAATAAACCCTTTAAGGGGTACAGTGGGCCCGAAGAACCAACCCTAGTATCCAAATTGAAAGCAGCATGCAACTTCGACTTGGCTATTCAAAACATGCATATAACCCCGAAGTCATGACTTCTAGTTTGAAAGTGAATTTCAAGTTTAGTCGTGAAAGTGGTGGGGAATTACCTTTTTTAATAAAAAAAAAGACCAAGCTGAAACTCTCCTATATCTAATATAAAAAGAATTATGAAAATCGATTGAGCCGTTTAAAAGTTATGATAGAAATAAAACTCTTCATGTGCAATGGGACCGGAAAAGCGACACAGGCATGGGCGTAAGGAGGGGGGCCATAGCTCCCCTGGGATTTGTAAAAGAAATACTTTTAAACAAATTGATATATCACCGATAGAAGAGGTACAGAACTTGAAAACTGTCTTTATTTAAAATAGGTCGGTATACATATATATTTAAAGTTTTATTATTTTCCAAAGAACAGCTTGCCCCCCCTCCTTGTGGAATATCCTGGCTACGCCCATAGACCCAGGTATCCAAATTGAACTCAGTTATGCGTCGTCGAAATAATTATATAATACCTATTATAGTTAAAAGTGACGATTTCTTATATACGTTTTAGCCATCATAATGATTTTTCAAATATTGAACTGTGAAAGTGCAGGTTACCACACTAAAGGTCTCCTGAATCGATAAAAAAAAAGAATTATTAAAAAATAAAAAAACGTATCGTCAAACTTATAACCAGTGTACACTAAAAGATATGAATACAATATATATAAAAATAAATGCGGGTTTGTTCGATTTCCCCTTCTCTGTCGCGAAGCGGAGAGCCGGTCATTGAAGCGAGGGCGCACGTGGTCGGCTATCGGAGCCACAACCGAATTATTTTCACAGCAAACTAAAGTATTTGTGCAGAAAGGGTAACGCCGCCGAATAAATCAGCAGTGGATCGCAGACTTTCGCGCCACAGCAAAAGCCTGCGATCCCTTTTGGTTTCCCTGGGCTCCATAAGGTTTACTCCTCTGTTCTGTAGGTGTTTCCTCTGTGCTACTGGAGATAGATTGATGTTAAAATCACCTGCCCATATGACTTTGTATTTATTGAACCTCCCCGCACAGCCGCCACAAATGCCTTTCCAGGACCCTCAATACAGTGTTCTTTAAAATCATGAAGTTCTTAAAAGTTTTTTATTGCCATCCTTCACATAGATGCATACTCTCCATGTTCAATCTCTATGCGAGAGTAGGATGTATCCATTGAGTTTAATAAATGTTTTTTCCTCCAGTTTCAGCCATGTTTCTGACAGACAGATGTTCTAGTGATCTGCGGCTGTCGTCTTCAAGACAACTTTAAGCTCTAGTGTCTTGTTACATAGACTCTGAATGAATGTTCATGTTTAGTTGTCTTTTTGGGTTCCGTTGGCCCGTTCTGTTGGGCTGTCTTAGTCTCAGAAAAACGTTTACAATGGTTCCTCTGATCCTTGATATGTATTGGAATTTTCGCCTTAAAACTGCTTTTTATTTTTGCAGTTTTTGTGTTCATTTTTATCACAAGCACTTATTCATTTGTCATGCTTTTGATGTAGTAGTAATAGTAGTAATAGTAGTAATAGTAGTAATAGTAGTAATAGTAGTGATAGTAGTAATAGTAGTAATAGTAGTAATAGTAGTAATAGTAGTAATAGTAGTAATAGTAGTAATAGTAGTAATAGTAGTAATAGTAGTAATAGTAGTAATAGTAGTAATAGTAGTAATAGTAGTAATAGTAGTAATAGTAGTAATAGTAGTGGAAACTACAGAGGTATATCTCTGCTTTCTGTTGTTGGAAAGATACTTGCACGGATACTATCAAACCGATTAATTCCGATTGCTAGACAAAATCTGCCAAAGACACAGTGTGGATTTAGGCCCAATCGAGGCACAGCTGCCTTCATAGATCTAGTCAAAGCATTTGACTCGGTCAACAGAAAAGCTCTTTGGCAAATACTGGCAAAAGCTGGATGCCCCCAAAAATATATTAAAATTCTTAAGACTTCTACATGGCAATATGAATGCAACAGTCCTGAGCAACGATGGACCAGGAGGGTCATTCCAGATTACGACAGGGGTTAAAAAAGGGTGTGTTATTGCGCCCACCCTATTCTCTATATATTTAGGTGCCATACTTCACCTTGTTGAGGAACATCTACCGCCTGGAGTGGAAATTCTATATAGATTTGACGGTGGCCTACTTAACCTAGGAAGACTGCGAGCAAAAACTAAGGTCTCGACGACCTCGGTAATCGAACTGCAGTACGACAGTGACAACGTCGTTATGGCCGATACAGAGGAAGGTCTACAGCTGGTAATCAACGCATTTAACCTAGCCTACAAAAGCATTGGCCTAGAGGTCAATTTTGCCAAAACGCAAATTCTTCACCAACCAGAACCAGGTACGAATCTCCGAGCTCCAAACATTTCCATAAATGGCCATCCTCTGCAGAACGTCGAACATTATCCATACCTTGGGAGCCACCTATCATCAAATGCAACTATTGACGCAGAAATACAGCATCGCCTAAAATGTGATAGCGCAGCGTTCGGACGGCTTTCGGAGAGAGTCTTCAACAATCACGACGTCAATGCGGAGACCAAGCTTCTTGTCTACAACACAGTTATAATACCAACTCTAACATACGGATGCGAAACGTGTACCACCTACAGAAGGCATATCAAACGACTAGAAAAATATCACCAAAGTTGTTTAAGACGAATCCTGAGAATCAAATGGCAAGACCGACGAACAAACGTAAATATTTTAGAAAAAGTCAGAACAACTAGTATAGAAGCCCTTATCTTCAAGCAACAGCTTCGTTGGACTGGTCACGTTATCCGCATGCCCGAAACACGTCTTCCAAAGCAGATATTTTATGGACAACTGAAGGAGGGAAAGAGAAATCAAGGAAGTGAACAAAAAAGGTACAAGGACGTTCTCAAAGGTAATATGATGAAGAGTCACATCAATATAAACAACTTCGAGACCACGGAAACAATAGGGTTTCATGGCGTCGAACAGTCTATGGGAGAGCACAAACTTTTGAAGAGCAACGACGTAGACTAGAGACGGAAAAGAGAAAACGTAAAAAGAAGCGACAAAATGGAAGAATGGAAGAATAGAGGAAAATAATACTCGGTATCGAGTGATTGCCTATGATGGTATGATGATGAGTAGTAGTAATAAGGGGCGCCCGCAGGTCTGGCAATTAGGCCTCTTCATGGGTCCTTTCTGCCATACCCACGTCTCGCACCCTTATCCTTCCACTCCCTCTACATATCCTGTCTCTCTCCCTCTCTCCGGGCCTTCCTGCCTTCCTTACGAAGCCCTTACAGCCCATCTTAGAGAGTGTAGCTCCTCTTCTTCTATTGTGGGGGCACCCCACGTCTGCTGCCTCATTCTGGAGTACCCGTCAAACTCACCTATCAGGTGCACCGCTGATTCCTCTGCCCACCCACATGCTGGGCAGGCGGAGTCGTCCAACACTCTGATGCATGTCTAGTGCTTGCGCAGCCGATTATGCCCTGTCAGCATACCTACTAACAATCCAATGTCCTTGCGAGTTTTTCCCAGGAGCCATTTTGTCTGCCTGCATCTGGTCCACTCACGAACACTTTGAACTGTCTGCACTCCCGCTCTTCCCTCCAGGAGAACTTCAGTTGATCGCTCGCCCATTTATTGAGTTCGCTCTGCACCTGTTTTATTGTCATTTCCAAGAGCGGTTCCGGTCCAATATATTGGGTTTCGGCACCAGCTCTGGCAAGTTCGTTCGCCTTCTTATTCCCTGGTATTCCCTCGAGGCTCGGGACCCACATCAGTGTCACCCTCTTGTCTTCAGCCAAGGTCTGTAGCGCGTTAACGCACTCCTCCATTAGGCTACTGACAATTTTTGGTGAACTAAGAGCCTTGAGGGCAGCCTGGCTGTCGGAACATATGCAAATGTCCTTTCTGCGATTTCTGATCTCTGGCAGGGTTGCCGCCATGATAATGGCGTATACCTCCGCCTGAAAGACCGTAGCGTGCTGGCCAAGCGGGTAGCTTTCTTGAACCTCTAGGTCTTCCGCATACACTCCTGCGCCTGTTGTCTGCCTGGCTGACCGTTATGATTCGTCGGTGTAGCAGACCGTCGCATCTCTGCTTAATTCGTTACGGAATTCTCTCTGCCACCAATCCCGTTCAGGTATTGTGACTTTGTACTTTTTGTCAAACCTCATGGTTTCGGACACCACTTTAGAAGAGGCAACTCTTTTGTTACCAGTTCCTCGATTGCCAGATGACCTACTTTTTCCCCTCTGCCCTTCCATAGACCCTTGATCCAAGTTGTAAGCAAGGGGAGACCTAAGATGGTTTCTAGGGCTCTAATGGGGTAGTCCTCATTGCACCTGTTATTCCCCTGCAGGCTCATAAGCTTTCTGGAAGTGGTCAGTTTTTCTACTATAGGCCACCAGACCACTGATTGGATTATCGGTCTTATGATGGCCTTGTATAACCAGTATAGGTTCCTGGGGGACCGACCACTCGGCGCAACTGCCACATTGTTGCCTAAACTTTTTCAATCATTTTGGCAACATGCTGCTGTGAGTCCCTTGTCCAGCATGATTCCCAGATACTTAAGCTCTAATACTAAAGTTATGGGTCTGCCGTACATTATGGGAGCTCTGAAATGCTCTAGTTTCCTTTTTCTAGTGAAGAGGATCATTTCAGTTTTTGCAGGATTAACTGATAGGCCGTTCTGTCTACACCAGTCTTCTTGATTCTGATCGCTTTTTGCATTCTTTTGCAGACAGTGGCGAGGAAGCGGCCAACTATCTTCACCACGCCGTCGTCTGCGTATCCTTGCGCGTCGAATCCTTCCTGTGTCAGGCGACTTAGGAGGTCGTCCATTATAAGGCACCACAGTTGAGGAGAAAGGCAGCTGCCTTGAGGGCAGGCCCCCGTTACATTCACCTTGACCTTGGATTCTCCCAAGCTTGCCTGTGCTTCCCTCTCTGTTAACGCAGACTTTACCCATTCGGTCAGACGTGCTTCAGCTCCTCTTTCCTGAAGGGCAGATGTTATTATCTGCGTTCTTACCTTGTCGAAAGCTCCTTCCACATCAAAGAATACCATGAGTGCGTACTCCTTGTGCTGAAGGACCTTTTCTGCCTTGTGCATGAAGAGTCGATTCCGTTGATCTACCCTCTCTGTATGCGTGCTGGTCCACCATCTTCTCCAGTGCCTTTATCATAAATGACGTGAGACTTATAGGTCTGAAGGATTTAGCCGTGGTGTAGTCTTTCTTTCCTGGTTTGGGGATAAAGACCACATTGGTTCTCCTCCATGCAGTTGGAACGTATCCAGGAGCGACGCTGGCCCTAAACACTCTCTTCGTGTGAGGAAGTAGCGCCTCCAGGCCTCGCTGCAGCAGTGCCGGGAAGATCCCATGTGGACCTGGTGACTTGTACGGACAGAACTCGTTTATTGCCCAGGATATTGTATCATCGGTGAATACGCGGTCTGCTAGCCGCCAATTCGGCGTTATCTCCTCGCCAGGTGTAGCTGGCATTCGCTTGTCGTGCGGATCTCCATCCTCCGGAAAATGTACCTCCAAGAGATGTCTCAGTGACTCCTCTGCGGAGTTGGTCCAAGTTCCGTCTTGCCTCTTGAATGAAGCTTTTGATGTAGTTTTGGACGTCGTCTTCGGGATGTGTTGGCTTTCAGTCCTGAGATAAAGCAGGTCCTCCGCTGGGATGGTTGGAGGGGGCATAGTACCTTGTTTCCTATTATTGGGCTTGGACGCTGGATCGTTTCCTGTTTGGGCGTTCTGTTTTATAAAGCATGTCCTCCGCTGGGATGGTTGGAGGGGGATAGTACCTTGTTTCCTATTATTGGGCTTGGACGCTGGATCGTTTCCTGTTTGGACGTTTTGTTTGTTTTTTCCTATAGGTGTAAAAGAGTCCTCTTGGGATTTGAGAGGATTCAGTCGGTTTTCTTGTACGTTTTGGGCGTTTTTTTGTTGCTTTTCCGCAACACATGTTTCGCTGTTTGCGCCAGCTGTTTCTTTTATTGACCTAGCCCGTCTTCTTCTTCATCCGTAGATTGCGACGTTGTCTTGTTCTCAATAACTTTATCTTGTTGGCTGAAGCTTGCTCCAAACAACCATTATTTCTTTTGTGTAGGTCACTAACCATTTTTGTGCTTACGGTAGTGTCCACGTCATTATGCATTGCTTAAGAAATTGTCCAGTGTTTGGGGGAACCTTCTAGTGTTTTTCGGTGCTTTTTCCCTAGCTTTTTCTTAAGATTTTTTTCTTACTTAGTTTTTCCTGCAGTATTTCCAATTTTTCTTCAATTCTTTCAATCAAGATTTGGTTTGTTTACCTGTATTTCACTCACTAACTGTTCTAATAATATGTTTTTTGTATGGTATTCCCGCGCGATTTCGTCCGTGTTTTTTTCTAACCCATTTGCGCCGTCACAGCATTTTACTCGAGTTTCCTCCAAAAAGGTTAACTTTTTTGACCAGTCTCTTGTTGCACAAGCCAGAAAGGCAAAGACTTTTCCACAGTTTGTGCACGTTACTACACTAAACTTTTTGATTTTACAAGAAAAATAATTGATTTTTTCGCGGAGCGCATTTTTAGGCTTTTTACCTTGACAGGCCGTGTTGCCACTAAATTTTAATTATTTTAAACATTTTGGGAAATCTCATGGTTTAAACATTGTTATATCAGTATAAATAGATTTTATTTGTCCTAATATCCCGACGAACTAAGAAAATAATAAATAGATGTACCTTGTAGTCAATAATTCAGTATTAATTCTGTTATGGTCCTATTACTCACAATATACACAAAACCGGGGTGTGAGGATGCACTCCATACATACAAAAAATAAAAGGTTTTTCACCTTACCAAAAGGGCACTGTATAATTTAATTGACTTGCACTGTATAATTTAATTGAAATGCTATACCATCAATAAAAGGGTAGCATTTTCATTGGTCCTTCGAGCCAAAAATGTAAATTAAATTTGAAAGTTACAGGTTACTGAAGTTCATCAGGCATTACGACAATCGGTTCTACCAGACGCCGACCAGTCTTGCCAAACTAAGCAGATAATACCTTCAATCGACGCCAGCATCCACGAAAAACTTCAATCAATTCCAAAACGAACAAAGATACTAGCATAGCAACACCTTCGTCAGGGGACACCCAGGCTATCGAGTAAAAAGAAGCATCTCCTTAAAACTCTACAGAAATACTACAACTTCAACGTCAAACCTACTACAGTCAATTCCGTCAAGCCGTCACAGTCAACAAAGCACAGAGCAAAGTTCATAAAGCAAACTTTAACACCACGTCATCTTGCTAAAAAGTAAGAGCAACATGGAAAAGAAATTCAACGCTACCTAATACCAATACTTTGAAGAAAAATCAGCTTACAAAGGTCTATAATGAAACAGGGAACTATCAAAGATAGTCTGCAAAAAATCAAGACTCCGTCAGCCAATCAGGACAAAGAACAGAAAATACATCAGATTGCTCAATTAGATGGGAGGACTTCTTGATGACACCCAATCAGAAATCGACAATTTAATTCCAGACAACCGCCAAACGCAACTACAAGCGAAAATCAGTGACAAATGGAGACGTATCTCCGAGTTATATCTAGAACTGTAATCTACAAGGCCCTCGAAAAACGACACGAACAGATGATGCTACTCCTACAATTGGAAGAATCTCTACCTATCCTGCCTACTGCACCAATCACGCAATAAGCTGCTCCAGCCGTCATTATCCAACAACCAAGAACAAGCAACATATGCCTTCCACAAATAAAATTACCGATTTTTGTTGGTTCCTATGATTGGTTTACATTCAGGGACATCTTTAAAAAAATAGTTTACGAAAATGATGAACTGTCCAGAGCACACAACAATCTAAAAATACATACAACTTCGTGAGGTCCACTGATCACAAGAATTATATTTCGCAAATGGGACTCCGAGACAAACCGATTATATGAACAATTCTTAAGCTCAATTCTCACAATGCAATAAATTGCTGCAATTTCTAGTTCTATCCTTGTTTTTGAAATCTAAAAAACAAGGATGGAAATAGAGATCGCAGCGATTTATTGCATCGTGTGAATTGCGCTTTACAAAACCCAACAAAATACACAAAAAGAAGATTACACAGCAAACTCAAGGTCTAACCGAAGTCTGCAAATAATGTGATGAAAACGCTCATATATTTGCAACTGCTTTACATTTTAAGCGTTACATCCATCAAGAAGACTCGCAGTCATTAAGGAAAAGAAGATATGTATCAATTGCTTTAAGCATCCATCGAACACAGCATGTCTCTCTAACATTGGATGCCATACATGCAGGAGATTCCATCATACCATGCTACACGTAGACTTTCAAGAACACATAAATCAACAAAATAGAGCAAGAAGCACTCAGTCGAATACCTTCCAAAATGTTCAAACGCGGTTAATCTTAAGAAATTAAAATCTTAGAGATCAAAAATAATATATAGTATAGTATAGAGATCCAGTCCACTCATCAGTTTATTTACGTCATTATACCAGTATAAATAGCTGTACCTTATATTAAATAATTCAGTATTAAATATGTTATAGTCTTATGTACAGGGTGACCGTTTGTTAAGTTCCACCTGGGAAAACTTTTTTATGAGTCGTCACAAGAAGATGAACAAAAAAGTGTTACTTTTTAATTTTTTTAAAAATCACCCGTTACACGCAGGATGGCCATGAGGTTTTTTTTTTCATGTAACACCCTGTATATTTTTTAAAATTTCGATAATCTTTATTTTTCTGATTCCAAAAATATACCATATGTCTTGAAAGGTATCGAGCAAATTCACAAAAACATTGCCATAAGAGTATTGTGTTGAACAAAGAACCACCTAAACTATTGTTCCTTGGCTAATACATTGTCCTTATGGCAAATTATTTTTGATTTTACTCAAGTTCATATGATATATTTTTGGAACCAGAAAGATAAGATCTATCCAAATTTTATAAAAATACAGGATATTCAATTAAAAAAACAGAACTTCATGGCCACTCTGCCTGTAACGGGTGATTTTTTTAAAAAAGTGAAAATGTAATAGAAATCAACATAATTTCATAAGCCATTCACTTTGTGATTTATCCTCTTGTGACAAATAACAAAAAAGTTTTCCCAAGTGGCAATTTATAAACGGTCAACATGTACACAAAACTACTAAGAGTATAAACCGGGGTGTGAGGCTTCACTCCAAAAAATAATAGTTACACGCAGGATGGCCATGAGGTCCTTTTTTTTTCATGGAACACCCTGTATATTGTTTAAAATTTCGATAGATCTTTATTTTTCTGATTCCAAAAATATACCATATGTTACCATTGTCTTGAAAGGTATCGAGCAAATTCACAAAAACATTGCCATAAGAGTATTGTGTTGAACAAAGAACCACCTAAACTATTGTTCCTTGGTTAATACATTGTCCTTATGGCAAATTATCCTCTTGTGGCAAATAACAAAAAAGTGGAACTTTATAAACGGTCACCTTGTACACAAAACCATTAAGTGTATAAACCAGGGTATGAGGCTTCACTCCAAAACTCCACAATGTCACTTTCTATAAAGGCACTGCGTAATTTAATTAAAATGCTATAACATCAATAATAATATATCATTTTAACTACGTTTCATTTTGCTAATTTTTTTTTTACTTTTTGTAATTGTTTGTCCTTATTTAAGGATCTTTTAGATAAAGATGGAATAATATAGAATATAATAAAAATATATACCATTTTGTCAATATAATTTTTTAAAAGTACAAAATGTTAGCCGGAATGTTCAAGACCACCCTGTAAATTTTGTTTTGGACGATTTTAAGTAAATATATTAACCGTAAATATATTTTTGTTGTGATTACTAACTCTGTTATCTGTCATTACAGGGTAATTCAAGTATATAATTGTAAAAACCACATATATATTTTGATTGATTTTGCTTTTTTTTATATAAAACTGTTATAATTACTTTTCCCTATTATGGTTTTTTTTGTACCACCCTCTAAATGGGTAGCATAAAATTATATTTAAGGGTTACTAAATTATTGTTTAACATATAACCCTAGTAAATCCATTTAAAAAAGAGAGAATTGATAAAGCATCACTTTATATTTTCTTGGATATATAGCACATAAAAGTATGGATAACAACCAATTTAAAACATTAAAAGAAAGTCGCTTTTTAAACTATAGCAACAATTTTGTCTGATGTATAGAGAACCGATATTTCCATCCTTTTCAATAAACTTGATTTTGATGGGGTTGTCACATCACTCTTTTATCAAAATATGTGATACATACAGAGTCTTTAGATTAATGCAGAATAGGTTTTTTTTTAAATATATTATCATTTCATGTAAAATATATGGCCAAGCTGGCAAAAAGTGTTTCCATGAAAATTAAGATCAAAGTAGTAAAGTTACATATTTAAAAATAAAATGATCCTTTCTTGGTTTAAAAGTGTTTTCGCTCGAGCTATTAATTATTAAAGTTGCAAATGACGAGGTGGACCAAAAAAATCGTCAACTCTTTTTTTGACCGTGGTTTTATTACCGTAAGTTCGATTTTGCTGATTTTGCTTTTAGCGGAAAGCTAAAGTCTCAGATCACACAAAAATTTTGATACCCCCCGCCAAAATATCATGTAAGCGACTGTACTCGACACTAAACATTTGCCAGAAAGCTACGTCTTTGCTGAGCACAAAAAGGTATCAATTGTTAAAATTAAACTAAAACTTATTTTAAGTTATTATTTCTTCTTATATATTGTAGTGGTGTAAATTCGTAAAAAGAAACTGCAAAAGGGGTATATTTTTTTATATTTGGCATAATAATACCTAATACCAAAAGCTAAAATTCCAGTCGAGGATCCCCTATTTTCTGGGCCCAGAAATTAAATCGAAATCAATTGGGTAATAGTCAGGTAGTCTCACTTAATTCAAAAATATAAAAAAAGTTGAAATATGTCACTTCAAAACAAATTCAGATTTAAAAAATTTAGTTTTTCGAAGATTTTTTCTTTACTTTTAAAGTGATAATCTTTTTGAATGTCTCATATTAAAGCTACTGGCCGGCTTCTTAATCGCCCAATAAAAAAGATGTTAATTTTTTATAAGCGGGTACAAAGATGGCGCTTGATATGTCAAAAATATAAGAGAACTTATTATCCCTTAGATTAAAAAGAGACGAGATACCCCATGCTTACAGAGACTTTGATCATATTATTATCTGAGAAATCTTGGGATCTAATTTTCGAAGCCGCGAGCCAGCCACTCAACAGCTAAAGCACATCAAATGCATACTCACAATTCAAGAATGACCGCAGCAAAACAGTCGCTCGCTCTGCCATTAACATGTTCATTTAGGCTTGTTTTCGCCACTGCGTCAACCCTACATATCTCCGTCGCTTTCCCTCTCTAACGTTTAGAACGATATGGAATTTATTCCAACTTATTGTTTTGGTTTTGTCGGGTGATGGCAAATTTTGTAAATAAACAGTGGTTATTATTTGCCAAGGAGTTTTCGTTGGACCAGATGTCTTGTCTCTTTTTAATCCAAGTATTAAGCTATAGAAAACGTTAAAAAAAATATTTTTTTTAGTAGATACTCTGCTAAAATTTTTAAAAAACATTTGATTTGACATTTGACATTCAAAATAGCGGTCAAACTATCCAGAAAAAAGTAATTTTCTTCTTCTGGTGTGGTATTTACACTAACTTTATACTAAATCGAGGACGTTTGTCTCAAAAATTGCAAAAAAAATGACACATGTCAGTCCCAAATCAAGATGGCCGCGACTAAAATTAATGAGCGTCATTATTTTTCTGCACGTTAGTAATTTTACACAAACCAAAGCAATTTTAGGATGACTTAAATTAGTTTTATAATTTAATTAAATTTTTGTGTCAAAAACAAAAAATTTTGATGCTTTAGTTAAAATGGCGGACGATTAAGTAAAAAAAGTGTTTTTTTTTGTTTCTTCCTCGAGGTAAACACAAAGCACTTCAAAAAAAGCACATAGCAATTGGCACAAATCAAGATGACGACGACTAAAATAAAAAAAAAACATTATTTTTCTGCCCTTTTACATTTTTTCACAAACAAGCAGTTTTAGGATGAGCTAAATTAGTTTTAAATTTTTTAGTAAAAAAAATAAATTTTTATACCTCAGTTAAAAAAAAAACGTAAGAAAAACAAAAAACACTTGGCAAAATATGGGACACGTTGGTTAAATCACGTTTAAAATTCTCTCAAGAAAAGCAAAGGAATTGATTTTTCCCAAGCGAATAATATTATAATATGTAAATAAGATTCAGAAATTTTGTTTTTTGTTTAACACAGTTCATATTATTAAGAATGACGTAATGTTAGAATTATCACTATAGTTTTTTTTAAAGGAAAACATCAGATATTAAAGTTTTTATAAAGTATCCAGAAGCTAAGCATCCGCATAAGAAACTTTAGAAATGTCGATAATACCTGACTATAAGATGACATGTAATTTTTTTTAAATATTTTGCAAAGTGTTTTTTGTTTATCTTACGAAAAAATAAATAAAAAAAAAACACTTTTTTAATGATTATCTGCCATTTTAACTGAGGTATTATTTTTTTTATACAAAAATTTTAATTTAATTTAGCTTATCCTAAAACTGCTTTTTTTGTGAGAAAATGTAAACAGGCAGAAAAATAATGTTGTTTTTTTTTATTTTAATCGCCGCCATTTTGGCACGAAAATTACATATCTCATTTTTTTTTTAAATCTGGATCTTAAATTGATAAAATCTAATATTTGACCATGTATTTTTTGTTTAACTTAAGAAAAAAACAAAAAAAAAACACTTTTTTTAAATTAATCGTCGGTCATTTTAACTGAAGCATTAAAATATGATTTTTTTAACACAAAAATTTAAAAATTATTTAGCTCATCTTAAAACTTTTTTTTTGTAAAAAAAATTTAACGAATAGGAAAATAATGTTTTTTATTTTAGTCGCCGCCATCTCGATTCGTGAATGACATGTCACTTTTTTTTAATTTTTGGAATGGATACTTAGCGCAACGCAATATTCTTCTACTTGCTTTGTGTTTAACTTAAGGAAAAAAACAAAAAAAAAAACACTTTTTTTACTTAATCGTCCGCAATTTTAACTGCATCCTTAAAATTTATTTTTTTTACACAAAAATTTAAAACTAATTTAACTCATTCTAAAACTGCGTTGGTTTCTGCAAAATTGCTAACGTGCAGAAAAATAATGACGTTTCTTAATTTTAGTCGCGACCGTCTTGATTTGGGAATGACATGTCATTTTTTTTTGCAATTTTTGAGATAAGCGTCTGCGATTTAGTATAAATTGATATATTGCATGACGTTAATGCAAATACCACAGCAGAAGTGAAAAACTACTTTTTTCTCGATAGTTTAGCCGCCAGCTAGCAACTAGCAGAAACGAGCCCATCGCTAATGACATTCTACTAAAAAAAAAAAAAAAATGTTTTCTATAAATTACCTTACTAATTTATATTTTTATATTTTTGACACATCAAGGGCCATCTTTGTACCCGCATATAAACTCTAATCTTTTTTAACGTGAGATCAAGAAGCCGGTCATTAGCTTTAATATGAGATACCAGAAAAGATCATCACTTAAAAAGTTAAAAGAAAATCAAAGAAAAACTAAATTTTTGAAATCTGGCCGCTGTTTTGTTTTTAAGTGACATATGCCAACTTTTTGTTATATTTTTGGATCAAGTGGAACCCCGTCACTATTACTCAATTCATTTCGATGTGATTTTTTTGAAAACGCAGAAAACACATTTTTTTCTAACTTTGACAGCCGCCATCTTGGTTTCTGGGGCCGGAAAATGGGGATCCTCGACTGGAATTTTAGCTTGTGCTATTAAGTGTCACTATGCCAAATATAAAAAATATACCCTTTTTGCAGCTTTCTCTTGAAAATCCATTTGCTAAAAATAATAGAAAATGCACCACAAAAATCTAAAATTACCAGTTCTAGAAACTTTTCAACATCAAAGTTATAAGGCTTACCTACCTTCTAAATAACCCAATAAATTTGCTCCACCAACCACACTATTGACATTATTGTTATTGTTCCCATTATTTCCAGGTTGTATGTTTAAGCTGCCAAAATCATTCAAATCGCCTAGCAAATCGTCCACACCATTTGTTTTGAGTTGATCCGTACCGACTTCTACATTTGGCACACCTCCTACTAAATTTCCACCAAACATGTTAGATTTTGAGACGGAAACTTCCTCCAAAAAGTTTTGCTTTTTTGCTGACATGTTTCGAGGGGAAATAACGCATGGTACGGTTGAAGGTGTAGAACTTCTTAGAACAATTGGAGCAGTGCTAAAAAAACAAAGCAAGAGATTAACTATATATTTTAATTTGTTTGTATTATGTTAAGAAATTATCAATGTTTTTCTAAAATATGGATAAAACGTTAGAATTCCGGAACCTCTTCAACTGTTCATGTAATGTCATAAACTATACTGAGTTTGTAATATTAAGTTTAATAAAATTAATATAACAACGTAAAATTAAAATAGCAACGCCATCTTTTTAAGTGTAATTCAATTTAGAGTTTATCAATTTCGAAGAAGCTAATTTGTTAGGTAAGAAAATTTGTAGCTGCTTACATTAATAGTATATATATATATATATATATATATATTTTACGGGTAGTCGTGACTGACTAGTTGATAAAAAAACCTCGGTTGGTTAGTGGGGATGCAGTCTTATATGGGCCGGAATAAAGTAAACTCGTTTTTTGACAGTCAAGCTTTCGAGAATATATTTTTCTCTTCTTCAGGACTTCTACAATAAGTTAACAAGCCATTAGAATAATTAAATTAATTAAATTACAACCATTATAGATATCTATACAGGTACCCATACAAATATATCTAAATAATAATTTACTCACCAAAGTGGGTTGAAAAACAATAAAGCTAGACATCTATAAACAATTCTGAGCATTTTTTGCCCTTTTGGGACTTATGTTATAATAAAAACCTACATGAATTTGTTTAAAAGAATTGAAAGTCCACAAAATGGTGGCGAGAGGTTCTTATTATTTTTTTAATTTTTTGACGTTTATGAGGTCACACTAACCGTCTTCTTTAGTGTATCAAGTAAATCAGGAGAGAGAGCGAGTAACACAGAGAATACTGCACGAGAAAAGGACGCAACAGTGTGGTCATCTTATTCTCTTTTTCATTTTAAAAGTTTTAGACGCAGATAAACTTATATGTGTCTTCTCGTTGCCGAGAGAGATGGGTAGATAAGATGACACTCTGCTGCCTTCCTCACCATGCAGTATACCCGACTCGTTACCAATTTTGTTTACATTTTAATACCGACAATACATTGTCGAAAAAAATAGAAAAAAAATGTATATTAAAAGAATTAATTTTTGATTTTAGTGTAAGATCCCAAAAGCCATACAGTTCACCATACTCTCCCTATACTTTATTTTTTGTTGTTTTGGTGTTATTATTATGTTAATTGATCTATTTTGTAGGTACATGAGAAATTAAAAGAAAAGGAAAGGGTTTTGGTATGGCAAACAACCGGAAAATATCATAGAAAGGGCTCTGCGCTGCTTACTTTGCCATCCCAGTTGTCTGTTACTAATCAGTCACAAGTCAGGTTCAAAACAATCAAAATGAAACAGCTGTTTACTGTGTATTACCTTATATTTCAAACCTCACGCCTAGATTAACAACAATTTTTAAAGGTAAAGACATAAAAATAGCTAGAAAACAGACCAAAACTATCTCTAAAATTTATACAAAAACAAAGTCACCAGTCCAGCTGTTAGATCAAAGTAATGTTTCCTATAAAATACCATGCAAGGACTGTCCCTTAAAATATATAGGGTCAAACCATATCAAATCAACCAAAAAAAAGGCACTTTTCGTTTTGACCATCTCCGATTTTGATGATTGTTGGTACACTTATTCGTCTTATCAAAAAACTCAAAAAATCCAAAAAATCAAATTTTTTGGATAAGCGGTTTTTGTTTTATTGATTTTTGAAAATAAAGAACTTGACCAATATGCCCTTGACAGGCACTTACAAAAATAGCAATATCTCAAAAACTATTGGTCCTATAGAAGCGAGTTATAGCTTATTTTGAAGGTTTTTTAAAGACCTTTTTAACGATGTGTATCACCATGTAATTTTTTGTTTTTATTTTTTTTTAATTTTTTTAATATTTTTTTTTTAATCCTGAAAACACCATTTTGAATTTTTTTCAAAAAAATACTATTTTTTTTTCAGTATTTTTTTAATATTTTTGGAAAATTTCAGGATGGGGAAGTTATTGGTTCTATTTTAAAAAAAATAATATAAAAAACCTTGCAGGAAAAAACCATACATTTTTTGATAAATACCTATATATTTACTCTTTATATCTAAAAACTTGTCAATTGCTCCCAGTCTTGTAAATAAGATACATAAAAGGTTTTTCCAAACTTGTTTATTCCTGCAAAATTTTGAGTATTTCTTCAATTGTCCTCCCCTCCACCCAAGATCTTTTCACCCACCTATTATGCATTTAAACATGTTAATTCCTGCAAAATGTTTAGCTCCTCCCATTACTTTTTATTGGCCCTTACCCCTATTTGTATCATTTCTGGTTCAGACAGGAAAAGTTTTGACAATAGTTAATTGAAAACCTGCGGTTTATGTGATAAATTGCTATTTTTTAATTTAAAACATTTATCGGAGTCGTGTTTTGTAAAATGGCACAAAATAAGCCAAAACAATGGACAAAATTTTTTGTGAGGTGTTGTGATCCATTAAGTCAGGAGAAACATTCCGGAAAGTTACGGAATGTCACAAATTGGATGACTTCCTTTAAAGGGGTGGAGACTGGCATGAAAATTTGTGACAATTGTCGAATGAAACTTTCCAAGGAACACAAGGAACAGGATGAACAAACATCTCCTGTAGCAGGGTAAGTAATAGTAACGAATACCCACCTACATTTTTACTTGTTTTTTTTTTGTGTGTTGTGGCTCTGCTAATAATTTTAGGGTAATTATTTAGTATCCGGTTTTCTGCCATTTTTGGTTTTAAGTGAAAAATTCTTTATGGGGGCACCTACAGGCATATAAGTCTGATTTCATCCTTTGCAAAAATTTATGAGTTATTAATAGATAAGAGGCTGTTAGATTTTTTTCTGGCAAAGTCACTTTTAAACGATTTTCAACATGGCTTTCTCCCGAAAAGGTCTACAGAATCGGCTCTTTTACAGTTGAACAAGTCAATAATTTCGACTCTTGAATCTAGGGGAGCGGTCTGTGGACTTTTTTTGGATTTATCAAAAGCATTTGATACAATAAATCATGAAATTCTTTTGGAAAAATTAGAAGCGTACGGGGTTAGAGGAAGTGCTTTGGATTTATTTTGCTCGTATCTGACTGAAAGACTACAAAAAGTTACAATAAATTTGAACAACAATAAAATAACGTCAGAATCAAACGTCATAATGACAGGAATTCCGCAGGGAAGTATTCTTGGTCCTTTGCTCTTTGTTATTTATCTTAATGATCTAAACCATGTCATAAAAAATCCAAACCTTCTGGCCAATTACGCAGATGATGCCAACGTAGTGATGCCGGTTTATCGGGAGGGGAACATCCATGAGGAATATTTTGACGTACTAGGTAAAGTGTCTGAATACTGTGTTAACAACCAACTCATTATGAACACAGAAAAAACAAAAGCAGTTGTTATCTCTAACATGGACATATATGTCCCTAAAAACCCTATGAAGGAGACACATTAACTTTTGAAAGTCACACGAAGGTATTGGGAGTACTAAATATGGTATATTACTTTGGGGCCATAGTAGTCACATAAATGACGTTTTTATTTTACAAAAACGTGTTATTAGAATCTTGGTAGGAATCAAGCCATATGCTTCTTGTAGAAATAATTGTAGAGAAAATAAGTTGTTAACAGTCCCGGGTATTTATATCTTGGAATGTTTAGTGTATTTGGGAAAAAATCCATTACTTTTTGCTAAATATGCCGGTACTAGAACCTGTAACACAAGAAACAAAAACAACATGTATATATATCCAAAACATAGACTAAGTATTACTGAAAAAAGCCCGGATTATGCTGCAATTAAATTCTTCAATAAACTTCCAAACAAAATAAAAAATATCCAAAACTACAAACTTTACAAAAAAGAATGCTTTAATCTAATTTGTAAGATACTACAGCATTAGTGAGTTCCTAAATTTTAATGAATTTTAATGTCTTTTATTTTGGTAATGTATATATGTGTGTCTTTTAAGTAATGTTCGCCACATCTGGTTTCTGTTTTTTTTTTAAATATTATTACAATGTTTTAAGCACATTTTAACTAATTTTATATTATATTGTTACTATACGTTATTTTCCGTTCTAATGTTATGTTTTGACTTGTGTGTGTGCAATTTTAACAATTTTTAGAAATTTTCTGGTCACAAACTCTCAAACCGATTACTATTAGAAATAATTTTTAACGAAGTTGTAACTGCAACTTATTTATATACCTTTGTTATTTTTACAATTTTTTTTTGCATCAAAAATTTTTTTTTAAATTTTTTTGATGCAAAAAGGGGTGTCGCCGGTGACGGGGGGGGGGTTGTGAGGGTTTTTTTGGTTGTTTTGGGTTGGGTTGGGTTGATTTGAGTATTTTTAAGTGGGGTTGGGTTGGGTTGGTTTAAAAAAAAAAACAAAAGAATTAAAAAAAAAACAAAAGAATTAAAAAAAAAATTAAATTCGGCGGTTTCGGATTTGGGGTCCTAGGGACCCTATTAGGTGCCTCCATAAAGAATTTTTCAAAAAAAAAAAATCAAAAATGGCAGAAAACCGGATACTAAATAATTACCAATTTTAGTAAATGTTTTCATATTAAAAATTGTTTTTTTTATTGTTACAGACCTTCCGCTCAAACTCCAGATTCTCCTTTTAAAGAATGTGATGAATCTATGGACCTTCTAAACCAGTCGTTGAAAATTATTGGGGAATCGCCTATCAAAAAAAGAAGAGTGTCCAAAGAAAAGGCTGAAAAAGTAAAAGCAGTGATCGAAAAAAGATTAGGTCAGGAACAATACTCAATAGTAGAAAAGACCAAAGAAAAAAACATGGACGAGTGCGAAATAATACAACAATTAAAAGAAAAATTTCAGCTAGTTCAAAAAAGAAGCGAAAGAATGTTAATTCTATCTTGTCTTCCTATGAGTTGGAGTCGGGCAAAAATTCAGCAAAAATTTGGAGTTTCCCAATACATGACCAGGATGGTAAAAAAAATGGTCAAAGAAAAAGGAATTTTATCCACACCTAATCCAAAGCCTGGGAAAACTGTTGACCAAAACGTTGTAGAAATGGTAACATCATTTTACCTTAGAGATGATGTGAGTAGACCCATGCCTGGAAAAAAAGATTTTGTTGTTGTAAGAAAGGAAGGAACTAAGGAGCATCATCAGAAAAGGTTAGTTTGGGCTAATATCAAAGAAATCATTTTAAGAAAGAGCATCCAGACCTAAAAATTGGTTTGTCTAAATTTAGTGAATTGAGACCAAAAAGTTGCATTTTAGCAGGAAAGAGCGGTACACATACAGTGTGTGTGTGCACAATACATCAAAATATGAAGTTAATGATAGAGTGTTCTAAAATAAACAAGTTTATCTTAAATGATAAGGGTAATCCTGCTTTACCAGACTACCATGCTTGCCTCTTGAAAATGACGTGTAACCCACCAGGAGTTCACTGCTTTTTGGACAAATGTGAGATATTCCCAGGAACTGAGAATTTAAAAAACTTTTTGAATGAAAAGTTCGAAGAAGCAATGATTGACAATGTGACTTTTAAGAAGTGGATATCTGTAGATAGATGCAATATGGAGACATTAATTAAACCAGCAGAGGACTTCATTAAAGAATTTTCAAACGACTTGATTAAATTAATATCTCATTCTTTTTACACTCACATGCAAAAAGAATACTACAATGAGGTAAAAGACAATTTAAAAAAGGGGGAAGCACTAATCACATGCGACTTCGCTGAAAATTATTCATTTATTTTGCAGGATGAAGTGCAGTCCTATCACTGGACAAATAGCCAGGCAACCCTACATCCTTTTGTAATATATTACAAAACTCATGAGGGAAAACTGGGCCATTTAAATTATATATTTATTTCAGACTGTTTGGTACACAACACTGTGGCATTTCATCTTTTTTTAAGCCACCTTATGCCTGAACTAAAGAGGCAAATTGATAATTTAGACAAAATTATCTATTTTTCAGACGGCTGTACCGCACAGTATAAAAAAAAAATTGTTAATATTGCGTACCATCTCGAGGAATTTAAAATTAAAGCAGAATGGAATTTTTTTGCCATCTCCCACGGGAAGAGTGCATGCGATGGACTGGGAGGCACCGTAAAAAGGTTGGCTGCTAAAGCAAGTCTGCAGAGACCATATAATGAACAGATTATGACCCCCGAAGATCTTTTTAAATTTGCAACAGAAAACATTCCTGGTATAACATTAAAATATTGTTCATTAAATGACTACCAGCAACATGAAAAGTTTTTGGAAAAAAGATACCTGGAAGCGCAATCGATACCTGGGATTCAAAAATTGCACTCGATTATCCCCCTCAGTAATGAAAAAATTATTACAAAACCATTTTCACTAAGTAAAGAGGAAAATATTCAATGTCTTTTTGCAACCTGCGGTTTGTCAAACACAGAAATTGAAAACATCGACTCCGGTATTGTAACCATAAACTATGACTGTCTTTGGTGGATGGGATGTATCATTGGCAAAAATATAGAAAGCGGGAAATTAAAAGTTAGTTTTTTACATCCTCATGGTCCCTCTCCGTCTTTTTACTTTCCAAAGCCAAAAGCTGATATATTGGTCATACATCAAAATTATCTTTTAAGACGGGTCAACCCAAATACTGCCACTGGTAGGACATATACGCTAACTGCAGAAGAAATGACAGATTCGTCAAATATTTTACAAAAAAAATTAGCAACCTAAATATTTTTTATTGTAAATTTTCTATTATTCTTACTTTTAATTTTTTTTGTTATACCCATATTAGGTAAATTAGCCCTGTATTAAATATCTTATTATTTTTTTAAAGTATGACACCATTATTTCTCCATCCTAAAATTTTCCAAAAATTGGTCAATTTCTTGATTTTCAAAAATCAATAAAACAAAAATCGGTTATCCAAAAAATTTGATTTTTTGGATTTTTGAGTTTTTTCATAAGACGAATAAGTGTACCAAAAATCATCAAAATCGGAGATGGTCAAATCTATTGCCTGGTTGACTTGATATGGTTTGACCCTATAGGTCAAACTAGTCGCAAATTTAAAGGCCTTACTATAAAAGACTTTCTTGAAATGGTTCATATTAACAGAGAACAACAATCAATGAACAAAAAAACTGATGTGAACAATCTCAGCTCCATTTACAGTTATATCCTAAATTCAGTGTGACAGCTAATCTTCAATTTGAAAAAGTTTTTTTGCTTACCTTTCAACTTTTATATTTATAAAAAAAAAATTTTGTCTGAATAATAGTTCATCAATTCATTTTCTAAAATAATGTCAGTAAATAGAGAAGAGTGCCTGGCTTTTTAGAGACATACATTTTGCCATACCAAAATCCTTTCCTTTTCTTTTAATTTCTCATGTACTGTGTGTCTTTTGGAAGCTTACACTAATATCAAAAATTAATTCTTTTAGTATAAAATTTATTTTTTTCTGTTTTTTTCAACAAAGTATTGTCGGTATTAAAAATGTACACCAACAAAATTGGTGACGAGTCGACGAGAACCTCTCACCACCATTTTGTGGACTTTCAATTCTTTTAAACAAATTCATGTAGGTTTTTATTATAACATAAGGCCCAAAAGGGCAAAAAATGCTCAGAATTGTTTAGAGATGTCTTGCTTTATTGTTTTTCAACCCACTTTGGTGAGTACATAATTATTTAGATATATTTGTATGAGTACCTGTATAGATATCTACAGTGCGGTGTTAACTCTTGAACGGATTGAGTTATCGACTTAAAATAAAAACCATGTTTAATGATAACACTTTTGCTACTTTTTGATGCATTTTTTATGAGGGTTATATTACGTAAGTCTATAAGGTCACTAACTACTTTAAAATTTTAAATACAAAGGGGGGTCTAATGATACCTTATTTAAAAGGTATTTTAAATCTCTATTTAAAATTTTAATCCTTTTAAAAATCGGTTTACGACTTACAGAGTTATGATTTTTTTTTACTATAGTTTACGCACCTCACCTTACTTTTGAACGAATTGAGATATTGACTTTAAATAAAAAACATACGTAATTATAACAATTTTACCACTTTTTGACGTATTTTTTACAAGCGTCATATTGACATAAGTCTGTAAGGTCACTAACTACTTTAAAATTTTAAATAGAAAGTGGGGTCGAGTGCTCCATTGTTTAAAAGGTATTTTAATTCCCTTTTTAAATATTTATTTATTTTAAAAATCGGTGTATGACTTACAGAGTTATGATTTTTTTTTACTATGGTTTACGTATTACTTATAGTATTACTCAACAATAATAAAAACTTTAAATTGCTAGTGACCTTATGGTCTTACCTCAAAAAATTTATTTGAAGTCAACTGAATTCATTCAAAAGTAAGAGGAGAGGTGCGCAAACTATAGTTACAAATCCTTATATCTCTGTAAGTAATATACGGACTTTTAAAAAAATTAAAATTCTACATACGGAATTAAAATACCTTTTAAACAAGGTATAACTCGACCCCCCGTTCCATTTAAAATTTTAAAGTAGTTAGTGATTTTATAGTCTTAAGTCATTATGAGACTAATCTAAAATACGTCAAAAAGTGGTCAAATTGTTATCATTACACATGTTTTCTATTTAAAGTCGATATCTCAATTCGTTCAAAAGTAAGGTGAGGTGAGTAAACTATAGTCGAAAAGTCTGTAAGTCTTAAACCGATTTTTAAAAAAGATTAAATTTTTGTATAGGGAATTAATATTTTTTGAAGCAGTTAGTGACCTTATAGATTTACGTCAATGTGACGCTTTTAAAAAATACGTCAAAAAGTAGGAAAAGTGTTCTCGTTAAACATGATTTTTATTTGAAGTTGATACCTCAATCCGTTCAAGGGTTAGCAGGGGGGGTGGACTTTTTACGTCCGCACTGTATCCCCACTAACCAACTGAGGTTTTTTTCTCAACTAGTCAGTCACGACTACTCGTAATCTTTTTTTTATATACAGGGTTCCTAAGCAAATCCTTAGGGGGCCAAGCAGCCGTGTATAAGGCGCAGACAAACGGAAAAGCACATTAGGCAGAAAAGGATGGGCATGGGGCGATGTTGTCACTACATCTTACACGTAGTAAATCCATTCCAGGTTGTTGTTTTCTAATGTTTTCCATTGTCATACCTTTAGGACTGAAATAAAAATTGTTTTTGCTCGACTTTAATGCCAAACTGATGAAAGATATCGTAAAAAAAAATATTTTTCGGCTTTTCATTTTGTAACCATTGTCCTTACGCACTGTTTACAGACTGAGATACATGCAAATGCCTAACCTAAAGCGTTCATACACGGCCGGAGAAATCGACTGAGATATTCCCGTAGAAACTTTATCAAGCAAATAGGACGGGTTGACGCCTTCGAACGTCCAACCCGGGTTTTGCACTTTGATTCGAAATCAAAAAGGAGGAACAGTCAGATGTGGGGCCGTGCACAAATTACGTAACGGTGATTTTACCAATTTTTGACCCCCTCCCTATGTAATGTTTTATAACGGTTTGGCACGCCACTCCCCTAATATTACGTAACGATTTCAAGACCACTACCCCCCCCCAAAAAAAAACTTTTCACTTATTTTCATTCCAAATTTTCTTAGTTTCACACAAATGCAAACGCTGTCGAAAACCCCCCTCCCCCCTACGTAACGTTTTGTAACCCCCCCCTATGACCATTACGTAATTTGTGCACGGCCCCTGTAGTCCCAGTGGAGGAGGGCGAGAAAATTGATATTTTTTCTTAAAAATTATACTCTTTAGACCTATTTCTTTGCGTTCCCGAAATTACGTAATTAAAAAAAAAATTGTAAGCTGCGCCATTTTTATTTCGTGCTTTGTTTTTCTAACATTTTTGCGTTCGGCTAATTTAATTGAAAAATTTTTGCCTGCGGCACCCTTTATCTTTTCACTCGAAACCAAGATCCCCCGTTTTAGGAAAACTGATCCCGTCTCTGTTTCTAAATTTTTTCGAATAAAAGTAGAGTATGACCATGGGGGAAATAATTTTTTTCTACGGTATGACGAAAATTTCGAAAAAGTTGAAGAAAAAAATTAAAAAAGTGGCAAAGCTCAAGTTTTTCGTAAAAAAAAACGTTTTTTGTAAAGAAACAGAGCAAAATAAATCTTTTCACCCCTTTTTGGGTGTTACAAATATTGGCAGCCCCTTATTTTTCGCTTTTACCCTCCCGCTAGTTTTAAAGAATTGATTCGCTACATGTTTCGAGATCATGTCATAAAACACCTCAAAAATATCAAATGTAGTGTAAGGCCAGCTTTATTTAAAATCAATAATATCGCAAGCAAAAAGCTCTGCAGGAAAAACAGCGCCGTTTATTGATTTCTTTGGCTGCTAGTGCTAGCTGCATGGTTTGGCCGTTTCCGGATAGATGTCACTAGTAGAACGGAATGGAAAGAAATTTAATTAAAAGCGAAGATATTTCTTTCTAATGTTAACAACCTCACGAGTTTATCGCTGAGTATCGTAAATAATGGACCCTGCCGCCTCCTTTAAGCAAGAAAAAGCTGTGGTTTGGACCTGAAAACATCTAGTTTTTAATTAGATTAGATGTTCAAATCTCATGGTGTGGCCGCCATCTAGCGGAATTTGCAGACATCTTGTCAACGGTTATTATTGCAACTTTGATTTATGCTCACAATGAAAGAATGGCGACAATTGTTTCTCATGAAAGCAGTCCGGAGATAATAACAAACTGGCACCATTGCTCAATATACCTGTTTCTTTTGTGCGCGCAGAACTTTCTATGCCATTTCTGTTTGATTTATTGAAATCCTATCCCTAAGGAAAATCTTAGGAACCCTGTATATTGAAAAATTGAAATATTTCATGAACTAACTAGGGGGTCATAACCTTTTATACATACCGGAATAAGCTTGGCTGGTACAAATTTGTTACGGAAGATAATAATTTGTAGCTGCTGCCGTTACCGAGATATGGCTATTTGGGCACTCGACACAAAAATTTACATATCTTAGAAACTAACTACAGAGTCATAACCTTGTATACCTCATCGGAATAAGCTTGGTTGTTATTAATTTGTTACGGAAGAAAATAATTTGGAGCTGTTGCCATTAGTGAAATGTCTTTTAAGAAAGTCACGTGACTTAAAAATTGAAATATTTCATGAACTAACCAGAGGGTCACAACTTTTATCCCTCATCGGAATAAGCTTGGTTGTTACTAATTTGTTATGGAAGAAAATAATTTGAAGCTGCTGCCATTAGTGAAATATTTCTTTTTAAGTCACGTGACCTAAAAATTGAAATATTTCATGAACTAACTAGCGCGTCACAACTTTTTATCCCTCATTAGAATACGCTTGTTTGGTGCTAATTTGTTACCGAAGCAAATAATTTGTAGCTGCTGCCGTTAGCGAGATATGGCTATCTGAGCACTCGACACAAAAAGTAGCAAATCTCAGAAACTAACTAGGGGGGTCACAACTTTTTATACCTCATTAGAACAAGATCGGGTGGTGCTAATTTGCTGCGTAAGAAAATAATTTGTAGCTGCTGCCATTAGTGAAATGTCTTTTTAAGGAAGTCACGTGACCTAAAAATTGCAATATTTCATGAACTAACTAGAGAGTCACAACCTTTTATACCTCATCGGAATAAGCTTCGAGATATGGCTATTTGGACACTCGGCACAAAAATTGACATATCTCAGAAACTAACTAGAGAGGTCACAACTTTTTACACCTTATTAGAATAAGCTCGAATGGTGCTAATTTGCTATGTAAGAAAATAATTTGTAGCTGCTGACGTTATCGACACAAAAATTAACATACCTCAGAAACTAACTAGAGGGTCACAACTTTTTATACCTTATTAGAATAAGCTTGGTTGGTGCTAATGGGTTGCGGAAGAAAATAACTTGTAGTTGATACCGTTACCGAGATATGGCTATCTGGGCACTCAACACACAAATTAACATATCTCAGAAACTAACTAGGGAGTCGCAACTTTTTATAGCTCATTAGAATAAGCTCGGCTGGTGCTAATTTGTTACATAAGAAAATAATTTGTAGCTGCTGACATTACCGAGATATGGCTATTTGGGCACTCGACACAAAAAATTAACATATCTCAGAAACTAACTAGGGGGGTCACAACTTTTTACACCTTATTAGAATAAGCTTGGTTGGTGTTAATTTGTTACTTAAGAAAATAATTTGTAGCTGCTGCTATTACTGATATGTCTTTTTAAGTAAGTCACGTGCTCCAAAAATTGAAATATATTATGAACTAACTAGAGGGTCACAACCTTTTATACCTCATCGGAATAAGTTTGGTTGGTACTAATTTGCTACGGAAGATAATAATTTGTAGCTGCTGCCGTTACCGAGATATGGCTATTTGGGCACTCAAAAATTAACATATTTTAAAAACTAACTAGGGGTCACAACTTTTTATACCTCATTGGAATAAGCTCGGTTGTGCTAATTTTTTGCCAAAGAAAATAATTTGTAACTATTGCCGTTACCGAGACATGGCTATCTGTACACTCGATACCAAAAGTAACATATCTCAGAAACTAACTAGATCACAACTTTTTATGCCTTATTAAAAAAAGCTCGAATGGTGCTAATTTGTTACGTAAGAAACATATATAAGTAATGGCAGTAGCTACAAATTATTATCTTCCGTAACAAATTAGTACCAACCAGGCTTATTACGATGAGGTATAAAAGGTTGAGACCCTCTAGTTAGTTCGTAATATATTTTAATTTTTAGGTGACGTGACTTACTTAAAAAGACATATGTCACTAATAGCAGCAGTTACGATGAGGTATAAAAGGTTGTGACCCACTAGTTATTATAGTTTCTGAGATATGTTAATTTTTCTGTTGAGTGCCCAAATAGCCATATCTCTGTTACGGCAGCAGCTACAAATTATTATGTTCCGTAACAAATTAGTACAAACTAAGCTTATTCCGATGAGGTATAAAAGGTTGTGACCCTGTAGTCAGTTCATGAAATATTTCAATTTTTAGGTCACGTGACTTACTTAAAAATCATATTTCACTAATGGCAGTAGTTACAAATTATTTTCTTAAGTAACAAATTAGCAACAACCAAGCTTATTCTAATGAGGTATAAAAAGTTGTGACCTCTTAGTTAGTTCATGAAATATTTTAATTTTAACGTCACGTGACTTACTTAAAAAGACATATTTCACTAATGGAAGCAGCTACAAATTATTTTCTTCCGTAACAAATTAGTAACAACCAAGCTTATTCCGATGAGGTATAAAAGGTTGTGATCCTCTGGTTAGTTCATGAAATATTTTAATTTTTATGTCACGTGACTTACTTAAAGACATATATCAGTAATGGCAGCAGCTACAAATTATTTTCTTAAGTAACAAATTAACAACAACCGAGCTTATTCTTATGGGGTTTAAAAAGTTGTGACCCCCTAGTTAGTTTCCGAGATATGTTACTTTTTGTGTCGAGGGCAAAGATTATCGGTAACGTCAGCAGCTACAGATTATTTTCTTACGTAGCAAATTAGTAACAACCAAGCTTATTCCGATAAGGTATAAAAGGTTGAGACCCTCTAGTTAGTTCGTAATATATTTTAATTTTTAGGTGACGTGACTTACTTAAAAAGACATATGTCACTAATAGCAGCAGTTACGATGAGGTATAAAAGGTTGTGACCCACTAGTTATTATAGTTTCTGAGATATGTTAATTTTTCTGTTGAGTGCCCAAATAGCCATATCTCTGTTACGGCAGCAGCTACAAATTATTATGTTCCGTAACAAATTAGTACAAACTAAGCTTATTCCGATGCGGTATAAAAGGTTGTGACCCTGTAGTCAGTTCATGAAATATTTCAATTTTTAGGTCACGTGACTTACTTAAAAATCATATTTCACTAATGGCAGTAGTTACAAATTATTTTCTTAAGTAACAAATTAGCAACAACCAAGCTTATTCTAATGAGGTATAAAAAGTTGTGACCTCTTAGTTAGTTCATGAAATATTTTAATTTTAACGTCACGTGACTTACTTAAAAAGACATATTTCACTAATGGAAGCAGCTACAAATTATTTTCTTCCGTAACAAATTAGTAACAACCAAGCTTATTCCGATGAGGTATAAAAGGTTGTGATCCTCTGGTTAGTTCATGAAATATTTTAATTTTTATGTCACGTGACTTACTTAAAGACATATATCAGTAATGGCAGCAGCTACAAATTATTTTCTTAAGTAACAAATTAACAACAACCGAGCTTATTCTTATGGGGTTTAAAAAGTTGTGACCCCCTAGTTAGTTTCCGAGATATGTTACTTTTTGTGTCGAGGGCAAAGATTATCGGTAACGTCAGCAGCTACAGATTATTTTCTTACGTAGCAAATTAGTAACAACCAAGCTTATTCCGATAAGGTATAAAAGGTTGAGACCCTCTAGTTAGTTCGTAATATATTTTAATTTTTAGGTGACGTGACTTACTTAAAAAGACATATGTCACTAATAGCAGCAGTTACGATGAGGTATAAAAGGTTGTGACCCACTAGTTATTATAGTTTCTGAGATATGTTAATTTTTCTGTTGAGTACCCAAATAGCCATATCTCTGTTACGGCAGCAGCTACAAATTATTATGTTCCGTAACAAATTAGTACAAACTAAGCTTATTCCGATGCGGTATAAAAGGTTGTGACCCTGTAGTCAGTTCATGAAATATTTCAATTTTTAGGTCACGTGACTTACTTAAAAATCATATTTCACTAATGGCAGTAGTTACAAATTATTTTCTTAAGTAACAAATTAGCAACAACCAAGCTTATTCTAATGAGGTATAAAAAGTTGTGACCTCTTAGTTAGTTCATGAAATATTTTAATTTTAACGTCACGTGACTTACTTAAAAAGACATATTTCACTAATGGAAGCAGCTACAAATTATTTTCTTCCGTAACAAATTAGTAACAACCAAGCTTATTCCGATGAGGTATAAAAGGTTGTGATCCTCTGGTTAGTTCATGAAATATTTTAATTTTTATGTCACGTGACTTACTTAAAGACATATATCAGTAATGGCAGCAGCTACAAATTATTTTCTTAAGTAACAAATTAACAACAACCGAGCTTATTCTTATGGGGTTTAAAAAGTTGTGACCCCCTAGTTAGTTTCCGAGATATGTTACTTTTTGTGTCGAGGGCAAAGATTATCGGTAACGTCAGCAGCTACAGATTATTTTCTTACGTAGCAAATTAGTAACAACCAAGCTTATTCCGATAAGGTATAAAATATTGTGACCCTATGGTTATATTTCAATTTTTGGGTCACGTGACTTACTTAAAGAGATATATATATATATTAGTAATGGAAGCAGCTACAAATTAGTTTCTTAAACAGTTGGGACTTTCTAGTTAGTTCATGAGAAATTATTTTCTTGCCAAACAAAAAACACTAACAAAGCTTATTTCAAAAAGGTTAGCAATATACATTTTTTTCATGGTATTTCTTTTGTTTTGGCAGATTAGTCACGGATCACCTAGTGCTCACCCACAAATTATAAAGTTTCATTTAACTATCTCTGTTTAACAGACTTGATTTATAAGGTGGTGTCCCCAATTTAATGTTCCGTAAAAAAAAATATTTTTTGTCCTTATAAAAATAATGATTTTTATACATTTAAATTGGCGGTAACAAGTTCAAGTAAAGTATTTGCAACATGCTGATGTTTTTAATGTATAATTTAAACTTATAAAACAGGATTAAGATACGTAAATGAGTTTTTTTCAAAATAAAAAAAATCTGTTATTTTTTGCAATTTTTATTTTTTAGTGCAGATATACGATTCGAGCTACAAATTATGTTATATGACTTTTTGTCCTACTGTTACCCAAACGGCAGTTATGGGATGGTCCCCCTAGCTTAATGGTAAAGTTAGAGGGGTCTCAGTTTTCTTGGTAACGGCTGCCGCTACAAATATTATTTTTCGGTAACAAATTAGCAAGAAATTAGCTACAAATTATGGCATAAGAATTTTTGTGGGCCTTTATTTTAGTCACCCATAAAACAGAAATTAGTTTCGTATGGTTTCGTAAATCTTTTGTAAATAAAAAAAATGTATATTATTTTTTGACATTTTTCTTTTTGAGTGCAGATGTACCCCTCGAGCTACAAATTATGGTGTATGACTTATTGTCCTACTGTTACCCAAACTGCAGCTATGGGGTGGTCCACCTAGCTTAATGGTTAAGTAAGAGGGTCTCAGTTTTCTCGGTAACGGCTGCCGCTACAAATTTTATTCTTCGGTAACAAATTAGCAAGAAATTAGCTACAAATTATGGCATAGTATTTTTGTGTTTCGTAAATAACTCTATGGGGTGGTCCCCCTAGCTTAATGGTTAAGTTAGAGGGGTCCCATTTTCTTGGTAACGGCTGCAGCTACAAATTTTATTCTTTGGTAACAAATTAGCACCAAATTAGCTACAAATTATGGCATTGGTATTTTTGTGACCCTCATTGATGGTCCCCCCAACTGAATGGACGTAAGAGGGATTCCAGAAGAAGCGGCTACGTTGAAGAACAATTGAAAAATAACGAAGTCTTTCTTAGCTCTTTTTGAATGTGAAAAAGATAAAATCAAGTTCAAGTTTCTTTATTCATCAAACATTTTACAATTTTAAGGCTTTGTATAATAGAATTTAAACATAGGTCCAAACAGATTTCCTATTCCTAACACCCTCTAACCAAACAGGCAAAATTTCTACTATGCGGATTGATGCGTCTTAGTTATAAACAATTTTACTAATTTTTAACCATAATACGTGGGTTTAACAACTAAAAACTGAATTATACTTCATAAAGTCTACAGTCTAAATACTTTCCTATGCTATAGAAACATTTTTGTAACAGCCAGTCGTTTATCTTTTGTTTAAATTTAGCTAGCCATTTTTTAAATTTTTCGGTAGTTTATTGTAAAACAATGGAGCGTAATAGTTTTTGCTATACCTACCACGATATAACCTATTAAAGTCTATCTTTATATCATTTGCAGTTCTGGTTGCATAATTATGAAAGGCACTATTTGACTGATAAATTTGTGGATTTTGTTTTACATATATAAGACAATTAAAAATATAAAAGGAACTGTAAGTAGATTGTTATTTAAAAATATTTGGCGTACATCAGCCTAATAATCTAGATTAAAAATTATGCGCAGTACCCTTCTCTGTAGATTTTTTGATTGCATCGCGGATGGTAAAGATTTAAAAGTAAAATAAAAGTGCTTAGTTTTGGTTTCATTTAATTTTAAAAAATTCGTTTTAAACCAACTTTCAGCCGAATTTTGTGTATTTGAATTGTGGAGGTTGGGTCTAATTAATTATTTTACCAGTGAGGCACTTGGTGGACGCACAAAAGACTGGAAATATAGACCCGTAAGTTATTATTGCAAAATTATAACCAAATATTCATATATTGGCAGGAATACTGCAAGAACAATCATTACCGCTTCAACGTAGTACTACACGCAATTAGTAATGCCAATTGTATTTCACTAAACTAAATTACATTGGAAAGGTCATATCCACATTTTTTTTTCTACACGCTACACTGAAAAAAATACCTTTTCTTGTTGTAAAAAAAACTCGCCGTGATATTTTGTATGGGAAAAGTGTAACAACATATACCATAAACGATGCGTTACGAAAAAAAAAAGAGGT
This sequence comes from Oxystoma pomonae, assembly GCA_963921995.1. Classification (NCBI taxonomy): domain Eukaryota; kingdom Metazoa; phylum Arthropoda; class Insecta; order Coleoptera; family Brentidae; genus Oxystoma; species Oxystoma pomonae. The sequence goes on along the minus strand of OY998164.1, from coordinate 84,845,803 downwards.
AAGTTGGTTGTTCTGGAAAAACTAGTGACAATATCATCCAAGATCGTGAAAAAAGTATTTTGGAACAAGCTATTAGTGAAGAGGTTGAAACTGAAGGATAAATACTTAGAGAGAATAACTCAAGGAAAAAAAGCTATAATGCAGGAATCATTAAGGAGTAAGGCATATAAACTTCTTGGAATTAGAGTTGGCTGATTTAAAAGAGCAAATTGCTAGTACAGTATTAAAAAGTAATAGTTTATCACATAGACATGCTTGGCTTCAATATAGAGTTTTCAAACAAAAACCACCTTACAAACATCCAACAAAAGCACTCAGTCGAATAATTTCAATGGAGTTCGAGGACCACCAGTTTTTTATCGAGCCTATTTTACAACAAGTTGTTTGTGGGGGTAAATTTTACCCCTTAGAGGGGGTGGATCACCCAAAAACTAAAAAAAATGGCACAACAGTCTCCATCAAAAAACGATTTGTTTTTTCGTCCATAGTAAATTGAAACGTGAATATATCGGAAAGAATTTAAAAAACTTTCAAAAAAACTGGACATCTTTAAAGGCAATTCAAACCGTCAAAATGAGGTACCACACTACCCATCTTCTCTATCTAAATTTTAAGGGGTCAATTTTACCCTTCCGTGGGGTTGGAAACTACGACAAATCGATCGTCTAGCGGGTTAGAATTTGCTTGAATAAAAAAATCCAAAAACACATCAACTGAGATTGTTAAATTCCTTTAATCGTCTTGGATTTTTTTTACTTTTTTTAAAATAGAACACCTTGTATATTTTGCAATTTTTTAAATCTGCAAACAATTCTCTCTTCAGCAATACCACATAGTAGGATCTATCTTTTACGATAATCAAGATATTTTTATCTAAATCTGTATGGAAAACTTCGATATTCATTCAAATATCCCCCGTAAAACAGGGCATAGACAACAATTCCATGCAAGTTTAAATGCCTCTATCTTGGAAACCATAAGACATAGAGTATTAGTGTATGGTATTGTCAAAAAGATATTTTTTTTTAGAATTTAAGAATGTCAAACTATACAGGCTATTTAAAAAAATATATTTTTTGCCATACTTCGAAAACAAAACGACTTAAAAAAATCCAAAATAGCACGATTAAAGAAAATTAAAAATCTCAGTTGACGTGATTTTGGATTTTTTTATAAAACCAAATTCTAACCTGCTAGAAGCACCGTTCCGTTTAAAGAATCCACCCTGTATATGACCTGCCATAACTTGAAACCATACGCTTAAATTCACTACTAATAAACTGACTACCATTGTCACTTGCCACAATAGCATAGAAAAACACGGTTTTCAACAAAATCGGTAATTTTTTTACTTACGGCTTTAGGTAAAGGCAAGAAAAGACAGAATTTACTAAAATAATTTGATACAACCATTAATCAACAGTTACCTTTACGAGGACGGGGTAATGGATCTATTAAATCTACTGAAATATATTGCCAAGGATATTCTACTATTTTGGGTTGTTCCATAAAACCTTGTCCCGCATGAGTACTTATTTTTTGAGCATTACAGATGTCATAGAGTCTGATTATTAAGTAAATGGGCCACGACAAGCACGGACGATGCGCGGCGTTCGCTTGTTGTCTCTGTTTGAGGCAGGGCCGAACACTACTATTACACTGCCATTTAAAATAAATGAATAAGTTGAATAATTATAAAAAGTTGAATAAAAATAAAATATTATTTGCAAGCCGTTATTTTGAATTTGGTTAGTTGATGTCTTGTTCGTATCAACTTCAAAAAATATTTCAAATAAATTTTGTAGAAAACATTTATTGGAGTCATTAATTTTTTGACATTTCAAGTTTTAAGAAAAAAATTCGCTATTTCACATTTTTTGTAAAAATCAGGGACTTTTCAATTCATTTTAATGAATTTAAAAGGTATTCTACTCGAAACATTTTTTGAGAAAATGTCTCATTTTTTAGTTTTCAACCTTCTGCCTATCCTTTCCACGTATTTTCCGTTCGCCACCTGTTGACTACGACTTCATCTTAAGAAAATATTGGAAACAATGGAAACATAAATAAAATAACATTACAGCATGATCAACAGATAATATATGATGATGATGATTAAACAAAAAAAAAACTATTACCTACTGTATATTTTTGGCAATAGATTGAAAGATAAAAAAAAGCCTTTTCTCAAATTACTTGAAAATGGACATTCCCCCCTTTTCCAGTGTACCCTTCATGCATTATTATGTAAATATACTTTATTTTGAATGGATGTTAGACTAACTATATGCGCATACGCATTATTTATGTATAATGTTATTGTTAAAAATATCAATAAATTGACAAGGAGTGCTTTATGTAAAAGAGATATTTATTTACAAAATAGTAAAATCAATAAAATTAACAGAATGAGAAATAAATTCGTCATAGTAGAAAGCCCGACTGGTGGATGGACTGTGTCTGAAACCAGTCAGAGGTAGAACTAGTGGAGAAGGCGAAAAATCCAACAGTTTTCTGTTGATAAAACTCTCTTTTTATTTATATTTAACTCCACTATGGACACTGGGAATTTATTTCTCATTCTGTTAACTAATGTTGTGCCGAACATTTGTCCATGACTTGTTGATTAGATTGTTCATATTATTCGACTATAAAAACTTATGTCGCACTGATGATCTCTAACAAGATTGAAACACGTGTCTGCGTGTAGTCTCCAAGTCGCACCCGGTATGTATTCTTGTGGTAATCCGGTGTATTTTATAAAGTTCGTTTTTTTGCTATCGATTCGTCATAGTAGAAAGCCCGACTGGTGGATGGACTGTGTCTGAAATCAATCAGTGGTAGAACTGGTGGAGAATGCAAAACATCAAACAGTTTTCTGTTGGTAAAACTCTCTTTTTATTTAAATCAATAAAATGCTTTGGAAAATTATTACAGTAATACCTATCTCGTGTTGTAGTGTAACTTCCAACTCTTGTGTAATGTACAAATTAATACATATTGATTTTACTGTACAATAATTTTAATACACTTACCTTTTAAGCACCAAACCACTCAAACAAATATTTACCACTTCGAACTAAAAAATATTTTACACTTTATAACCGCCGATAATAATTTAAATAAAACAATAACTGGAAAAACACAGAGACAACACGACACAAAGTGCAATAAACAGATTATTAGACCGTCTACGCCTATGACTCAATGCGGCAAACCAATCGCGAGTTTCAGTGGGCGGGCTTCAGACGGAAATGGGTTTCTACGCACATTCCTTAGCTGGCCCATTTACTTCTTAACCGGACTCTACTTTTTGACATATTTTCTAACGTCTTGCAACATTCGTCGCCAATAATACAATTCTCTTACTCGATTTAAAGTTATATCAATGCCTAAGTGAGCGGATAAAGGGATATATTTTGTGAAAAAAGCTGAAAATATAAAAACCCCAAATAAAACCTTTACAGATTTCCTTCAACCAAAAATATATCCAAAATTTAGTTTTAAAGAGGTCAGCTACATAGAAGTTAGAGATATTACCCAATAAGCATTTTTGTCTATATAAAAGTTACAGCAAATAATATAAAACCTTCATAAAATAACCAAAAGTTATATTATTTAGTGTTGGTAATAATTTTATAACTATAATATATCTCTTAAATGAGTAAAAAAGACTAGTAGAGTAAATAAAAACAACTGTTCAACACCAGCTTATAAAAATTTATGGTACATAGTAATGGATAGAAAAACAACATATAGATTTTATAAAACTTCCTTATGAGCCCTCAAGTATAGAGATTATTATAAAAAGGTTTTACAACTGTTCTAACAACACTACATAACAAATTAAAGGTTTTTATGGATTTAGAAATATAGATTTTCCATCTTTCTTCCCTTTGCTGGTTATGTATTATTCTTTTTCTTTTTACAATAAAAAAATTTATAAAATGGTGTTTAGCAATCTTCTAAAATAAATAAAAATGAAAGTGAGATAAGCTGAAGCAGGAATATGAATATTTATATACTATAGTCAAATAAAAGCTGTTTTTCAAGTCATCCTACTCTGAAAATCAACTGCGGTCCCGTGTGTACTGTATAGTTTTCGAATACACTCACGTAAATTTCATAGGCTCCAAAAATACTTGAGAAAACGTGAAAAAAAATATTCATTTAACTATCAGTTTTTTTTTCATACGCGTTTTTTTCTTTCTGGGAAAAATATTAAATTTCGTATGTTGTTCTTAACCCTAACAAGCACTATTTCGATTGAAACACATGTTGAAACCCCATAAATAACGTTTTTATTTAGGCCAAAAACCTATTTTTGTAATTCAAAATGGCGAAAATTTCCGACAATTCTATAAAAAAAAAAACAATACAACTATACCACTGTTTACCTCGACAAACACTATTTTATGACCCTTTTAAAAAATGATGCTACTTGGAACAAAGGGCTGCAGATGGCGCAGTGTTGAACACTGATGGTCCGTTTCTGCGAGCTTAACATAGTTACCATTGTTCTCTTTTCCTAAATGCATTCCTCGAAAAATATCCGCCTCCACACACTTCAAGTCCGCATAACTGTCAAGAGGTAACTATCTCAAGAATATAGTTAGATTGCGGGGTCGAAGGGTGTACAGGCGAGTATTTTCCGGGGTGTTCACATTTGCCGCCGACCAGCAGTATCAGCGTATGCGCTCGACGTTTCACGGTGCGTTTTTGCGACCTTAACACGGTTACTATATTGTTCTCTTTTTCTAAAACACGGTTCCCATCTATGCGTTTCTCATTCGTGGGTCCCCCGAATCAAAACACGTATCACGTGGTCTAAGCGAGATTTGCCTATACAAGTTCATGTCGGACCTCGTGATGAGTTTTTTGAGTCAGGGTGACTGCGCATCGGAAACGCTGGTGGGAATCGGGTGTAAAATGCATTCGATCCCGATATCTGTTATCGGCAACTATCTCAAGAAGATTTGGATCTCTTATCTCTCTCAGATTGATGTAATTAAAACAAGATAATAATGGTATGGTATCTCGCAAAAACGCGCCTTTTGATGTCGCAAAAACGCTCCTTTTGATTTCGCAAAAACGCGACTTTTGATGTCACAAAATTAACCTTAAAAAATCTTGTTTGTTTTGTTATTATAATTGCCAAAATAAATTAAAATTGTTTTTTTTGTTCTAAAAACAGTTGTATTATAATCACTGTATAAAGAAATTAATAACAACATTATATAAAAAACCTTATGGGCAAAAAAGGTTTATGAATGAGTTCATAAGAATATTACAAACACCAATTTATATAACTATTGTGTGTGAGTTTTTATAAGTGTCTCTCGAAATATTTTCAATCTTAACTTATATAAATTTGTTGTTGGTTAATTAAGTTTTATAAGTGGGTTGATAGCAACATTTTAAAAACCAATCTATCATATATCTTTAATTGATAGTTACTTACGGTTTTATAGGTGGGTTGACAGAAAGATTTCAAACACCAATTTATATAACTTTTGTCACTGATGACTTATATTTTTATAAATATGTTGGTGGAAACATTGTTAACACCAATTTATATAACATTTGAACCGATGACTTTAATTTTTATAAAGATGTCCGTGGAAATATTGCTAACGCCAGTTTTATGTTACTTTAGGGTACCATAAATTTAGAGCCTTTAATAAAACAAATATACAAACTCAATTCTTGTAGGAAACTTCTAAATACCCTAGGGTATCAATGGAACCCTCTTTATAATAATTATATAAATATCTGTCACCAGAAGTTTCTGAAAATGCTCATTGGGTATTGAGATCATTCCAAATCGAAAAAAAGTAGATTGTTATGATCTAAACAAATTATTGGTCAAAAAGGTTAAGAAACCAATACTCATACCTCTTACCAATTTAATAAATCAGGCAATACCACAAGGTTTGTTTCCTGATGCTTCAAAAGTAGCAAAAGTTACACCACTACCGAAATTTAATATTTATGATGATCTTGATAAACTAAGGGCCATATCAGTTCTCCCAATATTTTCGAAAATCTTTGAAAGGGTTTTAAAAAAACAGCTTGTTGCACATTTTGAAAGCACCGATATATTCTTGGAAACACTCTATGGTTTTCGTGCTAAAAGAACATGTCCAGATGCAGTTATGTCACTTGTTGAAACTATAGTTCAAGGTTTTGAAAAAATGAGTTTTTTGCGATTTACAGTCCCTGTGGCACACCATTATCAAGGCTTTGATTGTGTATTCAAAACCTTGATAATGGTGTGCCACAGGGTTGTGTTGGGGCCTGTTTTATTTGCAATTTTAATAAACGACCTTAATGTGGATACCATAGCGGATCCTAGACTATTATGGTATTTTAGGCACCCCCCGGAAGGGGGGAAAACGTCTAAGTTTGTCCGATTTCAACCAAAATTGGTATACGGGGGGTTTTTGGAAACAAGTAATACAAATTTTTAATCAGATTTTGAAAATTCAATATGGCGGATTCACCCTCCCCCCTACGAGGGAAGTGGAGGGGGGAAACACCTAAGTATGCCCGATTTCAATAATTGGTATCCGGGGGTTTTGGAACTAAGGAATACCAATTTTTGATTAGATTTGAAAAATTCAAGATGGACGATTTTTGGTCATATTTTGCTAACAACTTTAAGTGATTTATACACATCGGATTGTCTTCAACTTTGCTATGCATTTAAAGTTCAAGTAACAATGGAATAATATTGTATTATTATGCACCCCCTTCCGCCTACGAGTGGAGGAGGAAAACACCTAATTTTCTCCGATTTCAACCAAAATTGGTATAGGGGAGTTTTTGGGGGTAAAAATCTAGCATTTCAAATGCTACCTAAATAAAAAATATTATATTTATGGTTGGCGATTTATTTAAATTCAGTTATTACTCAGTAAACCTACATCTTATTTAATCCTTATGTTCAAGCAATAGAACCTACCTTAGTCTCTCTGCCTTGTATAAAATCACCTTAAGTAACTTTTCACTAGCTTGTAGTCGAACACCGATTTTAGTCATTTCTACGCTCCATAATCTTGTACCAACTTCTTAAACTACTTCCTTTCTTAGTCTTGCTTACATATCTTTTCCTCTTTCTTTGAATATTTGGCATTTCTAAACAGTAACTTTGCACTCTCATTTTCCACCCTTACATTTTATTTTCACTACAATCCTTATATTTCAGCTTTCTATTTCTGTAGTTTTCTTAAATAATTCTTTTATGATCGGTTTAACAACACCTCCCGTCGGCGATACTTGCCGCTGCTGTTCGTGCATCAATAGTTATAGGTGCAACCCCCCGTAAGCTCTTCAGATTTACTCGATTTACTCCATGGAGCTGAATTTCCGAACGTCATCTTTTTGGATTCGGACTTCAAAATGTCTCTTTTAACTATCGAAAAAAGAAGTTCACGGTAGTTTTTGTGAAAGTGATTTTGGATTTGGATTTCTAACCTCATCTACCCGCCAAGGTAAGGCGTTAAAAAACAATATTCTTTCTTTTTTTCTTTGCCTAAGCAAATTTTCCTCTATTAAGTCGAGGTCCACCATCTAAATTTTTGATTAAATATCCATGTTTGCTACAAGCCTACCTAACACGCACCTTCGTATCATACGGCGTCCCTTGATGTGCTACTGTCTCAACGACAACTGCTAGTGTCTGCTTGCCCCGGTGCCGTTTTTATTACCTATGCAGCCCAGATATGTTGGACATTTTGACCTCTCAGCGTAGCCAGCAGCCAGTGGCCTAGCCAGTGTTGCAGCCAGTGGCCTAGCCAATTGAACTGCGAAGTTTTGGACCAAGGACTGTATTAATCTTACCTTACCTTATGTATCTGCATTTATCTGAACTTGATGAAAATGTACTTTAATTCATGCTCAGTGATTTAAATAATTTTAACTTGACCTATATCAAAATACGGGTGATTTAATTAACAAGTATAATTACCTAGCTACCTCCCTAGTATTAACTTTCTTAATTCCGTGTTTTAATACCGTGTTGTAATTCCGTATTTTAATTACGTGATTTAATTCCGTGTTTTAATTCCGTAAGTAATTTCCGTATTAATTTCCCGTGATTTTTAGTATGTGTCACGATAGGAACATATTGGAATTAAAATTACCTTACCTTTGAGTTTAATTTACCTTTAATTTAAAACAAAAACTAAAGGTTAATTTAAAATTTTGTAAACTTTAATGGCCATAGAATACCTTGATAAAAATAGTACTTACTTTCCCCGCTCATGCGCATATGTATATATAGTCCCTTTATTTGAGCTCATTTCAAGCGTGTTTTGGATTATTAGTGTATATCATATAAGGCTAGGGTTTTATAGATATTTTTATAATTTTTTTCGTACAGGAATTTTATTATTTATTTTTTTTTACAAAGTAATGAAAATTTGGTTGTTTGGAATCGATGATTCTAATGGTTTTATTGTTGTAAAAGTCAAGAAATAAAATGTTTGGTTATTACAATATAACTTTTTAGTTTTCTTGGTTTAAATTAAAACAAATGAGACTTGAAAAAAAAATAAAATGAATGCTCTCTCAAATAAAATCAAACAAATTTGGAACATAAATAAATAATTTTATCTTGTTTAAAAAAACATATACACACTGAGAGAGTTTTCTTTATATAAAAAAAAACTCAGTGGCGCTCAAAAATTCAAATTCTTTTCTAAGACACATTTAGACCCACACCTCAAATATTAAGCGCTCACTGTTTTAGCGAACAAAGTATCCTTCATAAAATGGTGCCCAACGTGGGGCTCGAAAAACATTTTTTAAACTTAGTCTGGAAAAGTGAAGGTGTAACTTATACCTGACTTAATTTTTAATTTTAACAAAATTCTTAATTTTACCGCGACAAGCATTGCTGATGTATTATACACAATACTTTTATTTCTTGACAATTTTATATACTAAAAAAAAATTTGCTAAATTTTTTTATACCTGCCTAAGTATTTTAGTTTTGTAATTTCTGCAAAAATGGCTGTAACATTCAGTTCTTACCATCTTTTGCTTCCTGAAATCGACTATGAGTTAAAAATCAGAGGCATTATTTCCAATAAGGATAGAATTGAAAATTGAAAGCTTTAAAGCGACTTTTAAGTAAAAAAACTTTAAGTGCTAAGCTAATTGGTATGAAAGATATTACAATTGATCTTAACAGTGAAAAAACTGAAATTCAAGTTTCTTTAGATAGTATCACTTCTCTTATGAATGATTTTGAAGGCAACCCGGCAGATTCTGTGTTCTCTAGAATTAAATCTCGCTTCATTCTTGTATCTGGTCGTATTAAAATAATTGCTTTACCTGAAAATTACGATGAATTAAAAGCTGAAGTTGAAACTTATAAAAATGAAACTTACTGTCAGTGTTTAGTTCTTGATGACGATGTTAGGTCGAAAGTTGAAGCTTTTAACCCACAATCTGTACCTCATCCAAATTGTAGTTTTATTGGTCAACCCCCTATTATAAATGTACCTGCTCCAGTTGCGTCTTGTTCAAGCAATAAAAATTTTATTCCTGAGTGGAACTTAAAATTCAATGGAGACTCTAGAAAAGTGCATGATTTTTTGGAACGAGTCACTGAGCTCACATGTGCATATGAAATCAGAGATTATCAACTTTTCAAGTCAACCATTTGGTTCAGAAATGTAAAAAATACTGTTTCTGGCTGGAACGAAATTAAGGATAGAATTAAACTTGAATTTCTACCCCCTACTTCTGATGATGAGATTTGTGATCAAATCGCGTAAATAAAGAAAAAATGAGTGTTTCAATTTTCTCAATTGATTTTTCGTGTCAAAAAATTAGAAGAAGCAAAATGACAGTTTTCTCAAAGAAACCAAGCAGCTACATATTCTCATTATGATTCTCAACCTGGTTCTTCCGGTTCGTATTATAATAAAAACAGCGGTTTTAATAAAAAAAAATTTTATAATAATCACTACAGAAATCAAAATAATAATTATAATAAAAACAAAAACCAAACCGAAAATTCAAACTCACAAGAAGACTCTACCTTAACTCAAAATAAAAATAATTCAGACAATAGTAGTCATAATAGGCAACAACAAACTTCAAATAGTTCTAGTAATAATCAACCAAAATGTTTTAATGTTTTATTTTCGATGTGGAAATCCTAATTGTAAGAACTTGTAATCGTTGCTCAAAAAACTAATTGCAGGCAATACACATTCTGGCTGCTGTTTATATACTTTGCTTCCGGCCAATGAAAAACAAGAATACCTAAAATTTCTAAAAAACTACATGTATAATCAAAATAAAATATCTACGCAAGTTCCGTTTCCTAAAAAACAAGTTTCACACTCTAATTGAAACGAAAATAAGTTTTCTAAAGAAACAGATTTCAAAAGTTTAACTCAAAATAAAAGGATAAAGAACTATTCGATACAAAGTTTGCCTAAATTTCAAAACAATGAAACTAATGAAGTAGTCCCAATTTTTGTGTCCAAAGCCCTAGTATAGGGGCACCCTACATAAACGTAAATATTTTTGATTCTGAGGTTATTGGTTTATTCGATTCTGGTGCTACTATTTCTATTGTTGGTTCGGAAGGTTTAAAATTCCTGGAACAAATTGATGTTTCTATAAATCTGTAGTTTTACAGATGGTGCTGAACAAAAGGTTTAAGGACTTGTTGACCTCCCTAAATATATCAATGATACTTGTCAAATTCTAAAAGCTCTTGTAGTTCCTTCTTTAGGTCATAGCTTTATCTTTGGAAGGGATTTTGCACGACAATTTTCTTTACTTGTTGACTTTAGTAATAATACTTGGTTCTCTCAACATAATTCCGAATTTGATTTTCAAAACTACAATTTCGCTGTAGATTCTCTTTTTACTCTTGATGATTTATCTCCTAACGAGCGTGAGATGGCTCAGACTGTAATTGATTCTTTTCAAGAGATTTCTAGTGACGCACGTATTGGTAGAACAAATAAGATATCAATGCACATAGATACTGGTAATGACAAGCCTTTTAAAAGGAAGCAATACCCAGTGTCACCGTATATGCTGAGTATTTTAAATAAAGAGTTAGATAATATGTTGAAATTAGGTGCAGTGGAGCCCTCCAACAGTTCCTATAGCTCTCCTGTATTATTAGTCAAAAAAGCAAACGGAGAGATGCTCTTTTTTCTTGATGGAAGATACCTTAATGAACAGACTAAGCACGACTCATATCCACTTCCAAACATCGAGAGAATTCTTAATATGTCCGAGGTGCAAAATATATTTCTTCTGTAGACCTCCGGAAAGCAATCTGGCAAATACTCGATAAAGAATCTCGAGAAAAAACGGCGTTCCTGTTATGGGTCGTGGTCTATTTTACTTTACCAGTGTTCCTTTTGATCTAACTGGCAACTCTGCACAGCTTCAGCAAATACTTGTAGATAGTTTTTTTGGACCACGTTACGAACCTTTTATTTTCTGTTATCTTGATGGTATAATTATTGTAAGCCAACATTGAACAACATGTACAACTACTTTCTGAAGTTAAAGAAATATTAAAAGACGCGAATCTTACTATAAATATCTCTGTGCGAGTTCTTCAAAACCTCACTTAAATTCCTAGGTTATGTTGTCGGCTCAAATGGTTTAAGAACTGATCCTGAAAAAATATCTGCCATGATAAATTATCCGCGGCCAACAACTTCCACAAAAATAAAACGTTTTTCTGGATTGTGCTCATGGTACCGACGTTTCTTAATATACAGTGGAATTCTGACGCCGAAAACACTTTTCTTCGGGTTAAACAGGCCTTAGTATCTGCTCCTGTGTTGACTCAATGCGATTTTAATCTTCCTTTTACTATACAATTTGATGCTTCTGATGTTGGACTTGGTGGTGTACTGACGCATAATATAGATGGCACTGACGGCGTTGTTGCATATGCAAGTCGATCTTTATTTAAGACTGAACGAAACCTTAGTACTGTACAGAAAGACTGTTTAGCTTTGATTTTTAATATTGACAGATTCAGAGGTTATATCGAAGGTGTTGTTAAATTTACTGTAATTACAGACTGTCAGGCTTTACTTTGGTTAAATAATCTTAAAAACCCGACAGGTAAACTTGCTCGGTGGGCTATGAAGCTCAGACAGCATACATTCAACCTTGTGCATAGAAAAGATCAGCTAAACGTTGTGCCTGATGCATTATCTCGGATTCCTAAATGTCTTACTGAAGTTTCTCTTATTGATATATCTCCTCAAAAACTAGATAATTGGTATAACTCTCTTAAACAGTCGACTCCTGAAAGTATCTGATAATGTTATCTATAAGTTTATTTCCTCGCGTATACCTGCTAAAAGTAATGAGAGAGAATGGAAAATTCTGATACCTAAGTACCTTCAAAAACAAGTGATTGAACAAAATCATGATCCTCCTACTTCTGCTCATCTTGGCTTTTATAAAACACTTGCTAGAATCCAAGAAAATTTCTATTGGCCTAAAATGCGAAAGCATGTTTTATCTTATGTAAGAACTTGTTATACTTGTGGTAGCCGAAAAATGTCTAATTTACCTCCTATGGGTCTTATGGGTGGTGAAAAACCTATTGATTACCCTTGACAACTAATTGCTGCTGACTTAATGAGATCTTTTAGTGGTATCTGACTGATTTACAAAGTATTCTTTATTTCATCCTTTACGATTAGCTACTGCTCCTAATATTTTTAAGTTCATTGAAAAGAAAGTTTTTCTTACTTTTGGCGTCCCTTAATTCATCCTATGTAATAATGGATCAAACCTTATTGCAAATTGTTTTAAGGATTTAGCTAAACAGTATGAAGTACAAAAAGTTTGTTATACTGCTCTGTATTCTCCTCACGTAAATTACGTTGATAAAAATAAAAACACTATTGGAACTTCTATACGTTGCTATATTAAGAAAAATCACAAAGAATGGGATAAGGAGTTACCAAAGTTAACTCACACTATAAATACTTCCAAACACGACATTACCAAATATCCACCTACTTTCTTGAATTTCTGTTGACATGTTTCTATCTCTGGACGTTACTATGGTCCCCTGCTGATCAAACTATTGAAATTTCTCCAAGAGATCGTGATACGTATACCGAAAATTTTCCTGCCTTATCTAAAGTTTTCATGGAAGTTAAACAACGCCTGCATGAAGCTTATCAATGTGACGTTAAGAATTATATTCTTAGAAGGCGCGATTCCATTTTTAAGCATGGTGATCAAGTCTGGCGACGAAACAAGGTCCTATCAAATGCTTCTAAACAATTCTCCGCGAAACTTGCACCTAAATATATCTTATATACAGTCAAAGAGCGTAATGGCAGGGATTCAAATAGAAAGAGCGTTGGTAATTGGTACATAAAAGACCTTAAGCCTTACCATGGTTCTAATGCAGATTTATTCCTTATCTAGATTAATTTTCTTGACTTCTCGGCCATTTCAAGCGGTTGGACGGGACAAAAAAGTACCCCATTACTAGAAAAACCAGATGTGACTTCTATATGACTATATTTTCTAATAAATAATTTCCTAAAACCATAGGTTATTTAATAAAATAGTTTAAGACAATAAGTTTTAACCAGAGCTTATAGGGCAAACCTTTAAACTTTGTGATGGACGGAACAAGAAAAACCAAAATTAGGAAATTCTTACTTTTATATATTTCAATTTTTTAGAAAAATGCTTTATCATGGCTTTTCCAAATTAAACAAAAGGCATTGGAGTTAAAGGAAAGCATATAGTTAACAATTATTGTGAACCATGAACCAGTAAAGCTTTTCTTTTGGGTTGGACGGGACAAAAAATACAATAATTGAAAAAATATTATTTGCTTTAGGTCCGAAACTGTTTGTATATTTCGGCTTTTTTACATATCAAGAACAAGTGTTACAGTGGTTTTATGATTTGGAGTTATTTCAAGATTTTTAACAAAAGCCTTTTTCTTAATAAAATTACATTTGCTTGAAATGGCCCATTACTCTCTTTCTCTACTTCTTTCTTAACTATATTCTTTTGTCTTCTTTTGATTTTGATTATACAGTCCCTACCTATACTTGACCTCACCCGATTATGAATTTACCCGATTATGACCTACTGATGATTATGATTTCTCTTAGAGACGTGTGATACGCGAAAGATATTAAATCAAAATCAAATCCTTTATTTAATTAAGTAATTTTTGTTAAATATTGTAAATATCTTAAAAAAATAGCATTTCATACTATTTTTTTTTCTCTATCAAGAGGGGATGTGTAGCATTTCAAATGCTACCTAAATAAAAAATATTATAGCTTTTGTGGTTGGCGATTTATTTAAATTCAATTATTACTCAGTAAACATATATCTTATTTTCAAGCAATAGAACCTACCTTAGTCTCTCTGCCTTATAAAATCACCTTAAGTAACTTTTCACTTGCTTGTTGTCGAACACTGATTTTAATCATTTCCACTCTCCATAGTCTTGTACCAACTTCTTAAGTACTTCCTTTCTTAGTATTGATTACATATCTTCTCCTCTTTCTTCCATTCTATCCATGATAAAATGTATTTTCTGAAATTATTACCTATTAAATATTTGGCATTTGTAAACAGTAACTTTGCACTCTCATTTTCCACACTTACATTTTATTTTTACTACAATCCTTTTGCCAGGAGGTGAATCCATATTTTATCTTTCTATTTCTGTAGTTTTCTTAAATAATTCTTTTATGATCGGTTTAAACACAAATATTTTCTATATCTTGTCCTTTATTTGTAAAATTCATAACCTTTATTACAAAGGGGTGTATTGAAAATTATTACTTCATCTGTCACCTGAAATCTGGGCGTATTCGAATTGCACGCACACTGTGACTAACACTTCGTGCATGGATCGTTCCATTTGGACCATCTCCCGTCGGCGATTCTTGCGACTTTTATAATGATTTATAGTTTTAATACCAGTCGATCACACCCATTCTTAGTTCCCGATAAGCAAATTTTTGCGACTTTTTTAATTTACTTACCGCTGCTGTCCGTGCATCAATACCTATAGGTGCAACCCCCGTAAGCTCTTCAGATTTACTCGATTTACTCCATGGAGCTGGATTTCCGAACGTCATCTTTTTGGATTCGGACAATTCTACCCAAACCGGAAATAGGTCACTTTTGAAAAGCCATCATAACTATCTGGTCAGCAAACTTAATAAAAACTGATTATCTACAAAAATATGAGTAATCATTACCTAGGTGATTTTTTTGATGGAAACTGAATTTCTAACCTCATCTACCCGCTAAGGTAAGGCGTTAAAAAAATATTCTTGCTTTTGTTCTTTGCCTAAGTAAATTTTTCTCTATTAAATCAGGGTCCACCCGATCCATCCATCTACATTTTTAATTATATATCCATGATTGCTACAAGCCTACCTTCGTATTATCCGGCGTCCCTTGATGTCCTACTGTCTCAACGACAACTGCTAGAGTCTGCATGCCCCGGTGAATTTTGTCTGACCTATGCAGCCCAGATATGTTGGACATTTTGACCTCTCAGCGTAGCCAGTGGTGCAGCCAGTGGCCTAGCCAATTTAACCGCTACCTGGAAGTTATGGACTAAGGCCTGTATTAATCTTACCTTACCTTATGTACCTGCATTTATCTGAACTTGATGAAAATGTACTTTAATTGATGCTCAGTGATTTAAATATTTTTTTGTTGATTAATTTAACATAAAAATATTTTTTTCTACTTAAATAGCTTGACCTATATCAAAATATGGATGATTTAATTAACAAGTATAATTACCGAGCTACCTCCCTAGTATTAACTTTCTTAATTCCGTGTTCTAATTCCGTGTTAATTTTCCATGATTTTTAGTATGTGCTTTAATTAAAAATTTTGTCACGCGCAATTAAAATATGTGTCACGATAGGAACATATTGGAATTAAAATTACCTTACCTTTGAGTTTAACTTACCTTTGATTTAAAACAAAAAGTAAAGTTTAATTTAGAATTTTGTAAACTTTAATGGTCATAGAATACCTTGATAAAAATATTACTTACTTTCCCCGCTCATGCGCATATGTATATATAGTCCCTTGAATTAAGCTCACTTCAAGCGTGTGTAAATATAGTTACATTTCTCTTTTGGATTATTAGTGTAATTCCAAATATCTATGCCATATAAGGCTAGGGTTTTGTAGATATTTTTATAATTTTTTCTTATAGGAATTTTATTATTTATTTTATTTGTTTTACAAACTAATGAAAGTTTGGTTGTTTGGAATCGATAATTCTAGTGGGTCTTGTGTTGTAAAAACATTAGTCAAAAAATAAAATGTTTGGTTATTACAATTTAAGTTTTTAGTTTTCTTGATTTGAATTAAAACAAATGAAAGACTTTTAAAACAATAAAATGAATGCTCTCTCAAATAAAATCAAACAAATTTGGAAATTCAATAAATAATTTTCCCTTGTTTTAAAAGAAACAAATACACACTGAGAGAAAGTTTTCTTTATATAAAAAAATATGCCAATTAATAATTGACATCAATAATTTTACTGAATAATTTTCTGAGTTTAAATTATTCAGAACATTAAAAAAAAAACTCGTCACGTCACAGATCTCCGCGAGGGTGCTCCGAGAGTGATCCTGACAACCGAGGCACTCCGATTGCGATCAATAGCCGAACGTACTTCAAGCATAATTTGACAACTACATAACATCAAAAAACATTAATTATTTTTTGATAAATTATTTACGTTATTTTGCACTAAAAAATGAATACAGAAGGAGCAGTAATTGAGGTTGTCAACGTAACACCCATTTCTGATGACGATGGGAACTACATAAGAAATGAGGAGGGTATTATGTGCCAGGTCACAGAAAATGGTAAGTAGCTTGAGAATTTGCCAAATGTGCGGTTATTCTAGAGTCTCTCTGGTCAAAAAAAGTATGGTAATATGTATAAAAAAATGTTCTATTTTTTAATGAATTAGGTACCTTCATAATTTGTTGTAACTTGCAAAAAATGTTTATTTAAAACCAGCAGCATCCAATGCAATAAAAAGTAGGTAGTTTGCTGTACTTCTTATGTAGACATAATATAAGAGATATTTTTTAAGATTTGAGACTGGAATTAATTATAGGTATTTTTCTATTTATCGAAAGCTTAAGATTCATACAAGAAGATTTATTAAAAGCAGCTGTTGTGCAAGTATCAGGTAATAAGGAAAACTTCGAGGAAAACCAAGTTGTTGAACACAAATTCGAGTGGGGAGATGCAGATACACGTTTACTTCTAGATTTGTACTTTTCTGGATTGGAAAATGTAGGCCCCCTAAAAAAAATTTGTAAAAAAAAGACCTCTGGGAATTTATTGGTCAAGAAATTCAAAAAAAACTTGGATTAAAAAGAACAGGCAATCAGTGTCAGACAAGATACAAAACCGTTCTCAAAAGAAAAGTAGAGCAGGAAAGACAAAATAAAACCTCTGGGCAGATAAGGTGCCCAGTCGGGTTTGAAAATTAAATCTATTGACGATAGCTTGGAGCCCGAGGTGTTGCTTAGTTCCAATAAGCTGGAAATTGTTAACAAAAAAAGAGATAAAGAAAAGCCCTCAACTTCTACAAAATCACCACAACCTGCCCCACCAAAAAAGAAAAGAGTAGAAAAACAAGATTTACTAATGTTTTTTGAAAAAATGCATAAGGAGAAAGAAGACAATAAAGAGAGGCGCCACCAAGAAAAAATGATGATAATAAAGGAGGCCCTAAAAAAGAGTGAAGGTGACAATTAAAGGCTTTATTAAATATTTTTGGAAAAGTTTTTTATTCTGGGTATCTCAACATTTGGTTGAGGAAGTTGTTTCCTTTAGTTTGGACCACCTGGGTCAAGATTTACATATTTTATAAACAACAAGTTTTAGAATAATGTTACGAACCTAAATAAAAACCTTTTTCCACATAAATTTATGAATGCTTACCCCATTACTTGTACCTGATTAGGTGAAAAAGTATTTGTTCATTTTAAGTTAAGTTACATAATTGACCTGTTAGTCATGTGTCATTTTATTTAAATATTTTGGTTATGGAAGAAATTATTGAAGAGGTTAACGTTTCTGTTCTTTTTTTTTAACTTTTTAAATTGTACCATGTACTTTAATTTAGTTTTAAGCAGTTGCAATATTATTTTAATTTTTTTTTATTAGTTATGTAAGAAATTATTCAACAGTTTTATGTGTCTTTAAATGTTTAGTGCGATTCTGTGCATTTCCTAAAGTATTTAAGATTTTTTTCAAATGTTTTGACTAATATTCAAATAAATACACTTTTATTTTTTAATACTTTATTTTAATTATTAGCAAACAGCTCTTTAGCAATTTGGTTTCTTTTCTGAATTGCTGCATTATCATGTTATCATCAACCACTTCATTAAATATAAATTCATCATTACTATTGATACAAATATTGTGTAAAACACAGCAGGCCAAAATTATTTTATACATCCTCCATACAGTGTGATTTTCTAGCTTAATTAATTGTCTAAAGCGTCCCTTTAAAATACCAAAAGTGTTTTCAATCTTCACTCTAGTTGACGATAATTTTAAATTATAATTAATTAAAAAAAAATCCCTAAAAAAAATTATGATTTATTAACTCACACCATAAAATATTTTGTGGATAACAAGTCTTTTGTTTAATATAAATATTTTTTTTTAAACATTAAATATAAAATTTAAGAATTGTGAAAGTTAATTTAACTTTGAGGCACTTTTCATCAAGGAACCTGAAAATATACTTTTAACAAAAAGGCTACAAAATGCTTAAGGAAATAAATAAAAATCGGTTCAGTAAAAATAAGAATTATATTCATTTTAGCCATACCTGTAGGAAGTCATTAAATTTATCCTCAAAGGATAGGCTGCATCTCCTAAGAGATGGAATTCATTTCCCACGCTCATCATCTTATCGTGAATAAAGCTCAGCCTAAAGACTCTTGAGTCATGTATCTTACTAGAAATGCCTGTGAACACATCCAAAAATCTTCTTT
Organism: Oxystoma pomonae; assembly: GCA_963921995.1. Classification (NCBI taxonomy): domain Eukaryota; kingdom Metazoa; phylum Arthropoda; class Insecta; order Coleoptera; family Brentidae; genus Oxystoma; species Oxystoma pomonae. The sequence goes on along the minus strand of OY998164.1, from coordinate 84,826,739 downwards.
TTTCATCACATATTCCTTGAAGAGTTATTGAAGTTTTATCATGGCGATTGGTGTATGTGCTCCTCAGTTTATGTTTAGGTGTCTTAATTTCTATATAACATCCATCAATACAGCCATTAATTCCCGGAAAACCTGATATCTGTAACAATATGAAATAACAAAAATCTAATTTTATTTGGATATAAATATCTTTTTCTAAAAACACAACTAGGTATATAAAAGTGCGTTTTCTGGAGAAACCCAAAATAGCATAGGATTGCTATAATTTGGCAGTAAAAAAAGGTTTTTTTTTTTAAATAAAAAAGGTTATTATTAAACATCATATTTTTATAAATCTATCAGATGGTTTCTTTTTAAACTCACTTTTGCAAATCGGTTGGCTAATTCCTGCTTTTCTTCTTCTGTTTCAAGTACTTTTATTATGTTTGGTGCAATTGCCACAAAGAAATTCAGGACTCTTGTAATGACCTGGTGTTGCGTCGAGATGGTTATTCCAAACCGATCTGCAACATCTCGCAAAACACATTTGTTGCCAACATACCTAAAAGTACTTAATTTTAAACATGTGTAAAGTCCCTTTAGCTCAGGCTTCAATATTTCAGGATGATTTTGAAACATAAATAAAATTATTTTGCTTACCACAGAAATGACAACATGTGGGTTTTGGCAATAGTCACTTTAGTGCCCCGCCTGTGTTTGGGGAAAAAACGGCTTCCTTTGAAAGATCTATTAGCCTCTTATATGTCGCCCTATCCACGCGGAAATGTTCTTTAAACTAAAAAGAAGGAAAATACACTTAAAATGATTGCTATTTAAGGGCTTGTAGGGAATGGAACACTACTTGTAAACACCTAGTAGGATTCTGAAGACAATTAGGGATCCTACAGAATTTATCTGCAACAAGATTTTGATGTAGGTATTGAACAAAAAAACAAAGACAAAACAAAGTGAACATTGATTCAATCAATTTTTCTGGATTAAAAGAACTATGAAGATTTTAAATAAATAGATAGTAAATGGTAGCGATTTACTTACTTGCTGATCTGTATAAGCAGGTACTACTTCTTGGACGTAGTTCCTGATCTTAGCCCTTTTTTGAGGCATGTTGTATGACTCAAACATCTCCACATACTCTTCTTCATCTGAAGAACTAGATGAGGAGGAGAGCAACTCTATCAACTCTAATAATTTTCGTTTTGTCGCCATTATTTTTCACACCAAATTATTATAAAATTCTAAACTCCAAAAACTGATGAACAAAATAAAAATATTAAAAATTGGGGTTATGTCTATTGTTTTGACCTGACACCTTGATCTCTCGATTTTGTTGGAGCAAGAAGGAGCGCTCCGAGCCGGATTTGGGAGCGTTTAATTTGACAAGTCGAACACGCAAATCTTTCCGAGATCACTGCTCCGTTTTAAGTCGAACCCGCGAATCTGTTTAGGATCGATTTTTGATCAATCGGGATCGGTTTTGGAGCAAAAGTCGAAAACGCTATAAGACACACTTAGACCCACACCTCAAATATTAAGCTCTCTCTGTTTTAGCTCGGGATGTGTTGTGTAATTTGGTTTTCGCGAACAAAGTATGCTTCAAGGAATACGAATTTTTGATCAGATTTTGAAAATTTAATATGGCGGATTCAATATGGACGATTATTGGTCATGTTTTGCTAACCAATTTTAACTGACTTGTACACATCCGACTGTCTTCAAATTTGGAATGCTTTTAAAGTTCCGGTAAAAATACAATAATATGGTATTAGTATGCACCCCCTCTCCCTCTACGAGAGGTGTGGGGGAAAACACCTAAGTTTGTCCGATTTCAATCAAAATTCGTACACGCAGGTTTTTAGGGATAAGGAATACGAATTTTTAATCAGATTTTGAAAACTCAATATGGTGGATCAAAGAGGGACGATTTTTGGTCATGTTTCACTAACCAATTTTCACTGACTTATACAAATACGATTGTCTTCCAATCTGGTATGCGTTTATAGTTCCCGTGACAATACAATAATATGGTATTATTAGGTACCCATCCCCCCCGCCTTAACGAGGGAAGTGGAGGGAAAAAGATTTAGTTTGTTCGATTTTAATCAAAATTGGTATACAGGGGGGTCCCTATAAAAAAGCTGCAACCAAATTTGGCAGAAACATAATTTGTCAGAATTTAAAAGAAAAGAAAATAATTGGTCCGAAAAAATTGTCTCGAAAATGAAATGAAGGGAACATCAAATCGCTCGAAAATATATGAATATAATTAAATTTAAACGAAACATATTTTTATAAAAACACAAGATGTTAGAAAATATTTTTAACGAAACATAATAATGCCGAACCACGAATTCAATTGCTACATTGCCAAGCTTACGGCAGGGAGAAGTCGGAGTAAGTTGTCATATTGTATTAACTTACCCTTTACATTCTTTAACCACTCCCTACCCCCAAATTTCTTCATAATATTGTATTGTCATCGAACCTATACTACAAAAATAAATCGCAAGATTTGATAGACAGTTAGACAACCAGAAACTGTGAAGTTAAATAAAATCGTTTGATAAAAAAATCCCCGTGACATCTTCCAAATAGAGAAACTTGGCAACGCCACAATCCAGGGCCTACGGCGCTCTAGAGATTTAAATTTGACGCGTACTCAATAGCGATTCGGATGGATTGTGGTTCTGCTCATTTAAGGATCGGGCATATTATTTTCTATCATTTTGTGGGTCGAATATTTTTCGTTTCTAGACAATTATTTTCGATAATTTTGTAATTCTGATATTTTGAGGCTCGGGACAATTATAATCGGTTCAATTATATTCGTGTCTTTTAAGGATCGATTAAATTAAAATTTTATAAAATTATATTCGTATCCATTATTTTCTCGGTGTTTTACTTTCGTTCATATTTCATTTCGGACGTTTTATTTTCTGTTCAATTGTGTTTCGGTTTCTATAAATTCGGCTTTTTAGTGGGTTCCCATATAGGGGTTTTTAGAGAATGGGATTATGATTTTTTAATCAGATTTTAAAATTTCAATATGGCTTAGGGTAGAAATCTAAAAATTAAAAAATAATTTTATTTAAAAAAGTTTTTCAAATACAAGCTTTTATAAAATATAAAGTGCACAAAAAAGTAGAAAATAATTTTTAGCATTCTGATATCATATGGGCATAAATTAAAACTAACAATGTCCATCTATATGTGTTGTATTTGAAAACCTTTTCTTATATAAAATTATTTAAATTTGTAAATTGCATCTTCGTGGAAGATTTGGTCTTGAATTTCCAAATATATTAGCCCCCTTTTTCCTCTAAAAAACTAGAAAATATTTTGGTTCAAAAGTTATGCATTTACAGCTATATCAACACACTCTCACTCCCTCCGACAAACCCCACCAAATTATTTGTTCTTCCAAAATTAGGAAGCAATATAAATCTGAAACTGCATAATCGTAGCAGCTTTCGTTTAAAAGTTGTGAATTTCCAAAAACATTATTATATTATCCTTCAAACCACTCCCCACCAAACTATTTTTTAAGTTTTAGATTGGTCCCTAAATCCCCTTTCCTGAAAAGCTCTGTATGCCAATTTTGATCGAAATCGAACATAAACTAAATCTTTTTCCCCACCACTTTCCTCGTTAGGGGGAGGTGGATACCTGATAATACCATATTATTATATTGTTACCGGAACAATAAACGCATATCATATTTGAAGACAATCGGATGCGTATAAGTCATTTAAAATTGGTTAGCAAGACATGACCAAAAATCGTCCATCTTGAATCCGCCACATTGACTTTTAAAATCTGATCAAAAATTCGTATTCCTTATTCCCAAAAACCCCCGTATACTAATTTTGGTTGACATCGGACAAACTTAGGTGGTTTCCACCTACCAGAGGCCTAATTCTTAAATATCAAGAGAAGGAACGATCCCTCAAGAGAACGGATCAATCCCGGGAAGTGATCCCATCCCCGAAAAAATGTGCTTTTTCTTGAAACCTCTTCTAAATTTTATATAGAAAAATATACATTTTATGCGCATACTTTTTAGAGAGAACGGATCAATCCCGGGAAGTGATCCCATCCCCGAAAAAATGTGCTTTTTCTTGAAACCTCTTCTAAATTTTATATTGAAAAATTTACATTTTATGCGAGAAATGGGACCGATCCCGGGCTTTGGAGTCAGGGAGCGCGAACGCCCAATTTTTGATAGAATGGAATGAGCGATCACCGCTCAAAAATATGAACTGCGTTCGACGTGGGATCATTCGACACAAATCTTTGTCGTTCCCTGCTCAAGAATTAGGGCCCTGGACTTCCATTGTTTATATTATATTTACACGTGACGTTTCGATCATAGATCAACTGTACATCAGCTGATGTACAGAAGTTACCGCCGGCAACGTCACTGGATCCTGTCGTCACAATCGCGGACGACGAGGAAAGAAAGTCAACCATCACAAGCAACGTTGCCAAACCACACAATAAGCACTGGCCCAAGCCTTGGCCAACAAAAATAAACGCATACCAGAATCCGGTCGCCGCTGGAAGTTCAAACGCACAACATTTGACGGCGCCAGCGACCATAACCACAAAAAGTGAAATCAACAAAAACAACAAAAGTTCCGAAATAAATACAAAAACAGTAAATGCGGCCGTCCTGGAAGCTCAGTCACGCAATTTACTTCGTAATATCCAACAATTGGGATCACTCCAAGATGATGAAGAACAATCATGGGAGACAAAGCGATCAAAAAGACGAAGAAGATGCATGGTCGGTGGAAATGAAAGTGAAACCACTATTCATGCAGTCCCCAAAGTTGTCTCACTTCATGTGACAAGACTGGACCCAAATACAAAGCCTGTAGATCTACAAAACATGCTGGCTACGCATTTTCCAGAGGTTACTTGTGAAAAACACCCTTCTAAACAGCCTTCATTATATGCATCAATGAAAGTTACAATCATGCAAGATAACTTTCGCAATGCTTGGAGAAAGGAGATATGGCCCAGAGGGGCACTTGTCTCCAAGTTTTTTGCAAAGAGGAGGAAACTGTCGCAGACAGAGGAGACAGTTCCTCGGAACACATAAAAATAAATACTAAACATGCTAATGAAAGCAAGTATGGCCAAGTGTACTATCAAAATGTCCGTGGTCTCCGGACCAAAACAGAAACTTTCTATACAAACTTGCTTTCCGAAGAATATGACATAATAGCTTTAACTGAGACATGGCTGTGTGATGGTATATTCTCTGAAGAACTGTTTGATGAACGCTATACTGTGATACGAAAAGACCGAAATACATCAGCCACTCGAGGAGGTGGTGTTCTAGTCGCTTTTGATAAGAAACTTTCATATGAGTTACTGGAGTCTGAAGAAGAATGTAATGTTGAATGTTTATTTGTTAAGTTGAAGTTTAAAAAACAGTCTATTATTGTATCTGTCGTATATTTTAAACCAAATTCATGTTTAGATGATTATGTTAGCTATTTTAACCATTTTGAGAATATTTTAACAAATGAACAAACCAAAACTTTAATTTTAGGAGATTTTAACCTTCCTTTTTTTAATATTAGCGATAATGATACGAATAATGCACTAGGAGAGTTTCTTAACTTACATAATTTAAAGCAACTGAATAATATAAAAAATTTTAGGGATAGATATTTGGACCTGATATTATCCAACATGGAAATTTCATTTCTCACTAGACCAACACAATCACTGGTTACCGAGGACCTATATCATCCTGCATTGCTGTTTCAAATACCATTTAAAGAAAGAGACAAACCGTTCATATCAAAAAAGTATGTATACAATTACTCAAAGGGAAATTTTGCGCTTTTATATAATCTTATTAAAAATCACAATTGGGGGGAGATGCTCACAATAACAGATGTGAACAATAGCCTCAAATATTTTTATGATCATATGTATGGTTTTCTGGATATGTCCGTACCTAAACAAACCTAGATTTCCTCTGTGGTATTCCATGGATTTGATTCGTAAAATTAAAGAAAAAAATAGGCTGCATCGAACGATTTCTAAAAAACAAGCAAATCCATCAATGTGTGAGTATTTTAAGAAATTAAGGAATAGTATAAAAATTCAAACTAAATCCGAGTACAAAGAATACCAAAAAAATCTTGAAACCAACTTAAACTCTGATCCTTCATCTTTTTGGCAGTTTTTACGTAGCAAATCCAAAAAAAGTGGAATACCAGCAGAAATTAAAAATGATAAAAACCTACTTTCAAATTCAAAAGACATTGCAAATGCTTTTGCACAACATTTTCAATCTGTATATGAAAAGCCCACAAAAATTTCTGATAGAACTTTGGATTTCAGTGGTAGCTCATTCAAATTCTCTTTCATATCTGAAACTAAAGTCATTAACAGCATAAAAAAACTTAAACCAAAAAAGTCAACTGGTCCAGATAACATACCAGCCTACATATACAAAGGTTTAGCCGAGTTAATTGTGTTACCTCTGCAACATATTTTTAATCTAGCCATAAAAAATAAAATTTTCCCAGATGCACTAAAATCTGCACAAATTACACCTATTTTTAAGAGTGGCAGTAAAAACGAGATTAGGAATTATAGGCCAATTAGCTTAATCAATGTCTTGGCAAAAATATTTGAAAGCATCTTATTTGACGATTTATATGATTTTCTAAAACCAAAGATTTCTAATTTTCAGCACGGATTTATGAAAGATAAATCCACTGTTACAAATTTGTCAATAATATCTGAAGCTGCAGCTGACGCTATCTTGAATAAAAACCAGTTAGATGTTGTCTATACAGATTGCGAGAAAGCATTTGACAAAGTAAATCATGAACTATTGCTACACAAACTTGTAGAATTGGGCGTGACAGAGGACATTTACTATTTCTTTAAATCGTATCTTTCGGGCAGAGTGCAGTGTGTCAGAATTGGTACCTGTGAATCAGAACCTTTCATTGCAACCTCAGGCGTGCCGCAAGGTAGCAATTTGGGCCCTTTACTTTTTTTGTGTTTCATTAATTCACTGCCAGAGTGCCTGTCAAACTCCACAGGTTTGCTTTTTGCAGATGATTTCAAACTTTATCGAGTTATAAGAACAAAATCAGACTGTGATTTGCTCCAGCTTGATATTAATAAAGTAATTAAATGGTTCTCAAATAATAAAATGTTTCTCAATATAAAAAAATGTTCAATTGTAACATTTACCAGAAAAACCAGTCCTATTTCACATAACTACAAAATTCTTGATATCATAATCAAGCGTGACAGTGATGTGAAGGACTTAGGAGTTTTCTTTCAGTCAAATTTAAAATTTAATAATCATTTTAATCATATAAAGAATAAATCTATCAAGGCTCTAGGCTTTCTTATTAGAAACACAAAAAATTTTAAGATTTCAACTATAATTAAATTATATAATGCTTTGATTAGGCCACATTTAGAGTATGCATCTCAAATCTGGATGCCAATGGAAGCCACACATATAGATTGTGTTGAAAAGGTGCAGAAAAGATTCCTCCGCTATCTCTATGTTTTGAAAAACAACACATATCCATTGAAAATATCATATAAATCCATGTTGGATGGTTTTAGCTTCAAAACTCTGTTACAAAGAAGACAAAAACATGCTGTGATATATCTGTATTCTATCTTAAATAATGTAAAATATAAAGATTGTAGCTTAATTAATTTTATAAATTTTACTGTACCAAAGATTAATTTAAGAATTCCTAACAATCAGAAAGTATTTAGTGTAGATCCAAATAGTATATCTCCTTTCAACAAAATGATGGTAGTAGCAAATGAGGTACTCAGTGAGGTCCAAACAGATTTGTTCTGTATTAGTCTTAAAAACTTAAAGGCTGTGTTATAGTTGTTATTTTTTTTTTCTATTCTCACTTTTTCTAGTTTCTATTTTCTCTTGTAGATTTGTTATTTAGTTGCTAGTTTTTACTAATAATAGTACCTTTGCATGTAATTACTGTTTTTATACGGTGTCTGTAAAGTATACAATAAATAAATAAATTACGATAACAATAACAAAATGGCAAAAAAATGGTTAAAAAAAACCTCTATTATAATCAATGCTCATGATAAAATTCAAACTAAACGAAATCGAAAACTTTCTGAATGAGGCCCTGTCCATATAATCAGTAATCTAGGGAGTAACAAAAAACTAAACGTCAGACAGAAAATTCTCGTTGACAGTTGACGTCAATCAATGTGGATAAACTTCGGGTGGAAAATACTGTACGCCAAATCTTTTTTAATAACAATCTACTTATAGTTCCTTCTTTTACATTTTTAATTGTCTTACATATGTAAAAGAAAATCCTCAAATTTATCAGTCAAATAGTACCTTTCATAATTATATAACCAGAACTGAAAATGATATAAAGATAGACTTTAATAGGTTATATCATGATAGGTATAGCAGAAACTATTACCAATGTAAACGAATGAAGGCAATTTTCTGGCTCGACCAGTTTTGGCAATAGTCACTTTAGTGCCCCGCCTGTGTTTGGGGAAAAAACGGCTTCCTTTGAAAGATCTATTAGCCTCTTATATGTCGCCCTATCCACGCGGAAATGTTCTTTAAACTAAAAAGAAGGAAAATACACTTAAAATGATTGCTATTTAAGGGCTTGTAGGGAATGGAACACTACTTGTAAACACCTAGTAGGATTCTGAAGACAATTAGGGATCCTACAGAATTTATCTGCAACAAGATTTTGATGTAGGTATTGAACAAAAAAACAAAGACAAAACAAAGTGAACATTGATTCAATCAATTTTTCTGGATTAAAAGAACTATGAAGATTTTAAATAAATAGATAGTAAATGGTAGCGATTTACTTACTTGCTGATCTGTATAAGCAGGTACTACTTCTTGGACGTAGTTCCTGATCTTAGCCCTTTTTTGAGGCATGTTGTATGACTCAAACATCTCCACATACTCTTCTTCATCTGAAGAACTAGATGAGGAGGAGAGCAACTCTATCAACTCTAATAATTTTCGTTTTGTCGCCATTATTTTTCACACCAAATTATTATAAAATTCTAAACTCCAAAAACTGATGAACAAAATAAAAATATTAAAAATTGGGGTTATGTCTATTGTTTTGACCTGACACCTTGATCTCTCGATTTTGTTGGAGCAAGAAGGAGCGCTCCGAGCCGGATTTGGGAGCGTTTAATTTGACAAGTCGAACACGCAAATCTTTCCGAGATCACTGCTCCGTTTTAAGTCGAACCCGCGAATCTGTTTAGGATCGATTTTTGATCAATCGGGATCGGTTTTGGAGCAAAAGTCGAAAACGCTATAAGACACACTTAGACCCACACCTCAAATATTAAGCTCTCTCTGTTTTAGCTCGGGATGTGTTGTGTAATTTGGTTTTCGCGAACAAAGTATGCTTCAAGGAATACGAATTTTTGATCAGATTTTGAAAATTTAATATGGCGGATTCAATATGGACGATTATTGGTCATGTTTTGCTAACCAATTTTAACTGACTTGTACACATCCGACTGTCTTCAAATTTGGAATGCTTTTAAAGTTCCGGTAAAAATACAATAATATGGTATTAGTATGCACCCCCTCTCCCTCTACGAGAGGTGTGGGGGAAAACACCTAAGTTTGTCCGATTTCAATCAAAATTCGTACACGCAGGTTTTTAGGGATAAGGAATACGAATTTTTAATCAGATTTTGAAAACTCAATATGGTGGATCAAAGAGGGACGATTTTTGGTCATGTTTCACTAACCAATTTTCACTGACTTATACAAATACGATTGTCTTCCAATCTGGTATGCGTTTATAGTTCCCGTGACAATACAATAATATGGTATTATTAGGTACCCATCCCCCCCGCCTTAACGAGGGAAGTGGAGGGAAAAAGATTTAGTTTGTTCGATTTTAATCAAAATTGGTATACAGGGGGGTCCCTATAAAAAAGCTGCAACCAAATTTGGCAGAAACATAATTTGTCAGAATTTAAAAGAAAAGAAAATAATTGGTCCGAAAAAATTGTCTCGAAAATGAAATGAAGGGAACATCAAATCGCTCGAAAATATATGAATATAATTAAATTTAAACGAAACATATTTTTATAAAAACACAAGATGTTAGAAAATATTTTTAACGAAACATAATAATGCCGAACCACGAATTCAATTGCTACATTGCCAAGCTTACGGCAGGGAGAAGTCGGAGTAAGTTGTCATATTGTATTAACTTACCCTTTACATTCTTTAACCACTCCCTACCCCCAAATTTCTTCATAATATTGTATTGTCATCGAACCTATACTACAAAAATAAATCGCAAGATTTGATAGACAGTTAGACAACCAGAAACTGTGAAGTTAAATAAAATCGTTTGATAAAAAAATCCCCGTGACATCTTCCAAATAGAGAAACTTGGCAACGCCACAATCCAGGGCCTACGGCGCTCTAGAGATTTAAATTTGACGCGTACTCAATAGCGATTCGGATGGATTGTGGTTCTGCTCATTTAAGGATCGGGCATATTATTTTCTATCATTTTGTGGGTCGAATATTTTTCGTTTCTAGACAATTATTTTCGATAATTTTGTAATTCTGATATTTTGAGGCTCGGGACAATTATAATCGGTTCAATTATATTCGTGTCTTTTAAGGATCGATTAAATTAAAATTTTATAAAATTATATTCGTATCCATTATTTTCTCGGTGTTTTACTTTCGTTCATATTTCATTTCGGACGTTTTATTTTCTGTTCAATTGTGTTTCGGTTTCTATAAATTCGGCTTTTTAGTGGGTTCCCATATAGGGGTTTTTAGAGAATGGGATTATGATTTTTTAATCAGATTTTAAAATTTCAATATGGCTTAGGGTAGAAATCTAAAAATTAAAAAATAATTTTATTTAAAAAAGTTTTTCAAATACAAGCTTTTATAAAATATAAAGTGCACAAAAAAGTAGAAAATAATTTTTAGCATTCTGATATCATATGGGCATAAATTAAAACTAACAATGTCCATCTATATGTGTTGTATTTGAAAACCTTTTCTTATATAAAATTATTTAAATTTGTAAATTGCATCTTCGTGGAAGATTTGGTCTTGAATTTCCAAATATATTAGCCCCCTTTTTCCTCTAAAAAACTAGAAAATATTTTGGTTCAAAAGTTATGCATTTACAGCTATATCAACACACTCTCACTCCCTCCGACAAACCCCACCAAATTATTTGTTCTTCCAAAATTAGGAAGCAATATAAATCTGAAACTGCATAATCGTAGCAGCTTTCGTTTAAAAGTTGTGAATTTCCAAAAACATTATTATATTATCCTTCAAACCACTCCCCACCAAACTATTTTTTAAGTTTTAGATTGGTCCCTAAATCCCCTTTCCTGAAAAGCTCTGTATGCCAATTTTGATCGAAATCGAACATAAACTAAATCTTTTTCCCCACCACTTTCCTCGTTAGGGGGAGGTGGATACCTGATAATACCATATTATTATATTGTTACCGGAACAATAAACGCATATCATATTTGAAGACAATCGGATGCGTATAAGTCATTTAAAATTGGTTAGCAAGACATGACCAAAAATCGTCCATCTTGAATCCGCCACATTGACTTTTAAAATCTGATCAAAAATTCGTATTCCTTATTCCCAAAAACCCCCGTATACTAATTTTGGTTGACATCGGACAAACTTAGGTGGTTTCCACCTACCAGAGGCCTAATTCTTAAATATCAAGAGAAGGAACGATCCCTCAAGAGAACGGATCAATCCCGGGAAGTGATCCCATCCCCGAAAAAATGTGCTTTTTCTTGAAACCTCTTCTAAATTTTATATAGAAAAATATACATTTTATGCGCATACTTTTTAGAGAGAACGGATCAATCCCGGGAAGTGATCCCATCCCCGAAAAAATGTGCTTTTTCTTGAAACCTCTTCTAAATTTTATATTGAAAAATTTACATTTTATGCGAGAAATGGGACCGATCCCGGGCTTTGGAGTCAGGGAGCGCGAACGCCCAATTTTTGATAGAATGGAATGAGCGATCACCGCTCAAAAATATGAACTGCGTTCGACGTGGGATCATTCGACACAAATCTTTGTCGTTCCCTGCTCAAGAATTAGGGCCCTGGACTTCCATTGTTTATATTATATTTACACGTGACGTTTCGATCATAGATCAACTGTACATCAGCTGATGTACAGAAGTTACCGCCGGCAACGTCACTGGATCCTGTCGTCACAATCGCGGACGACGAGGAAAGAAAGTCAACCATCACAAGCAACGTTGCCAAACCACACAATAAGCACTGGCCCAAGCCTTGGCCAACAAAAATAAACGCATACCAGAATCCGGTCGCCGCTGGAAGTTCAAACGCACAACATTTGACGGCGCCAGCGACCATAACCACAAAAAGTGAAATCAACAAAAACAACAAAAGTTCCGAAATAAATACAAAAACAGTAAATGCGGCCGTCCTGGAAGCTCAGTCACGCAATTTACTTCGTAATATCCAACAATTGGGATCACTCCAAGATGATGAAGAACAATCATGGGAGACAAAGCGATCAAAAAGACGAAGAAGATGCATGGTCGGTGGAAATGAAAGTGAAACCACTATTCATGCAGTCCCCAAAGTTGTCTCACTTCATGTGACAAGACTGGACCCAAATACAAAGCCTGTAGATCTACAAAACATGCTGGCTACGCATTTTCCAGAGGTTACTTGTGAAAAACACCCTTCTAAACAGCCTTCATTATATGCATCAATGAAAGTTACAATCATGCAAGATAACTTTCGCAATGCTTGGAGAAAGGAGATATGGCCCAGAGGGGCACTTGTCTCCAAGTTTTTTGCAAAGAGGAGGAAACTGTCGCAGACAGAGGAGACAGTTCCTCGGAACACATAAAAATAAATACTAAACATGCTAATGAAAGCAAGTATGGCCAAGTGTACTATCAAAATGTCCGTGGTCTCCGGACCAAAACAGAAACTTTCTATACAAACTTGCTTTCCGAAGAATATGACATAATAGCTTTAACTGAGACATGGCTGTGTGATGGTATATTCTCTGAAGAACTGTTTGATGAACGCTATACTGTGATACGAAAAGACCGAAATACATCAGCCACTCGAGGAGGTGGTGTTCTAGTCGCTTTTGATAAGAAACTTTCATATGAGTTACTGGAGTCTGAAGAAGAATGTAATGTTGAATGTTTATTTGTTAAGTTGAAGTTTAAAAAACAGTCTATTATTGTATCTGTCGTATATTTTAAACCAAATTCATGTTTAGATGATTATGTTAGCTATTTTAACCATTTTGAGAATATTTTAACAAATGAACAAACCAAAACTTTAATTTTAGGAGATTTTAACCTTCCTTTTTTTAATATTAGCGATAATGATACGAATAATGCACTAGGAGAGTTTCTTAACTTACATAATTTAAAGCAACTGAATAATATAAAAAATTTTAGGGATAGATATTTGGACCTGATATTATCCAACATGGAAATTTCATTTCTCACTAGACCAACACAATCACTGGTTACCGAGGACCTATATCATCCTGCATTGCTGTTTCAAATACCATTTAAAGAAAGAGACAAACCGTTCATATCAAAAAAGTATGTATACAATTACTCAAAGGGAAATTTTGCGCTTTTATATAATCTTATTAAAAATCACAATTGGGGGGAGATGCTCACAATAACAGATGTGAACAATAGCCTCAAATATTTTTATGATCATATGTATGGTTTTCTGGATATGTCCGTACCTAAACAAATCATTAAAAGCTGTGGCAATAAACCTAGATTTCCTCTGTGGTATTCCATGGATTTGATTCGTAAAATTAAAGAAAAAAATAGGCTGCATCGAACGATTTCTAAAAAACAAGCAAATCCATCAATGTGTGAGTATTTTAAGAAATTAAGGAATAGTATAAAAATTCAAACTAAATCCGAGTACAAAGAATACCAAAAAAATCTTGAAACCAACTTAAACTCTGATCCTTCATCTTTTTGGCAGTTTTTACGTAGCAAATCCAAAAAAAGTGGAATACCAGCAGAAATTAAAAATGATAAAAACCTACTTTCAAATTCAAAAGACATTGCAAATGCTTTTGCACAACATTTTCAATCTGTATATGAAAAGCCCACAAAAATTTCTGATAGAACTTTGGATTTCAGTGGTAGCTCATTCAAATTCTCTTTCATATCTGAAACTAAAGTCATTAACAGCATAAAAAAACTTAAACCAAAAAAGTCAACTGGTCCAGATAACATACCAGCCTACATATACAAAGGTTTAGCCGAGTTAATTGTGTTACCTCTGCAACATATTTTTAATCTAGCCATAAAAAATAAAATTTTCCCAGATGCACTAAAATCTGCACAAATTACACCTATTTTTAAGAGTGGCAGTAAAAACGAGATTAGGAATTATAGGCCAATTAGCTTAATCAATGTCTTGGCAAAAATATTTGAAAGCATCTTATTTGACGATTTATATGATTTTCTAAAACCAAAGATTTCTAATTTTCAGCACGGATTTATGAAAGATAAATCCACTGTTACAAATTTGTCAATAATATCTGAAGCTGCAGCTGACGCTATCTTGAATAAAAACCAGTTAGATGTTGTCTATACAGATTGCGAGAAAGCATTTGACAAAGTAAATCATGAACTATTGCTACACAAACTTGTAGAATTGGGCGTGACAGAGGACATTTACTATTTCTTTAAATCGTATCTTTCGGGCAGAGTGCAGTGTGTCAGAATTGGTACCTGTGAATCAGAACCTTTCATTGCAACCTCAGGCGTGCCGCAAGGTAGCAATTTGGGCCCTTTACTTTTTTTGTGTTTCATTAATTCACTGCCAGAGTGCCTGTCAAACTCCACAGGTTTGCTTTTTGCAGATGATTTCAAACTTTATCGAGTTATAAGAACAAAATCAGACTGTGATTTGCTCCAGCTTGATATTAATAAAGTAATTAAATGGTTCTCAAATAATAAAATGTTTCTCAATATAAAAAAATGTTCAATTGTAACATTTACCAGAAAAACCAGTCCTATTTCACATAACTACAAAATTCTTGATATCATAATCAAGCGTGACAGTGATGTGAAGGACTTAGGAGTTTTCTTTCAGTCAAATTTAAAATTTAATAATCATTTTAATCATATAAAGAATAAATCTATCAAGGCTCTAGGCTTTCTTATTAGAAACACAAAAAATTTTAAGATTTCAACTATAATTAAATTATATAATGCTTTGATTAGGCCACATTTAGAGTATGCATCTCAAATCTGGATGCCAATGGAAGCCACACATATAGATTGTGTTGAAAAGGTGCAGAAAAGATTCCTCCGCTATCTCTATGTTTTGAAAAACAACACATATCCATTGAAAATATCATATAAATCCATGTTGGATGGTTTTAGCTTCAAAACTCTGTTACAAAGAAGACAAAAACATGCTGTGATATATCTGTATTCTATCTTAAATAATGTAAAATATAAAGATTGTAGCTTAATTAATTTTATAAATTTTACTGTACCAAAGATTAATTTAAGAATTCCTAACAATCAGAAAGTATTT
Source organism: Oxystoma pomonae (assembly GCA_963921995.1). Lineage (NCBI taxonomy): Eukaryota > Metazoa > Arthropoda > Insecta > Coleoptera > Brentidae > Oxystoma > Oxystoma pomonae. Next base: position 84,811,099 of record OY998164.1, on the reverse strand, counting down.
AGTGTAGATCCAAATAGTATATCTCCTTTCAACAAAATGATGGTAGTAGCAAATGAGGTACTCAGTGAGGTCCAAACAGATTTGTTCTGTATTAGTCTTAAAAACTTAAAGGCTGTGTTATAGTTGTTATTTTTTTTTTCTATTCTCACTTTTTCTAGTTTCTATTTTCTCTTGTAGATTTGTTATTTAGTTGCTAGTTTTTACTAATAATAGTACCTTTGCATGTAATTACTGTTTTTATACGGTGTCTGTAAAGTATACAATAAATAAATAAATTACGATAACAATAACAAAATGGCAAAAAAATGGTTAAAAAAAACCTCTATTATAATCAATGCTCATGATAAAATTCAAACTAAACGAAATCGAAAACTTTCTGAATGAGGCCCTGTCCATATAATCAGTAATCTAGGGAGTAACAAAAAACTAAACGTCAGACAGAAAATTCTCGTTGACAGTTGACGTCAATCAATGTGGATAAACTTCGGGTGGAAAATACTGTACGCCAAATCTTTTTTAATAACAATCTACTTATAGTTCCTTCTTTTACATTTTTAATTGTCTTACATATGTAAAAGAAAATCCTCAAATTTATCAGTCAAATAGTACCTTTCATAATTATATAACCAGAACTGAAAATGATATAAAGATAGACTTTAATAGGTTATATCATGATAGGTATAGCAGAAACTATTACCAATAGTTACTAAATCGAATAGATGTGCAACCTCCATGTAAACGAATGAAGGCAATTTTCTGGCTCGACCAGAGCGGCGCTGAATAAATCTGTCTCGAGATTTGAATATTTTAGTTTTCAAGTCATTCGCGCGCAATTAGACCATGAGCAGGAGACGATATTGTAACATAAGGTTGAAGAAGATTTCTAAGTGTTTAAAGTTGTCTTGTTTATTCCCAGTTTTTTTCTCAGATTGGTTAACCGGTTTTGCCACAAGAGCATCATCAGAACCAAAAAAACTAAATATTTTGGTTCTGATGATGCTCCTGTAGCGAAACCAGTTAACCGATCTGAGAAAAAAATTGGCGCAATCTCAAACAGCGAGTTCGGATCTTTTACCTCTGCTTGCACCTTGGCTTGCATTAACCTCTACTGATGAAAGCTACAGCTTTAAAATGAGGGGACTTTGAGTAAGGAGAGTTTTTTTTTGACTGAGCTTTTCGATAACCTCAATGTTTTACTTTCAGTTTGTAAATAAATTAATATAGTTGTTTTGGGTTTTTTTTTGGTATATTTTTCGTGCATAATCAGTGACCTTCACTTATGTTTGTTTTGCCTCGTAGTGCCTTCATAAATATGTTTTGTGTGCTGAAAACGGGTTCAAAATATGGCGTTTTTCTGGACAAAATAGGAGGTGTTTTATTGGGTAATGAACAACTTGGGATAATAAATAAGGTAAATTAATTCTTGTAAGAACGGTAAATTATAAACGAACTTATTACCAAATGCCACAAACCAATCCTTTCTGGGGGCTATAAATTTAAATCACCCCCCTGAGGTGGTCTAAAAAATCACCAACTTTATAACCTCAAACACAAATAATAAAGCTATTATGTGCCAAATATTTGGCGTATTCGCCATTTGCCATTTTGAAACCTGTAAAAAAAATAGTTTGGTGATGACGAAAGGAAACGTTTTTTGAAAAAATATTTTTAAATTCCCCCCCCCCCCTTCTTTGTGCGGTGCCTTTTACAAGCCATTTTTTTGCCTCAAGGTTGGCAAGTGATACCTCATTTTAAAGGTCTTAAAGAGAAGATTTTTTTTTTTATTTTAAATCTCTCCCCCCCCCTTTCCCCCGTGACTCACAATAACTTTTTTAAACCTATTACTTACGAGATTTATTACTTTGATTTAAAATGTTTTCTGAAAAAAAATCTTTACCCCCTCCCGTTTTTTTTAAGTCTCAATGTTAGCAAGTGATACCTCACTTTAAGGGTCTTAAAGAGTAGTTTTTTGTTTTTACAACTTTTTATTCTAAATGCCCCCCTTTCCTTGTGTGTCCCAACTACTTTTTAGACCTATTACTTAAAAGATTTACTACTTTGGTTTAAAAGGTGTTGACGGAAGGATGCGTTTTCTGAAAAAAATATTTTTTAGCTTTTACCCTCTCCCCTTTTTCCGCGGTGACTTTCCCAAGCCGTTTTTTTTTGTTTCAGTCTCAAGGTTGGCAAGTGATACTTCATTTTAAATGTCTTAAAGAGAAGATTTTTGTTTTTACTACTTTTTATTCTAAATTCCCCCCTCCCCTCGTGACTCCCAACGACTTTTTTGGAACTATTACTTACAAGATTGACTACTTTGGTTTAAAAGGTGTTAACGGAAAGATGAATTTTCTGAAAAAAATATTTTTTAGTCTTTACCCCCTCCCCTTCTATCCGCGGTGACTTTACAAGCAGTTTTTTTGTTTAAGTCTCAAGGTTAGCCAGTGATACCTCATCTTAAAGGTCTTAAAGAGCAGTTTCTTGTTTGTACCGGTTTATTGCGATCAGTAAGTAATTTTTTGTTTAACTAGTTTTTATTTCCAATTCCCCTCCCCCCAACACCTTCTCCCACATGACTTTTAACTATATTTTTAAAATTAAGGTTGGAAAAAGATACTTCTTTTTAACAGGACCACAGAGTAGGTTTTTGTTAAACTATTTGGTTTTTCTTTCTCATTGTTCAGACAGTTCCAATACGCGCAAAATTTCGTAGAAACAGGTGCCATATATTAAAAAACAAATAACAAATTGCCACATGCACAATATTCGCTCGACTTTTAGCCATAACCAGACTGGTTGCGTATAGGTGGAATCAAACGATTTAATGCGAGAAGGAAAAAGTATGTTTGCAAACATCGATCAAGCGGGTTTATTATTTGCTTTACATAATACATAAACAATATTCGCTCGACTTCTAGCCATAACCGGAGTGGCTGCGTATAGGTGGAATCCACCGATTTAATGCGACAAGGAAAAAGTATGTTTGCAAACATCGACAAAGCGGTTTTATTATTTGGTTTACATAAAACAATTGTCACAAGGCTTCGCGTCGATCCGATTTATCTTCAAAATTAGTAGAAGAAAAATCATTTATACGTGTGTTGTCATTTATTATGGATCAAAAACGGAAATCAGGTTTCTCTCTTTCCAAACATTTAAATATATATATAAAATGTGTTCTTGCACCGCGAGTTCGGTGGTTCGATTACAACAATGCGAAGGATATTTTATATATCTACGATGACTCACGCTACCCCTGTATTATTATTTATCTGGACAACACGATCGTACTCTGCGCACTCGTTCGAACACCCGCGCAACACTCCTCTATCCCCGTGTCCGTCAAAAAACAAAGCCGTAATTTTAGGTGGAGAGTTCGCTACATTTAGCCCAGCGCCGCTCCTATGTTTCTAAGAAATTCTAAGGCCGAGGATCCTTTAACAGTTCTTTCTCTGCTATATATTGAAAAAAAATAATCTCCGAAATAGACAATTTTAATAAGGTCAGAGACTAGCCTATCTAGAAGGTGATTACAAAATTTGTGAACAAAAAGGAACATAATTTATAAAAAAAATAGTTAAGTTTTTTATGATTGTCAAAATTGCAGAACCCCTTAAAATTTTGACCAGGAGCCTCCACTGAGAAATCCCTTTATTACCCAATCAAACGAACTTACCTGAAGTGAAGTTCGATTGTAATTATAGAATTATAGAAATAGAACCAAAAATGTGCACCCCTTACCGCTCCACCGCACCCGTCCGGCCCCTAGGTATTTATATCTTATTTCTTTAAAGTAGAAGTAAAAAAGTTGTTGTAAACTAGGGCTTAGGGCCAGGGAGGAACTTTATTTACTTCGACGAGGATTTCATATAATTACAATCGAACTTAACTTCAGGTAAGTTCGTTTGATTGGGTAAATATATATCATGGGAAAATGGGAAAATAAAGAAAACCAGTCCTTCTTAACAATCCCTTAATTATATTTCAGCCTCGTCTCGTAAATAAATAGACGCAGATGTTGAAAGTTATTGGTTTATAACAAGAATAATCAAGAACAATCAAGTATTAAGAACACTTAAATAATATAAGTAAAACTATACTTATAAACGTTTAAAAAAAATATAGAAGAACAAAATCTTTTTAAGAATAAAATACAAAAATAAAAATAACGGTAACTAAGTTATGAATTTAAAACTGATTTAGCAAATTCATAGTTATCCTGCAAGGGTCTTTTATAATTTTATAAAAAGTTGCAAAAACTCTTGAATAACCTGACCAACCTGCTGCCGAACGTATTATGTCTAAACCGACACCTTTCCTACATGCGGATGATGTTGAAGCATGTCGTGTATTAAAACTATTTGTCCTAACAGAAGATATTTTATCTGGGTAAGACTGAAGTGTAGACCCTACACATATCTCTGGATTATCATGAAAAATGGTAAGAATAAAACAGGTTGAAATGTATTTTTCCCGGTTGTTTTAATTCGTTTCGATATTTTAATTTCAATTCTTTGGCTAGTATTTCTAATGTTAACAACTTCTATTAAGGATAGAGTTTGCGCTCTCTGTCCTGTAACAAGAGTCAATAACATTGTCAATTTGTACGAAAGTAGCTCTAAAGGCAAGCATTTATTATCCAGGCCAATTAAATATTGTAACACACTTGCAGGGTCCCATGTATTTTGATATTTGAGCTTATCAGGTCTAAGGTGACAAACTCCCTTAAAAAATCTCGAAAGTCCTGCGCAATTAGTGGACCAAGAATCTGAGCAATAGCAGAACGGCATGAATTAAGTGATCCATAAGATAAGCCTTCATTGTAACATTGAGTAAGGAACTTTATGATAATCGGAATATCATCAGTAAAAACATTTTTTCCCCTTTGCAAAATTGCCACCAACGCCTTAAATGTAGATGGAGTTATAGAAGATAAACATATATCTATAGAAGATTCCGGAATCTTATTTAATTGGAGCGCTTTCCTAATAAGAGTCCTGCCACCAGGGTAAAATTTTTCCATAGTGGGTGCGGTCTGGACCTATCAATGGAAAAAAGCAAATCAATATTGGCCCTGAAATAAATTGGCGATCCGACTAAAAGGGAGCAGAATATGGGATACCAGGGCTGCGTAGACCAATATGGTCCAACAACAACTCCCTGAGCATTATCAGTCACTGAAATTTTCCCTGAATACTCAAATGAGCAGGAAGCTTGTGAAGTTTTGTTTTAAAAATCTATTCAAGTTGTTGATAATAGGTATCAAGTAGCTCTTCCTTTGAAACAAGGCAAACCTCTAAAAAGTTTATGTATTTTTCAATGTAACTTAGACAAAAACCTTTATCTGATCCTGATCTTATGGAGCAATACAAAAAATTTATTAATGAATACTTAGATTTAAAAAATGCTAAAATTGTCGATATTAGTAGCTATGATTCAAATAGTGGTTCAGCTTATTTTATGGCACATCATCCTGTCATCAGAGAGGATAAAAAGACAACTAAGCTTAGAGTAGTATTTGATGGCTCAATGAAGTCAAAAAACAAAAAAAATGCATCAATGATTTTTTATATAACGGTGTAGTGGTTGAACTGTTTGACATACTGATTCTTTTTCAAACTTATGAATATGTCATTTTGACAGATATAAAAAAAATGTACAGAATGATTTTGATTCATCCAGATTATTGTTCATTTCAAAACATTTTATGGAGAGAAGCTAATAGTGGGTTACAATTCTTGCAGTTACAAACCGTGAGATATGGCTTAAAAAGCTCTTCTTTTTTAGCTACAAGATGTGTTGTAGAACTTGCTACAACTAAAAATTCATGAAGTTATTAAACTAAAAAATGCGCTTCATAAATGGTGTTCATATAATTTCGAAATTTTAAGTGACATTCCTATTGAAAATCAACACTTTGATAAAGTTGATATTAGCAAAAATAATTTTGCTATAAAAAGCCTTAGGTTTGTCATATGACCCAAAAACAGATAACTTCAAAATGAGTTCCTTTAAAATTGACATAAATCGATGCATAACAAAGCGTCAAGTTTTAAGCTTTATTTGTTTTTTGCTTGTCAAAAATTAATTGGGATGACATTTTACCCTGTGAGCCGTTAAAACCTTGACCAAATTTTGTTCAAAATCTTATAAATATGCCCACAGTAAGCATTCAAAGAAATTTAAATTTTAAAAATGCTCAAAGTATAGAGATTATAGGTTTCTGTAATTCTTCGATGATTGCTTACGGGGTCGTTTTATATGCCGGAGTTATTTTTTTAAGATCATGTTAGCAAAAATATAATTTGCTTAAAATCAAGAATTACTTCCAAAGATAAATTAAGCATACAAAGACTTGAATTAAAAAGTGCTCTACTTATGTTAAATTTAACTTTCAAAGTTTATGGCATTTTAAAAGAAAAAAATGATAAAACTTTCTTTAAAATTCAAAAATTAACCTCTGATTTTAATGGTTCTACATAAATACTAAACTGCATGGCATAGCTCCTCAAGAAATTAATTACAAATGAATTATGAAATAATGAAACTTCTTTAAATAATGGTAATTCTTAGCCAGAACAAAAAACTAGTGTTGTACAAGCTACACAAATGTCATTTTTTCATCAATCAAGCTCTCTGGATTTTTAAAGATTGCTGAAATAAATAATGCAGAAAAAATTATAATAAAATTTAAATAAAACCAGCATTTTTTTGAAGAAATGCTTAGAACCAAAAATTCCAATAAAAAATTCATTAAAATCACTTGCACCTTTTTCAGACAATGAAGGATTACTTCGCGTAGATGGGAGGCTCCAAAATTCAAATGTTTCCTATGTTCAAAAACATCCTCTTTTTGCCTAAAGATATTCATGTTACTGACCTTTTAATACGTAGGGAGCATTTAAAATTGCTTCACGCTGGTCCGAGGCAAGTTCTTCCATCTTTAAATTTAAATTTTTGGATAATAAATGGTGCAAGGGAAATAAAAAAGATACTACATAAATGTGTCACTTGTTTCAGATTTAAAGCAAAATGTTCAGAACAACTAATGGGTTCTCTACCGCAACCAAGAGTTTATCCTGCACGTGTTTTTCAAAATGTAGGGGTTGACTTCTGCGGTCCTTTTTTAGTAAAACAATCTCGCCTTAGAAAAACTATAACAAGCAAAGCTTACATAGCTTTGTTTGTATGTTTTTCTGTTAAAGCTATCCATATTTTGAACGCTTTATATCACGTAGTTGTAAGCCTTCCAAGGTGTTTTGCGATAATGGATTAACGTTTAAGAGAGCAAACAACCAATTAATTGAAATTTACAAAAAACAAGAAAAAATTAATCATTTTTGCACTGAACAAAAAATTTAATTTAATTTTATTCCAAGGCACTCTCCGGTATTTGGTGGGTTATGGGAAGCTGTGGTAAAGAGTGCCAAATTTCATATCAAACGAGTCATGGGTGATACTCTTTTGACCTTAAACTATGTATACCTGAAGCCCCTTACTTTTACAAGGAAGCCAATTTTCTAACTTTGATCAATGTAGGAAAATTCAGATGTTAAATTAATTCCCTGGTTTCTTTAATAAAAAAAAATAAGTATTTTCGGTTTCCTGGGTTAGCTTTTATTTAATTTTTACAAATAAGTTAATTGCGCACTTATTACAATTTATTGCAAACATTTTGTTCTATTGCCTTCTTAAAAATGTTTGTTAGTAATTTCTACCCAAATGATCAGGAAAACTCAGGGATTTCTTTTCCTAAAAAGTATGCCCTTTTAATTATTTAATTGGCAAAATCTAGAGTAAACTCCTGTTAAACAGTTTTTGTGTATCTGTTATTATCTTACAATATTTTTTTTTTAGGTTAGTACCAAGTAGAAGATTGCTCAGTCCAACCCAACCCACTTAAAAGGCTAAGTTATAAAAAGACTTTTAAGTCGGTATCCCCAGAAACAGGTAAAAACTTATTTTTATGGCAATTTAAAATTTATTCCCAGACACCTACCTGATTCGAAAAGTGACCTAAAAAATTATTTGTCAAAATTGCAGTTAAGAGAGGTTTTGTGAAAAAACATATCTGCTTTTTTAATCCACCATATCAATATGGGGGAATATTAAAATCGTGAAATTTTCACTTTTCTTAATTTTATATAAAATGAGTTACTAAGGTTCCAAAACACCTTAATCGACGAAAAAAAAAGTTGTCTGTCTGTATAGACGATAACTCAAGAACGACTAAATCGATTTTAACGAAATTTGGTACAAAAATCCGCTATTGGGTAGGGAGATGGGAGGTTAAAAGGATGAAAAGACGGATAAAATATTTTTAAAAAAATTGTAACTTTGGAACAAAAGCAAGTAGCTATATACGGTTTTCAGATTTAAGTTTCCATGAATATGTACTACAAATTTTGTTATAAAGTCCAAATTTGTGGGAGCTTTAGTTTCCGAGTTAATTGAAAAAACGTTAAAATATATAAAAAAAATCATAACTTTAGAAGTAAAGCAGCTATTGATATGCGGTTTTCAGATTTTGGTTTTCGTAAATATTACCCAAAAATTTTGTTATAACGTTCAAATCTTTCAAAGCTATAGTTTTCGAGATATTATCATTTCTTTTCAACATAAAATAATTTCTTATAATTTTATCCGTGCTTTCTAGTACCAATTTTTTTATTAGGTAGGTTATTATAGATTTCTAAATGAAACATACTAGTTCTGCAAAAAACTCTTATTTCTGAAAACCCTTATACCTATTTAAAAAAGCTCATGTTCATAAAGATAATTGCGTGTAATTGTAACTTGTACCCTATAGTATAAAATTAACCTATAATATCACAAGACTTTTTTCGATAATTATGTTTTCAAGGATTACAAATCCCACATACACTCTACGATTTTTACGAAACCTGTATATGAACTGAATTTAGACTATACTTTTAACCAAATATATTTAAATTTTTTTAGTAAAGAGTCCACTCAGAGTAAAACATCGATGTACTAACCTTAGATAGGGAACGTCCAAAATATGCTGACGCCAACAATAACAAAGCTATCTCACAAAACGTATGTCTTGGGAAAAAAATCCGTCCTTGTAAAGCAGTGGTGGTTGTCTAATTGGAATTTATAAATGCGTGTTTGTCACGTTTTGTAATTTTTTTTTTTAAATTTTAATATGTTTATTAAAATATTTTAAAAAAATATACCCTATTTTTTCATAAGAAACACATAGTGCAATTTATTTAAAAAAAAACTCGTACTACTTAGCTACATGTATTTAATCCATAGAAAATAAGGTATAGATATATAGTATTTTAAATTTTCACGGTTATATAACGGAATACTATGGGTACTGTTTTGAACTAAAAGACATTAATTATTAGCATCGACGTAAAGTATATCGATATTTATTAGGTATTAGTTTACCACTATTATTTTAGATCTTCCTTCGTAAATAATTTTTACTGATTTTTCTTCAGTTAACAACGGCAACGTGGCGCCTGGGGCAACGACACTCATCGTATGATTTGTAAAAATTCCCATTCTTAAACTGCCTTCCTACTAGTCAGAACTAGTAGGGCGTAAACTTCTTTTACAGCGTTGTTGACAATTAAAATAGATTTTTTGAATATTTTAAAGCATTTTTGTTAGTTTTTTGTGCTTTTTTTTAATTTTTAAAACATTTAAATAGTGGAAAAATTCATTTTATACAAAAAACTAGACGATGTGAACAGTGATGTTTCGTTTCACAGGTAAGTTTGTAGAAAGCATTATTTTGATAAACAGTGCCGTAGAATCAAATAATTTAATTGGAATTGTTTTCTGAACTTCTTTTTAAGCATATTTAAGAACTTCTTTTTAAGCCAGCTTATTATAACCGGTGCAGTTGGCAGGTGTAGCTACCTATTTCAAACCTGCAGTTATGAAAATTTAGGATATCATGTAAAGCTACGACTACCGTTATCTTATTATTTCGCCAATTGAGTTGATTTTTTATAATTTTTGTCAGACGCCATCCATAAACAAAAACTATTTAGGAACTTACATTTCCAAACCGTAAAAAACAGAATCTAAGAATAAAAACCCTCCAGAAAAATCCCCGGAAAAAAGTTCCAAAAAAGAACTTCCAAGAAAGTATTATTAAAACTAACCCAAACCCAACTCAAGCTAAAACCAACCCAAAATAGGTTTAGGTTTACCCAATTTATAAGCATGAATTTGGTGCTAACTCTGTATGTCTGTCTCTTTTCTTCCTAATATCGTTATAAGACACAGACATACAGAATTAGCGCAGAATTATGCTTATCGATAACTCGAGTTATGTCCAAAAAAAAGTGATCTTGAATGGCGAAGGTATATAGACAAGAGGTATAAATAAGAAATTTAATTTTTTCGACATGACACCAATGGTAAAGTAATGAAAAAACTAAAATATCTTTTTTTTAATTCAACAGTTACCTACAATTTTCTGGGGAGATAACATATGGCATTACAAAAAATAATGTTTAGAATAAAAATAGTACTGCATGTGAAAATTTAAAAAGTATAAGAATATGTCAAAATGTGACGAAAATCAAAACAATAGGCCTTAATTCCTCTACCTGTTCTGAAACAAAAAAAAAATGGAAAAACCCCCAGTAAATTCCATCAACTAATACGATTCAATCATTTATTGTAGGTAAATAAATTTAAATAAAACATCTGACCCTGATGGTAGGTAGAAAAGAGTAGAGGTGTGAGAATACATGCCAGAGTAGTATAATTTTTATTGCCCTAGAACTAAAAGGGGAACAATTGGCACCTTTTTGCTCTTTGTTCGGTCATAAATTATATTACACTGTGGTTACAATATGATTTTTAAGAGTGTCAGACCATAAAATCTAGTGTAAAACAAATGATAAAGATACTGCTTTTTGCCTGTGCAATACCAAAAGAAAAGCGACATTCATAACGGAAAAAAGTCCCCGCAAAACACCTCTGAAAAAATTGATTGTTACATGTTCAAAAATACTACCTTGAGTTGGATTGGGTTTGGGTTAGTTATAATAATTTTTTCTTGGGGTCTTTTTCCGGGGCGTTATTTGTGTTTTTTTTGTATTTTTTTTTCCTAGATTCCTTAGCTATAGGTATATACATCTATGTAATAGAGCTTTGTATGCATTTTTTTTAGATTTCCGAAAAACTTGGGGCTGAAGAAGATCTGCCGCTATCAAAACAATTAGTATTGTGTTCTGATCATTATAATTTTGAAGACATTTTAACTAGAAAGAATGGAATAAATTACCTTAAGCTGGGAAGCTTTCCCAAATTAAGTCATGACATATTCGAAAAAGAGAGGTAAGTAAGGGAGCATCAAAAACCAATATTTTTTAGTAGTTATTTTGTTGACAAAAGCAAAGTGGCTTCCTCATGAAAGAACATATTTTTGATTTTTTCTTATAAGAATTCACAAAAATAATAATTTTTGAATAAAATAGGTTTTTTGTAATTTATAAAAATAGAAAAGATAAGTTTTTGTTTTTCTTTATGAATAGTAGGCTTTACTACTTTATAATTAATACAAAGGTTTCCCTTTTAAATGGTTTTTTATTAATATAACTTAAATGACATGCTTATTGATATATAATTTAAGGTGTGTAAAGTCGCGTTTTTGTTAAATGTTCTCTAATACATGGGTATACCAGCTCCAATTCCAAAAATTTGTCAAAAAATGTATGTGGATCAAATAAAGTGGGTCGCATATTGGGACACCCTGTATTTGTATACCAAATTCTTATCTTGTTAATTTTATTTTACGGTTCCACCACCTCAGGAAGTACTTTTTACTTTCAAAAAGATTTGAAAATCAATTTTCGGAGTTTACTTGATTGGTCGGACAACAGCCCCCCACAAAAAGGTATGAGCTGTTTGCACAACTTGTTTGTTTTTTTGTAATAATTATTTAATACTTAAAAAAATTAAAGTATATATAATATATCTAGGTTTATTTTAGTTCCATTATTATATTTCCAGGGAGGATGAAAAGTTTCAAGCAATGAACTAAGGATTTAAGTTGGAAAGCAACTGCAGGTCTTTCAGAAATTTCAAAACAACTAGAATCAAAGGCAATGTAAGTAAATACACAATAAAAGGGTGGCCACTCGGAAAAAAAAACAATTTTTTTGTGATTTTATGTCAATTTTTTTATAAATTTGATGATAATTTTATGAAAAGTTTTGAGACATAATATTTACCTGCTTTAGTTTTAAAACAACCGGCCCCCTTCTCATTCGACCTTAACACTCCCAAGAGTTAAAAAATTACATGTAGGTATTGACTGATGGGATCTTGGGTCAATTTTGGATTTGATAAAATCAAAAATTGACAAAAATAAATTTAACGCACTAGTTTTTTTAATATATATCGACCAATATGTCAAAAATTTTAAAAACTAATTTTTTTGTCAATTGTTTTAACTTCAAAATAAACTATTATATTTCTCTATTGACTAAACGAAATAAAGAAAATAGCACACAAGAACATTATTGGGGGCCCTCACTGAAGACTCAGGGCCTACCAACATTTTTTTCATGAGGAGGTAGCACTTGTGGAACCTTTTTAGAAGGCTTGTTAAAAAGGAAATTCGATTAAATAAATTTTTTTGACATCTGTCAACCCATGTGTTCAAAATTTTACGCCAAAAATATCCTTGTGTGGTAGTTTCTTTATTCCACTTAGTAAATAAAGAAATATGTAGTTTATTTTGAAGCTAAAACAATTGACATAAATAGGTTTTTTTTTAAATTTTCAACACATGAGTTGACAAATGTCAAAAAAATTATTTATTCGAATTTCTTTTTTAACAAGCTTTCCAAAAAGGTGCCACAAGTGGTACCTCCTCATGAAAAAAATATTGGTAGGCTCTGGGCCTTCAGTGAGGGCTCCCCAAATGGGCAGTCAATAATGTCCTTGTGTGGTATTTTCTTTATTTCACTTAGTAAATAGAGAAATATAGTAGTTTTTTTTTAAAGTAAAAAAATAATTGACCAAAAAAATAAGATTTTCTAAATTTTTCAAATATTGGTTGACAGATGTAAAAAAAAGTGAGTTAAATTTCTTTTTTAACAAGCTTTCCAAAAAGGTGCCAGAGAAAAAATAATAGTTGGTAGGCCCTGGGCCTCCAGTTGGGGGCCGTAACCAAAGTAAACAAACTATTGTTTCCAAAGGCAACTTGATAATATTTTATTTTATTTCAAATTAAAGCCCACGAATTTTGTGCTAAAACTTTTAGAACATACATTATATTCAACACCCTCTCTTTTGTGATTGCTCGTCAGAAAAATCTTGGAGTTCTTATTAAAAAAAAAATACCCGCTATTTTTTGTGAAATTTTTTAAAAAGATGTTATCAGATTTTTTATACTTTTAAAGCAGTTTAATCTAAATATGAAAATTATACATCATTCTTTTTAAAATTTTCGCTGATGTGCTGTACTAAAATAATTAATAATATAAATTAGCTGGTAATATCTTTTATTTCAGAAAGAGAAAATATCCTGGAGACTTGGGATGCAGCGATTTGTCACCACCAGAAGAGGCGAAAAAATGTGAAAATGATGAAAGATAATCTTGCCGATAAAAGAAAGAAGATCAAAGTTTTGGAAAGATACCTTAGCGTATTTTCTACCCCTATCTACGACCTTGGTTACAATTTATTAATGTTTTCAATTTAAAAAAATACTTAAAAAATAAAGTGAATGTTTATTTATACTAAATTTTAGTTCCTTAATTGTAAAGTACAAAAAAAATAAAGAAATAAAAAGACTTTTGATTTGCAAAAATTCAAAAATAGATTGAAAAATGTGTTATGCTGCTTGTTAATAGCGCATTCGCTAAAAAATTAATTATCATTTTAGTGCTTAGGTTTGCAGCCAATGATACACTTACGGTTGACATTTAGATTTAGTTACTCTGTCTTTTCTAGAATGTTGTTATTTTTCGTATTTCTGGTTTGTTCTGGATTCTGTATTTTTCTGGAAGGATTTGTTTTAATATATAGGAGGTACAGGGTCTAGAAAGATTAGAAATTGTGAGGTGCAGCTAGAAAGCACATGTAAAAAGTTGTAAAATAAATAGTAAAATCCAACTCTAGTGTTTTATTTTGGATAAAAATAGTACATATATTATACCCTGTGCCTAGAATGCCAGAATTGTAAAAAAAATCAAAAATGGCACTTGGCCCATAGGTATATAATATATGCTTCATATGGTCTCCAGATATGTTTATATTTTTAGATTTAAACAAAATTTTAACAAAATTAAGGAGGCATAATTTACGATTTAGTAGCGATAATAACGACTCTCCCAATCAAGTTAGACTGATTTTTACATTATGTTCTTTGTTTTTCAAAATTATTATTACTACACATTTTGCGACACTTGAACGATTGTAGTGTGGCACTTTTTCCTTAACCTCAAAACCTCATGCATTTATGGTAAAAAAATTTGCGTTAAGATATTGAGTATTATTACCAAATCGAATGAAAACAAATAATTAAAATAATAATAGTACAAATTTTTTAAAAATAAATAATGTTTGAAATTAACCAGCGTAAAAAATAAATTCATATTAGGTCATATTCGCCGCCACTGCTATACGCTACAACAACACTACACATACGCTTTCAAGCGCGCCCGCGGTCCCTTGCAGTGTTGCCACAGATATCTTGAAAATCTCTCTTTCTTTGTCTGGCTACGTGGGAGGTGTTGGGGTCAAAACAAATAGTGATTTATGAATGAATTTCCGGGTCTATAGTTAGTACGTCGATGGAGTAAAACCATTGGCGTTGGACCTTGCATTGGACGAAACCATCTTGTAAGTAAAACATTTAAAAAAAAATCATATGCAATATATGGTACATTCAAAATTTTACACATGACACACAAAAGGTTTCAGTTTTGTCAAGAGAGTATTAATTTTTAATTAATTTTTTTCTTAGGGTATCAGCTGGACCTCCACCAAGCATATGCAAAAACCCATGCAAGCACATGTAAAACTCAAAACATTGAATTGTATGTTATCTGGTTAATTTTTTTATTTATAAATATGCAGGGTGAACAAACACAAAAGAAAGAATATAATGGGGGGCAAAACAAAAACAATGGTTTCTCTATCTACAGGGTGACAATTTTAAAACAGTCCACCCTAGATACCTGGAGAACCAATAGAGATATTTACCTAATTCCAAAAACAGTTCGAGGGTTTAGAACGGGGAACGTTATTTATGTATTCAATGACTTGATCCCCCCTGCCATGTTAGCACAGACCACGCCCACTCACTTTTCTTAAATTGAACCCCCCCCCTTGTGATACCTCTTTGGAAAGGATTTTGCGTCAGTTTTACAAAGGTGTATTTTTTTTAAAATTTGAGCCACTAGTTTTCGAGAAATTAGCAATTAACCTTCTAGAAAATATGAAATTGATTTTTTTGAATATTGTTCATATAATACCAAAAAATTTAAAACCGCATACAAGAATACGAATTACGCATTCAAATTGATTCCAGACCTCAACCTCCCCGATACAGGCCACGCCCACCAGTTTTTCCTAAATTAAAAGACCCCCCCTTGTGGTACCTCTTTGGAAAGGATTTTGCATCAAATTTGCAACGGCGTAGGTATTTTTTTATTTGCCAATTAAAACACAGAATAAAAAATAAATTGTAAAAACAAATGTAATGTAAGAATTCATTGCAAAAACAATAGAATTACAAACGTTGTTCAAAGTGACATCCATTATGTTGTAGACAAAAATACAATCGGTTTTCGAATTCTTGTCGAACTCTTGCCAACATTTCAGGAGGAATTTCTCTGCAGACATCAATAATTCGCTGTCGCAACTCATCTAAATTTTCTGGAGGTGTCCTGAAAACGACTGACTTCAAATAGCCCCAAAGGAAAAAATCGCAAGGCGTTAGATCGGGTGATCTTGGGGGCCACTCAATAAAACCGCGTCGCCCAATCCAACGGTCTTGATAGAACCGGTCGAGCCATTGCCTGACCCTCAAAAAATAATGGGGTGGTGCACCATCTTGCTGAAAATGCAAGAGGTCTTCTTCCAAAGCTAATTCTTCATTTTCATTACGCTGTTCTTTTAATTCTCGGACAATCAATGGTTCAATGGAGCTTTTTCTTCTATTTTCAAAGATTTACCTATTATTTTGTTTCCAAGAATTCCTGCCCAAACATTCAGCTTTTGAGGAGTTTGAGTATGATCTGGCCTTATGATATAAGGATTTTCATCGCTCCAATAACGACAGTTTTGCTTGTTAACATTACTGTTTAGGTAAAATAAGCTCTCATCGCTGAAGCAAATGTTCGTAATTAAATTCGTTTGATCTATTATTTTTTGGGTCATACTTTCGCAGAATTCTATCCGTCTATCAGGATCGTCATCTCCAAGCTCTTGGACAATTTGTAATTTGTAGGGGTGAAATTTATGAAACTTTAGTACCTTTCTAACTGACTCTCTCGAAAATTCAGTCAAAGTTTCGGCATTTCTTGTAGATATTGAAGGATTCATCGCGAACTGACCGATGACCTCAATTTGCGCCGCTTCGTCCATAATACGTGGCGTATTTCGTTTTCTGTTGCCTACATTTCCAGTTTCCTCAAAGTTTCTGACCAAATCTAAGACCTAAGGATGATTGACATGTTTATCAGGGTTTAACTCATTAAAACGAGTAGCAGTTCTTCTCTCACAACGTCCCTGAGAGCCATAAATAAAAATAATTTCTACCCGATCAGGTGTCGAATAAACCATTTTTAGAAAAGTAAATTTCACGGAATTTACCAAAAGAAAAGAAACAATGGAATGAAGCAGGCATATCTATCAAGGCAGAATAAATTTTTTTTTTCCGATTTTAACAAAAAATTATATACTAAAATAACAAGCAATGAATGCCGTTTACTTATTTCTGATTTATCTGATTAGAAAGTTTTAGTCGTCAATTGATGCTAGAAGACTTTATTACTGACTGAACGAAGAACTACTTTTTTGGCTATTATTGACTCAAATTAAGAGAAACATACACTGTTGCAAAATCCTTTCCAAAGAGGTATCACAAGGGGGATCTTTTAATTTAGGAAAAACAGGTGGGCGTGGCCTGTATCGGGGAGGTTGAGGTCTGGAAATAATTTGAATGCGTAATTCGTAATCTTGTATGCGGTTTTAAATTACTTTTTTGGTATTATGTGATCAATATTCAAAAAAATCAATTTCATATTTTCTAGAAGGTTAATTGCTAATTTCTCGAAAACTAGTGGCTCAAATTAAAAAAAAATACACCTTTGTAAAACTGACGCAAAATCCTTTCCAAAGAGGTATCACAAGGGGGAGGTTTCAATTTAAGAAAAGTGGGTGGGCGTGGTCTGTGCTAACATGGCAGGGGGGATCAAGTCATTGAATACATAAATAACGTGCCCCCTCGAAATCCTCGAACTGTTTTTGGAATTAGGTAAATATCTCTATTGGTTCTCCAGATATCTAGGGTGGAGTGTTTTAAAATTGTCACCCTGTATATATAATTTTGTTTTTAATGAAAAACACTAGCCCGCAACTTTTTCAAACTAAAAAAATAACAAATTGTTTTGAAAATATGTGCTGTAGGAGTTGGCTATACTTTAATTTCACTTTTTTTTTGGAAAAGCATTTTCACGAACTGGCAACTTTCTACATGAAACGTTTTAGTTGTATTATTTTGAAAATCAATCAAGTACCAAAAGAAATCACTAATTTTCGTCAATGAAGACCACTTTCCGGCCCTAAAAGCTTTCAAGAGTAATCACAGATATGAATACTGTATTCACCTGATGACGATTGCAGATACACAAGCATTCGAAACGCTGTGAAAAAGTAAAAATAAAGACAATGGAAGTTCGAAACTCTAGTTTACTCTCAAACTTGATTTTGTTATTTTTAGGAAATATATGGAGTCCTCAAGCCCTACATGTATAGATTTGAGACCAATCATTCACAGAGACTATACAACTTCAAGGATTAACGGTTGCAGGAACTTAAAAACTTACAACTAGTTTCGTGTAAGTAGACAAGAAAGTCTCCTCAGTCCTTTTTTAGCACATATTTTAAAAGTCACTATTTATTATTAGATAATATCCCGAGTGCATAGCAAATTGACGATAAACGCGAATGCTCTCGAGTGCTGAGGTAAGGCATATTTTGCGGAATATTTCCTGAAATTCCTAATCTTTACAACTTGGGTTTCATAAAACATGTGTTAAAATGGGCTGTTTAGTGCAAATTATTGATTTTATTATTTTTGTGTTTTAAGTAGTTGACAGGAATAAGTCTAAATAAAAAAAGACTATTAACTTAATAAGTGTTGCAGATTTGAAATTTGAGCTAGGATGACCGATTGGATCTTGGTTAAGTTGTTTTTATTTGTTTCAGGTTACTGTAAAGGCCAGAGCAACCTTTTTGTGGGCTGTGAACAAGTTGACAATTGGATAAATTTTCACATGACTTAGACAAGATCTAATTAGTTAATAAATATAAGAAAAATTTTGACTTTTTATGATTATATTTGTAATAAGTACATTTGGTTTAATATAGCAATTAAATTTAGTTGTTTACAAGGTGGGTTTCAATGTGGTTTTACTTCAAATATTTAAGTTTATTTCAGAACCCACCAGAATGAAATGCATCCATTTAAAATAATGATAATTTATTTATTATAGTTAAACCTAAATAAAACGAAAATATTTTTACTAGCGCCTTCCGATGTAAACAGGGTAATTCGGAAATAAGCCAACCAACTGTTTTTTTCCGGTGTACCTGCAAATAGCTTGTTGTTGGTCCTGTTGCGCAGGCTTAACCTCATTTTTTCAAACCTTTCTATTTCTTTGGGAAATACGTACAAACATCAACTACTTACAAACCTTTATATCCTCATAAGATTTTTGGTACCCTTAAAACTTTTTGTCTATGACAAATACAACATCCCAATGTCATCACAAAAAAAATCAAAAAATTTTAAGATCTGGCCCTGCCTTTTTGATTGCCAACAACGTTTAGTAATCAAATAAAAGGTTCTAGATTTTGCCATTTCGAATGTCAGAAAATGTCAGCGTCGGCGAGAAATACGGTGACCGGACTATATATGGGGCATCATCAAGCAGAGGGTGGCCGAACTAATTTTGACCTTTTCACTTTTTAATACAGTCATTATCCGAATTGGATCTTACCAAAGTTAACTGTTGTTTTGAATTCAAAATATTCTTTTTGTGGTCTTCAAAAAACCCCATCCAGATTTTTAAAGAAACACATACATTAAAATTTCCCTTACTACAGTTACAATATTGCTTTTGGTAAAATCAGTTTGTGGAAATCAGCCTGCGTTTTGCAGTTTGCAGCAAAGAGGTGGTCCCCCCATCACGCACAAAGTCAATGGTGACATCATTCAGATCGTATCTAATTTCTTGAAAAATAAAGAAATAAGGTTATTGAAAAATTTTATATTGTAGGCATAAACACCGTTATTCGTTAGCTTTCCTTTAATTCGACTTCGACATCAGGAACTACAATTTTGATTTCGCCGTTGTTGTTTTTTTGGTGAGTAGTGTGTTTACGCCGATTCTGGCTCAAGATTCAAAGATTTGCCCATAAAAATTAACATAGGAATTTTGAGAGCCAAAGATTCAGCTACACATGGGTTGGGGGTGATCCAGCTTTAAAAAATTCTTAGGTAACCCAGAAAGTCGGCTACGTTTGAGGTGGGATAAAATTTATTTTTGAGGGGGAAAGCCTAAAACTTTATAAGTGATAAAAAATTAAATCTTTATCAGTCATCTGCTTTGCTTTTATTTGTACCCGACACACAACAAATGAAAATAGATTAAGTACATTTAGAAATTGGCCAGGGGTATTAAAACCCGAAGATTTCAGTTTGTCTGGATTTTTCTATAAAAATGAAAAGGACATAGTAGAGTGACGCGCAGATATACAATTTTGTAAAAACAGACTGTCCTTTTTTTGAACATGTAAAACTATCACCAAATTGTGAATATGGTAAAATGATGTGGCAGAATAGGAAATTGAAACACAAACAAAATTATGAAAAAAAAATTAAAAAGTGGTTTTCAATATTAGATATTATACATGCATTGATATTAAATAATTTATGGAAATAAAATCACATTTATAAAAATATATTTCGTTTAATTTGTGATATGTTAGTGTCAAGGGTTTGCAAAAAAACGTCTGTAGCGGAATTACAAGTGCGTTGCGTTCTGTTTTAATATACCTACATAAAATTACCATAACCAATTATATTGGTCCATACAGCTGCTAAATTTCTCATGCAATAACGGTATATACCTTAATTATCTGATAAATAAATTTAAGGTCCTGCTCGCGTTTTTATAGTACCTATACGGTCTCGAAAAGCGGTTCAAGTTTTTAAATTGCATATACCGTTACTCTAGAACCGACTGACCAATTTTATAAGGGTCATCTGATGAATAAATTTAATACATTTCTCGATTTTGATGGGCATCATTTATTTTAACTGTTATTTAGTACCTCTGTCAAGTTTTTAAATTGTATATAAACCGTTATTTGCGAATTCAGAAAAACATCTACCAAATTACATGGAAGCACAGATAAAATGTAAGAAGAGGGGATCAAGAACGTTGCTTTATATAGCTTCAGTTTAACAAATACCTTTACTTACAGTCAAATCGAAGTACAAAAATGAAAGTACCAAGAGCTACGCCAAGTGTGCCATTGGCAAAAAACTCAAAGAAACTAATGATACAAATTATTTAAAAAAAAAGAAGAAGAAGAAGATTCCATCGATGTGCTTGATGGAGTTTTTCCAAAGTAAAACCCATAGAGTGGAAAAAAAGCGACCCCAAAAGGGTACACATAATCCAGAACATTAGGGTAAAGTCCCCTTTCCCCCCTCTGTGGACTTCAACACCTATAGAAGAACAGGAAGATGGAGATGAAGAAGAACAGGAAGATGAAGAAGAAGAAGAACAGGAAGAAGCAGAACAGGAAGATAAAGAAAAAAGTGACATCAATTTGACGTTCATTATAGACGCCAAAGAGGAAGAAAAAAAAAGAAAAGAATTTCAGAAGGAGATGAATAGGTTTTTAAGAATTTTAGAAAAATATAAAAGAGATAAAATTAGTCAGAGGTATTAGCCATATTAGAAAAAGATATAACATTGTGTGAAAAATTCTTATAATTAATAAAAATAAAAATTAAAATATTATCACACCTATATGTTTTTTTTTTAGTTTCCACCTAGTCTTAATATATATTTATTTTAGTAACAATAACATAGCTAGATACCTTACCCAACTGAAAATATCGGTCTCTTTCTTTCCTAAGAAAATAAAAAAAAAAAGATAGTTCTAATAACAGCGACGTAACATAACTTAATTTCATTTAACGTTATCAAAAAAATAAATGCATGGAGCTGGATCTAGGGAAAGAGGAAGCCTTTAAAATGTTTATTTAAGAAATTAAACAGGTGTTTTTTGTCTCAAAACAAAAAGTCAAGAATCCACCTTATTAGTGTATACAATATTTATAAAACTTCTTTATGCCTTCGTATTACCTTGGTAAATGTTTATGCAGCAAACACAATGGACAATTCCATAATTTATATATAGCTATCTCGTTCGTTATCAGTGAGATAAGCAGTTGTAGAGTTACGAAAAATATGGGGGTGACTGGTTAATTTAAAACGCCCTGGTTTTAAAAGTATGCGTGTATTCAGTGATCTAGTGGACGAAAAACATAATTACATTAGGTTCAAAATGGCGATAAGATAAGCACCAATAACTTAACAAATAGTGTAACTACCTAGCGGAGATCAGCCGGGACTCTCGTCACTATAATTTCAACGAAAAACACACAAAACATATCCACTTAAATCAGGTAGCAGGTTTGGCGCTCTTTTCTAACAGTACCGCCAAAAAATGTTCTCGGATCTCATCACGGATCATCGTTCGGTACTCTGTGCTCCCATTTGGTATAAGCGCATGCTTGATAAAGTTATTTTATATTAGTATGGGAGACCAAAAACGGAAAAATACCATAAAACCTTGTAGTATGGGAGAGGAGGAAGCGTATTATGCTACACAGTGAATAAAAATCCTACTAATCTAAAAGCGAAAGTTTGTACCTCAATCACGCAAAAACGATTAATCCTATTTGGATGAAACTTGGTAGGAATATAGAGTGATGCGATCTGTATTTAAACAAAGACTACTTTTTATTTACTATTTCACTCAATGACGGCTGTAAAGGGGAGAGGAGCGGTTTAAATAGGTGTGAAGTTAGTTTATCCGAAACAAAAATACTTATTTTTCAAAGCAAGTCGCATTGCAGATTTTTTACAAAATTAACCCTTAAATGCGCCGCAGGCAAAAAGTTTTAAAAAATTACATTAAAATGCTATTTTTAACGTGTTTCAAATGTTGTTGACAAAAAAATTTCTTGTTGTAACAATATTTAATGGTATAGCGCCACAGGCGAAAATTTTGATAAAAAACAAAAAATTATTTAACAATTTTGATCTCTTTGGTTTTTTGCAAAATATTTTTGAAAAAGTAGAATGGGTTCCAAGAAAGAGTGGGTTGCGGTGGTATATATAGATTTGTTGCCAGATCAAAAATGCGCCGCAGATAAAAAAATTGTAAGAAAAATTATACTTAGAATGCCATTACACGTTTGGAATGCTGGACTGACTGTAGCTCTCCCTGGGGACCTTGATCATGATTAATTTATTATAGATTGGGTCGGACCTCCTGGGGGCTTTTAACCCCCCCCTCCCGCCCTGGCTACGCCACTGCTGTAAATAAAAATGATTTTTTTAGACTGCTAGTATTTTTTTATAAAGTAACACTTTGTTTAATTTTAATTTAGTTGTTATATAGCAATGGATTCTTCATCGTTAGTTATTCTAAGCGCCTTTTTAGGCAACACATTATTTATTGAGTATGATTATAACTTTGCAACAGCTCAAATATCTTTAAGTTCAAACAAAAACGATTTTAATGGTTGCTACAAATCTTTACAAACAAACTATATGAGAAAAACTACGGGGTCCGTTACTTAACCTACTACATTGACAAGAAACTTTTAAAGGATGGCGATTATTTTTACAAAATAAAATACGAAGCAAAAAATTATGCTGAATATTCGGATTAGTTAATTATACCTAGAGAAAAACCAGAGTTGAATTGCAGTTACGTTTATTTTTACATTATTATAGGTTTTTTATGTACCATTTTATTATTTACCATTTTTTCGATTAAATATTGTAAGTTTAACGCTATGAAATAAATAATACAGGTAAACATTTCTGTTTATTATTTTTTATTTTTGCTAAAATTGGGAATTTCTACAAATACTACAATAAATTGTGAGATTAGCGATGGTTGCGGTAAAATGTGTAGAAACCACTTCACAAAATTTTGACGTAATAGTAGGTGTACATTCATAGAAGCAGCTAACACAGAATTTGTTCTCATCAAGTTGATAGAAATTTTCCGATACACAGCAAGATCCTCTGATATCGATTTTTAGCCATTAGTTATATCAGATAAGGTTTCCTCAAAACTCATAATTTTTAGATTTTTTTTGCAAGATATCTTAATGGTTAAAAGTACTTTTGACTTAAAAACCAAATTGTCTCGTTCTCTTATAGCCAATATAATTCTGGGGGGATTCAATCACACCGATGTAACCGGTTAGACGAGTGATAACTACCAATAAAAGGTAGAAAACCGGTTTTCAATATCCGTAATAATAAATTAGCTCACATCTGTATAACCGGTGTTACTGCCTTGAAAAAAAAAACGGTTTTATCTTTATTCGACCACACTTTTCTCCTATACTTTCTTATTATTTTTGGCGAGGTGGGGGCGGCACACATATAAGTCGTAGTTGGCAGAAAATGTCTCTATAGTTTTATATTTTGTTATAGAGTTTCATATTTTGTTACTAAAAATTTTGATTTCAATTTTATTGAAAAATAAAAATGTTTGGTTTTATTCAGTTGATTTCGGGTGTTTTTATGTTTTTTACAAAGAAGTATGGAGAAGAAGGTTTCGAAATGAACCAAGAGCAGGGAACATATGCTATATCGGGTCTAGTAAGGACTCGGAATATTTCATCAGATAAAACCGTAGAGCCAGGGTACCTTGAGAAACCTATGTGCGTTATGCAGTCATATGTGAACATTAAAGGAGGAAATTTTTTTTTTGCATTGTGTTGCAAGTGTTATTTTAATCATGGAATTAATACACCAATGGGTAAGAATATGTACGTCAATTTACATTATACTGACAAAATGAATTGTGATCACTTGACGTGTTCTATATGCGAAGACAAATTATATCAATTAATTTATCAAGAGACGTGCTTAGTTTGTCTTGGAGGAATTCAAAAATCATTTTACTCCATACACAAAAACTACATTTAAACATGAACCATTTGCTTGCTTGCTTGTTTTTTCATTAAAAGTTCTTATGATGAATCATTATCTACCGTGGAATATTACTTTGGTGAAGATGTTGCAGAGGAGGAGGAATTTGGCAAAAGAATTGAATATAATGTTCGAAGAATTTATCACAACTATCTAAAACATGTTGTACCCATGTCTTCCTTAACATATGATGAAAACATTGATTTTAAATCAGCAAAAGTATGTCACATGTTCCAAAAATTTTAAACATGAAGATGAAATTGTAAGAGATCATGATCACCTAACAGGAAAATATAGAGGTGCAGCTCACAGTATTTGTAATCTAAATTACAAAATACTAAATTTTATGCCAGTGTTTTTCCATAATTTGACGAACTATGATAGCCGTCTATTGACAAAGCAGTTATGTTGTGAAAAAGATCAAATTGATGTTTTAGGACAAACTAAAGAACAGTACATATCATTTTCCAAAGTAATTTTGGTAGACAAAAAAGAAGAATTTGGAAAAACTAAAAATATTTATACCAAAATTAGATTTCTCGACTCGTTTCGTTTTGCATTAACATCATTGGAAAAGTTAGGTGAAAGTTTAGACACCTCTCAATGTATCGAAATTAAAAAACATTTTAAAAATCCTGATCAATTCAATGAGATATGAAGAAAAGGTATTTATCCTTATTCATATATGAATTCTTTCGATAAGTTGTATGAAAAACAACTGCCAACTATTGAGAACTTTTAGGATAAGTTAAAAAAAGAACCATTAAGCCTTACGGATTATAACAGAGCTCTTCACGTTTGGAACTTGTTTAATTGTGAAACTTTATTGGATTTTACAAAAATGTATTTATTTTCTTAGTTTTAGTAGACTTTAATGAGTCATTTAGAAATTTATCTCTAAATACTTATAAGTTAGATCCAGCCCACTACTATATATCTCCTGGTTTAAGTTGGGATGCAATGTTAAAAAGTACAGAAGTTAAATTAAAATTACTTACCGATATAGATATGTTGCATTTAAAAAAAATAATATTCGAGGTGGTATATGTCATTGTAGTGTACGAAAAGCTGAAGCAAATAATGAACTGGTTCCAAATTATAATAAAAAGTGAAAATCCATAAACATTTTTAATGTATTTAGATGCTACAAATCTCTACGGTCACAGTATGAGTCAGTATTTACCTATTGGCGATTTTACTTGGATGACTAAATCTGAAATTGAAGCAATAGATCTACAATCCATAGCAGATAATTTGGAATACGGCTACGTTTTTGAAGCAGATATTGATTATCCAGACCATCTACATGAAAAACATAATGAATTTCCATTTTTGAGTGAATAAAAAAATCACAAGTTAATATGTAATTTGGACCACAAAAATAATTATATTTTGCATTACAAAAATATTCAAGTCTATTCGAAACGGACTATAGTTGGTTCAAATTTGTAGAGGAACAAGATTTAAGCAGTCACCTTTCCTAAAATCTTACATAGATTTAAACACTAAATTGCGAAACAAGTCCAAAAATCAGTTCGAAAAAGGTTTCTTTAAGTTACTCAATAACGCAATTTATGGTAAATCACTTGGAAAACGTTGACAAAAGAAAAGATATCAAATTAATTATACATTGGCAAAATATTGGAAAAAAGCAAGGAGCTCAAACATTAATTGCTAAACCAAATTTGAAAAACTCATCAATTTTTTCTGAAAACTTGGTTGCCATTCAAATGGAACGAGTAAAAGTCACATACAATAAACTTGTTTATATTGCATATTCAGTCTTGGAATTATCCAAGACAGTAATGTATGATTTTTATTATGAATATATAAAAAACAAATATGGAGAAAAAGCAATTTTGCTCTACACAGATACTGATTCTTTAATACTAGAAATTGAAACCAATTACTTTTATTCAGATATTCAAGAAAACCTTTACATAACATTACCAAAAACCAGTCCATAGTGGGTCGTATGAAAGATGAATTTGCATGTCAACCTATAGTAAGCTTTTATGGTACATGTGCTAAGGCGTATTGTGTTGATTTGGCAGCTAGAACTGAAAAAAAGCAAAGGGAGTGAAAAAGTATGTTATTCAAAATAACATTACTAAAGAAGAGTATCAAGACCTTGTTGAAAATGATGAAACAAAATACAGAAAAATGAATTGCTTCCGTTCCATTCTTCATGATATTTACACACAACTAAAAAATAAAGTAGCACTATCACTTAAAGATGACAAACGATGTGTGGTTCCTGGAACTTTTAAAACATTAGCCTGGGGTCATAAAAATATTAAGTAGTTTTTAGGATATATGTTGTTAACAGACGTTAAATAAAAAACAATGATTAAAAAATGTTATTCTTTATTGTTACAAATAATTTTACAATATATTATTTTTATTAATCCACGAATTGTGAGTTTTATTTAATCCTAACCATTTTAGTAAAACTTTGTGTCCTTTTCTTCTCAAAAACTTTTTCAACAACTGGATATTTTACTTTTTGCAATTCTTCTTTGTAGAAACCTCCTTGAATTTCTTTCCTATTTTGATCTTCAAGCAAATAAGTGATCGGATTAGTCATTTGTATTTTCTTCACAAGAAATATTTCATTTGACCAATTAGGTGTGTATCCTTTTGAAAAATGTTCCCTATATTTTGAAATACGAACAGAATCTCCTGTTTTAAATTTTGATTTTAGTGGATCTATTATTTTTGTATGTATATTCTTAAATAATTCGTTTTCATTTTTTTTAGAAACATTGATTGGTTTTATTCCAATTTAGAATATTAATTCAATTGTAAAATCCACGCATACTAAATTTTTTCCACATTGTATTTTTTAAAGTTCTGTTTACCCTTTCCACTATACTAGCTTTAAAAATTTGAAAAAGTACTATAATGATTTACGTTGAAATCGCTCAGTTTTTTAAACCGAGCATTCACAGACTTCGTTCCTAAATCAGTTTGCAAAGTTTTTGGTGCAAACTTTAGCATCTTCCAAAATTGATTTCATAGCATTTGTTACGTGTTCAGCTCGTTTAGTTTTAACAGGTCTTGCTCAAACATATTTAGAAAACGCATTTATCACAATCAAATATATTTATTTCCCCTATTATATCGAGCATATAGAAGCATTGAAACTAAATCAGCTTGCAAAAGGTCATTTAGTGATTTAATCATGACTTTTCTTCGGGGATACTTTTTTCTTGCCGGTTTATGTAACTCATCAACAACAGAGTTTTTTAGATCCATATTTGAGTAGTACTGATATGTCTTACGAATTTAATTGATATTTAAGTAAAAGCGTTGCATAAAAATTAGTGGTGTTACTATTAAATAATCTGTCAAAAGAAATTATAGAATTTTTCTTTAACTCAATATTTAAAACCTTTTCAAGGTCGTATGATTTAAAATCACCTTCATTTCTTACAACCATTATTAAATCACTGGGTTGAAAATTGGCTGATTCTATTATTCCAGTTTTCAATATATTGACTTAAATTGTTTGTTTCTATAAAAAAATTTCGTGTATTTTCTGAGTATTTTCCAAAAAATGTTAATGGTAAATATCCATAAAAATAATCTGGTTTTTTAAACGAATTTACCTTTTGTTCTAATGATTTGAGTTTGCTGGTGTCGCTTTTTGTTTTTTTTCATTATCAATAACTCTTTTTTCGACAGATAGCAAAGAATTTCTGAATCCGGTTTGAACAGTAATTAGCTCCTGGTTAAAATTTGTTTCAACCCTAGTACAAATTTTTTATACACCTCTATGAAAGCTTTATCTAGATTATCAATATAATTTTTTTAAATGTTAAAGTTTTCGGTTATTTTGTCTTTTAGCAGATTTTGAAGTTTAATTAACTCAAGCTTAAAATTGTTTTCAACATTGCCTATATGTTGTGTTAATTTTAGTTCTTTAGCTGCTAAATTTTTCTGAAGATTTTCTTGCAAATTATTAATACTTTTATCAAGATTACTTAATCCATCATCCAAATTATTAATTGATTTTTCTAGTTTTATAACGTTTTTGATTAATTCTTTATTCAATTCTTCTTTAAATTTTTAATTAGTTTTATTGACTGATTTTAGTTCTTTTTTAGTATATTCTTTAAGATCTTTAAATTCATTATCAAGATCAGGGAATTGATACCCTTGATATAAGATAATTTTATAATATTTAATTCATTTTGAATAGAATCTTGAAATTCATTAAAAGTAACTTTTTAAAAATTCGTTTTTATAATATTTTCCAATTGTTAAAATATTTTCTTGTAGGAATTCTGATGTCTGTCCCTGTTTAAATTTATCATCAATAAACTTATTAAAATCTTTAATTTTTTTAAAGTATGTTTTCAGGTAAACAATTTTTTAGATTTTCATTTATATTTTTTATATCATTTTGAATCTTTTCAAGCGTTTTTTTTTTTCAAAATATGACTTTTGTTTATTATTTTTTTCTATTAGATCATGTATTTGATTAGTATGTTCTTCACCTTTCTTTGTATAATCTTTAATTTGTTGATTTATGACTGAGATTTTTAAGATATTTTCTTGAATATTTTTAAAGTCATGTTGTTTAACAAAATTGTTTATTTTTTTTAAAGAATCAATTTCAGTGGTGTTTAAAGAACATCACACCATAGATCATGAGATCTTCATTTTTTTTTTATTTCATCACGAAATTTATTATCTACTTTATTTAAATCACTTTGTGTAGGTAGATTTAAAATATTCTCGACATTTTTTTAAATTTGTTCTTTAATCTCCTTCATCATAAATTTTAAGTTTGCTTTTTAAATTTTACAAACAAATTTTTGTTATTGTAGACTTCAATTTCTTGTTTTAGACTGTTTAAGGAAGATATTTTCAATACTAATATCATTTGTATTAATCCTTTTTTTAACCTTTTCAATCTCAATTTGTGAAACACTTTGAGCAAACTGTGCAATGTGTTTTTGTACATTTAAAAAAACTTTATTTTCAATATCAGACAAGTCAATTTTGGTTTTTTTTGCTTGGAAATATGTTTCCAAAACTTATCTAGCCATGGTTTTGTTTGTAATGAATTAGTAATCCGTTTTGTCACCCTTTTATAGGATAAGCATTAGCATCTTTAAGTTCTTCAATTATTGACATTATTTCGTTGTTATGTCCCATATTTCCCGCTTCCTGCGAAGCCAACAAAAGTCTTAGTCGTTTAACTAATTCATTGGGATCATCAAAATATACATATTCTATTTTTTTGTTGGATAAAATCATACAACCTCCTTTTTTTTTGCTTGACGCTAATGTATTTGTTTTTGACCTTGTTGTTCTTGGTGGTAAAGGTTTTGAAAAGGAAGTTGATCGTGCACGACCTGTTTCTTGTTTCAAAATACCCTTTTTTAATAAATATGGTCTAATAATATCCATATATTTGAAAGTATTGCTTGATTGTATTTGTTCTTTTGGATCTTTATTTCTTTTATAGCCATTGGTTCTTTTAAATATATACATGTAGTCTTCTCTTTTGAAACCCACTGGATGTTTTTTAAATAACAATTCATATAATCCAACTGTCCCTAAATATTTAATATTTTTTACTTCAATGTCTTTCACGATAATTTTAAACTCTGAGTCTCCAATATAAAATTTTTCTTCATCTGTATTATGAAAAGTATGTATGATCAAATTTATCATCAACGTCTCTAATTGATTCATCTATATATGTTCTGGGAAGGTCGTCAAATGAATTTAAATATTCATTGTATTCTGGTAAAGCAGATAAATTTTGACAACTCTCTCTTATTTCGTTAGCAGTCTGGTCTATAGTAGTATCACTTATATGACTAGAATTCCGGTAGGTAAATATTCATGATAGGTACTTCTCTGAGAAAATGTAGTAGAATTCAATTTTTGAGACGGAGATACAATAGTAGAGTTAAATCTTTGAGATTGATTTGGTGATACAGGTGGACTTTTTATTTCTTGCTTTGTTTGATGTAGTTTTAACGTTTGATAAAAATTCTTGCAATGGTTTCGTGATTGGATACAATTCCTTTTCTCTTTTAGAATGGGATGCAATTAAATCAGATTTTAAGCCTCGTAATTTCCTTTTTATGGCATTTCTTGTTTTTACTAATTCGCTTGCTTTTTTTCTATCCATGTTTTCTTAGAAGGTTAACATAAGTAGTGATATACAATTTTTTAATTGTATGGTATTTATAGGTAAATCAACGTTTCAAAACCTTTCCTGTATTACAATCTTTATCCACTACAATAAAACCATGTTGTTCTTTCCAACACAATGAGCAAAGTTCTTTAAATTCTTGAAAATACATATCAACATTAATATGATCATCATAGATGTGATGTAAATTAGTGTTGTCTATTTGAAATATAATCAGTAAATTTGCATTATCTCTTATAAGCGGTTTTTGTATTGAGAAATAAGTTTGACTTAGGTAAAAACAATCAGCACTTTTATGTCTAGAAAAACAAAAATAATCCCGTATTTTGCTTTGATTACCACAAACCATATCATCAAATATTACAACTGAATTATCCTTTATTTCACTTGGTGAAATAATTTCATTTTCATCATTGTTTTCATAATAATCAATTTCTTTACGTGGTTTTTTTGATGTAAAGATTTTGAATAAACATAAAAGTTTTGAAAACGTAATCCATTTTTGTTCTCTAATAAACTTACAAGAATATTAGATTTTCCACAGCCTGAATATTAGTTTTTCCACAGCCTGAAGGACCAACGATCAATCAATTTGCTATATAAGTAAGAGAAAATACTTGATGTGTCAGTATATATATATAATGCGTGTACGGAACAAACATAAGATTATTAGACAACCAACAGTTAAAAAGAAAGGAAAGGGTTTGTTAAATACATTAATCAACAAATTACCTTTCGAACTACACATCCCATTTTACAATTACTGTGGTCCTAATACTAACCTAACAAAGAGACTAGCAAGAGGCGACCGAGGAATTAACAAATTGGATGAGGCTTGCAAAAAACACAACATTACATATTCAAAAAATTTAGATCTTAAAAATAGACATAAGGCTGACAAAGTTCTTGCTTCAAAAGCAGCTGAGAGAATAAATGCATCCGACGCAAGTTTAGGTGAAAAAATAGCAGCAACTGGAGCAATGAAATTAAAAAAAACTTTTGGAATGGGTTTAAAAAAAACGTCATCGACGTAATGTTAAACGAAGAAAAACAGGAAGGGGGATATCTTTAAGCAATGCTATTAAAAAAGCACGCAAAAGTTTAGTTGGAAAATCTTGTAAGAACTTAAACACAACTGAAAAACAGCATCATTAAAAGGTTATAAGGTTATCCCACCAAAGAAAAGAATTATTCCACTCCCAAAGATTGGTGGATTTTTGTCATTTCTAGTACCTGTTCTATCTGCTCTTTCAGCTCTTGGAGCATTGGGTGGAGGAGCTTCCGGAATATCCAACGCTGTTAATGATGCCAAAGCGGCAAAAGATTAACTTATAGAACATAAAAGACATAATCAAGCCATGGAACAAATTTCTATTGGCAAAGGACTTTATTTAAGACCTTATAAGCAAGGCTGTGGTCTGTTTTTAAAACCAAATACAAAAAACTGATAAAAGGACTATCTCACAGACCTCTAAAAAATATTGACCTTCTTAAATATTCAAAAAATATCCCACATTTTCGTGGTGTTTTTATGCGTAGTGATTTACCGAAAAAAAATAGAAAATTTGAAAGTGGTATAATGAATTTAGATAGAAAATAAAAACAGGGAACCCATTGGACTGGATATGTGAAAAAAAATAACATAATTTCATACTTTGATAGTTATGGAAATTTAAATCCACCTTTGGAGGTTGTTAAAATATTTTTTAAGTGATGGTAGTCATAATGTTGTAATGTATAATTATAAAAATTATCAACGAAAAGATTCAGTTATCTGTGAACATTTGTGTTTAGAGTTTTTATATAACAACAGTTTATAACTTGTATTAGTATTACATCAACTGTAAAACAATAATGTCGCTTATAATTTCTCTGTCAGGCAATCCACCAATTTACTTAGATGATGGTGAATATGTTGTTTGTCTTACGAATTTCGAAACTTTTAATGCAATACCCAATATAGATGAACGAAATAATAAATTTAATTGAGGATTGTTTACAAGATGAGCTTTCTAAATAAGGTGTTAGCTTAACATTACGTGCCAACAACAATAACTTACGTTGTCATTTAAAATGTAGTGAGGATATTCGTTTTAGTAAAGATTTTAGGATTTAGAGATGATCTCTACGCAGCTGATAGAACACATATTTCACAAAAACCTGCTGAAATTATTAAGGTAAATGCAATATTAATCGACTGCAGTATAGCTGATGGATCATATTTAAATAACAATCTCGTACATGAAATTCATCAGTTCTGTCCTAGCGTCAGTCCTGGATTTCAGACAATAGAAGCTCCAGAAAATTTAATTTATTTTCATGTAAACGTTAAAACAATAACCAGTATATTTTTAAAAATTATTGATCAGGACGGTGATCTTGTAAATTTTGGTGGTGAAACTATTACCGTCAGACTACACATTAAAAAAAATGAATAATGGTCTTTCGTTACAATAACCCATTAATATCATATAATAAAAAAAAGAGAGTTGTTTAAGCAGTAAGAGGAAAACTGTCATGTAACCGTTAATATCCCTACTGAACTGAATTTGTCAAAGCTTATTAACAAAGATGTTGAAATACCAATAGCTTTTAGAAGATGGGAGTTAATTGAGTATCCTGAATTGCTTAAAACAAACAGACATAATTGGCAAGTTAACACATCAACCAAAGCTGAAGTTGCACGACATGTTATAGTTGTTTTTCGAAAAAATAAAAATGATAAATTAAATGAAAATATTAGCAAATTTGGCGATGTTAGAATCCGCAATATTAATGTCTTTTTAAATTCTGAAAGATATCCGTACAATGATTTGTATGTAGACTTGGAAAATAACAAATTTGCTTCCTTATATGAAATGTATTCGAAGTTTAGGTCTTCATACTATCAGCTTCCTAATGAACCATTGTTTCTCCCTTCAGAATATAAAGAGATATCACCCATAATATACATTGATTGTTCTTATCAAAAACAAGCTGCACAGAGTGCTAATGTTTCAATGAGAATCACTTTTGAATGCCACGAAGATGTACCGGAAAAAACGATAGCGTACTGTTTAATTCTTCATGATAAACTTTTTTCATACCACCCTTTGACTAAAACAGTAAAACAGTTTTAATGCGCATGTACAAAAAATATTTTTTCTCTATAAAATCGAATTATTACATATTTTGATATCAGTTCAAGAAATGTATTCAAAAAACACTTGTAGAATTTGCTTACACCCTAAAAATTTAAGAATACTGAAAGAAGCCATAAGTTTATACAGTGAAAAACAAATTATTTTAAAAAAGCTTTCCAACTTAACGATATGAATTTAATAATAAATGTTCAGGATTTAAATTGGAAAAC
The DNA here is from genome assembly GCA_963921995.1 of Oxystoma pomonae. NCBI lineage: Eukaryota > Metazoa > Arthropoda > Insecta > Coleoptera > Brentidae > Oxystoma > Oxystoma pomonae. Next base: position 84,777,078 of record OY998164.1, on the reverse strand, counting down.
AACAAATTTGTTCCTAAAGAATTGGCCGCTTATGATGGAACGAGAATCTCCCATTATTATTTTTAAACCACCCTATGGTTTCTTTCTTTCTTCACAGTTACCTAAGGAAGCCAACTGGTCAATGGAAAATCATCATTGTATACCATGGAATGCAGGTTTTACCCCGCTTCAATTTTCCGAAATATTACAAAACTTGACAGAAAGTAGATACAGTTTATATCAAAGGCAAGGAAAAAGCTACATATTTAAGGAGATACTGCTTAAAACCACTTATTGAGTTTGAAGAGACCCCAAAACTGCTCAAAGAAGACCCAAAGTGTTTTTACCACACAAAGTCTCCATGCTTTTGAAATAAAACCACATTTTTTATATTTCTGTTTTTTATTTTTAGAATACATAATCTAATTATACTAGTAAAACATAAACTAACATTTTTAAGTTTAAGAAATATACTAGTGGCGTTGGATATTTTGAATAAAATAGTCAATGGCGTTTAACATTATTTCCATTTTGAAGATTTTATTTTGGACGTGCATGCGATCCACTGCTAAGTTTTCCCAATGTTTTTTTCTCTCGCTTCTTTAGATGCACAACTATACACATATAATATTTTCACCTTATTAAATTGTTCATTAAATGTTAACGATTTATTCATGATCTTCTTTTAGTAGTTCAGGATAAAAATAAACAAGTTCCATGGCCAATCCATACGTCAAAGTATTTATATTTTTGATAGGATCCATAATGAAAATTGCTGTGTTAGTTACATCAACAGAGTATTTTATTCCCATTTGAAAAATTTTTAAGCAACTATTGAATTCAAGATTTTTCAATATTTTAATGTGCTCATCTATTAAAGGTGAGATTCTCCACAGTTCTGATAGTGTAGGGTTTGTTAATCGTACTGTAGCTTTGCCTGTATTAATCACAATCAGATTTCCATAATACATTTGTTTAAAAAACTGGTAAGACTCAAGGTGGTATCAACAGCTAAAAAGGATTCATCTATGATGTCTTTATACCCATAAAATTTTTGCCAATCGAATTCTGTGAACTGGACAACATCGTTTTTTATTCCACCAATCAATACACATGGAAAGAAAATTCCATTATAGCTTAAACACACACTAACAAACTTTGTTTCTGATTTGTTAAGATAAAATTTTCTTTTTCCCAAAAATACATTTTTGGAATTACAATCTAAATAATTAGAAGACATTTTGTTTCAGACTGTATAAAACTTTCCAAAACAAATCATTTATATTGCGTATAAAGTGGTGGGAATCAGAACATAAACCGGTTTTTTATTACATCAGAGACAAGACTTGTTATTAAGACATATTTTTCAAGCCATTGACCAAGACATCATTCATTCATTCATAGGCTTTATTGTCGAAAAATACATGATTTTTATAGACAAAGCAATAAAAATAGGTACACACACATCACCTATAATTAAAACGTAAGCTAAAAATATATATTAATAATACATACATATTATATTTGGTCAATAGTATAAAAGTTAGTATAAAATAACTTAGTATAACATAACTTAGTATAATACAAAAAGAAATACTGTAGAAACATAATTTAAATATTCTTAAATTAGGTTGGTATGTATATATTTTCACTTTTGTTTCCTAAACTCAGAAAATGTTAATACTAAAATGAATCTTCAAAAAATTCATTAATACCATAGTACGCTTTAGTAATCAATAATTCCTTAACTGAATATCGACATTTTTTGTAATTATTATTAAGTTTGCAGTAATTAGGAAGCTTGTTGTACATCTTTATGATGTCATATATAAGAGACTGTTTAGTTAGACTGAAATGAGGTATTGGCAATGGAATACGGTCATGGTTTCTAGTATTATGTAGATGAGAAAAAGTAGAAATTCTATGTTTTTAAAAAATTAAACAGACTGTTTTCAGAATCAAAATGCAGACAACTGTCAGAATTTGTTGTTTTATAAAAATTGGTTTGCAATGGTCACGTAGCTTGGCTCCACAGAGAAATCTAAGGGAGTTTTTGTAATATAAAAATAGAATTAAACAATTGTTTATTACTATGACCCCAGAATGCAATTCCATATCTCAGGTGTGACTCTATTAAAGCAAAATATGTTATTTTGGTCATTTTACTTCCAAGTTCATGAAAAGTTTGTCGAACGGCGAAGCAACCAGACGACAGCTTTTTATTTAAATTACAAATGTGGATATCAAATTTTAGATTAGTGTCTATGTGTAATCCTAAAAACTTGGTGTTAGTGCTACATTTTATACTTTTGTCCTGCAATTCAATGTCTGAAACCAAAAACTTGAAAGTTAATATTTTTGTTTTTTCTATGTTAAAAGATAGATAATTGGCATCACACCAATCTTTTACCTTAAGAATATTTTCAGAAATCATGGTTTTTAGATGTTCTTTGTTTTTATTACTCCATTTCAATGTCGCGTCGTCTGCAAACTCTACCAGTGAGGCTTGAATTTTAAGATTAGACAGGTCATTAATGTATAAAACAAAGAGAATAGGGCCGAGCACTGACCCCTGTGGTACACCCCACTTCTGATTTGGAATTTCCATTTTTAACTATTTGTTCACGACCCGTAACATATAATTCCAAAAAAAGAGAAGAAATTTCCCTAAAGCCATAAATACAAAGCTCATCCCTAAGTAGTTTGTGGTTAACGCAATCAAACGCCTTAGAGAAATCGCAGAAAATCATTGTGACGTATTCTTTCTCATTAATATTAAAGAATAAACTTTCCAAAAACGAAAAAATTGCATCGTTAGTGCCAATATTATATTATTCTTTTTAATGAAGTTCAGCATTTGTTTCTTTATTATTTTCTCAATTATTTTAGATAATGTTGGTAGCAATGCAATAGGGCGAAAATTTGCAGGATCCTTATAGCTACTTGTTTTATGTAATGGAATAACTAGGGCTGTCTTGAGACATTTAGGAAACGTGCCAGAAGAGAAGCTCATATTTATTGCTTTAACCAGACAATTAAGGATTGTATCATTTAGATTTTGAAAAATTTTAATAGAAATTTCGTCTATACCAGAACTATTTTTTAATTTTTAATATCATTAAAAACATGTCTTAATTCTAATGTATTGGTATCCTTAAAAAAGAATGTTTCCTTAACAAATAAATCTTTCATGTTTTCAAGAGGATCAATGCTAGAATGCAAATTTTCTCTTAGTGTTCTTGCAACGGAACAATAATAATCATTTAAAATTTTAGGATCCAAATCTGAGACATGGGGTTGCACACTGTTTTTACCTCTTATGTCATTTACAATTGACCACGCCTCCTTGATTTTATTTGGTGAAGTATTAAGCCTGTTTTCATAATATTGAAATTTCGCTATTTTTATTACTTGCCGGTATATACTTCTGTACTTGAGAAAATATTGATGGAAAAAATGATTAGTAGTAAATTTTTTAATTATACTTAAAGACTTAAATTTTGACTGGCGATTCTTATTCCTTTAGTAATCCATTCATCTTACACGATGGAAATGAGTCTTTAAAAAAGTGAGTCAATAGTGCATGGAACTCAGCAATTGGATCACTACAAGCTAAAATATTTACCCAGTAATAGTTCGAAATATTCTCCCTAAAATTGTGAAAATTCTTTTTGTTAAAAATTCTACGCTGCTTTTTAGGTTTTACTACCTTTGACTTTAACATAATGGGACAATTAGCCATCAGCGCTTCATGATCAGAAAAATCAACGGGAATAACTTGACAATTAATAAATTCTTTTGAAAAATTTGTGCAGAAATAGTCAATCTTTGCACTACTTGCATCTGTAACCCTTGTTTGAGACTTAACATACATATTTAAATTAAAAGAATTTAACAAGTTTTTTACACTAAGTGTAGAGTGGGAATCTTCGTCAAAGTCAATGTTTAGATCGCCTCCTAAAATTATTTTAGAGCTAGCTGGTAAATCCATTAAAATCAGTTCGAGATTAATTAAAAACTATGTTATGTTTTGACTAGGAGGTCTGTATATGCATATGATATATAAATTGAGTACCTTATTTAGTGCTATTGAAAATTCAAAGATATTTTCTGTAAGAAAGTGATCATACTTGTTTACTGTTTCTAAATTAAAGTGCTCTGAAATTTTTTTATTAATTAATATTAATGTTCCGCCATATCCACCTACATTTTGTCTGCAAAACTTAGAAATAATGTAGTACTCTGGAACATCGCAGTGCTCAGTGATTTCTAACCAGTGTTCCGTTAATAAAATTATTTCTGGCATATTACACGCATCAAGAAAAATAAGCAGGTCATCTAATTTATTCCTAAGTGAGCGAATGTTAAGGTGTACAATAGACAATGTGTTTTTGATTAACTCTGGTTTGTTTAAGTTAAAGCTGTTGTCTTCTGTACTATATGAAAATCCCTGATATCTGCAACGTTCATAGAGTTTACATCTTTAATTTCAGATCTGGCATGTGTCACATTAGAATCTAATACTAGATACATTTTTAGATACATTTACAAAGTTCTCAGGTGATAAAATAATGTTTTTTAATCTTTCTACAATAAGTAACTGAGTTTTTAATACCCATAAAACTTTCATAAAATCTAAAATATGAAGAGTTTAAGATCGAATTAACATTAATAAAATTTTTATTTGATCGAAAATTGACCTGTGTCAGTTTGTTATAAGCATTAATGTTTAATTTATCTATCAAAGTGTTAAAATAATAGTTATTACCCCACAATGTGGTTCAATTTATTTTCTACTTTCTAACAGGTTTTTCAAGTCATTGACCAAGACAGCTGTCTAAGCTGAATGACCCCCACCCCATGTGTAGCTGAATCTTTGGCTCTCAAAATTCCTATGTTAATTCTTATGGGCGAATCTTTGAATCTTGAACCAGAACCGGCGTAAACACACTACTTTGGTGAAAACGGGTCGTACGAATAAATATCATGTCGTACGACAAAACTAACCTCAAATATTTTTCTGTAATATTTAAAATATTCTTTATTTTCTTAACTTTAATTCACGGGATTTTAAAAATTTACGATTGGAAGGTGTTAGCTGCCTAAAAGATCGTTTAAAACTAAACTGTAAGTTTGACTGCTTCCTTCTTTTATAGCTGCGGCTGTAGTTGCACTTCAAAACCATTTTAACGTTGCCTGCTAAACAGTCTATTTTAAACTGATTTCAAAACGAAACTAGTTGTCTTCTTATATGTAGCCTTAGCGTAATGGTCTCTCTACTAAAGTTAATTTATTGTTTTGATCCACAATCGAAATTGTTATATTGTTAAAGAGTTTTACATTGGCAATTAAATTTTGGACCGACAGAACTACTTTTTTTGGGTTTTTTCGCCACTAATAAATAATTAGTGTAGTTTCCGCATATAAGGAACAAATATGTATAAATAAGAAGATGGTTTCAATCAAGAAGAAACGTGTAGTTAAAAAGAATCAAAAAGGTCTTGGTTTGGTTAATAGATTAATAAACAAGCTACTTTTTAAAGTGATCCCAGAATATTTCTACTGCGCCCCAGGAACTAACCTCGAACAAAGACTGGCACTTGGTAATAAAGATATTAATCGTCTGAACGAGGCCTGTAAGGAACACGATATTGCCTACTCTCAGAATTTAGATATGCCGAACAGACACAAGGTAGATAAGATTGTGGCTTCAAAAGCAGCTGAAAGAATCACTGCGTCTAACGCAAGTGTAGCAGGCGTAAGCGGGATAATAAGATTGAATACTAAATTTGGAATGGGTCATAAACAAAAAGCAAAAGTAGGAAATAGTCGTCATCGTAACGTTAAACGAAAAAACAAGGTCCATTAAAAATAAATTGTTTTTTCCGAAAAAACAGGATTATACCCGTTCAAAAAACAGGTGGGTTCTTGCCGCCACCCAGTGCTCCAAGGGCCGATATTTCAACAAATAAAGGTATTTGCTGACATATCGGCCTTTGGAGGACTGGGTGGAGGAACTGATTGCAAAAACAGCCGACGATAAATCTTTTATTCAAGGTCAGATTAAAAACAATGGCGAAACCGTTACAGAATTTAAATTTTTTTTGATGAATATATTAAAACATTTTAAACTTTAAAAACAATAATCACCGATCGTTCCTTGAGAACGATGCACGTGAAACACAAAACGGCAAGAAAGAACTGGAGGATTCTAAAAAGTTTGACAGCGCTTTAACACAACAATTACACAGAGGACCACATGAAATCTGAAAAGATTATTACTGAATTAAAAAAATCGTTTGAAGAATACATTTAAAAAAATTAAGCGTTAGAGCAAAGTGATTTAAAACTAAACGAGGAAAAAATAACTGAAGTAATTAAAAAATTATCAAAAAAAAAAACTTCTGAAATTAAAGTTATAGAATTTTTACCCTGGAGCAAAATGTGCAAGAAATAAAAAATAAATTGTATCAAAATAAAAACCTTGAAATTACCAGCAAAACCCTCAAAATAGTGTGGGCAAAAAGAGCTACAGTTAACGCAGAGAATAATTACGTTCGAGGACGAAATTACAAAAATATAGACATCTTTAAAACTAATTTATCACATTTCTCCGACAATCACAACGTATTAATGAAACAAAAATTAAAAACCATACAGGCAAAACAAAAACGCTTGAAACAATTGTGAGATTGTAGTAAATAAACTCCATAAACCAGCACGAAAATGATACCCCCGTCGAGTGTTTAAATTAAAAGCTTAAACGATTTGTGAATATATGAAAGAATTAACAAAAGATACAAATTTATTTTAATAGTTATAAACACATTTTCTAAATTTGTGTGCGCGCGACCCTCAAAATCTAAAAACGCCACTGACGTTTACAAAGCTATGAAGTAAGTCCTCCACAAAATTTACACACCGATCGAGGTAAAGAATTTTTTAACAAATTTTTCAAAAACTTCTTAATGAATACAAGTTTAATCATTATGACACATTTTCCAAGGTTAATTATATGACAATTTTTTAACATTTTTTAATCTTTAATTCAATTTTTAAAAATTCACTGGTCAGTCATCAATTTTCTAATCTACAAACGCTTTGCACCATGATCAAAAAGGCCTTGCTTTAAATTTTTCACATTTTTAAATTTGTAAATTTTTTCAATTTAAATTTCCAAGTTTCAAAAATTAAAGGACAATTGTTTTTACTCTTCCCACCAACGCCATCCCATGGCCGTACCAGCCAGCGCTACGCCCTGTCTGTCTAAAGTGAATCTATACCTACTGTAAAAAAAACGTAATTAAAATAACTATTCTAAGACCAAAGTAACCTAAAAGGCTTCATTTAAGTACTAATAAGTAATAGCTAATTACTTAAAAATATTGCCTTGGTCTACTAATTTACACTAATGATCACTAAAATATCGTTAGCAGTCACTTAAAATGCTGGTGAGGACTGAAGAAACCCCAAGCTAGTAGCCATTACATCAAAAATTATCTAAAAATTATTTTTTGAAAGCGCATCAAAACTGCTTAAAAGTTCACCATATTAGAAAATTGTTAATCAAGGGAATGTTGGGCATTTGTGAAAAATCAGAATCACGGGATATTCTTAATTAACATTAATTCTTACCTGGAAGTGCTAGAAAAAGCGGAACTAAAATCAGCAAAATCACTTTGCGATGGCGCAGAAATGTCAACAAATTCAGCATCAAAATGACTAAATTTATTGGTTCCCCTGGAGCATTTCTCTCCTGCTCGAGGATTAAAGTCGTCACTAATGCATTCTGTCGGACTGCTGGGTATGGACGGCGGTTTAATAACTAAATCTTGGCCAAATGTTGCTGCTGCGCCTAAGTCAACCTGTAAAAATTCCGTTTTTTGTTAAATACTCTCTACTGAAATACGTATTATTCTCAGCTACTAGCTAGATGGATGCCACGACCTCAAACTTCTGGCAGATTTATCATAAGAAACGATAATTTGGTATTCACTCATTAAAAGTGAAAATTGATAATTTTTTGACGTTATGTATATGGTGTGAGCTTAATTCGCTGAGATTTGCTGCTTTTGGGTACTTCTGGAAAAAATAGCCAAAAATAACATATTATCATGAAGCACCGTGTTACAAAGTCAGCAATTTGGGCAACTTTTTTGTAAGCTTATGTACTTTCTAAGTTTCAAAATCATGCGCCATTACGGATTTTCTAGTGTAAAATTTGACAGACAGCGTATATAGGCCAGAGCCTAGCTTCTCGCAGAGCTCAAAATCTAAAGAATCGGATGAGATTGAACAAATCTCTAGTAGAAAAAAAGTAAAGGTTTTTTACACCTTTGTTCTACAAAGGGTTAAAAAATCACTTACTTCGTTGGCGTCGAGCTTAATTACTTCTTGTTCGATTTTTAGAAGTGATACCTCTCTGTGCACGAAAAAGATTTGTCTTTATGACAATGTCTAAAATCGACTACACCTAAAATTTTGGCAGGGGTGTTAAAACTGGAAAAATTTAAAAGTCATGCGCCATCTTGGATTTTAATGAAATTTAAATTTTGACAAAAGTTTTACATAGTCTGAGCTTTAGCTTTTCGCAGAAGCTAAACGCGGAGTGGTGCGTAATTTTATCTAAAGTGTTGCTGACAACTAAAATGAATATTAATATATAGTGTTTTTGAGGGTTTTGATAAACAGTAGCGTAGATTGATATAATTTAATTATATTGAATAGGTATTTCTGCCAATGGCGAATAGAAAAGATAAAAAAAACTCAATTCTTGGCAAAAACAATCTTCACCGTCAGGTATAAATAAGGTAATTCGGATTTTTTTTTAGTTTCAAAATGCGGGATATAAGGAGCGAGGATTAAATTCATTAATTAATTTAAAAAAAACAAGAGTAGTTGCATTCCTCATTTTTTGTTTGATCGTAATTACAATTGTGGAACGATAAGGATTTTTACGAAAAAAATAGTATCTATTAAAAAATTTTTACAGTCGGGCAGTATTATGGCCCGGCACTATTTTGACACTGTTGACATATATGTGTGCGCAGAAAACATCAGATTTATTTACGCAGCGCTGACCGTAATAGTGTGACTTTAGTTAAAATATCGTCCTTATTTTTAAATTTAGAAAAATATGACTAAAAAACACAACAGTAATCCGGGCTAAATTAATTTATACTCAATAAGATAAAAAATTCAAGTGATAATCAAAATATTTACAGAATAAAATTTTTGTGTTAAATTTTTTGTAAAAAAAATTTTGTTTGATACTAAATAAGTAAAATTATAATTGCAAATAACTAATTTAGGTCCGAAAATCATCATCATCATAGGCAATCACTCGATACCGAGTATGATTTTCCTCTATTCTGTATCGTCGCTATCTGTTGTGCGTTTTTTGATGGCTATGTAAGCCAATTCTCGAGCCGCACACCCTTCCACAGTTCTGGCACACCCAGTCTCCGGCAGCAGCCGGGTGTTGTTCGTCATCCATTTTTCCATTTTGTCGCTTCTTTCTACGTGCTCTCTTTTCCGTTTATAGTCTACGTCGTTGCTCTTCAAAAGTTTGTGCTCCCTCATGGACTGTTCGGCGCCATCTATCGTTTGCCGTGGTCTCGAAGTTGTTTATATCGATGTGACCCTTCATCATATTGCCTTTGAGAACGTCCTTGTACCTTTTTTGTTGACCACCTTGATTTCTCTTTCCCTCCTTCAGTTGTCCATAAAATATCTGCTTTGGGAGACGTGTTTCAGGCATGCGGATAATGTGACCAGTCCAACGAAGCTGGTGCTTGAAGATAAGGGCTTCTATACTAGTTGTTCTGGCTTCTTCTAAAACACTTATGTTTGTTCGTCGGTCTTGCCATTTGATTCTCAGTATTCGTCTTAAACAACTTTGGTGATATTTTTCTAGTCGTTTGATATGCCTTCTGTAGGTGGTCCACGTTTCGCATCCGTATGTTAGAGTTGGTATTATAACTGTGTTGTAGACACGAAGCTTGGTCTCCGCATTGATGTCGTGATTGTTGAAGACTCTCTCCGAAAGCCGTCCGAACGCTGCGCTAGCACATTTTAGGCGATGCTGTGTTTCTGCATCAATAGTTGCGTTTGATGATAGGTGGCTCCCAAGGTATGGGTAATGTTCCACGTTCTGCAGAGGATGGCCATTTATGGAAATGTTTGGAGCTTGGGGATTCGTACCTGGTTCTGGTTGGTGAAGAATTTGCGTTTTGGCAAGATTGACCTCTAGGCCAATGCTTTTGTAGGCTTGGTTAAATGCGTTGATTACCAGTTGTAGACCTTCCTCTGTATCGGCCATTACGACGTTGTCATCGGCGTACTGCAGTTTGATTACCGAGGTTGTCGAGACCTTAGTTTTTGCTCGCAGTCTGCGTAGGTTAAGTAGGCCACCGTCGAATCTATATAGAATTTCCACTCCCGGCGGTAGATGTTCCTCAACAAGGTGAAGCATGGCACCTAAAAATATAGAGAATAGGGTGGGCGCAATAACACACCCTTGTTTAACGCCTGTCGTAATCTGGAATGACTCTCCTGGTCCATCGTTGCTCAGGACTGTTGCATTCATATTGTCGTGTAGTAGTCTAAGAATTTGAATATATTTTTGAGGGCATCCAGCTTTTGCCAGTATTTTCCAAAGAGCTTCTCTGTTGACCGAATCAAATGCTTTGACTAGATCTATGAAGGCCATGAAGAGAGGGCGATTTTGTTCTCTAGATTTCTCTTGCATTTGTCAGGCACTGAAGATCATGTCAGCTGTGCCTCGATTGGGCCTAAATCCACACTGTGTCTCTGACAGATTTTGTTCAGCAATCGGAATTAATCGGTTATCGCCTTTTTTGAAAATGGTAACTATAGAGGCGTCTCTGAGTTCGGCAGGAATGGTCTCACTGGTCCATATTTTACTTATTAGAATGTGCATTTAGGAATTAAGTGCGGGACCCCTTGTTTGTAGACTTCAGCAGCGATACCATCTGTGCCTGCTGACTTGTTATTCTTTAGCTGTGTGATTGCCTTTTCGACCTCCTCTAATCTCGGAATCTCACTTAGATGTTGTTGTGTAGTTTTCTCCGGAATTTTGTCGAAGATGTCATTATCGACCTGAGACTCTCTGTTGAGTAGTTCTTGGAAGTGTTCTTTCCATCGTGAATTGATAGAGGATCTGTCTTTAAGCAGCCTTGTTCCATCTTTGGATCGTAGGGGATTGATACCTTGTGTAGTGGGACCATATATCATCTTAGTAGCTTGAAAGAAGGCTCTGGTGTTGTTGGACTCAGCTAGATGATGCATTTCATGTGATTTTGTTGTCCACCATTGGTTTTTTAATCTACGTGTTTGCCTTTGCACTTCTGCTTTGGCTTCTTGATATTGCCTTTTCCTTTCGTTAGAGTTACAGTAGCTTTTCCAAGCATTATGGGATTTCTCTTCCTCTCAATAAGGTCTTGAATTTCTTTGTCGTGCTCATCAAACCCGTCTTGATGTTTTCTTTGTGTGTAGCCGACCGTTTCTTCGGAGGCAGATGTTATTGCTGTCTTCAAAATTCTCCAGTGATCGTTAATATTCTCCGGATATTCTAAAGTACCCAACTTTTGATCCAGACAAAAATTTTGTTCTGGTTTGATCATCTTTAAGGCGTTCTACATTGAATCATCTTTTGATTTGCTTTTTTTTGACGGCTACTTCTTGGTGGAATGTGCAAGTTAAATAGTGCCTTGGTCAAAAAAAAAAAAAAATCTATACAACAAGATTAAAACAAAGGGTTAAAACACCACTTACTGCTTGTCCGATATTTAGAAATAATACCTCTCTGTGCACGAAAAAGACGTATCTTTATTGCAAATGTCTAAACTCGACCCCACATAAAATTTTTGCGGGGGGTGTTATTTTATTCTGTGAAATTTAAATTTTGACAAAAGTTTCATATAGTCTGAAGCTTTAGCTTTTCGCAGAAGCTAAGCGCGTAGTGGTGCTTAATTTTTATCTGAGGTGTTGCTGATAATTAAAATGAATATTTTAAAGTGTTTTTGAGGGTTTTTCTGTATTCTGTATTTCTCAGGATGGCGAATAGAAATGATAAAAAAAAACTCAATTCTTGGCGAAAACAATCGTCACCGGCAGGTATAAGTAAGGTAATTCGGATTTTTTTAGTTTCAAAATGCGGGATATATAAGAAGCGAAGGTTAAATTTTAAAAAAAGTAGTTGTGTTCCTCATTTTTTATTTGATCGTAATTACAATTTTGTGGAACGATAAGGATTTGTACGATCTATTAAAGATTTTTTACAGCCAGGCAGTATTATGGCCGGACACTATTTTGACACTGTTGACATATATGTGTGCGCAGAAAATATCAGATTTACGCCGCGTCGCACACAGTAATCAGGGCTGAATTAATTTATACTCAATAAAGTAAAAAAACTCAAGTGACTATCAAAATAATTACAGAATAAAATTTTTGTGTTAAATTTTTTGTAAAAAAAATTTGTTTGATAATAACGGTAAACGTTATGCCAACTGATCTTTAGTTTTTTGGTTTCTTTTTGGTTAAAGTAACTGATTTGGAAGTTTTTCAATTTTATTTTTATTTTTTAAGGTTTTTCTTATTATTTTTCGTAAATTTTGTTCATAAAGTAGTTAAAAAACGATGCAGATTACAAAAATGTAAGAAATTCTTTATTTTTTATTTAAATTACCTTAATTTATATGTAAAAGGGCTACTTAATTTAAAGAGGTTGTGTCCTTGCCCAAAAAAAGCGTGACTACCCTAGCTCGAATGCGGCTCTGGGAGCCGGTTTCATGCACAACTGCTTTTGGACATTCTTGGAGAATATAAATATGCAATCTACAAGCTCAAGTTGGTTTGCATTGACAATAATGACTATTTACCATTTTTCATGTATTTTTTCACCTACATTTATTGCTTATGTATCCAAATTTGCTCCCAAGACTCCCTTTTTGCACCAATATTTGAAGATTTTTGCCTTTTTTCAACAAAAAATTCTATAAGTCATCACATTGAGAGAACACATATAGTCCATTCCATTTTTATTTAGACAAAACATAACCTCACTTCCATAGAACAAATACCAGATTTTTAAGTCGCCAAAATCAAATGCCCTAGGTTTTGGTAATCGGCATTATAACTACACTGCTAACTTTAAATCACTCCGAATAAATCCTTATATTACGCTTTCACATCAATCAAATGCACCAGAGTGAAACAGCAAGATGCCAGAGGTACTTTATGGATGAAAAATATATTATGTAATATGCATGTTAAGGCGGCCATGATATTCGTTTTAATTTGTACACCGAACATAACAAAGAAAACGCTATGCAGACCCAATATGCCTCAGAGAGACCCAGACTGTTGAGCGAAGTCACCCAAAAATTAATGAATTAAAATTCAATTTAGACGTTTAAAAATGCTGGACCGGCTTTAAATTTTGCGTATTTTTTATTACAAGCTTTTATTTAAGTTTACCTCTATGTATGTATGTGTATATGTGCGTGTCAAATCTTGCAACTCAATTTTGACCAACCTCTAGATGTCCGATTTAAATTTGGTATGCGATTATAGTTCCGGTGACAATACAATAATATATAAATAATAATATAAAGTTTTTCCGATTTCACCCAATTTGGTATACGGGGGTTTTTGGGGATAAGGAATACGAATTTTTGTTTCATCAGATTTTGAAAATTCAATATGGTGGATTCAAGATGGACGATTTATGGTCATATTTTGCCAACCAATTTTAACTGACTTATACACATATTGGAAATGGCTTTCGGCTAAATGTCATAATTTTTTGTTGTTCTAGTACTCGATCAACAAAGAACAAAAATAAAAACGAGATAGGGAGCAGGACTACTTTCTAAGATATGGAGCTTTAAAGTTGACATGTTTTAAGGCTATATTTTTGGACATGGTCCAAGTTTTTTTTACAACATTGTTGATTACCGTCAAAATAAAATCATTCGTTTCTCTATTTGTCCTGAATGAAACACCCTTTCCATCCATGTAAAAATTTTTCTATATGGGTTCTTTGGTACCACCAGAAAAGTCACTGATTTGTAAGTTTTGAAAAAAAAGAAAACGACCGTTTTTTTTTTTAAATGACAATTTTTAATTTTCTTTAAAACAAACGGCCAGATTTTAATAGTTTTTACATATGTTAATAAAAATAATATCACTAAGCTATAAAAACATTTTTAGCTTAAGTGGCACCATTAATTGCAAAAATGGTAGGTACTTTTAATGCTTTTTAATATTCCGGTTGTTTAAACTGTTTTTCCAATAGAATGCGTAAAATTGTCTGGAAGCAAATGGCGCCGTTTGCTTCCAGACAGTTTGCGGAAAAATGTTATCATGTTCGTTACTGGCAACCCCAAGTTAGCCTAAAAGCATATACCACACGAGCAAATTTTTTGGACGCAAATGCATGCGTAAAAACTACTTTCCGCACTTAAGTAGGAAAAACACTTTACCGTATTCTCTTAGAAAAACAGCAATAATAACTGGAAAAATGCTATAAAATTCGTTACCGGCGACCCCAAGTTAGCCTAAAAGCATATATCTCACGAGCAATTTGATTGGTCAAATACAGGTACCAATGGGTACCAACATATTGGTATTAAACTTTGGGGATAGATTTGTCCATAAAGTTTGTATAACCTACCTATAAGTTAAAAAAACTTGTACCATGTCCAAAAATTTAGCCTAAAAACACGTCAACTACTACTACAACATATAAAAAAATTATTACATTTAGCCGAAAGCCATTTTCAATGTAATTTGTGCAGGGTTCTTTCGTATGCTTTTATAGTTCCGGTAACAATACAATTATAGTTTTGTTTGTCCGATGTCAACCAAAATTGGTATACGCAGGTTTTTGGGGATAAGGAATACGGATTTTTGATCAGATTTTGAAAATTCAATATGGCGGATTCAAGAGGAACGATTTGTAGTCGTGTTTTGCTAACCAATTTTACCATAATTATATGCGGTTAAAGTTCCGGTAACAATACAATAACTTGTTATTATTAGGCGCCCCCTCTCCCCCTACGAGGGGAGTGGGGGGGAGAGGGGGCGAGTGGTATACGAATGTTTTTGATCAGATTTTGAAAATTCACAAATGGCGGATTCAAGATGGACGATTTTTAGTCATGTTTTGCTAACCAATTTTAACTGAATTATACACTGTCTTAACTTGGTGTCAATAACTTGGTATTTTAGACGTCGTTGAAGTTAGATTGGGATTGGGATTGAGATTGACAAATATTATAGCGGACCAAACAAATACTGATTATAGACTACCGATTCCGTTTAAAGTCGGTATAAAGGAGTTTTTTAGGGTGAGGATTTCAAATTTTCGATCATATTTCAAAAATTATGAAGTTGAAAGCTCCCAGGGGGGGGGGATACCATCTGGTATCTCCGATTTAATTGAAAATTGGTATGTAGCGGTTTTTGTGGTCGAGGGTTACGGATTTTAAAAAACTATAAAGTTGTCAGCTTCCTGCTGAGTTGGGGGGGGGGGGGGCTACCATCTAGTATTTCCGATTCCGTTCAAACTTGGTATATAGGGGATTTTGGAGCCGAAAATTAAGAAGTTTTGACCAGATTTCAAAAATTAGGTTGACAGCTTCTGGAGGGGGGGGGGTATCATCCAAGTATCTTAGATTTAGGTCAAAATTGGTAGAAAGGGGTTTTGGGGGTCAAGAATTACGAATGTTGGTTCAGATTTCACCAATTATGAAGTTAACAGTTCCCCGCGGGGGAAGGGTGCGATCTAAGTACACCAGATTTAGTTGAAAATTGTTGTATAGAGGTCGTGGGAGGTGAAAGTTATGAATGTTCTCAAATTTCACAAATTATAAAGTGAACAGCTGCCCGAGGGGTGGGCGGTTCCATTTGAGCATCTCAGATTTGTTTAAAAATTGATATATCGGGGTTTTGGGGGCCGAGAATTAAAAATTTTAGAACAGATTTCCAAAACTATGAAGTTGACAGCTCTTCGAACACAGGGGGGCACCATCTAGTAGTATTTCCGATTTTGTTCAAAATTGATATTTAGGTGACATTGTCATGCCATATGTTATGCACAAATCGATAGCTGTCAAAATGAGCTAAATTCAGAAAATGGTTGTGTTTTTTGTGTTGTTTTTTAATATTTTAAAGTCAGTCTTGACGTTTTCACGCCATATGGAATACGTGAATCGATAACTGTCAAAATGGCCTTTTAATGTGGATAATTTATGTTTTCTGCGCGAGACCCTAAAGTACGGAAAAACACCCCTAAATTCAAAAAATTGATGAATTTTGCATGTTTTTTAATGTTTTAAAATTTATAAATACCAATCGTGACGTTGTCACCCCATACGATAAACATGAATCGGTAGCTGTCAAAATGCATTTTTAAAAAAAATAATTTTTACTTTCAGCGCGAGACCCTAACGTGCGAAAAAAACACCCTTAAATTCGGAAAATGATATACATGAATCGGTAGCTGTCAAAATGAATTTTTTAAAAAAATAATTTTTATTTTCAGCGCGAGACCCTAAAGTGCGAAAAAATACCCTTAAATTCGGAAAATGGTTAAATTTTGCAAGTTTCTTAAAGTTTTAAAATTTTTAAATACCAATCGTGACGTTGTCACTCCATACGATATACATGAATCGGTAGCTGTCAAAATGCATTTAAAAAAAAAAAAAAAAAATTTCTTTGCTGCGCGAGACCCTAAAGTGCGAAAAAACACCCTTAATTTCGGAAAATGGTTAAATTTTGCAAGTTTCTTAAAGTTTTAAAAATTTTAAATACCAATTGTGACGTTGTCACCCCATACGATATACATGAATCGGTAGTTGTCAAAATGCATGTTTTAAAAAAATAATTTTTATTTTCAGCGCGAGACCCTAAAGTGCGAAAAAACACCCTTAAATTCGGAAAATGGTTAAATTTTGCAAGTTTCTTAAAGTTTTAAAATTTTTAAATACCAATCGTGACGTTGTCACCCCATACGATATACATGAATCGGTGGCTGTCAAAATGCATATTTTAAAAAAATAATTTTTATTTTCAGCGCGAGACCCTAAAGTGCGAAAAAACACCCTTAATTTCGGAAAATGGTTAAATTTTGCAAGTTTCTTAAAGTTTTAAAAATTTTAAATACCAATTGTGACGTTGTCACCCCACACGATATACATGAATCGGTAGCTGTCAAAAGGCGTTTTTAAAAAGAAATAATTTTTATTCTCAGCGCGAGACCCTAAAGTGCGAAAAAACACCCTTAAATTCGGAAAATGGTTAAATTTTTCAAGTTTCTTAAAGTTTTAAAATTTATAAGTACCAATCGTGACGTTGTCACCCCATACAGTATACATGAGTCGGTAGCTGTCAAAATGCCCTTTAAACTCAAATAATTTTTCTTTTCTGCGCGAGACCTTAAAGTGCGAAAAAACACCCTTAAATTCGGAAAATGGTTAAATTTTGCAAGTTTCTTAAAGTTTTAAAATTTTTAAATACCAATCGTGACGTTGTCCTCCTATAGGATATACATGAATCGGTAGCTGTCAAAATGCGTTTTTAAAAAAAATAATTTTTATTTTCAGCGCGAGACCCTAAAGTCCGAAAAAACACCCTTAAATTTAGAAAATGGTTAAATTTTTCAAGTTTCTTAAAGTTTTAAAATTTATAAATACCAATTTTGACGTTGTCACCCCATACGGTATACATAAGTCGGTAGCTGTCAAAATGCCCTTTAAACTCAAATAATTTTTCTTTTCTGCGCGAGACCTTAAAGTGCGAAAAAACACCCTTAAATTCGGAAAATGGTTAAATTTTGCAAGTTTCTTAAAGTTTTAAAATTTTTAAATACCAATCGTGACGTCGTCACCCCATACGATATACATGAATCGGTAGCTGTCAAAATGCATTTAAAAAAAAATAATTTTCTTTTCTGCGCGAGACCCTAAAGTATGGAAAAACACTCTTAAATTTAGAAAATGGTTAAATTTTTCAAGTTTCTTAAAGTTTTAAAATTTATAAATACCAATTGTGACGTTGTCACCCCATACGGTATACATGAATCGGGTGCTGCCAAAATGCCCTTTGAACTCAAATAATTTTTCTTTTCTGAGCGAGACCCTAAAGTACGGAAAAACATCCTTACATTTAGAAAATGGTCAAATTATGCAAGTTTCTTAAAGTTTTAAAATTTTTAAATACCAATCGTGACGTTGTCACCACATACGATATACATGAATCGGTAGCTGTCAAAATGCATTTAAAAAAAAATAATTTTTCTTTTCTGCGCGAGACCCTAAAGTATGGAAAAACACCCTTAAATTTAGAAAATGGTTAAAATTTTCAAGTTTCTTAAAGTTTTAAAATTTATAAATACCAATTGTGACCTTGTCACCCCATACGGTATACATGAGTCGGGTGCTGCTAAAATGCCCTTTGAACTCAAATAATTTTTCTTTTCTGCGCGAGACCCTAAAGTACGGAAAAACACCCTTACATTTTAAAAATGGTCAAATTATGCAAGTTTCTTAAAGTTTTAAAATTTTTAAATACCAATTGTGACGTTGTCACTCCATACGGTATACATGAATCGGTAGCTGCCAAAATGCCCTTTGAATTCAAATAATTTTTCTTTTCTGCGCGAGACCCTAAAGTACGGAAAAACACCCTTACATTTAGAAAATGGTCAAATTGTGCAAGTTTATTAAAGTTTTAAAATTTTTAAATACCAATCGTGACGTTGTCACCCCATACGATATACATGAATCGGTAGCGGTCAAAATGCATTTAAAAAAAAAATAATTTTTATTTTCAGCGCGAGACTCTAAAGTGCGAAAAAACACCCTTAAATTCGGAAAATGGTTAAATTTTGCAAATTTCCTAAAGTTTTAAAATTATTAAATACCAATCGTGACGTTGTCACCCCATACGATGTACATGAATCATAAGCTGTCAAAATACATTTTAAAACAAAATAATTTTTCTTTTCTGCGCGAGACCCTAAAGTACGGAAAAACACCCCTACATTTAGAAAATGGTCAAATTATGCAAGTTTCTTAAAGTTTTAAAATTTTTAAATACCAATCGTGACGTTGTCACCCCATACGATATACATATATCGGTAGCTGTCAAAATACATTTTAAAAAAAAATAATTTTTCTTTTCTGCGCGAGACCCTAAAGTACGGAAAAACACCCTTAAATTTAGAAGCTGGTTAAATTTTTCAAGTTTCTTAATGTTTTAAAATTTATAAATACCAATCGTGACGTTGTCACCCCATACGGTATACATGTGTCGGTAGATGACAAAATGCCCTTTAAACTCAAATTATTTTTCTTTTCTGAGCGAGACCCTAAAGTACGGAAAAACACCTTTAAATTTAGAAAATGGTTAAATTTTGCAAGTTTCTTAAAGTTTTAAAATTTTTAAATACCAATCGTGACGTTGTCACCCCATACGATATACATGAATCGGTAGCTGTCAAAATGCATTTAAAAAAAAAATAATTTTTATTTCCAGCGCGAGACTCTAAAGTGCGAAAAAACACCCTTAAATTCGGAAAATGGTTAAATTTTGCAAATTTCTTAAAGTTTTAAAATTATTAAATACCAATCGTGACGTTGTCACCCCATACGATATACATGAATCATAAGCTGTCAAAATACATTTTAAAAAAAAAATTTTTCTTTTCTGCGCGAAACTCTAAAGTACGGAAAAACACCCCTAAATTAAAAAAATTGATGAATTTTGCATGTTTTTTAATGTTTTAAGATTTATAAATACCAATCGTGACGTTGTCACCCCATACGATAAACATGAATCGGTAGCTGTCAAAATGCGTTTTTAAAAAAAATAATTTTTCTTTTCTGCGCGAGACCCTAAAGTACGGAAAAACACCCTTACATTTAGAAAATGGTCAAATTATGCAAGTTTCTTAAAGTTTTAAAATTTTTAAATACCAATCGTGACGTTGTCACCCCATACGATATACATGAATCGGTAGCTGGCAAAATGCGTTTTTTAAAAAAATAATTTTTATTTTCAGCGCGAGACCCTAAAGTGCGAAAAAATACCCTTAAATTCGGAAAATGGTCAAATTATGCAAGTTTCTTAAAGTTTTAAAATTTTTAAATACCAATCGTGACGTTTTCACCCCATACGATATACATGAATCGGTAGCTGTCAAAATGCATTTAAAAAAAAAAAAATTTCTTTTCTGCGCGAGACCCTAAAGTATGGAAAAACACCCTTAAATTTAGAAAATGGTTAAATTTTGCAAGTTTCTTAAAGTTTTAAAATTTCTAAATACCAATCGTGACGTTGTCACCCCATACGATATACATGAATCGGTAGCTGTCAAAATGCATTTAAAAAAAAAATAATTTTTCTTTTCTGCGCGAGACCCTAAAGTATGGAAAAACACTCTTAAATTTAGAAAATGGTTAAATTTTTCAAGTTTCTTAAAGTTTTAAAATTTATAAATACCAATTGTGACGTTGTCACCCCATACGGTATACATGAATCGGTAGCTGCCAAAGTGCCCTTTGAACTCAAATAATTTTTCTTTTCTGCGCGAGACCCTAAAGTACGGAAAAACACCCTTACATTTAGAAAATGGTCAAATTATGCAAGTTTCTTAAAGTTTTAAAATTTTTAAATACCAATCGAGACGTTGTCACCCCATACGATATACATGAATCGGTAGCTGTCAAAATGCGTTTTTTAAAAAAATAATTTTTATTTTCAGCGCGAGACCCTAAAGTGCGAAAAAATACACTTAAATTCGGAAAATGGTTAAATTTTGCAAGTTTCTTAAAGTTTTAAAATTTTTAAATACCAATCGTGACGTTGTCACTCCATACGATATACATGAATCGGTAACTGTCAAAATGCATTTAAAAAAAAAAAAAAATTCTTTTCTGCGCGAGACCCTTAAGTGCGAAAAAACACCCTTAATTTCGGAAAATGGTTAAATTTTGCAAGTTTCTTAAAGTTTTAAAAATTTTAAATACCAATTGTGACGTTGTCACCCCATACGATATACATGAATCGGTAGTTGTCAAAATGCATGTTTTAAAAAAATAATTTTTATTTTCAGCGCGAGACCCTAAAGTGCGAAAAAACACCCTTAAATTCGGAAAATGGTTAAATTTTGCAAGTTTCTTAAAGTTTTAAAATTTTTAAATACCAATCGTGACGTTGTCACCCCATACGATATACATGAATCGGTGGCTGTCAAAATGCATATTTTAAAAAAATAATTTTTATTTTCAGCGCGAGACCCTAAAGAACGAAAAAACACCCTTAATTTCGGAAAATGGTTAAATTTTGCAAGTTTCTTAAAGTTTTAAAAATTTTAAATACCAATTGTGACGTTGTCACCCCACACGATATACATGAATCGGTAGCTGTCAAAATGCGTTTTTAAAAAGAAATAATTTTTATTTTCAGCGCGAGACCCTAAAGTGCGAAAAAACACTCTTAAATTCGGAAAATGGTTAAATTTTTCAAGTTTCTTAAAGTTTTAAAATTTATAAGTACCAATCGTGACGTTGTCACCCCATACGGTATACATGAGTCGGTAGCTGTCAAAATGCCCTTTAAACTCAAATAATTTTTCTTTTCTGCGCGAGACCTTAAAGTGCGAAAAAACACCCTTAAATTCGGAAAATGGTTAAATTTTGCAAGTTTCTTAAAGTTTTAAAATTTTTAAATACCAATCGTGACGTTGTCCCCCTATACGATATACATGAATCGCTAGCTGTCAAAATGCGTTTTTAAAAAAAATAATTTTTATTTTCAGCGCGAGACCCTAAAGTCCGAAAAAGCACCCTTAAATTTAGAAAATGGTTAAATTTTTCAAGTTTCTTAAAGTTTTAAAATTTATAAATACCAATTGTGACGTTGTCACCCCATACGGTATACATGAGTCGGGTGCTGCCAAAATGCCCTTTGAACTCAAATAATTTTTCTTTTCTGAGCGAGACCCTAAAGTACGGAAAAACATCCTTACATTTAGAAAATGGTCAAATTATGCAAGTTTCTTAAAGTTTTAAAATTTTTAAATACCAATCGTGACGTTGTCACCCCATACGATATACATGAATCGGTAGCTGTCAAAATGCATTTAAAAAAAAATAATTTTTCTTTTCTGCGCGAGACCCTAAAGTATGGAAAAACACTCTTAAATTTAGAAAATGGTTAAATTTTTCAAGTTTCTTAAAGTTTTAAAATTTATAAATACCAATTGTGACGTTGTCACCCCATACGGTATACATGAGTCGGGTGCTGCCAAAATGCCCTTTGAACTCAAATAATTTTTCTTTTCTGAGCGAGACCCTAAAGTACGGAAAAACATCCTTACATTTAGAAAATGGTCAAATTATGCAAGTTTCTTAAAGTTTTCAAATTTTTAAATACCAATCGTGACGTTGTCACCATATACGATATACATGAATCGGTAGCTGTCAAAATGCATTTAAAAAAAAAATAATTTTTCTTTTCTGCGCGAGACCCTAAAGTATGGAAAAACACCCTTAAATTTAGAAAATGGTTAAAATTTTCAAGTTTCTTAAAGTTTTAAAATTTATAAATACCAATTGTGACCTTGTCACCCCATACGGTATACATGAGTCGGGTGCTGCTAAAATGCCCTTTGAACTTAAATAATTTTTCTTTTCTGCGCGAGACCCTAAAGTACGGAAAAACACCCTTACATTTTGAAAATGGTCAAATTATGCAAGTTTCTTAAAGTTTTAAAATTTTTAAATACCAATCGTGACGTTGTCACCACATACGATATACATGAATCGGTAGCTGTCAAAATGCATTTAAAAAAAAATAATTTTTCTTTTCTGCGCGAGACCCTAAAGTATGGAAAAACACCCTTAAATTTAGAAAATGGTTAAAATTTTCAAGTTTCTTAAAGTTTTAAAATTTATAAATACCAATTGTGACCTTGTCACCCCATACGGTATACATGAGTCGGGTGCTGCTAAAATGCCCTTTGAACTCAAATAATTTTTCTTTTCTGCGCGAGACCCTAAAGTACGGAAAAACACCCTTACATTTTAAAAATGGTCAAATTATGCAAGTTTCTTAAAGTTTTAAAATTTTTAAATACCAATTGTGACGTTGTCACTCCATACGGTATACATGAATCGGTAGCTGCCAAAATGCCCTTTGAATTCAAATAATTTTTCTTTTCTGCGCGAGACCCTAAAGTACGGAAAAACACCCTTACATTTAGAAAATGGTCAAATTGTGCAAGTTTATTAAAGTTTTAAAATTTTTAAATACCAATCGTGACGTTGTCACCCCATACGATATACATGAATCGGTAGCTGTCAAAATGCATTTAAAAAAAAAAATAATTTTTTTTTCTGCGCGAGACCCTAAAGTATGGAAAAACACTCTTAAATTTAGAAAATGGTTAAATTTTTCAAGTTTCTTAAAATTTTAAAATTTATAAATACCAATTGTGACGTTGTCACCCCATACGGTATACATGAGTCGGGTGCTGCCAAAATGCCCTTTGAACTCAAATAATTTTTCTTTTCTGAGCGAGACCCTAAAGTACGGAAAAACATCCTTACATTTAGAAAATGGTCAAATTATGCAAGTTTCTTAAAGTTTTAAAATTTTTAAATACCAATCGTGACGTTGTCACCCCATACGATATACATGAATCGGTAGCTGTCAAAATGCATTTAAAAAAAAAATAATTTTTCTTTTCTGCGCGAGACCCTAAAGTATGGAAAAACACTCTTAAATTTAGAAAATGGTTAAATTTTTCAAGTTTCTTAAAGTTTTAAAATTTATAAATACCAATTGTGACGTTGTCACCCCATACGGTATACATGACTCGGTAGCTGCCAAAATGCCCTTTGAACTCAAATAATTTTTCTTTTCTGAGCGAGACCCTAAAGTACGGAAAAACATCCTTACATTTAGAAAATGGTCAAATTATGCAAGTTTCTTAAAGTTTTCAAATTTTTAAATACCAATCGTGACGTTGTCACCATATACGATATACATGAATCGGTAGCTGTCAAAATGCATTTAAAAAAAAAATAATTTTTCTTTTCTGCGCGAGACCCTAAAGTATGGAAAAACACCCTTAAATTTAGAAAATGGTTAAAATTTTCAAGTTTCTTAAAGTTTTAAAATTTATAAATACCAATTGTGACGTTGTCACCCCATACGGTATACATGACTCGGTAGCTGCCAAAATGCCCTTTGAACTCAAATAATTTTTCTTTTCTGCGCGAGACCCTAAAGTACGGAAAAACATCCTTACATTTAGAAAATGGTCAAATTATGCAAGTTTCTTAAAGTTTTAAAATTTTTAAATACCAATCGTGACGTTGTCACCCCATACGATATACATGAATCGGTAGCGGTCAAAATGCATTTTAAAAAAAAAATAATTTTTATTTTCAGCGCGAGACCCTAAAGTCCGAAAAAACACCCTTAAATTCGGAAAATGGTTAAATTTTTCAAGTTTCTTAAAGTTTTAAAATTTATAAGTACCAATCGTGACGTTGTCACCCCATACGGTATACATGAGTTGGTAGGTGTCAAAATGTCCTTTAAACTCAAATAATTTTTCTTTTCTGCGCGAGACCCTAAAGTCCGAAAAAACACCCTTAAATTCGGAAAATGGTTAAATTTTTCAAGTTTCTTAAAGTTTTAAAATTTATAAGTACCAATCGTGACGTTGTCACCACATACGGTATACATGAGTTGGTAGGTGTCAAAATGCCCTTTAAACTCAAATAATTTTTCTTTTCTGCGCGAGACCCTAAAGTCCGAAAAAACACCCTTAAATTCGGAAAATGGTTAAATTTTTCAAGTTTCTTAAAGTTTTAAAATTTATAAGTACCAATCGTGACGTTGTCACCCCATACGGTATACATAAGTCGGTAGCTGCCAAAATGCCCTTTGAACTCAAATAATTTTTCTTTTCTGCGCGAGACCCTAAAGTACGGAAAAACACCCTTACATTTAGAAAATGGTCAAATTATGCAAGTTTCTTAAAGTTTTGAAATGTTTACATACCAATCGTGACGTTGTCACCCCATACGATATACATGAATCGGTAGCTGTCAAAATGCATTTTAAAAAAAAAATAGTTTTTCTTTTCTGCGCGAGACCCTAAAGTCCGAAAAAACACCCTTAAATTCGGAAAATGGTTAAATTTTTCAAGTTTCTTAAAGTTTTAAAATTTATAAGTACCAATCGTGACGTTGTCACCCCATACGGTATACATAAGTCGGTAGCTGCCAAAATGCCCTTTGAACTCAAATAATTTTTCTTTTCTGCGCGAGACCCTAAAGTACGGAAAAACACCCTTACATTTAGAAAATGGTCAAATTATGCAAGTTTCTTAAAGTTTTGAAATGTTTACATACCAATCGTGACGTTGTCACCCCATACGATATACATGAATCGGTAGCTGTCAAAATGCATTTTTAAAAAAAATAGTTTTTCTTTTCTGCGCGAGACCCTAAAGTACGGAAAAACACCCTTAAATTTAGAAAATGGTTAAATTTTTCAAGTTTCTTAAAGTTTTAAAATTTATAAATACCAATCGTGACGTTGCCACCTCATACGGTATACATGAATGGGTATCTGCCAAAATGCCCTTTGAACATAAATAATTTTTCTTTTCTACGCGATACCCTAAAGTACGGAAAAACACCTTTAAATTTAGAAAATGGTTAAATTTTGCAAGTTTCTTAAAGTTTTAAAATTTTTAAATACCAATCGTGACGTTGTCACCCCATACGATATACATGAATCGGTAGCTGTCAAAATGCATTTTTAAAAAAAAATAATTTTTCTTTTCTGCGCGAGACCCTAAAGTATGGAAAAACACCCTTAAATTTAGAAAATGGTTCAATTTTTCAATTTTTTTAAGTTCGAAAATTTATAAATATCAATCGTGATGTTGTCACCCCATACGGTTTACATAATTCGGTAAATGTCAAAATGCTCTTTTAACACAAATAATTTTTCGTTTCTGCTCGAGACCCTAAAGTACGGGAAAACACCCCTAAGTTCAGAAAATGGTTAAATTTTGCAATTGTTTTAAAATTTATAAATACCAATCGTGTCTTTGCCACACCATACGGTATACATGAATCGGTAACTGTCAAAATGATCTCTTAATAGGTATAATTTTTCTTTTCTGCGCGAGAACCTAAAGTATCGAAAAACATCCCTAAATTTTTAGTAGTAGTTAACTTAACCGAATTACAAAAAAGCAAATAATCTGAAACTAATTACACTTTTTTGTTTTAATTTTTTATTTTTTTTGTGTGAATTTTTTTATGTTTTTCACTCACAATCTATACATAAAATAAATCTCTAAATAGACCATTTCTGTATATCTATCCAAACGATATAGATACCAAAAATCTTTAGAATTTTTGTCAGTCTGCCTGTTTGTTCAGATTTTGCTGGGAATTTCTCTTCTGCATTCCTTAGACTACTGGGCACAACATAGGCTGCATTTCATCATCAGTTCACGGGAATAAAAGTTATGACGACAATTGCGAGTGTCACATTTTTTAGGAAATTGACTTTTTATTGTTTTATTGTATTTTAATAAAACAATTACACTAACTAACACACTAAGCACATAATTTTGCAAAAAGAATCGTATTTAATTTATTTGTAATTTTTTACTTTCCTGTAAAATTTAAAAAATGTGACACTCGGTCTTACCGAACTTAGGTCGGGATCTTGTGCTTTAAAAATCCACAGAAAACGGGTGGCGTAGGGGCTGAGGGAAGGGTGAGGGAGTGTGGTGGTTGTGGGGTGGAGGGTAAAATGGATGAGGAAGTGGGTAGATGGGAACGGGTTAAAGAGGTTAAGGGGGCGGGTTAGGGTGGGGAAGAAGCAGTGGGAGGTTGAAAAACGGGAAAAAACCACATGCAAAGCTGGGATGTTTTGAGCTAGATAACAATACTTTTAAACAAGACTCTTAAAAATCTAAACAAATAAAAATTTTGGCATGTTTTGAGTTTTTTTAAATTATTTATATTATTTTAATTTAAACATTAACTCTTTGAAATTAAAATTAGTAAAACTTTTTTTTATTCTTATTTTTATATGCTGCCCTAGAATAATTAAAAAATGTAATAATATTTTTTTTAGGTATGAGTATTTAGGGCATACATAAATAGACGAGCCACGACTCTGGACTGTTTTGACGTCACGCCTCCCACAATCATGACGTAACTTTGTTGGCATATAAACAACTGTCTACTGACAGCTACCGCAAAAATTACGTCACAATTGTGAGGTGCGTGTCGTCAAAAGGGCTTAGGGTCGTGGCCCCTCTGTTTATGTAGGTCCTAGTGTATTATCAAAGGTACAAAATTTCAACCTGGATTCTATAGTCAGAGCAGAAATACTTTCAGGGTGTGCAAGGAAAGGGATGGGGGTCGTTCTTATCAAATCACTACAAAACTGCAAAAACAACTTTACAATCCAAGTTGAAATTTTACACACCTGTACCTTTGATATTATCAACATATTCAAACAGAAATACATGTGAAGAAGAAGAAGAAGAAGAAGAAACAGCCACTCACTCCAACCTGGTAATCTAAGAAGGCTGATACTTGGCACACAAGTTCTGACCACAAAACAGTTTGATATAAAAAATAACTGCTGATCGCTACTTCTTTTACTTCAATAACTATTTCCAACTTTGATAATCCAGTTAAGTGGAGAGTTAGCACACATTAAAAAAAAGTCCATCTATATAATCCAAATGTAAAGTTGTCATCACTAAGACCAATTTTTGGCAAAAACAACTTTTCACTCCTAGTCATTTTAACGCAGATAATAAATGGTTGCAACACTCAGTCTTTTAACAGAACTGTACTAAATTTAAATTATTTATTATTATAATTTTATGGATTAATCATGCCTAAAAAAAAGAGTTTTCAAATCGACAATGAGTTGATTTGTACCCTGATTCAAAGAGGCTCCATATCTTTAAAATGCTTTGAACAACCCTGCAATACTGAGGAGTATGGTTCTATTTGTACCTCTCTAGGAATTTTGGATAATAAAAATAACAGATACCGTATTTCAAAACATTACAAAAGAAACAAAACCACAATTTTGACTATTTTAACCAGTAAAAACGAAAATGAAACTAAAAATAACGCAACTGATAATGGAAATTTTACAGTTGCTACGGCTGCCTATTGCCTCAAACGACCGAATTCTACAGGTACTATCGAATGTGATTTGCTTGTGAATTTTCAAAATACAACAGACAACATCTTAAACTCTAAAACCGAAGTGGCTTTACCTAAAATTGGTGATGGCGCTGACGCAATGGCGAATAATCGCAATTTAATTAATCTTTGCGACATTAAGGAAAATATTAAAATCACTAAACTATCGCAATGCAATACTTCTGCGGTAACAACACAGGACAAACATTTTACCAACAGTTATCAAAATTCTGAATCCAAAGTGCTTTCATGCAAAACTACTGCTGATACTAGTAAGGATTTGACTTGTAATAGAGACCACAATTTTATCACTAATGCTAGTAAAGAGTGCGTTGATAATAATATCAAAGCCGTTTACAAAGAATTGAAAGACTTTCCGCATACGCTTGAAATAAATTGCAACCTGCCTGTAGAGAATATTAATCAAAGGCACAAACTATTGACCGAAAAGGTCCTAATTGATTTGGGAATATATTGTGTATTGGCTTTTAAAGGCGCTCATATTCACAAAAAAATAACTGGTCCCATTTTAACCGAGTATGCCCAATGTAAACATCCCGAGTGCAAAAAATTCAGATTTAATTATTATGAAGCTGACAAAACTATTTTTAATATTTTAATGTACTTTAACCAACACGAACAAAATCACGATGCGGAAAACCAAATTGCATATCAATTAAAAGGAGAAGAAAGGAAGAAAATTAAGGAAAAACTCAAGAAAACTCTCCCTAATCGACTTCGAGCTGACGACATTGACATTTCTGACGAGAACGCATTGATTCATGGGAACTGGCATAAGGTAAGGCCACTAAGCGTATACCAAAAAGCAAGGTCTGAGGCGAAAGCAGATTTAGATTTAAGTACTGATTCCTATCTAGATCTGGTTTTAAGAAGTCGGCAGGATGAATCCCTTAGAAAATATATACAATTTCCAGCTGGAGAAACTGAATGTTTGCTGTATAGCAAAGAACAAGCAGATCTATTGGCATCACTTGATAAAACTGTGGGTTACTTTGATGCGACAGGATCGGTTGTAAGAGCTATTGGACCTAAATCAACGGTTTACTATTACGCTTTGGTAATAAATGTTAACCACCATATTGTGCCTGTCGCAGAATTCATATCGTCAAAGCAGGATCAAAGCGAAATAGGAGCATTTTTTATGAAGCACAAATATTTTGTAACTGTTAGACATAGAAAGCCATGGCCTCAATTTACATGCATTGTTACTGATGGCAGTATGGCCATTATTACAGGTCTGTGTATCGGATATAATGAAATGACTCTGTACAGGTATCTTAAAATAATATATGCTTTTCTCACAAATCAATCCAACGATATTTCCGACATTATTTTTATTAGAATTTGTTGCGCTCATTTCATTAAAAAAACCATCAATCGCCTTTCAAAAATAAAGCAAAAGAAAGAGAGCAAACGCATTATTATTGAAATAGTAACATCATTGATCCTAGCAGAAACTCTTGAGCAATTGAAACATCTGTTTAAAGCTTTTTTAATAATTTTGTTAAGCCCATATACTGACGAATCTGTCAGTGACGCTTTAAAACAAATAAAAGGCGATTCTTTTAAAAAGGTTCAAGAACTAGATGATGATATTGAAAACTGTGATATTCAGTGGGATCCCAGAGCTGAGGAGGAGTGCCACGAACGGGGAAAATATTCTGAAACTCCATTTTACATTATGTTTCTCAAAATTTTTCACGAAGTTCAAGAGTCAAAAGTTATTATTTTGAAGGAAAGAATCCGTGACGATAATAAATTCAAAATAAATGATTTACGATCCGAAGAATTTGCGAATTACTTTTTAAAATACTGTATGCCGTATGTTCCCCTATGGTCTGGACTTTTAAATAAGGTGATTGGTGAAAGTTTAAATTTGGAGGTTTCTCGGTTTTCAAACTCGGTTGTCGAATGCTGGTTTAAAATTGAAAAAACAGATATTGCAGAAAATGAAAAACAGGTAAAGATTGGTCGTTTTGTTTTAAAAAATTGGAACAAAATATCAACAGAAATTAAGGCCATAAAATGCGATGTGGGTGTTAAACCAAAAAAAAGGTTAAGGTCGAAATTATCTGAAGAAATTGATAAACCCCTTGAAAAGGAAACATGGCGGCCAAAAAAAATAAAAAATAATTATTTTATGCTTAAAAATATGGAAAAACGATTAAAACAACACGTAACCTCTAATAAAAAAGACGAAGTTCAAGAGTCCTCAATAAATAATAATAATAATCGTTTAGGTTTGACTGAACTGCCAGATTTAAAATCAACGTCTTCTTATAATCAAATGCCTGATAGCAATAAAATCGTTAATATTTCTGATAATTCTGACCTTGAATCTTTACCATCGTATGCGAATAATAATGTGACGCACAAAGATTTTCATTTAAAAAATGGGCTGCTTTTTAATACACGGTATTATTTGGAAAATTCACTTACATTGGAAAATAAATTTGCTGTTGGATGTTATAATTACCAAGAACGAAATGAAAAATTGTTTAGCGATTCTTTTGCTACTCTACGATCAGTTTGCGATTTTTTTGGTGGTAAAGAAGACCCTGTTAGTAAATATCTTACAGATACCGTCATTGATGCTGTTGCATTTTCACTCTTGAAGAACAGCCAGGACGTTTTTTACTTGGACACAATTTGTTCCCAGATCATATTTGCCAAGAGTTACAAAGATTACATTCACGTTTCAACACCACTTTTTAAGAAACTTCATGTGGATACTAAAATCATTTTTATTCCTGTTAACAGTGGCGAACATTGGTTTCTTTTAGCTTTAGATCCAAATGCAAGAATTATTTATGTTCTTGATTCGATCTCTGGATCGCGATCATATTCTACAATTGTAAATGATATTACACAATATTTTAAATATAAAGATGACCTTTTATTTGAAAAAGAAGTAACTACAAAAAATTGGGTTATTGAAGAAGTAAAACATATTCCCAAGCAAACAGATAGTTATAACTGTGGGGTGTTTTTATTATTCTACTTGGAAACTATTGCTACCTCCAGAACATCACAGATTTTAACAGTAAAATTCGACAGGAATTTTGATCCGGAGCACCACAGGACTCAACTGCAGCAAATGTTGCTACTTACAGCAGAAAGTATGGTTTTACGCTGTTTAATTTGTGGATTTCAAGCATTTCCCCAAAATTCAAAACAGTGTGTTTTATGTGATAGATTAACTCACACAAAAGCTTGCCTTAAGAAATTAGATACCAAACAAGAAGAAAATTTTCGATGTGATTTGTGCTTAAATCTTAAAGATCCTTTTGATATTCAACGAACAAAAACAGAAATTATTTTGAGCAAACCAATTTTGAAGCTTTTTGTTTTCCATTACTTGGAAGATATCAAAGAACTATTCGCTACAAAACGTACAAATGTAATATGTGAGCGTTACATGCATATAGCCGATAAAGCAAACCACTTAAAATGGGATCAGACTACAGTTTTCATCGATTA
The DNA here is from genome assembly GCA_963921995.1 of Oxystoma pomonae. NCBI lineage: Eukaryota > Metazoa > Arthropoda > Insecta > Coleoptera > Brentidae > Oxystoma > Oxystoma pomonae. The sequence continues at coordinate 84,745,294 of OY998164.1, read as the reverse complement.
TGAAAGTTCGCTGACAATGGCTAGGTTTGTAAAAAGCAAATTGAACTACCTCGATAATGATTTTATTGCCTTTGTTTTGGTGGGATTTTTAAATAGAAAAATATGTGATCATTTCTATGGAATTGAAGCGGAAACTGATTTGACACACTTTTATAAGGAAATAAAGAATATTCAAGATCCTCATTTTGACTGGCCCACACCCTATACTCTGGATAAAATTTTCTTTGAAATTTTGTAAATCGTAACTGTAAGGTTAAAATGTGAGAATTAAAATACCAAAATATTTAATGTAATGTGAGTTATATTTATAATCGTTTTACTTATATTTATATATTTTTTGCATTTTTCCCATAATTTTGGTTAGACGTAAAAAAAAAATTAAATAAAAAACTCAAAAAAATGAAAAAAGTTATAAGTTTTTAGTTAAAAGTTTAGATATTAAGAGTTAGTTTGTTTAATGATATTTTTAATAATAATTAAAAAAATAAAAAAAAAGCATTTTTTTTAAAAAAATAGGTTTGAGTTGAGAAATATAAAAAAAAATAAATAAAAATAAAAAGACATAAAAAGTAAAAAAAAACAAAAAAAAATCCCTGTGGAGTTGCTTGTCTCCCATCGGACGCGTCCCTGGGTGGTGGATAAGGGTTGTAATACTGCGGACCAAAACAAGAATACCTTACTCTAATTTGCATACGTTTTTTCTATTCGTAACCATTTTTGTTCCTTTTTCGAACCAATTGGTGTGACTGTAAAAAGTAAAAAAAATACAGTTACCGATTCGTGTATACCAAATGGGGTGACAATGTCACGATTGGTATTTATAAATTTTAAAACATTAAAGAACATGCAAAATTCAACCATTTTCTGAATTTAGGGGTGTTTTTCCGTACTTTAGGGTATCGCGCAGAAAACATAAATTATGCACATTAAAAGGCCATTTTCACAGCTACCGATCCATGTATACCGTATGGGGTGACAACGTCACGATTGGTATTTAAAAATTTTAAAACTTTATGAAACTTGCAAAATTTAATCATTTTCTGAATTTAAGGGTGTTTTTCAGTACTTTAGAGACTCGCGCAGAAAAGAAAAAATATTTGAGTTAAAAGGACATTTTGGCAGATACCGATTCAAGAATACCGTATGGAGTGACAACGTCACGATTGGTATTTAAAAATTTTAAAACTTTAAGAAACTTGCAAAATTTAACCATTTTCTGAATTTAAGGGTGTTTTTCCGTACTTTACGGTCTCGCGCAAAAAAAGAAAAATTATTTGAGTTAAAAGGGCATTATGGCAGCTACCGATTCTTGTATACCGTATGGAGTGACAACGTCACGATTGGTATTTATAAATTTTAAGACTTTAAGAAACTTGCAAAATTTAACCATTTTCTGAATTTAAGGGTGTTTTTCTATACTTTAGGGTCTCGCGCAGAAAATAAAAATTATTTGAGTTAAAAGGGCATTTTGGCAGCTACCGATTTATGTATACCGTATGGGGTGACAACGTCACGATTGGTATTTAAAAAATTTAAAATTTTAAGAAACTTGCAAAATTTAACCTTTTTCTGAATTTAAGGGTGTTTTTCCGTACTTTAGGGTCTCGCGCAAAAAAGAAGTATTATTTGAGTTAAAAGGGCATTTGGGCAGCTACCGATTTATGTATACCGTATGGAGTGACAACGTCACGATTGGTATTTAGAAATTTTAAAACTTTAAGAAACTTGCAAAATTTAACCATTTTCTGAATTTAAGGGTGTTTTTCCGTACTTTAGGGTCTCGCGCAAAAAAGAAAAATTAATTGAGTTAAAAGGGCATTTTGGCAGCTACCGATTTATGTATACCGTATGGAGCGACAAAGTCACGATTGGTATTTATAAATTTTAAGACTTTAAGAAACTTGCAAAATTTAACCATTTTCTGAATTTAAGGGTGTTTTTCCGTACTTTAGGGTCTCGCGCAAAAAAGAAAAATTATTTGAGTTAAAAGGGCATTTTGGCAGCAACCGATTTATGTATACCGTATGGAGTGACAACGTCACGATTGGTATTTAGAAATTTTAAAACTTTAAGAAACTTGCAAAATTTAACCATTTTCTAAATTTAAGGGTGTTTTTCCGTACTTTAGGGTCTCGCGCAGAAAATAAAAATTATTTGTGTTTAAAGGGCGTTTCGACAGCTACCGATTCATGTATATCGTATGGGGTGACAACGTCACGATTGGTATTTAAAATTTTTAAAACTTTAAGAAACTTGCAAAATTTAACCATTTTCTGAATTTAAGAGTGTTTTTCTGTACTTTAGGGTCTCGCGCAGAAAAGAAAAATTATTTGAGTTAAAAGGGCATTTTCGCAGCTACCGATTTATGTATACCGTATGGGGTGACAACGTCACGATTGATATTTAAAAATTTTAAAATTTTAAGAAACTTGCAAAATTTAACCATTTTCTAAATTTAAGGGTGTTTTTCCGTACTTTAGGGTCTCGCGCATTAAATAAAAATTATTTGTATTTAAAGGGCGTTTCGACAGCTACCGATTTTTGTGTACCGTATGGGGTGACAACGTCACGATTAGTATTTATAAATTTTAAAACTTTAAGAAACTTGAAAAATTTAACCATTTTCTAAATTTAGGGGTGTTTTTTAGGGTCTCGTGTAGAAAATAAAAATTATTTTTTTTAAAAACACATTTTGACAGCTACCGATTCATGTATATCGTATGGGGTGACAACGTCACGATTGGTATTTAAAATTTTTAAAACTTTAAGAAACTTGCAAAATTTAACCATTTTCCGAATTTAAGGGTGTTTTTTCGCACTTTAGGGTCTCGCGCAGAAAAGAAAATTTATTTGAGTTCAAAGGGCATTTTGGCAGCTACAGATTTATATATACCGTATGGGGTGACAACGTCACGATTGGTATTTAAAAATTTAAAAATTTTAAGAAACTTGCAAAATTTAACCTTTTTCTGAATTTAAGGGTGTTTTTCCGTACTTTAGGGTCTCGCGCAGAAAAGAAAAATTATTTTACTTCAAAGGGCATTTTAGCAGCTACCGACTCATGTACACCGTATGGGGTGACAACGTCACGATTGGTATTTATAAATTTTAAAACTTTAAGAAACTTGCAAAATTTAACCATTTTCTGAATTTAAGGGTGTTTTTCCGTTCTTTAGGGTCTAGCGCAGAAAAGAAAAATTATTTGAGTTAAAAGGGCATTATGGCAGCTACCGATTCTTGTATACCGTATGGAGTGACAACGTCACGATTGGTATTAATAAATTTTAAGACTTTAAAAAACTTGCAAAATTTAACCATTTTCTGAATTTAAGGGTGTTTTTCTATACTTTAGGGTCTCGCGCAGAAAAGAAAAATTATTTGAGTTAAAAGGGCATTTTGGCAGCTACCGATTTATGTATACCGTATGGGGTGACAACGTCACGATTGGTATTTAAAAATTTTAAAATTTTAAGAAACTTGCAAAATTTAACCATTTTCTGAATTTAAGAGTGTTTTTCCGTACTTTAGGGTCTCGCGCAGAAAATAAAAATTATTTGTATTTAAAGGGCGTTTCGACAGCTACCGATTTTTGTGTACCGTATGGGGTGACAACGTCACGATTGGTATTTATAAATTTTAAAACTTTAAGAAACTTGAAAAATTTAACCATTTTCTAAATTTAGGGGTGTTTTTTCGCACTTTAGGGTCTCGCGCAGAAAAGAAAAATTATTTGAGTTAAAAGGGCATTTTCGCAGCTACCGATTTATGTATACCGTATGGGGTGACAACGTCACGATTGGTATTTAAAAATTTTAAAATTTTAAGAAACTTGCAAAATTTAACCATTTTCTAAATTTAAGGGTGTTTTTCCGTACTTTAGGGTCTCGCGCAGAAAATAAAAATTATTTGTATTTAAAAGGCGTTTCGACAGCTACCGATTTTTGTGTACCGTATGGGGTGACAACGTCACGATTGGTATTTATAAATTTTAAAACTTTAAGAAACTTGAAAAATTTAACCATTTTCTAAATTTAGGGGTGTTTTTTCGCACTTTAGGGTCTCGTGCAGAAAATAAAAATTATTTATTTTAAAAACACATTTTGACAGCTACCGATTCATGTATATCGTATGGGGTGACAACGTCACGATTGGTATTTATAAATTTTAAAACTTTAAGAAACTTGCAAAATTTAACCATTTTCTGAATTTAAGGGTGTTTTTCCGTTCTTTAGAGTCTAGCGCAGAAAAGAAAAATTATTTGAGTTAAAAGGGCATTATGGCAGCTACCGATTCTTGTATACCGTATGGAGTGACAACGTCACGATTGGTATTAATAAATTTTAAGACTTTAAAAAACTTGCAAAATTTAACCATTTTCTGAATTTAAGGGTGTTTTTCTATACTTTAGGGTCTCGCGCAGAAAAGAAAAATTATTTGAGTTAAAAGGGCATTTTGGCAGCTACCGATTTATGTATACCGTATGGAGTGACAAACTTGCAAAATTTAACCATTTTCTGAATTTAAGGGTGATTTTCTGTACTTTAGGGTCTCGCGCAGAGAAGAAAAATTACTTGAGTTAAAAGGGCATTTTGGCAGCTACCGACTCATGTATACCGTATGGAGTGACAACGTCACGATTGGTATTTATAAATTTTAAAACTTTAAGAAACTTGCAAAATTTAACCATTTTCTGAATTTAAGGGTATTTTTCCGTACTTTACGGTCTCGCGCAAAAAAGAAAAATTATTTGAGTTAAAAGGGCATTTTGGCAGCTACCGATTCATGTATACCGTATGGAGTGACAAACGTGCAAAATTTAACCATTTTCTGAATTTAAGGGTGATTTTCTGTACTTTAGGGTCTCGCGCAGAGAAGAAAAATTACTTGAGTTAAAAGGGCATTTTGGCAGCTACCGACTCATGTATACCGTATGGAGTGACAACGTCACGATTGGTATTTATAAATTTTAAAACTTTAAGAAACTTGCAAAATTTAACCATTTTCTGAATTTAGGGGTGTTTTTCCGTACTTTAGGGTGTTGCGCAGAAAATAAAAATTATTTGTATTTAAAGAGCATTTTGACAGCTTGTATACCGTATGAGATGACAACGTCACGATTGGCATTTAAAAATTTTAAAACTATAAGAAACTTGCAAAATTTAACCATTTTCTGAATTTAAGGGTGTTTTTCCGTACTTTAGTGTCTCGCGCAGAGAAGAAAAATTACTTGAGTTAAAAGGGTATTTTGGCAGCTACCGACTCATGTATACCGTATGGGGTGACAACGTCACGATTGGTATTTAAAAATTTTAAAACTTTAAGAAACTTGCAAAATTTAACCATTTTCTGAATTTAAGGGTGTTTTTCTATACTTTAGAGTCTCGCGCAGAAAAGAAAAATTATTTGAGTTAAAAGGGCATTTTGGCAGCTACCGATTTGTGTATACCGTATGGGGTGACAACGTCACGATTGGTATTTAAAAAATTTAAAATTTTAAGAAACTTGCAAAATTTAACCTTTTTCTGAATATCTAAGGGTGTTTTTCCGTACTTTAGGGTCTCGCGCAAAAAAGAAAAATTAATTGAGTTAAAAGGGCATTTTGGCAGCTACCGATTTATGTATACCGTATGGAGCGACAACGTCACGATTGGTATTTAGAAATTTTAAAACTTTAAGAAACTTGCAAAATTTAACCATTTTCTAAATTTAAGGGTGTTTTTCCGTACTTTAGGGTCTCGCGCAGAAAATAAAAATTATTTGCATTTAAAGGGCGTTTTGGCAGCTACCGATTTATGTATATCGTATGGAGTGACAACGTCACGATTGGTATTTAGAAATTTTAAAACTTTAAGAAACTTGCAAAATTTATCCATTTTCTAAATTTAAGGGTGTTTTTCCGTACTTTAGGGTCTCGCGCAGAAAATAAAAATTATTTGTATTTAAAGGGCGTTTTGGCAGCTACAGATTTATGTATACCGTATGGGGCGACAAAGTCACCATTTGTATTTATAAATTTTAAGACTTTAAGAAACTTGCAAAATTTAACCATTTTCTGAATTTAAGGGTGTTTTTCCGTACTTTAGGGTCTCGCGCAAAAAAGAAAAATTATTTGTGTTAAAAGGGCATTTCGGCAGCTACCGATTTATGTATACCGTATGGAGAAATTTTAAAACTTTAAGAAACTTGCAAAATTTAACCATTTCCTAAATTTAAGGGTGTTTTTCCGTACTTTGGGGTCTCGCGCAGAAAATAAAAATTATTTGTATTTAAAGGGCGTTTCGACAGCTACCGATTCTTGGATACCGTATGGAGTCACAACGTCACGATTGGTATTTATAATTTTTAAGACTTTAAGAAACTTGAAAATTTAACCATTTTCTGAATTTAAGGGTTTTTTTCTGTATTTTAGGGTCTCGCGCAGAAAAGAAAAATTTTTTGAGTTAAAAGGGCATTTTGGCAGTTACCGATTTATGTATACCGTATGGGGTGACAACGTCACGATTGGTATTTAAAAATTTTAAAATTTTAAGAAACTTGCAAAATTTAACCATTTTCTAAATTTAAGGGTGTTTTTCCGTACTTTAGGGTCTCGCGCAGAAAATAAATATTATTTGTGTTTAAAGGGCGTTTCGACAGCTACCGATTTTTGTATACCGTATGGGGTGACAACGTCACGATTGGTATTTATAAATTTTAAAACTTTAAGAAACTTGAAAAATTTAACCATTTTCTAAATTTAGGGGTGTTTTTTCGCACTTTAGGGTCTCGTGCAGAAAATAAAAATTATTTTTTTTAAAAACGCATTTTGACAGCTACCGATTCATGTATATCGTATGGGGTGACAACGTCACGATCGGTATTTAAAATTTTTAAAACTTTAAGAAACTTGCAAAATTTAACCATTTTCCGAATTTAAGGGTGTTTTTTCGCACTTTAGGGTCTCGCGCAGAAAAGAAAAATTATTTGAGTTCAAAGGGCATTTTGGCAGCTACAGATTTATATATACCGTATGGGGTGACAACGCCACGATTGGTATTTAAAAATTTTAAAACTTTAAGAAACTTTCAAAATTTAACCATTTTCTGAATTTAGGGGTGGTTTTTCGCACTTTAGGGTCTCGTGCAGAAAATAAAAATTATTTTTTTTAAAAACGCATTTTGACAGCTACCGATTCATGTATATCGTATGGGGTGACAACGTCACGATCGGTATTTAAAATTTTTAAAACTTTAAGAAACTTGCAAAATTTAACCATTTTCTGAATTTAAGGGTGTTTTTGCGTACTTTAGGGTCTCGCGCAAAAAAGAAAAATTATTTGAGTTAAAAGGGCATTTTGGCGGCTACCGATTCGTGTATACCGTATGGAGTGACAACGTCACGATTGGTATTTATAAATTTTAAAATTTGAAGAAACTTGCAAAATTTAACCATTTTCTGAATTTAAGAGAGTTTTTCCGTACTTTAGGGTCTCGCGCAGAAAAGAAAAATTATTTGCTTTAAAAGGGCATTTTAGCAGCTACCGATTAATGTATACCGTACGGGGTGACATCGTCACGATTGGTATTTATAAATTTTAAATCTTTAAGAAACTTGCAAAATTTAACCATTTTCTGAATTTAAGGGCGTTTTTCTGTACTTTAGGGTTTCGCGCAGAAAAGAAAAATTATTTGAGCTCAAAAGGCATTTTGGTAGCTACCGACTCATGTATATCGTATGGGGTGACAACGTCACGATTTTTATTTATAAATTTTAAAACATTAAAAAACATGCAAAATTCATCAATTTTTTGAATTTAGGGGTGTTTTTTCGTACTTTAGGGTCTCGCGCAGAAAACATAAATTATCCATATTAAAAGGCCATTTTGACAGTTATCGATTCACGTATTCCATATGGCGTGACAACGTCAAGACTGACTTTAAAATATTAAAAAATAACACAAAAAACACAACCATTTTCTGAATTTAGCTCATTTTGACAGCTATCGATTTGTGCATAACATATGGCGTGACAATGTCACCTAAATATCAATTTTGAACAAAATCGGAAATACTACTAGATGGTGCCCCCCTGTGTTCGAAGAGCTGTCAACTTCATAGTTTTGGAAATCTGCTCTAAAATTTTTAATTCTCGGCCCCCAAAACCCCGATATATCAATTTTTAAACAAATCTGAGATGCTCAAATGGAACCGCCCACCCCTCGGGCAGCTGTTCACTTTATAATTTGTGAAATTTGAGAACATTCATAACTTTCGCCTCCCACGACCTCTATATAACAATTTTCAACTAAATCTGGTGTACTTAGATCGCCCCCTTCCCCCGCGGGGAACTGTTAACTTCATAATTGGTGAAATCTGAACCAACATTCGTAATTCTTGACCCCCAAAACCCCTTTCTACCAATTTTGAACTAAATCTAAGATACTTGGATGATACCCCCCCCTCCAGAAGCTGTCAATCTAATTTTTGAAATCTGGTCAAAACTTCTTAATTTTCGGCTCCAAAATCCCCTATATACCAAGTTTGAACGGAATCGGAAATACTAGCGGGAAGCTGACAACTTTATAGTTTTTTAAAATCCGTAATCCTCGACCACAAAAACCGCTACATACCAATTTTCAATTAAATCGGAGATACTAGATGGTATCCCCCCCCCCTGGGAGCTCTCAACTTCATAATTTTTGAAATATGATCGAAAATTTGAAATCCTCACCCTAAAAAACTCCTTTATACCGACTTTAAACGGAATCGGTATTCTATAATCAGTATTTGTTTGGTCCGCTATAATATTTGTCAATCTCAATCCCAATCCCAATCTAACTTCAACGACGTGTATTTTAGGCACCCCCTCTCACCCTACGAGAGGAGTGGAGGGAGGAAAATACCTAAGTTTGTCCGATTTCAACCAAAATCAGGGTTGCCGCAAGATTCCCTAGAAAAAACTTCCGACTTTTTCACAGTTTTTCCTGAATGATCTAAAAAAAATCCCGATGTCATAGCGCTGCCGGCAATTTTTGGCAGTTTAAGCAGAAAATGCTGGTTTGTTGTGGGATGTGGTTTTAATTCTAGATTTTTCGCCAAAATCCTGTCATAATTATGCTTAAAATTAAACTAAAGGGCCCAGTTACTCAAGTTTTAATGCATAATGCTTAATGCACAATGCACAATTTTGTCTTCTCTCTTTACTTTTTGAAGGAAAATAGACAGAAATAGAAATAAAAAATTAAACATTAGGCATTATGCATTAAAACTTGAGTAACTGGGCCTTAAGATGTCTTACAATTTATTCATAATTATTTTGAAATATTTGGGTTAAGAGACGCTGAGATTTGGTGGGATCTAGTCTTAGTTCTATATGTGTTGGTGAAATGTCATAAATGCCCGCAGTTACACTAAAAAAGCTATTTTTTACACGTTTTCAATGCTGTTGATAAAAACTGTTAACTAAAATTGTAACAATTAATGACATTATAGCGAGCGCCAAAAGGAAATTTTGTTTAAACTTTTGGGTTTGGTGGCAAAGGGGGGAGGGGCAATTTCTCAGTGAAAAAAATTATCCGATATTGTCATCGAAACAAATACCGCAGAGTGTAAAAGTTTACAAAAAGTAGTGCGTAATATTGTATACTTAAAAATTAAAAAACCCGTACAATTTTAAATATTTTATAAACATAAATGTTTTATTATTTTCGTCGAAAGGTAGCGCTGCAGGAGAAAATCTCATTGAAATTAATGTTTTTTTTTTTTTTTTTTTTTTTTTTTTTTTTTTTTTTTTTTTTTTTTTTTTTTGATACTGGGACTTTTCATCCATAGTAGGATCAATGCCCAATGTAGCAAAGTATTTTTGCAAAGTTAAAAACAAACACAAAATATCCATAATATCCGGAAGTCAAACTCGGGGCTTTCCGTGCGGCAGGTAAATACGCTACCCACTGCACTACGGCGGCCGGCAAAAAAAGTTATATGTAAATTTTATACAAGGTAATCTCAACCAGGACAAAAATATCTGAAAAAAATTTTTTTCCGGATTTTCCGATTTTTAAGGATTGTGGCAATCCTGAAAATTGGTATACAGGGTTTTTTGGGGACAAAGAATACGAACTTTTGATCAGATTTTGAAAATTCAATATGGCGGTTTCAAGATAAACGATTTTTAGTCATCTTTTGCTAACCAATTTTAACCGACTTATACACATCCAATTGTCTTGAAATTTGGTATGCGTTTATAGTTCCGGTGACAATACAATAATGTGGTATTATCAGGTACCCGCCTCCCACTAACGAGCGAAATGGGATTTAGTTTGTTTGATTTTAATCAAAATTTTCATACAAGGGTTCTTCTTTATATTATATAAAAGCTTGTATTTGAAAAGCTTTTTTTATATAAAATTATTTTTTAGTTTTTAATTTGTACCATAAATCGTTCATTTTGAATCCGCCACATTGAAATTTTCAAATCTGATAAAACTCATAATCCCCTTCCCTAAAAACCCCTGTATGGCAATTTTGATTGAATCGAATCCCTCTCCACTTCCCTCGTTAGGGGAGCTGGGTACCTGATAATACCATATTATGATATTGTCTCCGGAACTATAAACGCATACCAAATTTGAAGACAATCGGATGGGTATAAGTCAGTTAAAATTGGTTAGCAAAACATGACCAAAAATCTTCCATTTTGAATCCATTGAAAATTCGTATTCCTTACCCCCAAAAACCCAAGTATACCAATTTTGTGTGAAATCGGACAAACTTAGGCGTTTTCTTCTCTCCAGGGAATGCCTAAATTGAGTTGCAACATACATAATAGAGGTAAAGTTAAATAAAAGATTGTAATAATAAACGTAATATTTTCTAATTTTGAGTCTTAAGTCTGCTACTAATTTGCAGTTTTTAGATTTAAAATAACAAATTACTTCCTAATATTAGAGGGAATTGTGACGAAACAGATTTCTATCGATCTTGCTACTCTTGCGGCTATATGCCTATATATTGTGCCCCTTAAAATGCCAATAAGTGGGTGCGTCCACCATGCCTGTGCCCCAAACAATGTCTGAGCTTCATTCATTTGAGATTTCATAACCAGTCCCTTCGAAGATATGTAGAGTTCGCACTATTTACCTTTACGTATTGGATCAACTGTCTTACGATAGCAATAACAAAATGGCAAAAAAAATGGTTCAAAAACTTTCTATTACAATCAACTCATGATAAAATTTAAACTAAACGAAATCGAAAATTTTCTGAATGAGGCCCTGTCCATACTATGGTCAGTGTGGCCAAAAATCTAGGGAGAAACAAAAAAATAAACGTCAGACTGAAAATTCTCGTTGACAGTTGTGGATGGATGTGGATAAATTTCGGGTGGAAAATACTGTACAATCTCTTCAATTGCCGAGAGACAGGGCCGGTATCAGCTTTTTTTTGCAACCTGCAGGCCGGAAAGAAAGTAGCTTGCCGAGAGCCACGTTCGAACTAGGCATACCTTCTTAAATGAAATAAACCTTATACATAAAAAAAAATAAATGAAACGGATTTCCTACATTTACAAATTGATCAAGCTCTCATTGCGCGCGCGAAAACAAGTACCACAGTTGCTTGCCCCTGTTCTTTGTTATAACACCGGTTTCCAACCAGTTATTAGACTAAGGTTTAAAAATCGCGAATATTCGGTTCCTTCCGTGCACCTTTCCTATAAAGCTCAGATCCCTCTCATACTCAACGGTCATGCCGCTCATATTGCTATCTCTTTTTTTACACAACAAGTCACTGCATTTTACCATTGAAGCTAGGTACACCTACCTGAACGCAACTGAGGCATGCCGCTTTCTTTGGCCGAGCACTGCTCTTTTAAATCAGAAAGCCTTTTATATTTAAGTATAAAATTAAGGTTAAGTAATTAAGAGAAAACAAAGAAATTATAGGCCACTTTTTTTGTAATAACAAATTCCCTGACTTTTCCCGGTTTTCCAGACTATTTTTAAAGTTTTTCCCTGACCCCCTCCCCGGTTTAGTAGTTTTTGTGTTGGACTTAACAGTCGTCTGTGCGAAAAAATAAATATTAAAAAAGTAAGGACACGAATCTTTGGCCGAATCAAGTGTCTTATTTCTAGATTTGTTACCAAAATCATGTGAAATGCGCTACAGGAGAAAAATTTTGGAAAACTATTCTAAAAATGCCATTTTTAACATTAAATTTAAGCTAAAAATTTTGAACTTTAGAATTTTTATTTTAACAAAAGTGGATTACCTGCCAAGAGAGACTGGGTTGGGTTCGAATCTAGTTTCGGTTCTAGATATGTTTGGAAAATCATGTAATGATGTGTCGCAGGCGAAAATTTTACTAAATATGCCATCTTCAACACCTTTTAAATGTTGCTGAAAAAGCAATCCTTAAAATTTATCTAAAATTGTAATAATCAATGAAAATTAAGAAAAAATGGCCTTCTTTACATTTATTATGAAATATTTAAAAAAAGTGGGTTGGGTTACCTGCCAACTGGGCCGGTTGTTATCGAATCTAGTCTCAATATGCGAAAATTTGTAGAAAATGGTACTAAAAATGACATGATTGAGTTTGACATTTTTTTTTAAATTAAACTAAAATTGTAATAATCAATGCCATTATAGCGACATGGCAAAATTTTTTAAACAACTCTGCACGGGTAACCTATGGATCGAGGTATAATAAATACTATAGTCCATTTATAAAGAAGAGGGAGTAATAAAACGATTTAAAACCCATTTTCTCGAGCGTACCATTGGCGTAGGTGTTTTGCCAACATTTAAATTTAAAAATAAATAGAAAAAAGACAGCAGTTAAAAATATATATTATATTTTAACCTGATAGAGAAATTGCTTATTATGCATGTTCTGTTTTTGCACTATAATACGTAGTACATAATTAGAGGATTAAGTTTAAGTAATAATATAATTTTATGATTTTAAGAATTTTAGATTATTAGCAATTTTTGTTTCTTCCTGGTATTATAGGTATTTATGAGTTGGTTATAATTTTTTTTAAAATTAGGTAATGAAGAGTAATTCTCTAATTTTACCCAATTTGGAAAATCAACTATTCATAGAATACTACATGAAAGAAAATTGGAATCATTAAAATCGCCGCTATCAAAGTCTGGGAGAACACCAATAGAATTTGATAAGGATAAAAAAATGCATTAAGGCGGTTAGTTCATTCCTTTTATTTTAGAAAGGAAATTCCAACTGTTGATAAAGTTTATGCTTCAATAAAATAAGATGGTGGGTTTCCAAATATTGGAAGAACGAAATTATGGAAAACTTTGAGAAATAAATTTTTCTTGGGAAAAACATAACAGAAAGGCGGTTTTTAATAAAAAGTGACAAGATAGTTTGCCGGAGAAGAAAATATTTAAGGCAAATTAGGCAATTTCGAAGGGAGGGCAAAAATATATATTTTCTTGATGAAACTTGGGTAAATGAAGGTCACACTGTCACACAAAATTCAATCTTTCGTTTGTACGCCACTATACCCTTAGAGTACCGAAACTGTAAACCTAACAAAAAATGTAAATGTAAAAAATAAGGTTGTCATCTGTTTTTAACATTTTTCTTATTTATTGACTTTTCAAGGCTTATGCCCTCCTTAAATTCTGCCTACGCCATTTAATTACTTTTCGAATGAGACCAAACCCATAAAAAAACCACCAGGGAAAAAGAAAATCAAAAGCTGTTTTACTTTAATTTACATTTTTTTTTAATTACCCCTCTCAGACAGTAAAGCCCCCGTAAGATAAAACCCTGGATACGCCCCGGTGAAGTATTCAAGTACCTTTTAATTAAGACCCAAATAGGAAAATCTTCAAAGTACTTTTTAACTTACGAGAAAAAGAGAAAAGGTCTTCGTAGATTTTTGTCAGACATACACTTCTTGTGACGGATCATATCTCCTATAACAGACATACGATCCTCATAGAATTTAACTATTTTGACCTTTGGTGCAATACCTTTAAAGTATGGTTACATTATTTCCCTGACCGTCGAAATTCCCTGACTTTTCTCGGTTTTCCAGAAAACGGCCACCCTGCACTGTCGACAGTGTTACGGTCTGACTGTTTATGAGAGTTTAAAAATTGAATTCTTTGAAAATATAACTTCAAAACACTTTATTATCTATAAATCATGAAACTATTTTTGTATACGTCTTGAAAAGGGGGTTTTGCGCACTGAGTACACAATCTGAAAAAGGCATTTTTCGCCCGCCGTGTGCAAAACGTTTTGCACACGCTTAAATCATTTTTGCGCACGCTTACGTCATTTTTGCACACGGGTCTCTCGTCATTGTGATTTTTGTTGTTATCACCCAACAATATAACTTGGCTGAGTTCCATAGCAACCGTCACGGATTCTTTGATTTGTTGATTAGATACTTCAAATAGAATATTATAAATACAAGTTAAATTAAAATTTGATTTTTCTGGTCTCTGTTTATTTGCAGTCGTATAAAAAGTATCGTAAGAAACTCGTTTGAAAACTTCTTTGCACACTCCCTCGACTTGTGGACCTCGCCTTCGGCTCGTTCCACCAAACTGTCTCGATCGTGTTCAAAGAGTCGTTTTCAAACCTTGTTGTATAAATAAATATTAAATAATCAAAATCCAATAAAGTAAAACGAAAATTGTGTGTTTGGTACATATTTTTTTAATACGGAAAGTCAGTGAATTTTAGTGTCAATTTCAAAATTTTGTATCTTTAGCACTTTCCGTTACGATTTTATCACTGAACTCGTTTTTCAACCATTCCGCACGAGCCGACAAAATGAATCCACTAACTGGCATTTTTGACCTATAATTTTCAATGTCTTTTCAACATTTGTCACCTATGGATGACATCTGGTAAATTTAGTTCGTGAGATTGTCACATGACTCACTTCCCTTTTAAAGTGTAAGGACCGGCGAGCTAAATTAACAAGGGTTAAAACTGAGTTTTTTGCAGTTTTAAGCCTATATTTTTTAGGTTAACCCTGGAGTAAGATAATTTACCTTCGTCTTGAATCCAGCGTTACCTTGGAGTTAACTTTAACCCAGACTTGAAACATTTTTTAGCTAACGCTAACTCGCTATTAAGAAACTGGTCCTAAGGCGCATACAATTTTTACTGAGCTTGAGCTGAACCTAATTAATATTGAAAAAAGGATTTGTGGGAATGAGGACACTTTTATCGTTACATACATCTTTAATTCATTTGCCACGTTTCGATGTTGAATTACCTCTTTTTTAAGATAAAAACAATTTTTTCTACATAAAAAATGGAAATTTTTTTAATTAATAAAAAAGCGCATCTTAACACACACTAATATTAAATCTAATTTAAAATCTTTTTTTTTTAATAAATAGAGACATAAAGCTATTTGTAACTCATCGCGGTATACGTATCCGCATCTAGCGAGAACCAAGCACATTAATTGGTCAGACACTTGTACCACGTTCGAAAAGAGCAGATATATGCTAATCTAAGGTGTTCTTGAACGCGATAGGTGTTATGAAGAACTTCACGTACAAACTATACCAGTTTTTCTTTTAAATAATTGCTATTTATAATTCCTAATGTTTCTTTTTAAGAAAACGTTTTTGACTTCTGATAAAATGTCTTTATTTTTGTATGGAAGGAAATGCAATATTGCCGTTGTTTTTAAAAATTAATATTTACAGCAATTTATTTCCAAGCGTAAAATTCTTTAAAATCGTTTAATTGGCAACGCTTATCCTATAAATTATATTAATAATATTGATTTTGGTTTGAGAATGATGGGTAAATATGGCCAAAATAAAGATTTAATAAAACGAACACAAGAAATGATTATACAAAATAAAATATATATAAAAAACAAAAAAAAAATAGAAGAAAATAATAAAAAAAAAATAAAAAAGTAAAAAAAAATAAAAAAATACCAATAAATAAATAAATAATTAAAAAAAAATTAAATAAAGTTTTAGGTAGCGAATAAAAATAAATTAAACATAATAACTTTTTTTTATCTCTTACAATCCCGAAAATAATCTCGATGTCGATTTAACATTAAAACAATAAAATTTATTAATTTATCTGTCTGTTTTATTTTAAAAAAATTACCATATATATACCCATCATTCTCAAACAAAAATCACTATTATGAATATAATTTATAGGATAAGCGTTGCTGTAAATATTAATTTTTAAAAACAACAGCAATGTTGCTTTTCCTTTTATACAAAAATAACGAAATTTTATCAAGTCAAAAACGTTTTCTTACATAGAAACATCAAAAATTATAAATAGCAATTAATTAAAAGAAAAACTCAATGGTATCTTTTCATGGAAACAGCTTTTACAATAGATGTAGCATATTGGTAACCTAAACCGACTAAATTCGAAGGTATGTTGCTCAAAGTTCTTTTACATTTTTTAGCCGTTTGAATGGTATAGTTTGTACGTGAAGTTCTTCATACAACTATAGGGTGCTAATTTTTACAAAACAAAAATTATCAAATTAAAAGATTATAATTAGTTTTTTTTTATACAGGGTGGATTCTTTAAATGGAACGGTGCTTCTAGTGACTTTAGGAAAGAGGTTTTAAAAAAAGGTAAAACCGAATCTTCAATGATTTTTTACGGACTTTGCGCCCATGATGAAACAATTGACAAAAAATTAGTTTTTTTTATTTTTGACAAACTGGTTGACAGATGTCAAGAAAAGCTAGTGCGTTAAATTTCTTTTTTAACAAGCTTTTCGAAAAGGTACCAAAAGTGGTACCTTACTTTTTAAAAAAATAGTTGGTAGGCCCTGGGCCTCCAGTTGGGGCCCCAAATTTTTTTTATTGGGCGCAAAGTCCGTAAAAAGTCGCTTTTAGCTTTTTTTGAAACCTCTTCCCTAAAGCCGCTAGAAGCACCGTTCCATTTAAGGAATCCACCCTGTATAAAGATAGAATAAGGTTAAATGACGATTGTTTTCACAAAGAAAATAAAAGAAGATATAAATAGTGATTGATACCTTACTTTTTAACTTTAATATTTATTTAAAAAAATATTTTATACTAGATGTAATATTAGTGTGTGTTAAAACGCGGTTTGTTATTAATTCAAAATGTGTTAAGTGTCAATTTTTTATGTAGAAAAAATTATTTTTAGCTTGAAAAACGCGTAATTGAAAGTCGAAACGTTGCAAATGAATTAAAGGTGTACGTAACGATACAAGTGTCCTTATTCCCACAAATCCTTTTTTCTGTAACGCCCAAGGACGAAAAAATTAGCATACCAATTAATATTGTTCTCTTTTTTGATTGTTTAGACAAGCCAATAAAAACATGCGAGTATGGGCCCTTTAATAAATTATTTCTCGCTATGATATTTTTCCAACATTTTTCGAAAAAAAATAATTTATAGGACAGGGGGGCATAGCTTGTGACGTAAAAAAAGGCCGCACAAAAAAGACCGCAACATTCGCGATCTTCGACATTTAAAAGTATTCCAAAAATTAGGTGGGGGCAGTTACGAGAAAGGGAGGGGATTTTTGTATAAAAAACCGGTTGTGCATAAAAAGATAAACAATTATTTGTTTTCTTTTAGTTCATATACACGTTACACGATATGTTTATTAGTGCTAAAACAAAGACAAAGGTACCTTTATTACATTTCGATATTATACTTGTATTGAAAGATCACAAAACTCATCAAAAAATCAATTTATATGTATGTTAGGTCCTACACAGGTAACTACAGTAAACTACAGTTTCCTTCAGAAGCGCAAGTGTAAACTCGCTACCTACTATCTGTTAGAACTGGAAACATAATTTTGCAAAAATGGTTGTTAGGGACAGCTAATAGATATAGCTAAAAAGCTGAGTATATTAAAAAAAGTTTACAATTTTTTTTTAATAAAAAAGGAGCTTTTTGCACTTTCTAATAAAAATTTTTGAGAGAAAACTATTTTATGTAATGTTACGTGAAAAACACGTAATTGAAAGTCGAAACTTTGCAAATGAATTAAAGGTGTACGTAACGATACAAGTGTCCTTATTCCCACAAATCCTTTTTTCTGTAACGCCCAAGGACGAAAAAATTAGCATACCAATTAATATTGTTCTCTTTTTTGATTGTTTAGACAAGCCAATAAAAACATGCGAGTATGGGCCCTTTAATAAATTATTTCTCGCTATGATATTTTTCCAACATTTTTCGAAAAAAAATAATTTATAGGACAGGGGGGAATAGCTTGTGACGTAAAAAAAGGCCGCACAAAAAAAAACCGCAACATTCGCGATCTTCGACATTTAAAAGTATTCCAAAAATTAGGTGGGAGCAGTTACGAGAAAGGGAGGGGATTTTTGTATAAAAAACCGGTTGTGCATAAAAAGATAAACAATTATTTGTTTTCTTTTAGTTCATATACACGTTACACGATATGTTTATTAGTGCTAAAACAAAGACAAAGGTACCTTTATTACATTTCGATATTATACTTGCATTGAAAGATCACAAAACTCATCAAAAAATCAATTTATATGTATGTTAGGTCCTACACAGGTAACTACAGTAAACTACAGTTTCCTTCAGAAGCGCAAGTGTAAACTCGCTACCTACTATCTGTTCGAACTGGAAACATAATTTTGCAAAAATGGTTGTTAGGGACAGCTAATAGATATAGCTAAAAATCTGAGTATATTAAAAAAAGTTTACAATTTTTTTTTAATAAAAAAGGAGCTTTTTGCACTTTCTAATAAAAATTTTTTAGAGAAAACTATTTTATGTAATGTTACGTGTAAAATTTTAAACACTATCCCTAATTACCCTACGCGATAAAAGGACACTGTAATGAATAGGTTTGGATTTTTTTCCACTAAACCATAGTGACACTTTTAATCTTAAAAAATAAGGGATCAAAAGTGCCCCATAAAGCGTGAAACCTTCCCCTAACTTTCCATGAAATTAATATAAATCCTTTTAAAACCCAATTTGGGGCGGCAACCCCCACAAGAAGGTAAAGTGGTCGAAATTTATATTTGTAAAAAAACAGACTTTTTTACCATCCCCAACCCTTAAAAGATAGTACTCCGATTTTGCTGAAAACTTTGATGCACGACTTTTATTCCTTCAAAAAATGGCCATGTTACAGCACTGAATAGGCATCATTTAATAAAAAATATAAAGGAATCATTTTGCAAACGATAGAAGGAAAACACTTAGCCTGTGTTTACCCCGTGATCAATACCAACCAATAAACTTTAAAGGGAATAAATAACATAACCACGAAACTTTCTTTTTATTTATTTTTCACGGACAACAATCTACTTTTTTTTAAATTTTACTTGGCTTTGTTTTGCGCAACAAGTCTCCTCCGGAGTGATTGTTGCTGAGCCTTAATATAAACCCAGTATAAACTTCAATTGGGGGTGAAGTTGCTGCGAAAGTTGTATTTTGAACGGTCTTCTTTCAGCAACCGGTAAATTTTTGCAGGTTTCTACTTTTTTTGTCCTGCTCGCAAATTTCATTCTTATTGATATTTGCATCCTTTAACATTTTGCTCTTCACTTTATTCCGACAGGCGCACAGTGAATCGAGGCAATGTAAATAGACGGACAAGATGACGATTTTTGAAAAAAACACCATATAACGCTTTTGGTTGTCTTATAATGTAGACGAAAATAATTTATGAGTTAAAATCAATATTAGTCCAATACTACAAAATATTTACCGATATTCAGTTTATCAAAAAAATTATTTGTACCAAGCTTATGATTCCCGCTTTGTGATATATCAAAAACATATGTTCTGGGTATTTTCTGGTCTATTCGTTTTTTAAAGTGTCTTTTAATTCTGAGGTACTAATTTATTTTTATCAATGATTTGTTATTTGCAAATTTTTAAGTTTTTTTGACTTAAAAAAAATACCTCAAAAGACCTGGCTGAAAATATGTATTTTAATAAGACCACACCCTCTCTAAATGAAATCCATAAAGATTGTCTGCGACCACCTGCGACCCCTCGAAATAATCGAGTAATAAATTAAGGGTGCAAGTCTGTTTAGATGCGTAAATTGGTTTAAAACATAATTATTTCGAACAAATTAAACTTTTTAACTAGATTTAATTAAATTAAATTAAAGATTTAATTAAATATTAAAAAAGTTACATATTTAGGTTTATACACCCCCGCCATAAATCATTATTTTTAACAAAAACCTTTAAAGCAAGGGAAATTCCATAAGAACGTAATTATTTGAACAAAAATTGTATTTTCTAAACTTTTACTGGATCCTCCCGCCATCTTTCAGTTACTCTGCATCAATTTTATTAAAAGAAAAACGCTAAGACATATTAAAACGCAAGTATTTTTAAACAATCACTTTGTACACAAATAGTTTTTGGAAATCGACCCCCTCCCCTAAATAGTTAGGTGTTTTAGGCCTTGGGTTACACAGTTTTCTGACTTACGTGGCTATGATTTACAATTTAAGACATTTTAATTAGACATGCAGTGCAAAAAAGTTTAGTCCAATATGATTTAACCGTTTTGTAAAGAAAGCAAAAACTCATAAAGTTGTAAGTCAAAATGAAAAGACTCCATATTGTTCAAAAGTAATTATACATGGGGCATATAATTAATTATACATTTTTGAAATCAGGAAACCCCTGATATTTTAAAATGCATTAAAATACATACATACATACATACATATAGAGAAGTTGCTGTCTAAATTTGACATTTAGAATGACCCTTGCCTTTTTTAGATAAATATTTTTAGGACTTCTTAGAAGTTGTAAAAGCTTTTTATTTATAACTTTTTTCTTCCTCAGATATAAATAGATACAATAGTTGTGATCATTTAAATGGAGCACCCCATACCAAAACGCTTTTAAATTGTGATATTTATTAGAGTAAAGCAAACAAACCTTTAAATTGTTAGCTGAATAACGCGAAAATTGTGTGTTTTTATTTAAATATAATAAAAAAAATAATTTCTGATCTCGCGAAAAACACTCATCCTGTATATCCCTAAAAAAGCTTTTAAACATTTTATTATGCTTATATAAAACGAGCTTTGTCCACATTACTTACTATCAAAAACAGGTGAATATTTTGTTACTATACTACCACCGAACAAGCAATGTTCACTGATACTACTATAATTATTAAATACATGTTTCTAAAATTATACATCAAATTTCATTAAATTGTTGAACTATGTTGAATTTCTGTACAAATGTAAAAAAAGGACATTTTTACCTTTTTATCAAACCAAAATAAAGAATTAAAAGTCAACGGACTAAAAAGTAATTGAATTTTAAAACGAATGTCCAAGTTTTCCTATACCACGATCGACTGTGAGGCGGCGCGCTGCATCTACCCATACCAACATCCTGCGTTACAGGTACAGTTCTATCTTACACTGATGATTCCTAACAAGGATGAAACAGGCCTGTGGATTTCTAGACTATCCATTAGATCTTATAGGCCTGGCCGTAATGAATTGAAAAGCAAAATGTGTGTCCGATATGCCACGGATAACAAATCTACTTTTTAAAAACATAACGTACGTTTCAATTGATTGTTATCGATCACGTGGTACGCAATGGACGCGTATTACGTATGCATGTAGATCCAACCTTACGCCTCCAAAATCTTGAAATACAACCTAAACAGTGGGTTTACCTTTTTAAGTGGTTTCACAACCTTTTTTGGTGAATAGTTTATGTTAGTGTTTACACTAATATTAACTCTTTTCTCGAAAGTCGCTGGTACTGGAGGAGTGGGACTACCAGGTCTTATTTCTTCTTTAATTTTTGAGCTGTTCAAATGGGTCCTACCTACGATAAAAAAAAATATAGGCTATTATCATTTAGTCGGTCGATTTTCGAGAAATTTGATAAAAAAGGAATAAAAAAGTGTTGATACCTGTTTATCCCTTTTTATACCAATTTTTAAAAAAGGGACTAAAATATAGAAAAAAGTTTAATAGCTCACTTTAAAGATTTAAAACGAAAAACGTAAGCTTCACCAACAATTTTACTGCACCGCAATTCCTTACAATAATCTACATCATTTTTGAGCTGTTCAAATGGGTCCTAGCTACGATAAAAATAAATCGAGTAAAGGTTTACTCCAAAACTTCCCTCGTTCAGAAGAACATATATTATATAAAAAACCGCTACTCATATATACATGGGTTAGATTGGGTTGGTCAGACTTTTCCAGAGTATATCCAGACTTTTCTTGGGTGTATCTACACTGTTCAGGGGGTATTCAGACTTTTCCATGGTGTACACGGACATTTTCACAGTGTATCCAGGTTTTTCCAGAGTGTATCCAGACTTTTTCAGGGTTTTTCCAGACATTTCCAGAGTGTATCCAGACTTTTCCAGAATATATCCAGAATTTTCCAGAGTGTTTCCAGACTTTTCCAAGTTCTCTCTAGACTTTCCAGAGTGTATCCAGACGTTTTCAGGGTATTTCCAGACTTTTCCAGAGTCGTTCCAGACTTCTCAAGACTTCCAGATTATATCAAGACTTTTCCAGGGTCTTTCCAGACTTTTCCAGAGTGTTTCCAGACTTTTCCAGGGTCTTTCCAGACTTTTCCAGAGTCGTTCCAGACTTTTCCAGAGTATATCCAGACTTTTCCAGGGTCTTTCCAGAATATATCCAGATTTTTCCAGACTTTTCCAGGGTATTTCCAAACTTTTCAGAATGTATCCTAACTTTTACAGGGTTTTTCCAGACTTTTCCAGAGTCTTTCCAGAGTTTTTCAGGGTCTTTACAGACTTTTCCAGGGCCTTTCCAGAATATATCCAGACTTTTCCAGAGTATTTCCAGACTTTTCCAAGGTATTTCCAAACTTTTCAAAATGTATCCTAACTTTTACAGGGTTTTTCCAGACTTTTCCAGAGTTTTTCAGGGTCTTTCCAGACTTTTCCAGAGTCGTTCCAGACTTCTCAAGACTTCCAGATTATATCAAGACTTTTCCAGGGTCTTTCCAGACTTTTCCAGAGTGTTTCCAGACTTTTCCAGAGTCTTGCCAGACTTTTCCAGAGTCGTTCCAGACTTTTCCAGAGTATATCCAGACTTTTCCAGGGTCTTTCCAGAATATATCCAGACTTTTCCAGAGTATTTACAGACTTTTCCAGGGTCTTTCCAGACTTTTCCAGTTTTTTAAGACTTTTCCAGGGTTTTTCCAGACTTTCTAGAGTGTATCCAGACTTGTCCAGGGTCTTTCTAGATTTTTCAAGGGTCTTTCCAGAGTGTATCCAGACTTTTCCAGGGTCTTTCCAAACTTTTCCAGACTTCTCCAGGGTGTATCCAGACTTTTCTAGGATGCACTTTTCCAATACATTTTATATGTGCTATATATATATATATATATATATATATATATATATATATATATATATATATGTATGTATAAAAGGTAACAAGTGACCTCCAAATTCGGTAAACCCGTTACTATGTGACCTCATATAGTACGTTGTGACCTCCGAATTCGGAGGTCATAGGTTTTGCCTTGAAACTTTGGCCATTCAAAGAGGAGGGCGATAGTAAGCATGTGGCAAAATTTGTGCTAAAGGTCACTTGTGGGTGCTAAGTCACCTCAGTATATATCGCCTAGAAATATTAAATGGCAACACCGCAAGAGTATGATATAATTTTACATAGACCTAACTAAGAATAATTTAACGGTTATTTCTGTGATTTTGTCTTAAAAGAAACAAAGAAGAACTAAAACCATTAAAAAAGGAGTAAGGACTGAAATTGAAGTTAATTTATTAAAACAACATGTCAAAGCATTTTTTAAACAAAGGTTTTATCCGTCAGGTAAAGACCTAAAAAACTTTATCGAAAAAAACGGGCAGTGAATGTACCATACCCGTTTTACGTTCAATGAATCCACACTTCTTTAAAACCAGTAAATGTAAAAATAAATAAGTTTTATAACTATTTCGTTATTGTTCATTAGCAGTAATACCTCTATTATTTTTTTTTCTATATTTTAGTTTAATACCCGCAACCGAAAGGCCCTAAATTTTGACAAAAGTTCAGTTTCTGTGAGCTTAACATAGTTACTATTGTTCTCTTTCTCTAAATGCGTTCGTCTGAGAGAGATCCAGCATACCGAGAAATACCCGCCGTACACACATCGACCCCGCTGTCTCTATCTTCTTAAGATAGTTACCTCTGATATTTTTCCTGGTATGGGTAGTATGCTGGATCTCTCTCAGACGAATGCATTTAGAGAAAGAGAACAATAAACTATGTTAAGCTCGCAGAAACGGAGCTATACTTGACGTGCACATGTAAATAAGCAACACACACAGAGGAGACGATTTATTGCGAAAAATAACGAGAAAATTAATTTTAGAGGACGTAAACTAAAGATCAAAGTGAATGACAGAATCGGGGGTACCCGAGGTGCACCAGTTATTAGTAGGTTTATTACTTTCATGTCGTTCCTGCTGATGAATTTCTACGTTTAAGGCAGGTAAGAATCAATAGGAATTTTAAGTTAGTTCCTGCACTTTAGTGAGGTTTTTATTGCGTATCCCAGTACTCAAAGTATTACCGAAAAAATTGGAAAATGTTGGGCCTATTGGCATATCAAGTCAAGTAATAATGCTGTTAAAATTAATTATACTTTTTGTTTGGCTTTAGGTTAGGCTACGTCACTTATTCGTCTCCTTAATTATGCTGTGAAGAGTGGTTTGGCCCAGGATCTCCATCAACACTAGCTTAGATGAACTTTGGGTTGGTACATCTCGGAACGTCTGATATGCAAATTGGCAGTGGTGTTTGTTAAAAGCGAGTATAGTGTATAGAGAAAATCTACACTGGTAAAAGAAGGCCTCCGATGTTATAGTGCCTTAAAAGTGTCCAAGCAGACAGGCTCGGGTGAAATATTTTTGGCCAAGAATTTTGAGTTCAGAAAGTATATAAAATCAACAAACTTTGCCCAAGTCACAAATACTTTAATGAAGCAAAACAATATTTATGGGAAATTCGTAAAAGGAAAATCAGTCAAAGGACTCTTTCTTTCTGCTCCCTGTCAAAAATTCCAGAACAAGAAAAGAAAAATCTAGCGAGAATACTTTGTTTTTGTCTAATGCTTGGAGGAAATTTGTAAGAAAATATTGAAAATCAATGAGGTTTTTTCAAGTTATTTTTGGAGATAAATTAGTGCAGGTGCAAGTGAAGGCTATATAAAACTAGGGTAAGTGATTCTGATATAATTTTTAACTAAAGGTTTTAGTGTGAGTTTACCTGTCTCATGAGAAGTGCCTTATGTAATTTTCCTTAAAATAAAGTGTTCTATTCTTAATTTTCGGCAGTTTTATTAGTGTTTCAGAGAAAATGCAGGTCAAAGTTTCCTAAAAACAAGGAAGTTATTGCTGAAATATGACTAAAGGGTAAGGTGGCTTAGTATAGAAGTAATAAAATGAAACAAAATACATTTTTCCAATGCTTATTTCAAGGTAAGCTCTACCAGAACCTGATTAACTCAATTTAAATTGACAAATAATTATTTATTTGTCAAAGACGAAAGGCTGAACCATAGGGTTAAAAATTAACGTTTGATTGGGGTCATTTTTGACCAGTTACATAAGGTCATCCAATAGGGAATGCCAAAAAACTATTTTGATTGCCCGTAACTTTTGAGTTTGGTTTTTTACTTTTTGAAAATCCATTTGAATATTATGTTGAAATCATAGCTTAAAAAAGCAAATAATAAAATAGATAAAATTGAGGAAGAGAAAAAAGAATAGTTCTTTTTTTACTATGAGCCAATATTTTTAGTTAACTACTGACACAAAATCAAAATTTTGTGTGTAAAGTCTTGTCCTCCCCTAGTTTCATAATCATAGGCATAACAATACAGTGTGAACCAAAAGTCCGAGCCAACCCTAATATCTTTCAAACTATAAGATCCAAACCATCCGAGACCGATACATTTAACTTTGAAAGATCTATTCTTTAAAAGGGAAAATTGGCTTATGGGGCGGCAGAAAGGCATTTAGCCTTAAAACTTTAAATAGGAGTCTTTAAGAAACTAATATATTAACATAACTTTTACTTGTGTCAAGGTTTGACTCGGACAACTGAAAAGTAAGTCAAAATGTTTTTGAAGGAACTTTTAAACAAGGTATCACTTAATAGGGATCCTCATTTAAAATTTAAAACTTGACCGCCCTTTTGCTGCCTCATGAGTCAAGAGCGGCACATGTTCCCCTCAAATATGGTTTAGTTGTGGCTTATAATTTGCAAATTATAGGGTGAACTCGGATGTTTGGGGAACACTGTATATAGACCCTAATAAGTAAAACTGGGTAAGAAAATTATTGACTGTTCAGATGAGCAAATTTGGAAAATTAAATTTAACCATGCAAAAAAAAATGTGTTGCTTAGCTATATAAGTACTTTTGGTTGTATTTTTTCAATTTTAATGGATTTCACTGGCTAAATGTGAACGCACTCTTTTAAATAGACAACATTAAAATATTTCCATTAAATTTCCTGACCGTCAAAATTATATTTACAGATACAGGTTCCTGGGTGTCGGTAATTTAAATAATAAAAAATATTTTTTTTCTAAATATATAACCTTTCGGTTATTTAATAACCATCATCAAACATATTTCTGTATAAATTTTGGTAAGACATTCAGATTTTTACATCTAGCAAGGAAATGTCTTCTGTTTTTTTCCTTGCCTAGTTTTGTGTTTAGTCCTTTGTATCTTTTTTTTACTCTGCAGTTTTCTGTAGAAACAAGTCCATTAAATTTCCTGACCGTTAAAATTATATTTTTATTTATATAGGTTCTTGGGTATCGGTCACTTAAATAATAAAAAATCCTTTTTTTACTAAATTTGTAACGTTTTGGTTATTTATTGACCATCATCAGACATATTTCTGTATAAATTTTGGTATGACATTCCAATTTTTATACCTAGTAAGAAAATTTCTTCTGTTTTTTGCCTTGGCTAGTTTTGTGCTTAGTATTCTGTATATTTTTTATACTCTGCAGTTTTCTGTAGAAACCGCATTATTAAAATATTTCAATTAAATTTACTGACCGTCAAAATTATATTTTTGTGGTTACTGGGTGTCGGTCTTTTAAGTAACAACAAAAACGTTTTTCTAAATTTGTAACGTTTCGATTATTTATTAATCCTCATCAGACATATTTCTATAGAAATTTTGGAATGACATCTAGATTTTTACATCTCTCTCTCTCTCTCTCTCTCTCTCTGTAGCTCTTACAACCCAGAATGGGTCTTGGCTGACTGAACAATTTCCCTCCATAGGGCTCTGTCCATCATTAGCTCTTCTGCTTCCGTGATATTCAGAGTTCTAAGATCTGATGCTATGTTGTCTCTCCACCCACCGTAGTCGTGGGTCTTCCTAATTTTGTGTTTAGTCTTCTGTATATTTTTTTCACTGTGCAGTTTTCTGTAGAAACAACCATGCCTTGAGTCAACGGAATTATTAAAATATTTTATTAAATTTCCTTGACCGTCAATATTATATTTTTGTATCTATAGGTTCCTGGGTGTCGGTCATTTAAATAAAAACAAAGACTTTTTTCTAAATTTGTAATGTTTCGGTTATTTATTGAAAATTAATTTTGGTTTGACATTCAGATTTTTACATTTAGTAAGAAAATTTCTTCTGTTTTTTCCTTTTTTTCACTCTGCAGTTTTTAAAAAATAAGCCTTTGTTATTACGAACGACACCCAGGAACCTATATATATATAACCCAGAAAAAATATAATTTTGACGGCCAGGAAATTTAATGGAAATGTTTTAATAATGCCAGGAATTCAAGGCATGGATGTTTCTACACAAAACTAAAGAGTGAAAAAAGATTCAGAAGACTAAATACAAAACTAGTCACGGAAAAAACAGAAAAAATTTTCTTACTAGATGTAAAATCATTGCACTCATACTGTTTGTTTTTATACCCTGTATAATTTTGCCACTTTTTATGAAAAAGCGCAGCGTGACGGGAATTAAGTTGTAAAGTTGGTATCACTTTTCGTAACTACTTCTAAAAAAATGGCAGTGTCCTTTTTTTTTCTAAATCAAATACATATTTTAGCAGGCAATTATAAAAATAGGTTTATATACTACCGTGGTACTCGCAAATATACATAAATAATTCACATAGACTTTATTACCTCCATATGAATGTAATAGTATTTATTTAAAATTAATTTATTAAATCTTATGCTGCTGTTGCTACTGCTGTATATATATGTGGAGGTGACTTGGAGCATGTGGTTCCATGGTAATATATCACGTTTTTTTTTTGGTATATGTTTACCCCTCTTTTGATTTCTGGGATGTACTAGTTCCCCTCATGATATATATGTATCTGTCTTTAAATGATCGTCGTTCGCAATAGTGGAGGCCAGGTCGCCTCCATCCTGTAACGGAGGTCACTTAATACGGTTATTCAATATATATATATATATGTAAAAAAAAATTTACGGGTAGTCGTGACTGACTAGTTGAGAAAAAAACCTCGGTTGGTTACTGGGGATGCAGTCTTATATGGGCCGGAATAAAGTAAACTCCTTTTTTGACAGTCAAGCTTTCGAGAATATATTTTTCTCTTCTTCAGGACTTCTACAATAAATTACAACCATTATAGATAAACTATACAGGTACCCATACAAATATATCTAAATAATTATGTACTCACCAAAGTGGATTGAAAAAACAATCAAGCTATCTCTGAACAATTCTGAGCATTTTTTTTATTTTAGTGTAAGCTTTCAAAAGACACACAGTTCACCATACTCCCCCTATATTTTATTTTTTGTTGTTTTGGTGTTATTATTATGTTAATTGACCTATTTTGTAGGTACATGAGAAATTAAAAGAAAAGGAAAGGGTTTTGGTATGGCAAAATGTATTTTGGTTTGACATTGCGATTTTTACATTTAGTAAGAAAATTTCTTCTGTTTTTTCCTTTTTTTGACTTTGCAGTTTTTAAAAAATAAGCCTGTGTTATTACGAACGACACCCAGGAACCTATAGATAGAAAAATATAATTTTGACGGCCAGGAAATTTTTTATAAATATAGAAGTTAAAATGTAAGCAAAAAAAAATGTTAAGCAAAAAATTTTTTTTTTAATGAAGATTAGCTGTCAACACTGTTGCATGTTATTGTTGCTTATTAATTAATGCATTATACCTATTATTTTCTAAATTTAGGATATAACTGTACGTGGAGCTGAGATTGTTCACATCAGTTTTTTTGTTCATTGATTGTTGTTCTCTGTTAATATGAACCATTTCAATGAAAAGTCTTTTATAGTAGCTTCCTGATCGACAATCTCGGCACCAGCCCAGTCCATCTGGTGTTCTTTATTAACTACATGTTCTGTTAATGCAGAGGACTGTACGTGTCTTGAACAATCACTTTTATGTGATATGATCCGCCCTTTTCATTTGCTGCGACTAGTTTGAACTATGTATTTTAACGGACACTCCTTGCATGGTATTTTATAGACAACATTGCTTTGATCTAACAGCTGGACTGGTGAATTTGTTTTTGTATAAATTTTAGATATAATTTTGATCTGTTTTCTCGCTATTTTTATGTCTTTATCTTTAAAAATTGTTGTTAATCTAGGGGTGAGGTTTGAAATATAAGGTAATACACAGTAAACATCTGTTTCATTTTAATTGTTTTGAACCTGAGTCTGTTCTTGTGACTGATTAGTAACAGACAACTGGGATGGCCAAGTAAGCAGCGCAGGGGGCCCTTTCTATGATATTTTTCGGTATTTGATATTTTACATTATACAATAGTTTATTTACTAATTTTTCTGGGTAAGAACTGCCTACAAGGAATCCTTTGAGTAGGGTTAAAGATTCTGTTCTGTAGTCAGGATGTGTAAGCCTGACTGCCCTAGATTTCATACCTAGCACTAAGTTGATCTTCATATTCATTGGGTGATAGGAGTGATAACTCATAAAACGGTTTGAAACATATGGTTTTCTGTACCATTTTGTTTTTAGTGTGTTATCATCATCTCTCTGAGGTGTACATTGTAAACAGTGACAAAGGCAATGTCACAGTAGCCATGAATAAAGAGTACTATATTAAAAAGAGCCTAGATCTACTAAATGACATGCAGTATTACACCTGCTTAAATCGAGATCCAACAGTCACATTACAACAAAAAGCAAATAAAATAGTAAAATATATGTTAGATAAAAAGTTTGTCAATGAAGAAACAGCGAAAAATTTGTATTTCTATAATTCAGTTGCATCTAGGTTTTACACGTTACCCAAAATTCATAAACCTACCCTAAGTATGAGGCCAATAGTTTCTTCAATTAATTGTCCAAATAAAGTTTTTATCTGACATTTTAACTAATACTTACAACACCTTAGGTAGCTCTTACACAATCAAGGATTCATTCAAATTTAGTGAGTTTATAAATAATTACCAACTATCAAATGACTATGTTATAGTTAGTTTTGATGTTGTCTCGCTGTTCACAAACTTACCACTCGATGTCATACAAAATAGCCTGCAAAAAAAATGGGACGAAATAGAAATGCATTGCACCCTGGACTATGAGACATTTTCAGGTATCCTTTTTTTCATTTTTGACTCTAATGTTTTTGAATTTAATAATAAATATTATAAACAAATTTTTGGTACCCCCATGGGTTCAAAAATATCACCTATTTTAGTCAATTTTGTACTAGATGACCTGGTTCAGGACTGCCTGCATTACCTTCCTTTCCACATTCCTTTCGTAAAAAGATTTGCAGATGATCTAATTTTAGCTGTACCTAGGAGGGGCGTGGGCCTGACCTTAGAGATGTTCAATACCTATAACAGGCACATACATTTCACAGCAGAAGAAGAAAACAACAAATCCATTCCATTTCTGGACATGTTGGTGATTAGAGATGATGATAACATACTAAAAACAAAATGGTACAGAAAACCATATGTTTCAAACCGTTTTATGAGTTATCAATCCTATCACCCAATGCATATGAAGATCAACTTAGTGCTAGGTATGAAATCTAGGGCAGTCAGGCTTACACATCCTGACTACAGAACAGAATCTTTAACCCTACTCAGAGGATTCCTTGTTGGCAGTTCTTACCCAGAAAAATTAGTAAATAAACTATTGTATAATGTAAAATATCATACCGGAAAATATCATAGAAAGGGCCCCTGCGCTGCTTACTTTGCCATCCCAGTTGTCTGTTACTAATCAGTCACAAGAACAGACTCAGGTTCAAAACAATCAAAATGAAACAGCTGTTTACTGTGTATTACCTTACATTATAAACCTCACCCCTAGATTAACAACAATTTTTAAAGATAAAGACATAAAAATAGCGAAAAAACAGATCAAAACTATCTCTAAAATTTATACAAAAACAAAGTCACCAGTCCAGCTGTTAGATCAAAGCAATATTGTCTATAAAATACCATGCAAGGACTGTCCGGTAAAATACATAGGTCAAACTAGTCGCAAATTAAAAGACCGGATCATATCACATAAAAGTGATTATTCAAGACACGTACAGTCCTCTGCATTAACAGAACATGTAGTTAATAAAGAACAGCAGATGGACTGGGATGGTGCTGAGATTGTCGATCAGGAAGCCTTTTACTATAAAAGACTTTTCCTTGAAATGGTTCATATTAACAGAGAACAACAATCAATGAACAAAAAAACTGATGTAAACAATCTCAGCTCCATTTACAGTTATATCCTAAATTTAGACAATAATAGGTATAATTCATTAATTAATAACCAACATACAACAGTCTTGATTATTTAAAATAATGTCAGTAAATAGAGAAGAGTGCCTGGCTTTTTAGAGACATACATTTCTCATGTACCGACAAAATAGGCAAATTAACCTAATAATAACACCAAAACAACAAAAAATAAAATATAGGGAGAGTATGGTGAACTGTGTGCCTTTTCGAAGCTTACACTAAAATCAAAAAAGATCAATTCTTTTAATATAAAATTATTTTTTTTGTTTTTTTTTCAACAATGTATTGTCGGTATTAAAATGTAAACAAAATTGGTGACAAGCCGTGTATGCTGCGTGGTGAGGGAGGCAGTAGAGTGTCATCTTATCCACCCATCTCTCTCGGCAACGAGAAGACACGCATAATTTTATCTGCGTCTAACACTAAAAATGAAAAAGAGAATAAGATGACCACTCAGTTGCGTCCTTTTCTCGTGCAGTATTCTCTGTTACTGGCTCTCTCTCCTGGGTTACTTGATACACTAAAGAAGACGGTTAATGTGACCTCATAAACGTCAAAAAATTGAAAAAATAATATAAAAAGAACCTCTCGCCACCATTTTGAGGACTTTCAATTCTTTTAAACAAATTCATGTAGGTTTTTATTATAACATAGGGCCCAAAAGGGCAAAAAATGCTCACAATTGTTCAAAGATGTCTAGATTTATTGTTTTTCAATCCACTTTGTTGAGTACATAATTATTTAGATATATTTGTATGGGTACCTGTATAGTTTATCTATAATGGTTGTAATTTAATTAAGTTAATTATTCTTATGGCTTATTAACTTATTGTAGAAGTCCTGAAGAAGAGAAAAATATATTCTCGAAAGCTTGACTGTCAAAAAAGGAGTTTACTTTATTCCGGCCCATATAAGACTGCATCCCCACTAACCAACCGAGCTTTATATATATATAGATTCAGACTTTATTGTTTCGAAAAACATTTCGTTTTACATGTGCTATATATATATTCGTATACATAATCCGATTTGTATGAAATTTGATAAGACAATAGGGTGTGATCTGGATCTTATCCTAAGCTACTTTTTATTTAACATTTCGTTTCATAACTCGAGATATATATGGCACAGAAAATTGAATTTTTCAATTGTTTTTTGCATTTTTTATGTGATATATATATATGTAGTCAAAAATTTTGGCGCTATTCAACTACAATTTTTATAAGCTTTCCTGGGAGGTATCATCACACGGTAAGAAAAAAAATATTTTTTTTTAGGGATGAAGTTTTTTGGGGGTAGCTCCGAAGGGTCTACTAGGAGAATGCTCAAAAACAATAGGGGTCTGCGCGTCAACAAAAGTAATCACTATGTAAAATTTTGTTATGATTAGTGAAGGAGTTTTTGAGTTAGAGTGGCTACAAAGTAGGCGACAGACAGACCGACAGACAAACAGCCCGACAGACCGACAGACAGAGCGACGGCGTCTGGATTCGTGCTTATCACTATTCGAACCCTCAAAATTCCTGGAGTGAATCTCGAAGTGCGATTTTTCGATTATTACATTACTTACCTTTAGCAAGGGAAGTACAAATGTAGGCTATTATCATTTGGTGGATCGATTTGCGAGAAATTTGATAAAAAAAAGGAATAAAAAAAGTTTTGGTAGCTTTCCCTTTTATAGCAAGTTTTAAAAAAGGACTAAAAATGTTAAAAAAAGTTTAATAGCTCACGCACACAAGATAAACGAAAAACGTGAGCGCAAGTCACCAACAATTTTATTGCACCGCAACTCCTTACAATAATTTACAATAGCTATAATAAATAAATATTATTTATACATAACAATGTTTTTTTAACACCAGGTTCTACCGGGGGTAATACCACTAGATCTTTAAAATTATCGATAATTTTTCAAAATTGCGTGTTTTCTAAAATCTTAAAGTAAAAATGAAATTTTCAAAAAAAAAACACGCCCGAGAGAAAAATTATTTGGTTGGTTCTGAAGTTTTCAGGAACAAAAACATCAAAAAACCTTTGACAAACGCAAATCTTCTGTTTGTATAAAAAATTATTATAGTAATAAGATAGATAGATCATTCCTATCACTCGACGTAAGTCAAAAAAATTATCGGGGGTAATATCATAAGTGCATCTGAATTTTTAGTATTTTCTTCCATGTCTTTTTAATTTTTTTTACCATACCATGTTTTCTACTACGAAATTATTATTTTGCAACTTAAAAATCTAAATATTCTTTTCAATTCAGTTAAAGTGATGAGTAAATAAACCTCAAATAAATTGAGTTTTATGTTTTTCTTTTTTTCCTAACTACGAGGTACATGCAAAAAGTTCTATATCATTAATTTTTACAAAAAATTAATCAATATTTAATTTCTTTGAAACTGATCGAGAAATTTTAATTTAATTCAAAATCATGAGCTTACAAAAAAATTTTAAACAGAAGTTTACACTGTTTTTTTTTTGTCAGGATTAAATTGCTAATAACTCTAAAAATTTCTTAATACTGTTCTAGTAAATAAAAAATTGTTAAATTTAATTTTTGTAGGCAATTTTTTTTGTGTGTGTGTGCACACAAACCTTTGAAACTTTTAACATGCCAAACCATAGATAGGCATGGAATTGCTCTGTAGATCGACTGGACTAGATAGATGCATAATGGTATTGAACCAATTAGATTTTTTTTTAATTATGGCAAAAACTCCATTATGCATTCTGGAGTATCATTGTATAATAAACTGCCCAATGAGATAAAAATATAAAAAAATAAAACTGATGTAACCATCCTGTCTCTTACTCTACTTCATAACACTGGTGTATTTTCCTTATTGTACTTGTGATATTTGTTCGTTTAAGCACGTACTTTAAAATTTAAAACCTGAAATATTTAAAAATATACACCTATTATACTCCTTCTTATTTCATATTTAATTTTTAGTAGATTAAGTGATTTAAGTACTTTTATTGTAAGAACCTGTATAAATTTTTGTAAATTTCTTGGTTCAATAAACCTTTTCAAATTCAGATAGACTGACATTGTTCAAAAATTATACCATTCCTTTTACATGGTAAAAATTTTCGACACTTTTTGCTGTTTATTGATACGGGTAATAGCTTCGCCCGCCGTAAAACTAGTCCTGCCGAATTTCTTCAAAATAATAAATTTACAAAATTTTATTAAATTTTTTTTTTTTTTTTAATACCTTCATCAAAAACATGATTTTAGTAACTGTCTGCAGATAACTAAAGCATGGCATTTTTGGTTACCGATGCAAAAAAACTTTTTTTTTATCACGGGTGCAAAAATAGTAGTTTTCACAATTAGTGGCGTTGGTTTAAATAACGAGCGCAGCGAGGTATTTTAAAACCCGAGTAAAAAAAAGCACAGTTAAGCTGCGAGTTGTGAACACTATTTTTTTTAATACCTTTATAAAAAAAATTGAAGAAAAACAGGAAAATGCTTTTAAAAATCTCGAAGGAAGAGCACTTCTCGCAAGACACCATCTTTACACTATAGATTAAAGCGGCAGGTAAATGAAATAACATTAGGGGTTCCATGGTGATGTGCCTTTTTACTCGGTGACGCTTATTGTTGCGACATTTTAATCTTTGACAGTTTGATATTTTGCCGGTTTTTCAAAATGATTTTTTCGTAAATACTTGGTGGAAACTGGCGGAAATGCTTAATTTTTAGGCAAGAATAATTAGATTTTTTCAATTTTACTATTTTTCGCTATTTCTCTTTAATTTTGGGTAAAAAACGGACCGAAATCTTTTTTTACACCCGTGACCAAAAAAAGTTTTTTTGCATCGGTAACCAAAGAAGCCATGCTTTAGTCATCTGCAGACACTTACTAAAATCATGTTTTTGATGAAGGTATAAAAAAACTATTTTTCCGTTTTTACCCAAAATTAAAGAGAAAAAGAGGAAAATAGAAATATTGAAAAAATCAACTTATTCTTGCCCAAAAATTAAGCCATTTCCACCAGTTTTCACCAAGTATTTACGAAAAAATCATTTAAAAATATCGTAAAAATATCAAACTGTCAAAGATTAAAATGTCGCAGCAATGAACGTCACCGAGTAAAAAGGTACATCGCTATGGCAACCATTGTTATTACATTTACCAGCCGCCTTGATTTATAGTGTAAAGATGGTGTGTTTGCGAGAAGTGCTCTTCGTTCGAAATTTTTAAAAGTATTTTCCTGTTTTTCTTGGATTTTTTGATAAAGGTATTAAAAAAATAGTGTTCACAACCTTGACGGTGAGATTTTCTGTCGTTTCTGAAAAATCTCGACCGTGATGTCAATTTTTCTACTATAAAACATTGGTTTACGTCAAAATATGTTGCTGTGATTAGTCGAAATATGAGGAAGTGAAATATACGCTGTAATTTTTTAAAGTCACACTTGTCTTATGGTACTTTTTTTTAAACACATAATTGAAATAACCTATTGTAACAAAAACATTTAATGTAAAAAGTAGCCAAGTGCCCGAAGGCTTTCGATAAAAAGGAGTAAAATGAAAGTATATCCAAGCTCTGTAGCACACATTTAAAAATAAATTGTCTCCTTTATTAGTTTCAAAGTTTTGAACTTTGCTAGTACAACCAAATTTCATGTTTTTGACTGGACAGAACGAAATCCATCGCTATAGATAAACCATTTTTCAAGAACAGCTGTTGGTCGTCGTGGAAATACCCCATCCATTTTTATTGTATGGTCATAAAAAGATATAACAAAGCAGTAAAAACGATTGTTGTCTCCAGTATTCAAAACATTTATTTAAAAAAATGGACAAGAGAACTTCTCATCAAAAAAATATTTATTTAAGGCTAACGATCAAAACAAAAACAATCTTTTTAGAAGTCTAAAATAGAACAAGTATGAATTAAACAATAAAAAATAAAATATTTTCCTAAATTAAATTAAAAATAACCCTTCCCATTTTATGTATACATAGAGACAGACAATCCAGAAAAGATTTGGGTGCCGTTTGGATGATAAATAGGATAATTCAATTTGTTAAAATAAAACACCATTGAAACGTCCCGAATAAACAACTTAATTTAATTATTAAGCGCATAAAACAAAATGTACCACAAAAATAACTATACAAAGTAAAACTTTTTCTTATATTATTATTATTATTATTATTATTATTATTATTATTAAGTCTAGTGAAAACTTATCCAATAGTCAACTTGCCCAAAAATGTTGCTCTGGCCTCCGCAGTAGCCTGAAACAAAGGAAAACAATATAACTTAAGACCTAATCGGTCATCCTAGCTCATAGTTCAAACCCCAAAACTTATTAAATTAGAAAAATCCTTGTTTATTATCAAATTTTAACCCCGTCAACTACTTATTGTTACAAAAATCCTTTTTTATTATCAAATTCTAACCCCCTCAACTACTTAAAACACGAAAATAAAGTATATAATAATCTGAGCAACTTTTATAAACCGTGTCAAAAACGGAGACTTAGTTTTCTTGTTAAGTACTTACTAGAAACTAGTGTTGGTCTAGTTGTTTAAGTTTCTAAGTTCCTGATAATTGGTGTCAAATCTACACAATTAGGGCTCAAGCGCTCCATATATTTCCTTTGTCATCACTTATGTTGGGAATTTGGAACCTTTGGTTGCACTAAAACAAAGTTATGATTGTTTTCCACAAACCAAAACTACACTTTTTGCACTCGACGCGCGTTTCGCTAACAACGATAGCATCATCAGGAGAAACATTGTTATCGTCTCCTGATGAGGCTCACGTTGTTAGCGAAACGCGCGTCGAGTGCAAAAAGTGTAGTTTTGGTTTATGGAAAACAATCATAACTTTGTTTGTCATCACTTGACAAAACACCCACCTGTTTAATTTGAAGTTCAACAGGACTTCCTCAGGGAGCCTTGTCCACTTACTTAGAGCTGAGCCAGATTAATTTAGAGCGACTTGCCTGTGTTTGTGTGCTTGTTTTATACTTTATGTTTAATATTTCCCGCTTTCTTACCACTCGGAACTGACCTCAAAGCACAAGCAATACGAAATAAATGAGGTCTAAATTCGTTTAGGCGGTAAACGAACATCAATTTTGAGAGTATTTGAGGTATTTGTCAAGAATTCGTACATTAGGCACACCGGTGTAATCTGTGACTTCTCTAGATTATTTTTGAAGGCTTTTAGAACCGTAAGATTAGCATTAATAAAAATTGATTTGTTATACTCGGCGTCAACCGTAGAAAACTGATGTGGCTAACAGCAAAAATAGATGATTCGAGCAATTTTGTTCCATGGGGTAGTTGCAACTGGCCGACTCCTTTCTGTCCCTTGAAAATTGGAAGCGCAGTCGTCTTTGTCCACTCTCAACTTCTTCTATTTCTATGGTAAAATCGATCCAATGAGTTCAAATTTTATGCCATTCGATACAACATTCTTATGTGATTTTGCCCAACTTGTGTTCCCAACTTGCATCAAAAACTGAGCCTCGCGAATGGTCAAAAATAGCACTAAACAGGTATGATTTAAATGACAAAAACGTCGGAACTTGACAGGATTACTAATCCCCACCTTGTTCTGTTGTCTTCTTCACCTGGGTGCCGCCACCATCAGGTGACATTCGAGGGGTTGAAATCTTGGGGCTCTGCTGACCCGAACAATGGTTTTCGTTCGAATGCTAAAATACGGCAGCTGTCAACTCTCCACTCCAAAAGTAAGGTTATCTTCTCTTCTAAAGGATTCCAGTCGACCAATCAAATTCTGAATTTAGGCAACAGACCATGAACGAGAATTTTAAGAGACTTTGCTGTGTTACTTTTGAATTATAAAAAATAATTAAAGACAAAATTTAATTCTACCAAGACGTCAGTTTAGAATATTTCATGTTTTTAATTTTTTTTGTTTTGTTTAATTTTCTCAAAAATGGAATACCTCGACATGCTTAATGAAGTTCTTGTGGAGGATATTCTGGAGGACGAATTAGAAGTGCTGGACTTCATAGATATGGGTTTTCTCCGTAAGCTCTTTCATCGGCCCAACCGTTACAGAGAACTATCAGAGTTACATTTTTTTAGAAGATTTCGCCTAACCAAGCCCACGGCCATGGTCCTTTTCGAAGGGA
Source organism: Oxystoma pomonae (assembly GCA_963921995.1). Lineage (NCBI taxonomy): Eukaryota > Metazoa > Arthropoda > Insecta > Coleoptera > Brentidae > Oxystoma > Oxystoma pomonae. Next base: position 84,706,399 of record OY998164.1, on the reverse strand, counting down.
TCAAGAATCAACTGGAGTACCCAGATGATAAGTAGAGCCGAGGGGAAAACCCAGTCATGGCATTATCTATACATATAAACATGGATTTTTACTGGAAATACCTCATACAGCTTACCTTAAGCGGATTCAGTGTACTATAAGGTCAGCGGTATGATGTAAGACGCAAGGAAGATAAACTGTAGCAAACGCATGCTGCTGTTCATAGAGTTCGGTAAGCCGCAAGAGGTAAGCGGTAAGAGCAGCATGCATTTGCTATTGTTTATTTTCTTTGTGGCTTACCGCATACCTCCTACCGCTTACACCCGGTTCCCATCTACGACTTTTTCGTGCGTGCCCGCTCACGCGTCACATGATTGTCATAACATTTCATATTGATATAATGTGACGCGTGAGTGGGCATTCACAAGAAAGTCGTTGATGGGAACCGGGTGTTACCTTACGGAATACTGAATCCGCCTATGCAGAACTCTGAAATCTGAACAGAAAAAATAAATGAAATTTTGAAGGTTATGGCGATAATAACAGTGATGTCATACTGTCAGGTAGCTAAAAATCATTTTAGCAAAAGTTCCACAAAAATTAGTCCGCGCAAGTCGTTGAAAGTTAATGGATCTTTAAAATTAATTTGTTCTTTTGTTAATGGGCGTTTCAAAAAATGTCGCTGCAAGTGGCGGTTTTAATGCCTGCATCCCAGAGATATCTGAAATGAAAGCTAGAGAGCGCGTTAAACCAACAAGAATTTTTTTAGATTTGACAGCACTAGTAATAATTTCCTCAATATATTTAGAGGCGGTAATAAAATTCCTTCCACAAGCACTGTAGAGCACTGTAATTTTTCCATGGCGTGCTATCATTCGTCTTAGGCTAGAAAGGCATCAGCACAATTCAAGATAAATTGCTCGCGATGAACAAAAAATGAAAATACTGAGGTAAGCTTTGAGAGACTTGGCTTCCCTTAATTTAGCCATAGTCACAGTTTTGGTAATAAATTTTTTTATCACTCGGATCATAATGACAAAACAAATCTCTTTGTCTCGAGATTTTCTGAAATAGTTACTTAGGTTTAAGCTACCTAAATTTAAATATATGTACTATGCCCAAAAATGTTTGTACCTTTTTGTTATACTTAGATACTCTCATAGAAAAACATGATATAATAGTATAAACAGAAATCTGGATTTTTAATTACGAAAACAACTATTTACGAGTCCCTATAGTTTGTAGGAACAATATATTAGAGAAACCGTATTTCATAAAAATGAAAAATGGAAAAACTGTACTTTGTAGAAATCGAACTTTGGAGAAATGTACGTCGAAGAAATCATAAAACAGAAAAACCGTAAAACGTAGAAATTGGTAAGGCGAAAATCTGTTCTGTGCCTGATAGCTGTTTGTATGTGCTCTTAGAATAAGAAAGGGCGTAGATCAAGTTATTTTTTTTAAAATAAACCAACCCAACTTGTCCCAACTAAACTTAAACCAACCCAAATCAATCCAAAAAACTTAAAAAACTAAATAAACCAAAACAATTTTTATGATTTATGATAAATTTAAAGGAGTGGTGGGTTCATTCCTTTAAATTTATCATAAAACATAAAAATGAAATATGTCTTTTCTACGCCTTTTCTTACTCTCTGCAAACACGTGTCAGGCAGAAAACAGATTATCGCCTTACTAATTTCTACGTTTTACGGGTTCTCTGTTCTACGATTTCTTTGATGTATATTTCTCCAAAGTTCAATTTCTACAAAATACGATTTTGCCAAAGTTTATTTCTATAAATAACGATTCCTGCATTTTTCATTTTGTTTATTTTATGGGACCCCCTATTTACTTATTCCCAACTACACTGCACTGGAATGTTTTCATGTAATGATAATTACAGAACTGATGAAGTAGTAGTAGTGAAGAAAAATGTTTCCAAATTAAAATTTAAAAACTCAATTGTGACTGGCGATATAAAAATAGATATTTTACCTAACACAAATAATTATAAACTAACAGAAATAGACAAAATAAAAGTTTTTTTATAAATAGTCCTGGAGCCTGTGTTAAAAATCATGCATCGAGGCATACTTTTTTTTGTAGGAAATGCTTCCAGAATTAATAATTTCCATGGTGGAGTAACGGCATTTTGTGCAAAGGATGTATATGACGTCATCAAAGATGGCCGTCGCTTTAACCACAAATTAATGGTGTTGAAATGGATTTTTGGCAATAACTCCGGAGTCGTATATTCTAGAGACAAAAAACTTGGCACAGCTTTATTAGATACATTGGAGACAAAGTATGTTAAGTTTCAAAATAATGCGTCTTATTTTGTTAAAACCAGAGGCGTACAAATTAAGATTCGCTACAGTTTTACTAGAGAGACCAGGTGATACTTCTCTAAAAGTTTTGTTACAAATTTGTTGTTATTTTGAGTACCAGTGGCGTACAAATATACTAGTTTTTATTAATAAATTCATTTTACCTTATATATTCAAATATTACTCACTGACAGCCCTTTCGAAATATGTCAATACAACTAATATTTTTACATTGGAAATAAGTTGCAATTCAAAAAAGTTTTTTGCTGAAGTGATAAAATATTGATTTTGTTAGAGATTTTTATTATTTTTTCACTACCCTTTAATTTAAAATATTTAATATTTTTAGATTGAAATATTATCCAACTTTAAAAATTTGTAAGGTTAAGTCACAAATTATTCATACCAGCGGCGTAGAAATTTATGGAAAGATTGGTGTAACTTCATGTACCAATCCTTTTTTAAATATCCCTGGATGACAGCGGTTTTGACATATGTCATCCAGATTGATACTCTTGAATTAAGATTACTTCCAAATAAAATAATTAATATGCTGGAGCGGCAATATAATAACAGCGTTATTACCAGTGGCGTTAGAATTTACAGTTATATTATTTCATTTTTAGTATACCTCCTTTGCACAAAAATTTCTGATCGAACTATTTTTGACAGATGTTTGCACGGCTGGTATTTTTACATTCAGAATATTCCTAAATTAAAAAAAAATATGGTGGATTGGCAAGGTCATATCACTAAGTGTACCAGAGGCGTAGAAATTGGTATAAATATTTGTTAAGGCATTCTAATTTCAAAAGGACATTTTTGTATTAGAATTACTTCTTCCTTTAAAAATTGGAGTGGTAAGATATAAGTATTGCGATATGCCGGTGGCATCAGAAACAGATATATTGTTTAAATTTTATTATTACTCTTCATTAAAATTAATCGTGTTCGTATTTTTGACAGAAGTCTGCACGATGTATTTTTACCCAAACTTTGGGATTTTTATAGTTAATTAAAAAGTATAAATATTGTTACTACCAGTCGCGTAGTAATTACAGAAAGATATTTTAAATTTTATTTACCTTACAATATATTTTTAAAAATCGCTAACCGACAGCGATTGTAATATTCTGTCCAACTTTATTTACCTACCTAATAAATTCTAAAGTAGCATTTACACAAGCGAATATCCCTTTGATCTTCGAAATGGCGACAAACATTCGCGCGAATTATTTATTTAAAGATTCGCGCAAACGGTTCGACCCAAAAGATTCTGGGTTTGGGTAAAAAGGTTCGTGGTGTTCAAACAAAATTATCTGAAACAAATATTTGGAATAAAATAAAAATTAGAAAAATTATTTATCGTAAATCACTGAACTGAATTGTAATATAAAAATTAAATTTTAAAACCTTTCCGACGGAAAAACGATTTGACGCACTTGATAAAAAATAATGAGAATTGCTTTATTTCATTTTGTGGGGTTTTGGTGATGGGGTTTGATTATAAAACCTAAACACTTAATTAAGGAAAACCAAAAAAGTGTAAAGCATAGCAACAATTAGGTACAAACTTATTTAGTAGATATCTACCAACCTCACAACCTACCACCCAGCAAATAATAATTTTTAGCTTTCCGTCGGCCTGTACTATTTAATCGAAAAATAAAATAAAATATTTTTGTTAGTCCAATTTAATTTCAAGAATTGAGGAGAATTGTGTGAGACCAAAAATATTATCTATATCCAGTTTCAAAAATATATTTCCAAAAAATCTTGCGAAAATTTTCCGGAATGTTCGAGGCAAATGTTCGCTGCAAATGTTCGAGTGTTCGGGCAAACGTTCGCCGAAGAAGGTTCGCCAGATTTGGCCCGAATTTTTGGACAAACCTATTCGCTCTGTGTAAATGCGCCTTAAGGAGAAATAAACCTGGCGTCAAGCAAACATTTTGCTTTTAAAGCGGAGAATACCTTTTAATGTGTAGTAAAATAAGGTTTACATTAAAACGCTGAGCATACGCTAACATAATTTCTACAGTATTTTTGACAAAAATTTGGATAGCCTATATTATCGCGTAATTTTATTCTTATGAGCTTAAATGAACAATCAAAACTTTTTTAAGTTACTGAAGTGGTTTGCCTTCTTTTCGTTAAAAATCCTTATCGTTGGCGGTTGGTAGAGAGTGTTTTAAGTTCCCCAGCGTCTCAAAGAATATATTGCCATTCATCCGACCACCCAATCGACTCAGCTACTCTCAAACTCAAATTCTGTACGTCTCAGCCAGTGGAGTCATCACCGACAAGAGCTAGTTTTTAAACTGATACTGATACTTTATTACCCCGGATTACTTACTTCCTGGCTGGTACGCCTAGTGTGAACTGACTTTCATATTTACAGATAGCCATTATTGTTCACCCTAAACCTAACTATGTACAATCACTAACTTAAGCTAACTTATGATGCGCTAAATAACTTAAACTTTAAAGTCTACACAAAGTTTGAAACTAGGTTAGGCATACACTTAAAACTAATTTTAACAGAATGTTGAGATCACAAGAAAGAACACCTATCCCGGATTGTTAGGAAGATTAGTTTCAAAAGCTTCCATTCGTCAAATTAGGGTATGTGGAACGCTGATGCGACTAGCGTTTTCACAAGGGAGCTAAACGGAATGTCTTCGGGAAAAAACTCATTAGGAAATAACTTAAATTATTGTCAATCAGGTAAAAAGTTAGAAAATGACCACTACTCTAAAAACTTATGAATTTGTCAATCAGATTTTATTTAAAAGTTTGGAGATCAGAAAAATATCAAAAATTTTGACAAACATATTTTATTTGAGAAAATTTGGCATCAGATTTTGTATCGACCATTTCAACTTAATTTTTATAACCAATACGTTTATGAAAAAACTTAGTCGACATGTCAAATGTCTAATAGTTATTGGTGTCACAAAAGTGAACATAAAGTGTTACTAAGAAAGGTGTCCGATCCTGTGATTTCATTTGGAAAACACAGAACAAAACTCCAAGGCAACAGAGTGTCGCCAATAGCAAATCTATGGAACCTTTTAGAACACTCGCGGTTTTAAAATCTTAATTAACTACTGAAACGATCCTTGAAACTTGATCGAGAACTTCTTGGACGGGATGGTGTTTCGGAGGGGGGGGGGACTTGTTGTCTTTCTTTCTGAAGGTATAAATTCAAAAAAGACCACACCACACACGCACACCACATTACTTTTAGTTATTTATTCATCATCGCAATCACTAATCACTACAGACAAACAGACAGATAAAAATTGCATTTTTGGTATCTGTATGGTTTGCCCAGAATTTTCCGGGTCAATTTCAATATGGTAGCTCACATTTAAACAATGAAGTTAAATGGAAATGTCACTGTCAGTATCAAAAAATTGGTCTGAAATGGAAATGTCACTGTCAGTGTCAAAAAATTGGTCTGGATAAATTTCAAATGGGGTATAGATTATATTTAAAAAATTATAGTCTGGCGCCACCGGTATTAACAGTATTAATATCTTGCCAGTCCACGGCAACTTAAAAAATCTTATGTTTTAAAGTAATCTCAATAAACAAATGTCAATCTGATTGGTGCTTCGTACAAGAGCTGTCGGTCAGCGATTTAAAAAAAATTATTGTAAGGTAAATAAAATTTAAAATAGGTTTCTTTAACTACTACGCCACTTGTAGTAATAATATTTATACACTGTTACTCGACTTTTAAAATTTTAAAATCTAGGTTCCAACCGAGTACAAAAATGACCATCGTGCAGACTTCTGTCAAAAATACGTCGATTAGGATTTGTTTTTAATAGAATGTAAAGACAAAATTTATAAAATATAACTGTTTCTGATTCCACCGGCATATAACAATACTTGTATCTTACCACTCCAATTTTTAGAGTAAAAAGTAAATTTAATACAAAAATGTCCTTTTGGATGACATATGTCATAACCGCTGCCAGTCCGATATTTTTGAGATTAGAATGCCTTAAAAAATATTTATACTAATTTCTACGCCTCTGGTACTGTTAGTGATATGACCTTGCCACTCCACCATATTTTTTTTTAAATCTAAGAACACTCTGAACGTAAAAATACCAACCGTGCAAACATCTGTCAAAAATAGTTCGATTAGGAATATTTTGTGTAAAGGAGGTATACTAAAAATGAAATAATATAACTGTAAATTCTAACGCCACTGGCAATAACACTGTTATTATATTGCCGCTCCAGCATATTAATTATTTCATTTGGAAGTAATCTTAATTCAAGAGTATCAATCTGAATGACATATGTCAAAACCGGTGTCATCCAGGGATATTTAAAAAAGGATTGGTACATGAAGTTACACAAATCTTTCCATACATTTCTACGCCGCTGGTAAGAATAATTTGTGACTTAGGAAGACTAATCGTGCAGACATCTGTTAAAACTACGTCAGTCAGAAATATTTTTAAATAAAGGGTAGTGAAAAAATATTAAAAAACATATTTTTAAGTTTGGGGGTCCTTCGCTCTATCAAAATGAATATTTTTTTACTTCAGCAAAAAACTTTTTTGAATTTCACATTATTTCCAATGCAAAAATATTAGTTGTATTGACATATGTCAAAAGGGCTGTCAGTGAGTAATATTTCAATATATAAGGTAAAATGATTTTCTTAATAAAAATAGTATATTTGTACGCCACTGGTACTAAAAATAACAAGAAATTTGTAATAAAACTTTTAAAGAAGTATCATCTGGTTCATCGAGTAAAACTGTAGCGAATCTTGTGACAGTTGGTCATTTCCGCGAGTAGATAATAAAATAAAACGATTCATAAATAAAATCACACAAGATTTTCTGATCCGTAAAATTAAATGACGCTATAGGTACTCTTTGCATAATATTTCACAACTCCACCATCAAAAATCTTAAATTTTGAAGTAATTTTAACGTAAAAAAAGTAAATAATGTTGACATATGTCAAAGCGGCTGACAGTCAGAAAGGTTTAAAAATAATCTGTTCCAAAATTTAAATTAAAACCAATAAAAATTTTTAGATCAAGACAAAATGATAAACCAAGTAATTATAGACCAGTAGCTTTATTACCTATCTTCTTAAAAGTATTTGAAAACGTGATACATAAAAAACTAGACCGTTATCTTGACAACAACAAATTCTTTTCTAAATGCTTACTTAACCCTTATTGTTTCTAAGAAAAAATATAAGTTTTCTATAACAAGAAGTTCCTAAGGAAAAAGAAATAATTAAATTCAAAAAAAAGAATAAATAAAATAAACCTATCAACTTTAACAGTGAAAAAACTTAATAAAGCCACTTAGCATAGTTATTATCAAAATTTTCTAAATAAATAATAAGATAAATAATTTCAAGACCGACATAATTAATTTTTTAACAACAGTAGTAACATTGTTAGTAATAGCAAGCAATTTAGAGCAAAAAAAAAGAAAAAAAAACAACAATCGATCTAAAAAAAATAAAATATTTGTTTTTACTTAATAAGTCAACAGACCTTGCTCTAATTAGATATATTAATGTAAAAATTAAGTAGATTATTCATAGACATCCAAAAAGCATTTGATACAAATTCACATAAAAAATAGTAGCAAGAGTTGTTTCTTCTTCTGGACTACTGACAGGGATACTGACCGGCCACAACCGACTCAGCAAGCATCTGACTCGCATCGGGGTCGGGAATGACTCCATCTGCCGTGCCTGCGGGAGGGCGGAGGAGACATCCCGGCACCTCGTTCGGAGTGCGATGCATACCTAAGGATGAGGCATCAGGTACTCGGACAACCGAACTTGAATGCAGAGGACCTACGAGTTCTCAAGTGGGCCAAAGTGCTGGACTTCGTGAAGAGAACAGGAAGGTCCGGAGAGCCCACTACCGTACAAGCGGTACAGGTGCTGGATTAGGGGGCTGGGCTGGGTAAGGTAAAAAGGGACCGATTGGGCCTACTTGCCAGGTCTTGGGCCGCCCCCTAGTTACTACTACTACTACTAATACTACTACTATTATTGCCTCTTCTTCGAATAAAAGAAAAATTTTTACAATGGTTTTACAGTTATTTAGAAAATATAAATCAAAATAAACGAGACAATAGGGACTTTTTGGAAAACATACAGAACGTAAAGTTTTGTAAAATATCGCTTAAAAATAATAGAACGGACGTTTTAACTTACAGAATGCGATTTTTCGTTAAATTGAGTACTAGCAATATATAACTGCGTAAAACACCCGTTAATTTTTTCCGCATCGTTCGTTGAGTTAAAAAGACGGACACCGAACCAGAAAACACTTTTTTAATTGCGACTTATTTTTGAATATGGATTCGTGTCAATTCATCTCTTTGAGCAGTGAATTTTTGAAAATGGAAATTGGAAATTTAAATTGGGTTTAGCGATGCCAAAAATTTTAAGTTAAAGGCATTTTTGATTTTTAATTTTGAAGACTGTAGGAAAATGTAAGTCCTGGAATTCGTGACGTTATAGCACCTGTTGGCCCAGAGTTGGCGCTGGTGCAAAGCTTAAAAACAATAATCCTTTAATTTTTGAAAATTGCATATTTAAATTGGAAAAATTTGGCAATTGAAGATTTAAAAATGTGACAAATTTAAAGTTAAATGCCTTTTTGATCATAGTCCAAAGCGATCGTAAACTTAAAAATTGATGGCTGAGCAGTGAATTTTTGAAAATTGGTCATGTAAAATTTAAAAATTATCGTTAAATTTAAATTAGAAAAATTTGCCAACTGAAGATTTAAATATGTGAAAAATTTAAAGTTAAAGGGCTTTTTGGTCGTGGTGCAAAGCGTTTGTCTAGTAAGAAATTGATAGCTGAACAATGAATTTTTAAATATTGGACATGTGAAAATTGGAAATTTAAAATGGGGTATTACAGGCATACCGATGCAAGACATAGGAAATTTGAAATCGGAGTGGCATTTGAGCCGGGCAAGAGGTGTTTCGTCACGAAACTATCTTGTTTACTTTTAATTTTTCTAGAATTTTTCTTTTATTTTTTTTTTACTATATTTGGGTTTACAACTTTAAATATTGGGCGTTTTGTTTAAATGCTCCTTAGATTGTTACAGGGTTAGTCTAAAATATTTTAATTTTAAGTTACCTTGCAAACTATATACATATTTCATTTTTACTACTTCACGTTGCTTGTGCGTAATTAAAAAATTGCTTTGGTTAAATAATGAAATTACGCGATGAGTCTTGACCACCTTTGTTCCATTCCTGCTACAAAAGATATTTCCTTTTGACCGATCCTGTATAGCTGCAATCCATGTACCTACTGCACAGAGCATGAGATTTTGAGACAGGAGACTCGAAAATTTATTCTTATTTACAAAAAAATCTTACTTGCTCGCGAGTGCGTCGACAAACCTATGCATCTACTATTTATCCGGAAAGTTACGATTTCCACATAGACTGAACGGCAGAAGATTTGGATTACATATTGAAGTGCGATTTACTCCCTTTCTTCACCTTTTTTTTGGTAAGTCAAGATCCATTTATTTTGCCTGTCAAGTTCGTCTTTTGTTAAAATATTTAAATACTTACGTTACTACAAAAAATAGATCTTTAGGTTAAAGTTGGCGGCAATTGGGAATTAACTGCTAATAATAATTATAAACCAGTTTGGGCAGTCAGATTGATCTTTTTTTATAGTCTAGATTGGGGGTTGACTTTCCTTGAATCCATATCCTCAGGCAAGGGCAATTAATGGTCCTTCGAGCCGGATCAATCTGGTTTTTCAACATTCCAAATTGTCCAAAACCACCCCTAAATCTCTATTAATGGGTTGCTTATTTTTTCATTACGCACAGCAGATAAAAAATATTACTACTTTTACTTATTACTACCTTTACTACGTTACACTGCGTTTAAATAATACTTTACTAGTGTAGGTTTAACAGCCCTTGCGTTAAAATTGTACCCTTCAGATTCTGAAAACCCTTGTTTTCAAAATTTGCACCCGGAACGAGCCTCATATTTCGTCCATGCATTATTTTTTGCTACTTTTTTATCTGGGATTCGAGAAAAGAGATAAGAATTTGCATTCGATTTCTATTTAATCTGCTTATGGGCAAATTGTTTGATATTCTAACTTAGGTTTGCACATATCGAGTTTGAATAGAGGATTTGTGGGTTTCCTGGTTTTTTTGAGGTTCTCAACGGTCTTCATATTTTTTTACAATAATTTACAAAGTAATACGATAAGATTTTCAATAATTCTAAAATAAATAAAATTTATATTCAATTTTACGTGATATAAAAAGCCGCCTGTACTTACACGCGAACAAAAAATAGAAATGTCCGAGGCTTTTCGAGAAACGGTAATAGACCAGTTAAAATTGATACAAGATGCGGCAACAAAGGCAAATTCGGATGCCGTTTACATCAATCGGTTTAGGGTTGCATACCGCGGTCTTGCCAAGTTGCGTAAGAGTTTTGATAACCACCATAATGCTATAATTGCGCTTATTTCATCTGATAAAGCTGAATTGACAAAACAAAATGCAAAAGCCATAGATATTTTAAATAAAATTATAGACATTGAGTCGATTTACTTTTCTTTGATTGAGGAACCAGAGCAAAGCAACAATGTTGGTAATCAATTCAAGTAAAGTGCTTAATGATACTCAAATTGTTCATTGCCATGACCACGATCATCACCATAAACCTAGGCTGGATTTACCTACCTTTTCGGGTGATCATCAAAAATTTACAACCTTTATTGGGGTGTTTAATGCGCTCGTGCATACAAACAAATCTATCAGCAGCGTAGAAAAATTCTCTACTTTACTTTCAGTACTTTCTGGTACCCCTTACTCCTTGGTTTCACATTTGCCCTTGCATAATGATAATTACATGATAGCATACCGCGCGTTGCTCGATCGATACGACCACAAACGCTTGCGCGCAGTTTCTTATTGGAAAAAATTGGAAAATTTGATGACGTACGAAAATGTACAAAATTTGCGTTTATTAATGGATACTTCATTACCACAAATATGCTTTTGGATCGACTAGATCGTAATACGCGCAAGGTTTTTGAGCATCAACATGCTACTACAGACATACCAACTTACCAAGCGGTTAAAGATTTCATTCTTAGGCAATGCACGGCATTAGAGACTTTCGCTAAGTGCCAAACTTTCTAATACTCCTTAAAAGTCTGAATCTACATCTTCTAATAAGAATTACAATAATCAAAAAACTTCTAATGCTTCCACTTCTTATAATAGAAACAGAACTGCCTTTTTTGCAAATACTAACAATAATAAAGATAATACTACTCAGAATCCTAACTATTCTACTAAAACGAATCAAAATACAAATAATACTTGCTACTATTGTTCTGAAAGACACGTGATATATCGTTGTTCAAAATTTCTAGAGAAAACTCCATACGAGAGAGCCCAAATAGCAAAAAGTCATAAAGCGTGCGTGAACTGTTTAGCTAATTTTCATACTGTACGTCAGCGTACATCACAAAAGCGGTGCTTAAAATGCGGATTATCGCACCATACTCATTTGCATTTTTAGAATTCTAATACAGCGGGAATTACTTATACTCCCAATAATAATAACACAAACTCTGGCACTTCTCAAAATACAATGTCTAATTCGACTGGGGTAACAGAAAACAGAACATTAAATGTAAATTTTTCTTTCAGTAATTACGATTCTTTATTAAGTACAATACAAGTTAAAGTACAAGATCAATTTGGACTCTGGCAAGAGGGTCGCGGAATACTTGACTCTGGTGTCCAAGCTTCTTTCATTACGAAGGCCTTTGCTAAACAATTCAATTTACCTAGGTATGCTACATCTACATTACGAGGTCTAGACGGTTTATGTACTTCATCAAACTCAGGAATACACTGTAAAATTTCTACTCTTGATGGCTCTAAAACTTACGATTTGGAGGTCATTCTACTAGAAAAAATATGCGATAATATGCCGGCAACTTCCTTTTCAATGAAAATTGCCTTAAGAGTGGTAAAATTGATTTCATTTTTGGTGTAGATTTTTTCCCGCTAATATTGGAAAATGGATTAATTTCCAATGGTCCAAATAAACCCGTTTGCATAAACACTGCCTTTGGGTGGGTTGTAATGGGGAAAATAAAAATATCAAATCCTAGACTTCAAAATATAAATACTTTCTTTGTTTCTTTCGATGAATCTAATTTCGAAAATACCTTAAAATTATTTTGGGAAACGGAAGAAGTTCCTAGTGCAATTTCGAAGACGCCTGATCAAGAATTTTGCGAAAATATGTTTTTAAAAACCACTAGTAGACATTCCTCCGGAAAGTATGTTGTGGCCTTAACATTTAAAATATCTGCTCCAGATTTTGGAAACACGCGTGATTTGGCGATGCGCCGATTTTTCTCTTTAGAAAAAAGATTACTACAGGATCAAAAGTTGCATACTGCATATTCTGATGTACTACGAGAATACCTCGACCTTGGTCACATACGCCCTGTTGCGCAACCTAATAATTTACAAATTAATAAATATTTCTATATTGTACACCATGCGGTGATAAAAAAGGATTCTCCTACTACCCCTTTGAGGGTTGTCTTTGACGCTTCACGGCTCTTTATGCCGGTCCTAAACTGCAAAGCGATTTAGTGACCTTATTGCTAAAACTTCGACTATACAAATACACATTTACCTGTGACGTCAAACAAATGTTTCGTAATATTTTATTCCTGAACATACTAAATATCAGAGAATCCTCTATCGTTTTTCACCTTCTGAAAATCTCACCGATTGCGAACTTCTTACATTAACTTTCGGTTTGCTAGTAGTTCATATTTGGCAATACGAACGCTGCTTCAACTAGCGGATGATTATTCAGATCTAGCACTAGCGTCATCAAATTTAAAAAAATAATTTTTACATAGGCGATGGACTTTTTGGAGCTCAAACCTTCGAGGAGGCCCTCTTAATGAGAAATCAGCTAATTGAATTGATGCATAGAGGGGGATTTGAGTTGCGCAAGTGGGCTGCTAATGATCCTAACTTACTTTGCGATTTACCTGCAGAGCATTTACAACTCAAAGATTTTTTGTTTGATTTCGAAAATGACACAACTCTAAAAATCTTAGGCCTTAAATGGCATCCTGCAAAAGATTATTTTTTCTACTCTTTAAACTATACGGATCAGAGTTGCACTAAAAGATCCATAGTAAGCAATCTTGCACGAACGTTTGATCCTATTGGTTTTCCAACTCCTATAATATTTTTTGCTAAATTATTAATACAATACTGTTGGAAAGCTAATTTAAAATGGGACGAAACAACGGACCCCGAAATTTTTACAAAATGGGAAAGGTATAAAACGGAATTTAATACTTTACATAATATTTTCATACCAAGACACATTAATTTAGCTAATATGACAAGCTGTCAATTGATAGCTTTTTGCGATGGATCCCAAAAGGGATTTTGTGCCGTTTGCTAAATAAGAATTATTAATCAAGACAATACAGTCAAAACTTATTTTATTACTGCCGAAAGCAAAGTGGCCCCTATAAAAACGTTAAGTATTTGTAGACTAGAACTTTCTAGTGCAGCTCTTCTTGCTAAACTTTTAAATTTTGTCATACAAACTTACCAAAATAAATTACATTTTGATCAGATCTTTGCCTTTTCAGACAGTACAGTCACTCTTGCATGGATAAAAAGGCCCTCCTATTCTTGGAAAACATTTGTAGGGAATCGCGTGGCCTACATTCACGAAAGAGTACCTCCTGAAAATTGGCATCACGTGCCGACCCATTTAAATTCAGCGGATGCTGGTAGTTGTGATCTTTTGCCCAGTGAAATTAAGAATTTTTCGCTTTGGTGGGACGGTCCAAACTTCCTTCGGGAAAGTCCAGAATCTTGGAATTTTTTAAATCACAATCATATGAATTCGGAGATTGAATCTTTAATTGTTGAAGAGGAGAAAAAACTTACGCTAAAAATTACATTCAATAATACTTTATTTGACTATTTTTATCAAAAATATTCTACTCTTGCAAAAATAAAAAGAATTTTTGCTTACGTTTCTCGATATTCCCAAAACTTAATATTCATTACTAAAAAGCAAATAATTTCTTTATCCTAATCTTACATTCTTTGAATTAAAAAATGCAGAAATGTTTTTTGCCAAACATGCACAAAGAATGTATTTTGAAAAAGAAATTAGTATGCTAGAAAATAAATTACCTTTACCAAAACCATTTCGAAAACTGAATCCTTTGTTGGATGAAAATGGATTTTTGCGGGTGGGTGGACGTTTAACTCATTCTACTGCATTAAATTACAACCAAAAATTTCCTATTTTACTGCCGAGCAAGGCATTATTTACTAGTTTACTCATTACCGAAATACATAGAGTCCACTTACATACTGTTGTTGTCTGTAACAACTAATTTTCTACTTGTACAAAATTATTGGGTACTATCATCGAAAAAGGTTATTCGACAAATAATATCCAAGTGCCATACCTGCTGGAAAATTGATCCAAAACCATTTCAGCCATACATGGCAAACTTGCCAAGTTTTCGTATTTCCCAATTGGGAATTTTTAAACACGTTGGTGTAGACATGGCTGGGCCAATAAAAATTCGTGCAAATAAATTACGTAAGCGAAGCATTTTTGACGGGTTTTCGCAGATTTCTCGCCCGAAGGGATCGATGTACAGATGTTTACTCTGATAACGGCGGAAATTTTCTTGCGTCAGCTAAATACTTAAAAGAAATTTTCTCTTACCTTGCGGAACAAGAAGCTATCCGCTGGCATTTTAATCCTTCTACTGCTAGCCACATGGGTGGACTGTGGGAGAGTAATATAAAATCCATGAAAAGTCATTTAATTCGGGTCATTGGACACCAAGTTTTTACATATGAAGAACTATACACACAGTTCTGACGCAGGTTGAAGCTATTCTTAATAGTCGCCCCTTATCACCCATTTCTACGGATGCAAATGATTTGACAGCTTTAACCCCGGGCCATTTTCTCAATATGGAGCCCCTGACATGTATACCAGATCCCGATCTAAGCGAAATTAAAATAAATAGACTGTATAGATGGCAACTTCTTACAAAACTACACTACGACTTTTGGCGTAGATTTAGAGATGAATACTTGCATACTTTAACGCAACGAAATAAGTGGACACCCCCGATGGGCTAGTTGCAGAAATCGGTTCGATGGTACTCGTAAAAGATGATAATACTCCCCCTTTGGAGTGGGTACTTGGACGGATTACTGAGCTCGTTCCGGGTACAGATGGTATCGTGCGCGTGGCTATTCTTAAGACGGCAAAAGGGTTGTTGTTGAGACGGCCTCTAGTAAAGTTATGCCCTCTCCCCTCGGAGAAATAACGCAGAAAATGCCCTGGCATTTTCAGGGAGGTGGGAATGTTTCGTCACGAAACTACTTTGTTTACTTTTAATTTTTCTAGAATTTTTCTTTTATTTTTTTTACTATATTTGGGTTTACAACTTTAAATATTGGGCGTTTTGTTTAAATGATCCTTAGAGTGTTTAATTTATTTCTTTAATTTAAAATAAATTACAGGGTTAGTCTAAAATATTTTAGTTTTAAGTTACCTTACAAACTATATATATATTTCATTTTTACTACTTCACGTTGCTTGTGCGTAATTAAAAAATTGCTTTGGTCAAATAATGAAATTACGCGATAAGTCTTGACCACCTGTGTTCCATTCCTGCTACAAAAGATATTTCCTTTTGACCGATCCTGTATAGCTGCAATCCATTTACCTACTGCACAGAATATGGGATTTTGAGATTTTTCGTCAACGTCGAAATGAATCGAGTCGGCAGTGTGTACAAGAACTCTCCAATACAGAAGACTCGAAAATTTATTCTAATTTACAAAAAAATCTTACTTGCTCGCGAGTGCGTCTACAAACCTATGCATCTACTATTTATCCGGAAAGTTACGATTTCCACATAGACTAAACGGCAGAAGATTTGGATTACATATTGAAGTGCGATTTACTCCCTTTATTCACCTTTTTTTTGGTAAGTCAAGATTATTTTGCCTGTCAAGTTCGTCTTTTGTTAAAATATTTAAATACTTACGTTACTACAAAAAATAGATCTTTAGGTTAAAATTGGCGGCAATTGGGAATTAACTTCTAATAATAATTATAAACCAGTTTGGGCAGTCAGATTGATTTTAGATTTTTTTTATAGTCTAGTTTGGGGGTTGACTTTCCTTGAATCCATATCCTCAGGCAAGGACAATTCAGGGGGCGTGGCCTAATTCGTGACGTCATAGCACCACCTATAGAGAGTACGGATTAAAGATGGCGCTTCTGCGAAGCGTTTGTATAGTAAAAACCGAAAATCTTTAAAACATCATGTGTCTTGTAATCTGAACAGGGTCCCTTACTAGCCAAACCAATGGAGATTCTGGCCCAACAAATCACACCCTCTGATTGTGTTGCAGAAAGTGGAGCCACATAAGCAGGCAACAAGCCTGCAGGTCAAAACCCCCAGCCAAACATTTCTAAGGCAAACCCTGACGGGCAAAACCTATTCAGAGGGCGTGGCCTAATTCGTGACGTCATAGCACCACCTATAGAGAGTACGGATAAAAGATGGCGCTTCTGCGAAGCGTTTGTATAGTAAAAACCGAAAATCTTTAAAACATCATGTGTCTTGTAATCTGAACAGGGTCCCTTACCAGCCAAACCAATGGAGGTTCTGGCCCAACAAATCACACCCTCTGATTATGTTGCAGAAAGTGGAGCCACACAAGCAGGCAACAAGCCTGCAGGTCAAAACCCCCAGCCAAACACTTCTAAGGCAAACCCTGACGGGCAAAACCTATAAGGAGTGACCTCCGACCTACTTAAATTGCGAACGCCGAAGCAATCCATAGCGGCGGCGAAGGCAAGAGGTGGTGAGCCTATTAAACCGAGAAAACAACAGGCAAATAGGATGACACAACAATTATTCCGGCATAGTTATGTACAAGTATACTAGTGAAATCTTGGATTGCAAAGGATAGATTGTAGATCCCAACCTCAGTTTTAAAAACACACGAATACTTGAGTACTAACAAAACAGGTCAGTAAAGCTTCATTTAGAGGTTGGAAAGACTCTTGCTAGTCGGTGACCCTTCTGTTTAAAATAGAATATGATTATTTCGTCTAGCATCAGCAGCCAATTTTTAAATCTACAAGCTTTTTAAGTTAACCTGTTGTCCTTAAACCAGTGGTAGCAGCTGGCGAGAGTGTTTTCAATTCAATTATAAATAAACAATAGGGTAATTCTACAGTAAATGGTTCTTTTATTTTACTCAATTTCTAATGAGAAAAATCTTATATGTATGGGCGCTGGAATTGCTTAAAAAAATGCTGGGTTGGTTCGAGTTCAGGGTTCGGTTGGTTTAGTCCCCACTTTAATTTTAGAAAATATATCCTCACCTTGAAGCCCTGGTTACCCTGGAGTTAATTTTAATGCGATTTTTAAAGATTTTTCACAAGGTTATGATGTTTGAGTTAACGCTAACTCGCTATTGCGAAATCGGCCTTAATCTCTCTTTTTTCTGAATAAAATAGGTTAGGGACTTGAGAATTGGGGATTATTAACCAGGACAAATACTATGTGTGTATGTCAAAACTGGTGGTGAAGATAGTAATTGAAACTCATATAACCTAGGAAAATAAAAACGGCAGAATACAAAACTTGATTTACTTGGCCTCGATACTTTTGTTCTAACTTATAACTTAGATAACAAACCCAAACCTCTGCTTTTCTAACTAAAAAATTATGATGCAAAAAAACCTT
Organism: Oxystoma pomonae; assembly: GCA_963921995.1. Taxonomy (NCBI): domain Eukaryota; kingdom Metazoa; phylum Arthropoda; class Insecta; order Coleoptera; family Brentidae; genus Oxystoma; species Oxystoma pomonae. The sequence goes on along the minus strand of OY998164.1, from coordinate 84,688,214 downwards.
TTCTGCAAAATATAGAAGAACATATTTATAATGCCAAAACATATGGAGCAGTGGAATATTTTGTCAACTAAAATGCATAGCAAAACAAGATGCGTCTAACGAGCCAGCACCGAACAAAGAATAATAATCTATAAACTCAAAGTAAGTTTTTGCTTTTGATTTCAATTATATTTGTAGAACTTCCTTAAATAAACAAAGTTTATATTATAGTGTAGATCGGATATCAAAAACTAGTTTAACTCATAACTCCAGTAGAATAGTCAGAAAATCGCGATTTATCTACAAAACTGACTTGGCAGCCAAATTTTTTACACCAAGTAGGTCATATGAGACTTTTAAAACCACATTTTTCCAGCAAAATTTCTCTCCAGGTTCGCCGCCATCTTGAATTTATGCGTAATTCGAGTTAACTCGGTTTTAGTCCGATATCTCATTGACCATTGGTCCGATTTAAAAACAAATTGTTTTGTTTTATAAAAAAGTGGTTTTTCTAAGATTTTTGATGTAATATTTTTTTTTGCTATATGTCTCGGATAAAAAGTTAATTCAATCTACTGTATATATATATGTAGTCAAAAATTTTGGCGCCATTCAACTACGATTTTTATAAGCTTTCCAAAAAGGTATAACACGGAGAAAAAAAAAATATTTTTTTTTAGGGATGAACGAGGGGTTGTCCACCTTGGACTTGGCAGTACTGGCAGTATTTCAAAATTTTGAAATTTTGACAATAAATCCCTATAATTTTGGCAGTAGGTGTACATATTTTGAGGGGGTGGGCAACCCCTCGGGGATGAAGTTTTTTGGGGGTAGCACCGAATGCTCAAAAACAATAGGGGTCTGTGCGTCAACACAAGTAATCATTGGTGAAGGTTTTTTTGAGTTAGAGTGGCTACAAAGTAGGCGACAAACAGACCGACCGACAGACAGAGCGATGGCGTCTGGATTCGCGCTTATCACTATTCGGAACCTCAAAATTCGTGGAGGATCATGAAAATCTCGACGTGCGATTTTTAGATGATTACATTACTTCCCTTAGCGAGGGAAATAAAAAGGAAACTGCAGATTATGAAAATGCAAGAAATTCTTTATTTTTTATTTAAATTACGTTAATTTATATGTAGAAGGTCTACTTCATTTGAGGGGGTTGTGACCTTGCCTAAAAAGAGCGTGACTGCCCTATCTCAAATGCGCCTCTGGTCGATAGGTTTGGTCGGCATGCAGGAGACGTAATTCAAATACAGATATGTGAAAAAAAAATCAGACAAGCTTAATAAAAATAAACTCCATAATTTGACATTTTGTAGAAAATGCTAGTTATCAGGTTGGTAAGAACTCGATTTATTTTTCTTTGCTTAGTGGGTAACGGTTAATAAAATAAACAGATCCCGGACATCGGGGAGAAGAGGGAAAAATGGTCCAAAATATTGTGACATAACTTCGCGCGATTTTAATCATTGTGCGCTAGGTCGTCTCTGCGTGAAAATGTTATTGGCTATTACATCTGCCGCCCTCCAAATTTTCCTTGGTATTCCTTGGTTTATGTTTTTCGCGGTTTAGGTTTAAAATATTGTTTATAGTACTCGACATACCTTCCTATATCTTGACTAAAAAAACGCGCTAAAATTGCCAATTAAAGCAGAAAAGTCACTGATTCTTTCCTAATTTAAAAAAAAAAAAAACAAGAAGCAGAATCATGATTGGAATCCTACTTAAAATCCAACTCTAACATAGGTGGTTTTAAAGTTTACCATTTTTGCGAAATATTTTGCATCTTATTCCAGTAGATTTTGACGTCAATCCAGGTGAAACTTTTGTATCTATTGCGGTATTGTTTGGGTATTAATAATAGGGTTGGGAAAACTATAGATTCAACTAAATGCCGATCGAAATGCGTCCCATACTATAGTATTGCCATTTCTGGTTAGGATTTTATAAGTATTAAAAAATAAACAATTTTAAAGTAAGGCATAGAATAACAGATACTTACGCACTCTTGGAGACCCTTCTCCATCACTGTACTGGTCATCGTTGTCATAGGTTTGATCTTTGTACTGATTCGCTGAGTTGTTGCCATCCCAATCTTGATCATTGTAATCGTTCTGCCCTCTCCCTCTGTTGTATGGCTGGTCATCCCATTGTTCAGGACCTGATCCTGCCCCATGCCAAAATTTCAAAAATTAAACAATGTTTTTTAAAACTTTACAAATGGGCAAAACGAAAACAAGCTGGAAGGAGTACTAGAATTTTCTTTTTAAACCATTTTAGTTGACGTAATACAGAGTAAAACAAGGCAATTACTCAAAAATTGTTTGTATATATATGACTGCATCCCTACTAACTAACCGAGACTTTTTTCTCAACTAGTCAGTCACGACTACCCGTCAAATTTTTTATATATATATATATATATATATATATATAGTCCGCGACTTTCAAGCAGGAGATGCCAGGTTCAAGCCCCGGGTCTTAGGTAGTACTTGGACTTTTTCTTATAAAATTAGAATTTTGTAAGATTAAGGTAAAACGCCATATGAAGCGGAGTAGACCGTAACCTAACCTAGCACATCCCAATGAGCATTTTCAGAAACTTCTGGTGACAGATATTTATATAATTATTATAAAGAGGGTTCCATTGATACCCTAGGGTATTTAGAAGTTTCCTACAAGAATTGAGTTTGTATATTTGTTTTATTAAAGGCTCTAAATTTATGGTACCCTCAAGTAACATAAAACTGGCGTTAACAATATTTCCACGGATATCTTTATAAAAATTAAAGTCATCGGTTCAAATGTTATATAAATTGGTGTTAACAATGTTTCCACCAACATATTTATAAAAATATAAGTCATCAGTGATAAAAGTTATATAAATTGGTGTTTGAAATCTTTCTGTCAACCCACCTATAAAACCGTAAGTAACTATCAATTAAAGATATATAATAGATTGGTTTTTAAAATGTTACTATCAACCCACTTATAAAACTTAATTAACCAACAACAAATTTATATAAGATAAGATTGAAAATATTTCGAGAGACACTTATAAAAACTTGGGAACTCACACACAATAGTTATATAAATTGGTGTCTGTAATATTCTTATGAACTCATTCATAAACCTTTTTTGCCCATAGGGTTTTTTCTATAATGTTGTTATTAATTTCTTTATATAGTGATTATAATACAACTGTTTTTAGAACAAAAAAACAATTTTAATTTATTTTGGCAATTATAATAACAAAACAAACAAGATTTTTTAAGGTTAATTTTGTGACATCAAAAGGCGCGTTTTTGCGACATCAAAAGGAGAGTTTTTGCGACATCAAAAGGCGCGTTTTTGCGAGATACCATACCATTATTATCTTGTTTTAATTACATCAATCTGAGAGAGATAAGAGATCCAAATCTTCTTGAGATAGTTCCGATGACAGATATCGGGATCGAATGCATTTTACACCCGATTCCCATCAGCGTTTCCCATGCGCAGTCACCCTGACTCAAAAAACTCATCACGTGGTCCGACATGAACTTGTATAGGCAAATCTCGCTTAGACCACGTGATACGTGTTTTGATTCGGGGGACCCACGAATGAGAAACGCATAGATGGGAACCGTGTTTTAGAAAAAGAGAACAATATAGTAACCCTGTTAAGGTCGCAAAAACGCGGAACGCATTTAGGAAAAGAGAACAATGTTAACTATGTTCCAAGTAGCATCATTTTTTAAAAGGTTCATAAAATAGTGTTTGTCGAGGTAAACAGTGGTATAGTTATATTGTTTTTTTTATAGAATTGTCGGAAATTTTCGTCATTTTGGATTACAAGAATAGGTTTTTGGCCTAAATAAAAACGTTATTTATGGGGTTTCAACATGTGTTTCAATCGAAATATTGCTTGTTAGGGTTAAGAACAACATACAAAATTCAATATTTGTCCCAGAAAGAAAAAAACGCGTATGAAAAAAAAACTGATATTTAAATGAATATTTTTTCCCCGTTTTCTCAAGTATTTTTGGAGCCCATGAAATTTACGTGAGTGTATTCGAAAACTATACAGTACACACGGGACCGCAGCTGATTTTCAGAGTAGGATGACTTAAAAACCAGCTTTTATTTGACTATAGTATATAAATATTCATATTCCTTCAGCTTATCTCACTTTCATTTTTATTTATTTTAGAAGATTGCTAAACACCATTTTATAATTTTTTTTATTGTAAAAATAAAAAGAATAATACATAACAAGCAAAGGGAAGAAAGATGTAAAATCTATATTTCTAAATCCATAAAAACCTTTAATTTGTTATGTAGTGTTGTTAGAACAGTTGTAAAACCTTTTTATAATAATCTCTATACTTGAGGGCTCATAATGAAGTTTTATAAAATCTATATGTTGTTTTTCTATCCATTACTATGTACCATAAATTTTTATAAGCTGGTGTTGAACAGTTGTTTTTCAAGTCTTTTTTTACTCATTTAAGAGTTATATTAGAGTTATAAAATTATCACCAACACTAAATAATATAACTTTTGGTTATTTTATGAAGGTTTTATATTATTTGCTGTAACTTTTATATAGACAAAAATGCTCATTGGGATATAAAATGTATTGTAAAAGTCCGTCTACTCGAAAGAAATTCTGGATACATCCTGGAAAAGGCTGAATAAACCCTGAAAACCTGAAAACCCCTACATATATCCTGGAAAAGTTTGTATACACCCAGGAAAACTCTAGATATACCCCGAAAAAAGATCGATACACCCTGATAAAGTCTGAGCACACCCCGTAAAGATCTGGATACACTCTGGAAAGTATGGATAGACCAAGGAAGTCCAGATACGCCCTGGAAAAGTCTGGGAACACCCAGGAGAAGTCAGTATACACTCTGAAAAAGTCTGGCAAAGTCTGGATACACCCTGGATAGTCTAGATACATCCAGGAAAAGTCTGAATATATCCTAGAAAAGTCTGGATAAACTCTGTAAAAGTCTGGAAAGACCCTGGAAACGTCTGGATACACCCAGACAGTCTGACTACACTCTGGAAGTCTGGAAAGACCCTGGAAAAGTCTGGAAGGACCCTGGAAAAGTCTGGCTACACTCTGGAAAAGTCTGAAAAGAAAGACCCTGGAGGTCTGGCTACATTCTGGAAAAGTTTGGAAAAACGATTAAAAAGTCTGGATACACTCTGGAAAAGTCTGGAAAGACCCTGGAAAAGTCTGGCTACCCTCTGGAAAAGTCTGAAAAGACAAATACAGTGGGATTTACCAAGATCTAAAATAGTACCCCCCACAGGTCTAAATATTTACACCTGTGGGGGGGGGTTATTGCAAAATACCACTGAAAAACTGCTTTTTTTCTCAAAATATACCATATTTTAGGAGAAAATGCCCTAAAACTTTTTTTTTTTGACAGTTTTCAAAATGGAAAATGATGAATACGCCAAAAATTTAACATATAATAGCTTCATTATCTGTGTTTAGAAGTTATAAAGTTGGTGATTTTTTAGACCACCTCTGCGGGGTTGTTTAAATTTATAGCCCCTAGAAAGGATTTTTTTGTGGCAATTGGTAATAAGTTTGTTTATGCACTTTGGGGATTAAAAGTGCACTTTTAATATATTAAAAATAAGTTTTAGGGCATTTTCTCCTAAAATATGGTATATTTTGAGAAAAAAGCCCTCAGGGATTAAAAATAATTTTAATACCTGGGGGATTTATAGTAAATTTTTCCAAATTAAACAATAATTTTATTGAAATTCTATTAATTTGTTAAAATGTATGAACGAAAAAAATAATTAGCATATGCATTACTTAAATCTAGTTCTTATTATGATATATATTTACATTTACTTGGGTGCAATTTGCTAGGCTTACGAAACTGTTTCTTGTAAACCTCGCGAGATTTTTGTGGAAGAAGGCTAGCGATGCCCTCTTCCGCGGCCTCTTCAATGTTCATTTTCAAAAAAAATGCTGTACGATTTTTCTGGACTCACCGTTTGGTGACGCCGTTTGATAACAACAACTGACTGACATTTAAAACAAGAAGTTAAAACTTCCAAATCAGTTACATCAACCGAAAAGAATCTAAAAAAGAAAAGATCAAAAGATCTTGGGAGGAAAGAACGAAATTTCAAAATTGGACGAGTGTCCCACAAGGAACACACAAAAGTCCAAAGCGAAAAGGGAAACAATTAAATGATGTTTCGCCCGGGGTGACTAGCGTGGGCTCGTCAGTGGATTCACTGGTCACCCTCAATCCAGACATCATTTAACACCATCGCACACTCTGACTTCCAACTCTGAAACACTCACAAATAGGGATCGTTCCGCATGGTACTTATTATAAGTCGCCTGATACGGGTTCGTCCTGTCGTGTTAATCTTTCCAATAGGAATATGCTCCTAAGACAATTAAAACAAGAAGTTAAAACTTCCAAATCAGTTACATCAACCGAAAAGAATCTAAAAAAGAAAAGATCAAAAGATCTTGGGAGGAAAGAACGAAATTTCAAAATTGGACGAGTGTCCCACAAGGAACACACAAAAGTCCAAAGCGAAAAGGGAAACAATTAAATGATGTTTCGCCCGGGGTGACTAGCGTGGGCTCGTCAGTGGAATCACTAGTCACCCTCAATCCAGACATCATTTAACACCATCGCACACTCTGACTTCCAACTCTGAAACACTCACAAATAGGCATCGTTCCGCATGGTACTTATTATAAGTCGCCTGATACGGGTTCGTCCTGTCGTGTTAATCTTTCCATCATTTAATTGTTTCCCTTTTCGCTTTGAACTTTTGTGTGTTCCTTGTGGCTCAGTCGTCCAATTTTGAAATTTCGTTCTTTCCTCCCAAGATCTTTTGATCTTTTCTTTTTTAGATTCTTTTCGGTTGATGTAACTGATTTGGAAGTTTTAACTTCTTGTTTTAATTGTCTTAGGAGCATATTCCTATTGGAAAGATTAACACGACAGGACGAACCCGTATCAGGCGACTTATAATAAGTACCATGCGGAACGATGCCTATTTGTGAGTGTTTCAGAGTTGGAAGTCAGAGTGTGCGATGGTGTTAAATGATGTCTGGATTGAGGGTGACTAGTGATTCCACTGACGAGCCCATGCTAGTCACCCCGGGCGAAACATCATTTAATTGTTTCCCTTTCCGCTTTAGACTTTTGTGTGTTCCTTGTGGGACACTCGTCCAATTTTGAAATTTCGTTCTTTCCTCCAAAGATCTTTTGATCTTTTCTTTTTTAGATTCTTTTCGGTTGATGTAACTGATTTGGAAGTTTTAACTTCTTGTTTTAATTGTCTTAGGAGCATATTCTTATTGGAAAGATTAACACGACAAGACGAACCCGTATCAGGCGACTTATAATAAGTACCATGCGGAACGATGCCTATTTGTGAGTGTTTCAGAGTTGGAAGTCAGAGTGTGCGATGGTGTTAAATGATGTCTGGATTGAGGGTGACTAGTGAATCCACTGACGAGCCCACGCTAGTCACCCCGGGCGAAACATCATTTAATTGTTTCCCTTTTCGCTTTGGACTTTTGTGTGTTCCTTGTGGGACACTCGTCCAATTTTGAAATTTCGTTCTTTCCTCCCAAGATCTTTTGATCTTTTCTTTTTTAGATTTTTTTCTTTTCTTTTTTTTTAGTTTTGTGATTTTTTGTTTTTAGTTTCTCGCATTCTAAAGTGCATGTGTATATAAACCTCGTGACTAAAGTGTATTTTAATCCCTTGGCGAATTGTACAAACCTTTCGACGCGGGATTAACGTAGTCCTTAGGTTTATAATGTACTATTATAATTTTCCTAAGTAACCGTTTTTACAAGGATTAATTTACCTTATTTAATATCCCAAGTTGTTCATTAACCAATAAAATACCTCCAATTTTATCCAGAAAAACGCCATATTTTGAACCCGTTTTCAGCACAAAAAATATATTTATGGGGGCACTACGAGGCAAAACAAACATATGTACGAAAAATATACCAATTAAAAAACCCCAAAACAACTAAATTAATTTATCTACAAACTGAAATTAAAACATTGAGGTTATCTAAAAGGTCTGTCAAGAAAACTTTCTTTACTCAAAGCCCACTAATTTCAAAGATGTAGCTTTCATCAGTAGGGGTTGGTGCAGGCCAAGGTATTAGCAGAGGTAAGAGATCCAAACTCGCTATTTGTGATTTAAACGCAGCTAATATTTTAGCTGACATTTTAATTGGAATAAATAAAAACACCTTTTAAATAAATACAAAATTAATCTACTCCTTATTTTATTATTACCCATCTAAATTGTTGTGTGACATTAAGTATTAATTGGAAAAATTAATTAACAAGGGTAAGTTTTAATTATAGTGACATATAACCCCAATTTTAATTTGTTTTACAGACTGTTTACTAGTTAAACCCCGCATAGGTTTAAATTTTTAAATTTTCTTTTCTTCTAAATTGAAAGTTTCTTCAAAAATCCAACAAGATTGTATTAAGATGATTATTCAATAAACAAATTTATTAAAATTCTTCTGATAAATCAAACTATGTCCAAAACTCAAGGCGGGTTGGGTTGGGTTGGGTTGTTTAAAACCAAAAATTTCACTTAAATAGGACCGTTCTAAAATAGACTAAACCCTTTTAGTAAACCCCACCGTGGAAGTCTGGATACCCTTTAGAAAAGTCTGGAGAGACCCTGGAAAAGCTTGGCTACACTCTGGAAAAGTCTGACCGACCCAATCTAATCTATGTGTATATGAGTAGTGGTTTTTTCGATTCGATTCGATGCTCACCATGGGAATCTCCTAAACGGTAAGATATACGAAAAGGTTTAAATTAGAACAAAGTTGCGCAATTTGACGCTTTGCTCAAAACCAAAAAAAACTTTACAACTTCCGGGTAGTTCCGGAGATAGGCGAAAAAAACCTAAATCTTGCTCATTTTTTTGTTTTGACATACATTTTGGTGAGACAATAAAAAATTATAGTTAAAATTAAAAAACATGCTCAGAAATGCAAAAAAACAAATAATGGAATTAGCAACATTTCATTTTTCAGTAATTGTTTATAATTTCTTTCAATTAAAAAAAATCATAAATCGATTCCACCATTCAATTGTACGAAAAAAATGCAAATACGCTATATTTAATTGTTTTTACCAAAATGTTATTTTTGTGTAATATTGCTATAAGCTTAGAATGCACTTTTTTGATCATTTCAGTAGATATGCGCACCTATGTTAAAGTAAATATGTATTTTTTATCTAAACTGCTGTTGTTAAAAGAAACCTTCTTATTACCTTTTTTTGAAAACTCTGTTTAAATCAGGATAATATGAGAGGCGTCTTTTTTCTATTTCTATCAAAATAATTGTTATTGGACAGAAATAACTTTTTATATTTTCTGAAGTTTTTTTTTTATAAGAATCATAAAAGTAAAATTTTAGCTTCTTGATGGAAATTCAAAAATAAATAAATATTGAAAACGCCAATTGCTTTTGCAATGCCTGCTTAATAAGCTCTAATAGATTACCTTACGATATTTGGGAGCCAGTAATGTAAATATCCATTGTAAAAATATAAACCAGTTGGAAATAATTTATTTAAAAAATGGCCTATTCATTTCATTTCTTCATTGTCTTTACATAAAAATTACAATCCTATAGACAAGAAATTTAGATTCAAATTTAACTATAAGGTAAAAAAAATTAAATAATATATTAAAAAATATATTTTAATTATTAAAATAAACTAAAAATAAGTTTAGCAATCGATTCTCACCTTTATTAATCGATATCAGATGTTCATAGCAATACTGCACAAAAATAAGTTTTAGGTCAAACAATAACTTTGTTTATACAGTACTCTTAAAGCGCTTTTAAACAAAGGACGGTTTGAAAGTGTTTGTCCTAAACATACCATTAAAACAATTTTAAATACTAAATAAATTTTACTTTAAACCGGAAAAAAAAAATGATAACTTAAATCTTCTAAAGTATCCATGTATCCATGTGGGGTGATAATAACTAGGAACAGGTTTGTATAATGTCTTTATTTTCACACAGTCATTTTTATTTTTGGCAACCGGTTTCGGAGGAATCAAACCTCCATCTTCAGGCCGCAGTGACTACAAACCAAAAAATTTTACACAGTACAGTATACAGTTACATAGTATCTTACAAAGTTATAAATTAAAAATTACAATATTTAAAGTAAAGTTAATAGAGAGTTACTTTAAAAATGGTTTAAAAGATCTTATAAGATTCAAGTGAAATAATAAAATGCTTTTTTATCACTAGACTATGAAAAATGACTAGACAAAAAAATCCTTCTCCCAAGCATTAAAAAATGAAAGTGTGAAAATTTTAAGAAAAAATTAATTAAAGCTTTCATGTTTGGAAAGGGGTTGTTACCTTAATTAACAATGTTCAGAAAATTGTCCAACAGCATTTAATACAAGCATGCATTTTGTCATAATGTTTTCTATTAAAAAATGACTGGGGTGCTGTGTAACCCATGTCTTACCCAGGGAGAGTTTCCTACTATGTGTAAAAAAGCAAGAGTAGCGCCTATTTTCAAAGAGGACGACAGTGAGGTTGTTAGCAATTACAGACCAGTTTCGGTTTTAACGGCATCTTCGAGAATTACAGAGTACTTGATAAATGTTCGTTTGCTTGAATTTTTGGCTTCGGATTTTTCTTTGAAAGTCAATACGGCTTTCGCGGCTCCAGCGACACAAGTTCTGCAGTCACCGATACAATTACAAGCATTCAACAAAAATAGATAAAGGGTCGAAATGTGGACTTGTGGCGATGGATCTGCGAAAGGCGTTTGACACAGTTGACCATCGTATTTTATTACCAAAATTATGGAGGTTAGGTGTGCGCGGCTCGTGTTAGGTTCTTTGAAATTTACCTTTCAGATAGACGGCAGTGTGTCACAGTTAACGACAGTACTAGTTCAGAGAGAACAATAAGTTGTTGAGTTCCCCAAGGGTCTATTTTGGGACCTACATTGTTTCTTATATATGTTAACTCTATTTCTAGCTTACAATTGAAAGGAGAAATTAAACTTTATGCAGATGACATGCTGTTGATCTACTTTGATACAAGTTATGACAGGGAAGTCGAAAATATTAAGCAGGACTTGGAAAATATATCTAGATGGCTAAATTCCCATAAATTAACCCTAAACATTGCAAAGTCGGGGGCCGCGCATATCCTTCAACAATCAAGTATTAAAATATTCCAAATACATAATGCATCTGATTGTGGATGAGACCTTGGCATGGAAAGAGCATCTTGATATAGTATAACAAAAAGTACGTGCTCCTATTGGTATAATTAAACGACTATCTTTTACTTTTCCAGCCAACCTCTTAAGGTCGGTGTACTACAGTCTGCTTCACTCTCACATCCAATATTTATTGTTGGCCTGGTATACAACTTCTCAGAAATACATTAAGCCGATACAAGTGCTACAGAATAGGGCAATAAAAAATATACATTCACTGCCTTTAAAATATTCAACTAAAGAACTATACTTAAGATACAAAATACTGTCGATAAAGCAAATCAATTCTCTCCAGGCCACCTCTTTTATTAATTATGTCATTCATCAAACCAAACTCTCAAACTTGAAATTTTCTGTAAGATCTGAAATGCATTTCTACCCCACAAGGAATGCTGACCTAATTACTGTGCCAAAACCAAAGAAAAACATGTTACAGCGATCTTTAGTATGCCAGGGAGTAAAACAATATAACAATTTGCCAAGAAGCATTAGAAATACTACAACAATAAAATTTAGGGAAAGAAATTCGAAGGTATTTGATGCAAAACTAGTCATGTAAGACAAAGTTATGATTGTTTTCCACAAACCAAAACTACACTTTTTTGCACTCGACGCGCGTTTCGCTAACAACGTTAGCATCATCAGGAGACGATAAACAATGAACTAAATTAATCTACGCTCTATCTTATATACAATCCTTTAGTGGGCGGAGATAAGACTAATAATTTGTGATTGATCACGATTTTTAATCCTATCTTCCCTCAACCAAAGAATAAAGTGTACTAAACGGGATGGGTCCTCTATCTCTATTTAAACTATTTCTGGATTTAATGATTTCCATACTTTCATATGCATTCAAAAGTCTTTTGTTTGGTACACTTTTTAGAAGTTTTAGGTTATCTAATGTGAATCTATGATTGCTTTCAAAAGCATGCTCGGCCACAATTGACTTTTCTGTTCTTCCGTATTTTAAATGTGCTAAGTGTTCTTTAAAACGTGTTTGAATAGAGTGTCTCGTTTGGCCAACATATTTTTTGTCACAATCCATGCAACTAATTTCATAAATTCCACTTTTTTCTAGAACCGTAGTTTTATCCTTGGGATTTCCTAGTAAGCTTCTTATTGTGTTACCGGATTGATATACTAATTTAAGACCGGTGTTATTAAATACTTTTTGTAATCCTTTCGTATAATTAGGATTATAAGGAATTGATACAAATTTTGAGTCGCAGGTATCTTTTTGTATGAAAAAAGTGGAATTCCGAAAGGTCTTTTGAAAACAATGCCTATTTATCAGCTTATTTATTAAGCCTTCGTCGTAACTGTTTTCGCCAGCTATATTCCTAATCCTATTCTTTTCTGCTTCAAATCTTTCTTTGTTTAAGGGGAAATTTACTAATCTATATGTTAAAAAGTACAAACTTAGTCTGTTGCAGAAAAGAATAGGAACTTAGTTTGCACTTTTTAACATATAGATTAGTAAAATAGGAATATAGCTGGCGAAAACGGTTACGACAAAGGCTTAATAAATAAGCTGATAAATAGGCATTATTAATTTAGGAACTGTTAGATAATGGTCTATGAAAAATGTTCTTATATATAATACCTGCTATTACTGACCTTTTCACTGTCTCTTTGCCTACTTATATAAATGTTACTATTTATGCTTTTTAAGTATAAGTCTGCGTCAGCTAGGGGTAAGATCTTCAAGAAAAAAAAGAACAGGCGCTATACAAACACCAAAAGTGGAGTTTGACATTATAGGAGTTTGACGTCTAGGTTTCGAAACAGTATTAATCAATGTTAATGAATAAAAATTAACTTAAATGAGCAATTACATTTAACAATATTAGACTAATAAACTAAAATACATATATGCAGATTTAAACCAATACCATAAAAATGTTACGATTATCACAGTTTTTGCAATTATTTTGACTGGAGTATGTAATTATTAATGATTAGAGTTATTGTAAATTAGAGAATAATTTTGATGTGTTAAAGGCTCTTTTGATAGTCGATATTTTTTGTTATTGTATTGTATGATTACATTATAGTTTTCTCTGATACGAGGATGAGTTGTGTTATTTATTTTAGAGTTTAGGTATGCTCCATTAAAACATGTTATCGTTTAATAAAATTAACTACTATGCCAAATGAGGTTCCACAAAATAATTCCTCAGAGGATTCTATTAATAGCGCCATCTACTAAGCAGCGGACTAATCATGACGGACCACAATAGATCCAAGAAGTCAAAAAAGAAGTTAAAAAACCTCCAAATCAGTTACATCAACTGAAAAGAATCTAAAAACAAAAGATCAAAAGATCTTGGGTGGAAATAACGAAAATTCAAACATGGATGAGCATCCCACAAGGAACACACAAAGAACCAAAGCGAATTATATTGAGCCTTATATCTCTGTAATATTCTTTAAATCTCGTATTAAAGCGGTATTTTCGACACACGTATTTAGCATCGCATGAGCAAGTAAGCATTAAACGATGTTTCGCTCTGGGTAACCAACGTGAGCTCGTCAGTGGTTACACTGGTCACCCTCCCCATACACCATCATACACTTCGATTCCAACCTTGAATCACTCACAAATAGGCATCGTTCCGCACTGGCACTTATCCAAGTTACCTGATACGGATTCGTCCTGGCGTGTTAATATTTCTAATAGGATTATGCTCCTAAGGCAATTAAAAATCAAAAAAGAAGTTAAAAAGTGGAACACTGACGAGCTCAGGCTGGTTACCCAAAGCGAAACATCGTTTAATCATTTCTCTTTTCGCTTTGGCTCTTTGTGTGTTCCTTGTGGGATGCTCATCCATGTTTGAATTTTCGTTATTTCCACCCAAGATCTTTTGATTTTTTGTTTTTAGATTCTTTTCGGTAATCTTACCTCCAGACAATAGTATCTGCTAGTTGCTGATTTAGGGTTTTCTGAGGATTGGTAAAATGTAGTCTATTGATTTCTGATTCTTTAAGGGTTTGCTGCAGGTAGATATTATATTAATATTTAGTGAGTGCCCATTATCTAGGATATGCGCTGCAAAGTGGGCATATTATCATCTTTATTGAGCATTATATCTCTGTAATATTCTTTAAATCTCGTATTAAAGCGGTATTTTCGACACACGTATTTAGCATCGCATGAGCAAGTAAGCTGGTATGTGCCTTTGCCGTCTTTTACGTTATTTTTGTCTTTATTGTTAAGCAATTGATCCCGTTACTGTGTCCTTACTCTTGAAGGCAAATTTTAACTCATTATTGTTCAATATCTTTGAGGCATATACCAACTTACGTGCCCATGCGATGCTTAAAACGTATGTCGAAACGTTATCTATCATTTTCAGATACATTAGTTTCGTTTGTGGAGCATTGTTATCAATATCAATTCGTTAGTGCACGGCTTTCGATTTATTTGCAATTTGAATTTCATTATCGCTTAGTCCTTTTCAAAATGAGCTAATAAATATAAAAGGACTATACATAAAATTATGAATAAAGCAGACAATATGAAAATGGTTGTCTTTTTCTGTACCGCTGGAGTGGCCAGTAGGGCTATGCCGTTTTATTGTCTAAGCCGACGTTTATCCGTAAAAGTTTTCTCTACACAGAATTCACCAAAATGGTATTTTTTTATAAATGGTCTTTTATTAAATCTCGATGCGTACGTGCCATTTTTTGGGATTTTTGTTATATATTGTATTGGCAATCCTACATTTTGGTAAGGGTTCTTTGTTTTATGGGAAATTATCTGACCGTTTCCATTAACATTTTTCCCGGCTGTGACTATTACAACCCTTAATATTTCGGTGCCCGGAATTGTTTACCAAAGAAAATAGTTATTAAATAAGTAACCACTTAAATACGGTTTGAAATTTTTACTAAAATAAAAACATAATTGTAAAGCCATACGTATGCGCTCCATAATAACACATTGTTTTAATAACAGTTTAAATAACTTATGAATTTTTCATAGTGCGTCTTTTTAAGAAGATATTTTTCTTGGACTTAAAAATATATTTTTACGCATGTGTAAATAACCCTGGAGTGCACATAGAACTTTTTTTTACTTTTGAGAGAAAACCTTAAAATAAAAGTAAGTATTACAGGATTTGACTAGATATTTATTTAGATTTCTAGACTTGAATATCACAGAATTTTGCTAAAGCTAAAAATTGGTGGCGCTTGTTAACCCTATTTTGAGTAGACTAATCAAGAAACCTCGCACCCACGAACCCTAGTTACTGAGCTACCGAGGTAAGTTAATTTTAGATCAGTTTTGATCTGTTACAACTTCTTCTTACTAGTCAAAAAAAAAAATAATCTTCAGATATGAGAACTTATAACTTTGATTTAATTTAGAATTTTAACTCAAAACATTTTTTCTTGAACAACACGAACTAAACTTAACATTAATAGTTAAATTGAATAATACTGGATATTTTTTGAATTAAAATCAAATATCCAAAATCCACATCCATACTCCTGATACTGATTTTAGTTCGAAAAGTTTTCTACAACTTTTGAATGCTAATAATATTGTTGTTTAAGAGATGACGTCAAAATTTCCAAATAAATAGCAAGTCTCTACTGTCTTACGTGTTAATGATTTTATCACAAACTACTTTCATGATTAGTCCGGTGCTTAGTAGATGGCGTTATTAATACAACCCTTTGCTGAATTATTTTGTGAACCATCATTTGGCCACTGTATAGTTATTTTATTAAACCATAACGGAGCTTACATAAACTCTAAAATAAATAACACAACTCATCCTCTATCAAAGAAAACTATAATATAATCATACAATACAACAACAAAAAATATCGACAAAAGAGCCTTTAAGACATCAAAATTATTCTCTAATTTATAATAACTCTAATCATGAATAATTACATACTTCAGTCAAAATAATTGCCAGACTGTGTTAAAATAAAAAAGCTGTGAAAGTCGTAACATTTTTATTGTATTGGTTTAAATCTTCATATATGTATTTTAGTTTATTAGTCTAATATTGTTAAATGTAGGCTTTCTGCCCCATTTCTTTGACCACCTTCAACAAGGTTTGTTCACATAATTGCTCATTTAAGTTAATTTTTATTGTTTATTAATTAATTCGAAACCTAGGCGAACACCGCGAAACTAATAATTGATCCAGCATTATCTATCGTCCACTATAATGTCTAACTCCACTTTGTAATTCGACACCTTTTATAAACTTAACAATAGATGGCATTTAATGTTAGTAACGTGGGAAAAATATATAAATCTTTGTCGCACTTCTGGTGTTTGTATAGCGCCTTTTCCTTTTGTTTTCTTGAAGATCTTACCCCTGGCTGACGCAGACTTATAAATACCAGGTGATATATTTCTGCGTTGTGCTATACTCTAAATAAGAATAAAAAATAAAAAAGCATGAACAGTAACATTTATATAAGTAGGCAAAGAGAAAAGCTTAGTAAGCAGGTATGTTTAAAATTTTGAGTCAATGATTTGTTTGAAATTAACTCTGTGTTTCGGACTTCTCTATATTTTTTTTCATTTATACACCACGTTTCGATCAGTACAATATCTGATCGTCTTCAAATGCAAACTGTAATCTATTCCTAAGGCTACGTACTTATATACTATGGGAAATCACTCAACCGTGACGTTTAAGAGAGTTGGCTCCACCCAAGGAGGGGCTTAAAAATATTTGGTATTTCAACACTTGGTTTACTGAAAATACCCTGATTCTGCCCAATAAAGGCAGCTTCAAGGAATTTTCGTTTCTTCCAGTGTGACTCCTTGTGCAAAATCTTTGCTTCTGTCCACTTCAATGGGTGTTGTTTTGACTATGCATGCACCTCTTTGGGAATTCGTCTGATGTTCCTTAAGCCTACCAGATAGTGGTCTTTTTGTTTCGCCTATGTATGATTTACCACACTCACAAGGAACTTGATAAATGCATTCCTTATTGTGTTTGTTCTCCGGTTTTGTTTTACTAAGAAGGCTTCGAATTGTGTTATTAGATTTAAAAGCTGTTATAATATTAAAGTTGTTCGCTACTCTTCGAATTTTCTCTGATACTTATTTAATGTATGGAATTGTAAAGAACGCATTTGCCTGGTTTTGGTTTTGTAATCTATGTCCTGTAACCATTCTGCTGCACATCCTTCTTAATGTTTCTTATATCGATTACCAAGTCATGAGAATTGCTACACATTTGAACGGCTCTGTTATACAAAGTTCTTTTTATGCCTCATTTAAAAATTGTCCTTTGTGAGTGGGTTTACAATATATTGCTAAAGCTCGGAAACGAGTATAAAATATTACACAAAATTAAAGGAACGTAAAGTAAAATAAGTTAATTTGGTTTTACAAATCTAGATTCGATTTAAAGTTATTAATCTATCTCCTGTGAATTTTCCGATAACTGAATAGTCCTATTTGTGAAGTTATTACTCTACCGTATTCTGCACATTCGAAATTTCTTTGCGCCTGTGCATTTTGACGGCATCTGTTTGTTTCTGCGTTATAACTGTTAACGACTTGTCTACATTCTGACCGATCTGCTGCCAGCTCTTCCCAACGGTTCTGCACATGAACTGTTTGAGTGACTCATGTAGGACGTCTTTGAACCATTTGTGTTGGCCGCCTTGTCTTCTGTGCCCGTGCGCCAGCTCCCCGTATAAGACACATTTAGGTAATCTGTCATGCGCTGGATGTGCCCGACCCACCTCAGTTGCGCTCGACCTACTAGCGTATCTATGCTTAGACAATTGTTTTTTTTAAAGAATGGTTATGTTGGAGACTCTATGAAACCACTTGGTTCTGGTAATCTGTCTCAGGTGCCTTTGTTGCAGTTGATTTAAGGTTTTTGAATTTCATCGTCGATATTAGCTTTAATATGCTCCCTAGGTAGTTGAAATGTTCTACGTATTCTAACTTTTCATCTCCAATCAAGACATCTGCTCTGGCGGCATTTTGTGGGGAACACATGATTTTCGTTTTGCCAACGTTGATTTTCAATCCTAGAGCTTTATAAGCCCAGTCGAATGTCTCTAATGTTTCTTGCAGGTCTTGGATGGAGTCAGAGGTTAAACCGCAGTCATCCGCGTACTGGAGGTCGGTGAAGAATTTTGTTCTCGTTTTTGCTCCGAGTCTCTTTAGCTGGAATAAACTTCCGTCGAAACGGTATCTAACTTACAAGCAATTTACTGTCTACAATCATAGATAGAGCTGTGACAAAGATGTTGAACAAAATTGGCGCTAGGACGCTCCCCTGACGAACAACCGTATTGGTCTGAAAGGCTTCTGTAGATTCACCATTGTAAAGAACGCTGGCCAAATTATTCTCGTGTAGGCTCTTGCATACATTGAAAAATTTACGTGGTACGCCAAAACGCTCCATGATAACCCACAAACGCTCCATGACCCACAAAGCATTTCTGTTTATTGAATCAAAATCTTTAGTTAGTTGATAAGAACGACTGTTCCTCGGTTTGGACGGAATCCGCTCTGAGATTCTGGGATAATTTGATCGATATATTTTATTAGCCGGGATGTCATTATTTTAGCTAGTATCTTTCCACTTGTGGAAAGAATAGAGATCCCCCTGTAGTTTCTACAGTCCGACTCACTCCCTTTATTTTTAAATAGATTGACAATTTTAGCGTCTCTGAAATATTGTGGAACTCTACCTGTAGTCCATATTAAATTAAAAATGCACCTTAAAGGTTCTATCGCTACGTCGCCAAGTGCTTTGTAAACTTCTGCCGGGATGAAGTCGATTCCCGGAGCTTTGTTATTTTTCATAGAATTTATTCCTAACTTGATTTCTTCAGCTGAGATTTCTTGATCTAGCGCTTGGTTTGGCTCATACTAATAGTGTTCCATCCACCTGGCTCTAATCTCCGCTTCTTCTGTCAGCTGATTACCACTTGCGTCTTTGATGAAACAGACTTTCTTTTTGGTGACCCAATATATCTCTTTTACAGCATTAAAGAAATTGTTTTCGGCATATGCTTGTATTTCTTCAGCTTTTGAGGTCCACCAGGCATTTTCGATAGTTCGAATTTATTTTTGCACACGGTTTTTAACCTCGTTGTATTTTGCTTGTGCGTTTGCGTCGTTCGGATTGCTTTGTAGAGACTGGAAAGAAGTATGCTTTGAGTCGAGAATGTCCTTAATAAGTTCGATGTTTTCGTTGAACCAATCGGGTTGTTTTCGTGCCTGCGTTGTGCCTAAGGCTGATTAGCTCGACTCATAAAAGATATCACGAAGTGCTGACCAGAGAGTGTCTGCTTCAGTTTCGCTATCTGTTTCCAATGACTATGCTATATTTACTTGAGTTGTTTTCTGCAGGTCTTCTATTGTATCTGGCGTGTTAATTGTTTCGAGGTTTAAGCGGGGCCTGTGCGCCTTTTTAGGTGTCTTAGCGTAACGGGGTTGGAGCTTTACTGACATTTTGGAAAGTACCAGACAATGATCGGTCCAATTTTCGACATGGGTAATGGCCCTTGTGATGTTGACTTCTCCGATTTGCTTTTTCCTTACGATAGCGTAATCTATGAGATGCCAATGACCAGATCTAGCATGTTGCCAGGTTCCTTTATATTTATTTTTCTGTCTAAACACAGTATTTGTTATGACTAAATTGTGTTCAGTACATTTTGTAAGTAGTAGCTCTTCGTTTGAGTTTGCGTTTCCCAAACCATTTTTGCCAATAACGCCAGGCCAGAGATCATTATGCTTGCCTACTCTTGCGTTGAAGTCTCCGAGTAGGATTAAGCGTATTTGTGAGTGTTTCAGAGTTGGAAGTCAGAGTGTGCGATGGTGTTAAATGATGTCTGGATTGAGGGTGACTAGTGATTCCACTGACGAGCCCATGCTAGTCACCCCGGGCGAAACATCATTTAATTGTTTCCCTTTCCGCTTTAGACTTTTGTGTGTTCCTTGTGGGACACTCGTCCAATTTTGAAATTTCGTTCTTTCCTCCAAAGATCTTTTGATCTTTTCTTTTTTAGATTCTTTTCGGTTGATGTAACTGATTTGGAAGTTTTAACTTCTTGTTTTAATTGTCTTAGGAGCATATTCTTATTGGAAAGATTAACACGACAAGACGAACCCGTATCAGGCGACTTATAATAAGTACCATGCGGAACGATGCCTATTTGTGAGTGTTTCAGAGTTGGAAGTCAGAGTGTGCGATGGTGTTAAATGATGTCTGGATTGAGGGTGACTAGTGAATCCACTGACGAGCCCACGCTAGTCACCCCGGGCGAAACATCATTTAATTGTTTCCCTTTTCGCTTTGGACTTTTGTGTGTTCCTTGTGGGACACTCGTCCAATTTTGAAATTTCGTTCTTTCCTCCCAAGATCTTTTGATCTTTTCTTTTTTAGATTTTTTTCTTTTCTTTTTTTTTAGTTTTGTGATTTTTTGTTTTTAGTTTCTCGCATTCTAAAGTGCATGTGTATATAAACCTCGTGACTAAAGTGTATTTTAATCCCTTGGCGAATTGTACAAACCTTTCGACGCGGGATTAACGTAGTCCTTAGGTTTATAATGTACTATTATAATTTTCCTAAGTAACCGTTTTTACAAGGATTAATTTACCTTATTTAATATCCCAAGTTGTTCATTAACCAATAAAATACCTCCAATTTTATCCAGAAAAACGCCATATTTTGAACCCGTTTTCAGCACAAAAAATATATTTATGGGGGCACTACGAGGCAAAACAAACATATGTACGAAAAATATACCAATTAAAAAACCCCAAAACAACTAAATTAATTTATCTACAAACTGAAATTAAAACATTGAGGTTATCTAAAAGGTCTGTCAAGAAAACTTTCTTTACTCAAAGCCCACTAATTTCAAAGATGTAGCTTTCATCAGTAGGGGTTGGTGCAGGCCAAGGTATTAGCAGAGGTAAGAGATCCAAACTCGCTATTTGTGATTTAAACGCAGCTAATATTTTAGCTGACATTTTAATTGGAATAAATAAAAACACCTTTTAAATAAATACAAAATTAATCTACTCCTTATTTTATTATTACCCATCTAAATTGTTGTGTGACATTAAGTATTAATTGGAAAAATTAATTAACAAGGGTAAGTTTTAATTATAGTGACATATAACCCCAATTTTAATTTGTTTTACAGACTGTTTACTAGTTAAACCCCGCATAGGTTTAAATTTTTAAATTTTCTTTTCTTCTAAATTGAAAGTTTCTTCAAAAATCCAACAAGATTGTATTAAGATGATTATTCAATAAACAAATTTATTAAAATTCTTCTGATAAATCAAACTATGTCCAAAACTCAAGGCGGGTTGGGTTGGGTTGGGTTGTTTAAAACCAAAAATTTCACTTAAATAGGACCGTTCTAAAATAGACTAAACCCTTTTAGTAAACCCCACCGTGGAAGTCTGGATACCCTTTAGAAAAGTCTGGAGAGACCCTGGAAAAGCTTGGCTACACTCTGGAAAAGTCTGACCGACCCAATCTAATCTATGTGTATATGAGTAGTGGTTTTTTTTATACCAGATGTTCCAAATTCGATGCTCACCATGGGAATCTCCTAAACGGTAAGATATACGAAAAGGTTTAAATTAGAACAAAGTTGCGCAATTTGACGCTTTGCTCAAAACCAAAAAAAACTTTACAACTTCCGGGTAGTTCCGGAGATAGGCGAAAAAAACCTAAATCTTGCTCATTTTTTTGTTTTGACATACATTTTGGTGAGACAATAAAAAATTATAGTTAAAATTAAAAAACATGCTCAGAAATGCAAAAAAACAAATAATGGAATTAGCAACATTTCATTTTTCAGTAATTGTTTATAATTTCTTTCAATTAAAAAAAATCATAAATCGATTCCACCATTCAATTGTACGAAAAAAATGCAAATACGCTATATTTAATTGTTTTTACCAAAATGTTATTTTTGTGTAATATTGCTATAAGCTTAGAATGCACTTTTTTGATCATTTCAGTAGATATGCGCACCTATGTTAAAGTAAATATGTATTTTTTATCTAAACTGCTGTTGTTAAAAGAAACCTTCTTATTACCTTTTTTTGAAAACTCTGTTTAAATCAGGATAATATGAGAGGCGTCTTTTTTCTATTTCTATCAAAATAATTGTTATTGGACAGAAATAACTTTTTATATTTTCTGAAGTTTTTTTTTTATAAGAATCATAAAAGTAAAATTTTAGCTTCTTGATGGAAATTCAAAAATAAATAAATATTGAAAACGCCAATTGCTTTTGCAATGCCTGCTTAATAAGCTCTAATAGATTACCTTACGATATTTGGGAGCCAGTAATGTAAATATCCATTGTAAAAATATAAACCAGTTGGAAATAATTTATTTAAAAAATGGCCTATTCATTTCATTTCTTCATTGTCTTTACATAAAAATTACAATCCTATAGACAAGAAATTTAGATTCAAATTTAACTATAAGGTAAAAAAAATTAAATAATATATTAAAAAATATATTTTAATTATTAAAATAAACTAAAAATAAGTTTAGCAATCGATTCTCACCTTTATTAATCGATATCAGATGTTCATAGCAATACTGCACAAAAATAAGTTTTAGGTCAAACAATAACTTTGTTTATACAGTACTCTTAAAGCGCTTTTAAACAAAGGACGGTTTGAAAGTGTTTGTCCTAAACATACCATTAAAACAATTTTAAATACTAAATAAATTTTACTTTAAACCGGAAAAAAAAAATGATAACTTAAATCTTCTAAAGTATCCATGTATCCATGTGGGGTGATAATAACTAGGAACAGGTTTGTATAATGTCTTTATTTTCACACAGTCATTTTTATTTTTGGCAACCGGTTTCGGAGGAATCAAACCTCCATCTTCAGGCCGCAGTGACTACAAACCAAAAAATTTTACACAGTACAGTATACAGTTACATAGTATCTTACAAAGTTATAAATTAAAAATTACAATATTTAAAGTAAAGTTAATAGAGAGTTACTTTAAAAATGGTTTAAAAGATCTTATAAGATTCAAGTGAAATAATAAAATGCTTTTTTATCACTAGACTATGAAAAATGACTAGACAAAAAAATCCTTCTCCCAAGCATTAAAAAATGAAAGTGTGAAAATTTTAAGAAAAAATTAATTAAAGCTTTCATGTTTGGAAAGGGGTTGTTACCTTAATTAACAATGTTCAGAAAATTGTCCAACAGCATTTAATACAAGCATGCATTTTGTCATAATGTTTTCTATTAAAAAATGACTGGGGTGCTGTGTAACCCATGTCTTACCCAGGGAGAGTTTCCTACTATGTGTAAAAAAGCAAGAGTAGCGCCTATTTTCAAAGAGGACGACAGTGAGGTTGTTAGCAATTACAGACCAGTTTCGGTTTTAACGGCATCTTCGAGAATTACAGAGTACTTGATAAATGTTCGTTTGCTTGAATTTTTGGCTTCGGATTTTTCTTTGAAAGTCAATACGGCTTTCGCGGCTCCAGCGACACAAGTTCTGCAGTCACCGATACAATTACAAGCATTCAACAAAAATAGATAAAGGGTCGAAATGTGGACTTGTGGCGATGGATCTGCGAAAGGCGTTTGACACAGTTGACCATCGTATTTTATTACCAAAATTATGGAGGTTAGGTGTGCGCGGCTCGTGTTAGGTTCTTTGAAATTTACCTTTCAGATAGACGGCAGTGTGTCACAGTTAACGACAGTACTAGTTCAGAGAGAACAATAAGTTGTTGAGTTCCCCAAGGGTCTATTTTGGGACCTACATTGTTTCTTATATATGTTAACTCTATTTCTAGCTTACAATTGAAAGGAGAAATTAAACTTTATGCAGATGACATGCTGTTGATCTACTTTGATACAAGTTATGACAGGGAAGTCGAAAATATTAAGCAGGACTTGGAAAATATATCTAGATGGCTAAATTCCCATAAATTAACCCTAAACATTGCAAAGTCGGGGGCCGCGCATATCCTTCAACAATCAAGTATTAAAATATTCCAAATACATAATGCATCTGATTGTGGATGAGACCTTGGCATGGAAAGAGCATCTTGATATAGTATAACAAAAAGTACGTGCTCCTATTGGTATAATTAAACGACTATCTTTTACTTTTCCAGCCAACCTCTTAAGGTCGGTGTACTACAGTCTGCTTCACTCTCACATCCAATATTTATTGTTGGCCTGGTATACAACTTCTCAGAAATACATTAAGCCGATACAAGTGCTACAGAATAGGGCAATAAAAAATATACATTCACTGCCTTTAAAATATTCAACTAAAGAACTATACTTAAGATACAAAATACTGTCGATAAAGCAAATCAATTCTCTCCAGGCCACCTCTTTTATTAATTATGTCATTCATCAAACCAAACTCTCAAACTTGAAATTTTCTGTAAGATCTGAAATGCATTTCTACCCCACAAGGAATGCTGACCTAATTACTGTGCCAAAACCAAAGAAAAACATGTTACAGCGATCTTTAGTATGCCAGGGAGTAAAACAATATAACAATTTGCCAAGAAGCATTAGAAATACTACAACAATAAAATTTAGGGAAAGAAATTCGAAGGTATTTGATGCAAAACTAGTCATGTAAGACAAAGTTATGATTGTTTTCCACAAACCAAAACTACACTTTTTTGCACTCGACGCGCGTTTCGCTAACAACGTTAGCATCATCAGGAGACGATAAACAATGAACTAAATTAATCTACGCTCTATCTTATATACAATCCTTTAGTGGGCGGAGATAAGACTAATAATTTGTGATTGATCACGATTTTTAATCCTATCTTCCCTCAACCAAAGAATAAAGTGTACTAAACGGGATGGGTCCTCTATCTCTATTTAAACTATTTCTGGATTTAATGATTTCCATACTTTCATATGCATTCAAAAGTCTTTTGTTTGGTACACTTTTTAGAAGTTTTAGGTTATCTAATGTGAATCTATGATTGCTTTCAAAAGCATGCTCGGCCACAATTGACTTTTCTGTTCTTCCGTATTTTAAATGTGCTAAGTGTTCTTTAAAACGTGTTTGAATAGAGTGTCTCGTTTGGCCAACATATTTTTTGTCACAATCCATGCAACTAATTTCATAAATTCCACTTTTTTCTAGAACCGTAGTTTTATCCTTGGGATTTCCTAGTAAGCTTCTTATTGTGTTACCGGATTGATATACTAATTTAAGACCGGTGTTATTAAATACTTTTTGTAATCCTTTCGTATAATTAGGATTATAAGGAATTGATACAAATTTTGAGTCGCAGGTATCTTTTTGTATGAAAAAAGTGGAATTCCGAAAGGTCTTTTGAAAACAATGCCTATTTATCAGCTTATTTATTAAGCCTTCGTCGTAACTGTTTTCGCCAGCTATATTCCTAATCCTATTCTTTTCTGCTTCAAATCTTTCTTTGTTTAAGGGGAAATTTACTAATCTATATGTTAAAAAGTACAAACTTAGTCTGTTGCAGAAAAGAATAGGAACTTAGTTTGCACTTTTTAACATATAGATTAGTAAAATAGGAATATAGCTGGCGAAAACGGTTACGACAAAGGCTTAATAAATAAGCTGATAAATAGGCATTATTAATTTAGGAACTGTTAGATAATGGTCTATGAAAAATGTTCTTATATATAATACCTGCTATTACTGACCTTTTCACTGTCTCTTTGCCTACTTATATAAATGTTACTATTTATGCTTTTTAAGTATAAGTCTGCGTCAGCTAGGGGTAAGATCTTCAAGAAAAAAAAGAACAGGCGCTATACAAACACCAAAAGTGGAGTTTGACATTATAGGAGTTTGACGTCTAGGTTTCGAAACAGTATTAATCAATGTTAATGAATAAAAATTAACTTAAATGAGCAATTACATTTAACAATATTAGACTAATAAACTAAAATACATATATGCAGATTTAAACCAATACCATAAAAATGTTACGATTATCACAGTTTTTGCAATTATTTTGACTGGAGTATGTAATTATTAATGATTAGAGTTATTGTAAATTAGAGAATAATTTTGATGTGTTAAAGGCTCTTTTGATAGTCGATATTTTTTGTTATTGTATTGTATGATTACATTATAGTTTTCTCTGATACGAGGATGAGTTGTGTTATTTATTTTAGAGTTTAGGTATGCTCCATTAAAACATGTTATCGTTTAATAAAATTAACTACTATGCCAAATGAGGTTCCACAAAATAATTCCTCAGAGGATTCTATTAATAGCGCCATCTACTAAGCAGCGGACTAATCATGACGGACCACAATAGATCCAAGAAGTCAAAAAAGAAGTTAAAAAACCTCCAAATCAGTTACATCAACTGAAAAGAATCTAAAAACAAAAGATCAAAAGATCTTGGGTGGAAATAACGAAAATTCAAACATGGATGAGCATCCCACAAGGAACACACAAAGAACCAAAGCGAATTATATTGAGCCTTATATCTCTGTAATATTCTTTAAATCTCGTATTAAAGCGGTATTTTCGACACACGTATTTAGCATCGCATGAGCAAGTAAGCATTAAACGATGTTTCGCTCTGGGTAACCAACGTGAGCTCGTCAGTGGTTACACTGGTCACCCTCCCCATACACCATCATACACTTCGATTCCAACCTTGAATCACTCACAAATAGGCATCGTTCCGCACTGGCACTTATCCAAGTTACCTGATACGGATTCGTCCTGGCGTGTTAATATTTCTAATAGGATTATGCTCCTAAGGCAATTAAAAATCAAAAAAGAAGTTAAAAAGTGGAACACTGACGAGCTCAGGCTGGTTACCCAAAGCGAAACATCGTTTAATCATTTCTCTTTTCGCTTTGGCTCTTTGTGTGTTCCTTGTGGGATGCTCATCCATGTTTGAATTTTCGTTATTTCCACCCAAGATCTTTTGATTTTTTGTTTTTAGATTCTTTTCGGTAATCTTACCTCCAGACAATAGTATCTGCTAGTTGCTGATTTAGGGTTTTCTGAGGATTGGTAAAATGTAGTCTATTGATTTCTGATTCTTTAAGGGTTTGCTGCAGGTAGATATTATATTAATATTTAGTGAGTGCCCATTATCTAGGATATGCGCTG
Source organism: Oxystoma pomonae (assembly GCA_963921995.1). Classification (NCBI taxonomy): domain Eukaryota; kingdom Metazoa; phylum Arthropoda; class Insecta; order Coleoptera; family Brentidae; genus Oxystoma; species Oxystoma pomonae. Next base: position 84,660,802 of record OY998164.1, on the reverse strand, counting down.
CAAAGTGGGCATATTATCATCTTTATTGAGCATTATATCTCTGTAATATTCTTTAAATCTCGTATTAAAGCGGTATTTTCGACACACGTATTTAGCATCGCATGAGCAAGTAAGCTGGTATGTGCCTTTGCCGTCTTTTACGTTATTTTTGTCTTTATTGTTAAGCAATTGATCCCGTTACTGTGTCCTTACTCTTGAAGGCAAATTTTAACTCATTATTGTTCAATATCTTTGAGGCATATACCAACTTACGTGCCCATGCGATGCTTAAAACGTATGTCGAAACGTTATCTATCATTTTCAGATACATTAGTTTCGTTTGTGGAGCATTGTTATCAATATCAATTCGTTAGTGCACGGCTTTCGATTTATTTGCAATTTGAATTTCATTATCGCTTAGTCCTTTTCAAAATGAGCTAATAAATATAAAAGGACTATACATAAAATTATGAATAAAGCAGACAATATGAAAATGGTTGTCTTTTTCTGTACCGCTGGAGTGGCCAGTAGGGCTATGCCGTTTTATTGTCTAAGCCGACGTTTATCCGTAAAAGTTTTCTCTACACAGAATTCACCAAAATGGTATTTTTTTATAAATGGTCTTTTATTAAATCTCGATGCGTACGTGCCATTTTTTGGGATTTTTGTTATATATTGTATTGGCAATCCTACATTTTGGTAAGGGTTCTTTGTTTTATGGGAAATTATCTGACCGTTTCCATTAACATTTTTCCCGGCTGTGACTATTACAACCCTTAATATTTCGGTGCCCGGAATTGTTTACCAAAGAAAATAGTTATTAAATAAGTAACCACTTAAATACGGTTTGAAATTTTTACTAAAATAAAAACATAATTGTAAAGCCATACGTATGCGCTCCATAATAACACATTGTTTTAATAACAGTTTAAATAACTTATGAATTTTTCATAGTGCGTCTTTTTAAGAAGATATTTTTCTTGGACTTAAAAATATATTTTTACGCATGTGTAAATAACCCTGGAGTGCACATAGAACTTTTTTTTACTTTTGAGAGAAAACCTTAAAATAAAAGTAAGTATTACAGGATTTGACTAGATATTTATTTAGATTTCTAGACTTGAATATCACAGAATTTTGCTAAAGCTAAAAATTGGTGGCGCTTGTTAACCCTATTTTGAGTAGACTAATCAAGAAACCTCGCACCCACGAACCCTAGTTACTGAGCTACCGAGGTAAGTTAATTTTAGATCAGTTTTGATCTGTTACAACTTCTTCTTACTAGTCAAAAAAAAAAATAATCTTCAGATATGAGAACTTATAACTTTGATTTAATTTAGAATTTTAACTCAAAACATTTTTTCTTGAACAACACGAACTAAACTTAACATTAATAGTTAAATTGAATAATACTGGATATTTTTTGAATTAAAATCAAATATCCAAAATCCACATCCATACTCCTGATACTGATTTTAGTTCGAAAAGTTTTCTACAACTTTTGAATGCTAATAATATTGTTGTTTAAGAGATGACGTCAAAATTTCCAAATAAATAGCAAGTCTCTACTGTCTTACGTGTTAATGATTTTATCACAAACTACTTTCATGATTAGTCCGGTGCTTAGTAGATGGCGTTATTAATACAACCCTTTGCTGAATTATTTTGTGAACCATCATTTGGCCACTGTATAGTTATTTTATTAAACCATAACGGAGCTTACATAAACTCTAAAATAAATAACACAACTCATCCTCTATCAAAGAAAACTATAATATAATCATACAATACAACAACAAAAAATATCGACAAAAGAGCCTTTAAGACATCAAAATTATTCTCTAATTTATAATAACTCTAATCATGAATAATTACATACTTCAGTCAAAATAATTGCCAGACTGTGTTAAAATAAAAAAGCTGTGAAAGTCGTAACATTTTTATTGTATTGGTTTAAATCTTCATATATGTATTTTAGTTTATTAGTCTAATATTGTTAAATGTAGGCTTTCTGCCCCATTTCTTTGACCACCTTCAACAAGGTTTGTTCACATAATTGCTCATTTAAGTTAATTTTTATTGTTTATTAATTAATTCGAAACCTAGGCGAACACCGCGAAACTAATAATTGATCCAGCATTATCTATCGTCCACTATAATGTCTAACTCCACTTTGTAATTCGACACCTTTTATAAACTTAACAATAGATGGCATTTAATGTTAGTAACGTGGGAAAAATATATAAATCTTTGTCGCACTTCTGGTGTTTGTATAGCGCCTTTTCCTTTTGTTTTCTTGAAGATCTTACCCCTGGCTGACGCAGACTTATAAATACCAGGTGATATATTTCTGCGTTGTGCTATACTCTAAATAAGAATAAAAAATAAAAAAGCATGAACAGTAACATTTATATAAGTAGGCAAAGAGAAAAGCTTAGTAAGCAGGTATGTTTAAAATTTTGAGTCAATGATTTGTTTGAAATTAACTCTGTGTTTCGGACTTCTCTATATTTTTTTTCATTTATACACCACGTTTCGATCAGTACAATATCTGATCGTCTTCAAATGCAAACTGTAATCTATTCCTAAGGCTACGTACTTATATACTATGGGAAATCACTCAACCGTGACGTTTAAGAGAGTTGGCTCCACCCAAGGAGGGGCTTAAAAATATTTGGTATTTCAACACTTGGTTTACTGAAAATACCCTGATTCTGCCCAATAAAGGCAGCTTCAAGGAATTTTCGTTTCTTCCAGTGTGACTCCTTGTGCAAAATCTTTGCTTCTGTCCACTTCAATGGGTGTTGTTTTGACTATGCATGCACCTCTTTGGGAATTCGTCTGATGTTCCTTAAGCCTACCAGATAGTGGTCTTTTTGTTTCGCCTATGTATGATTTACCACACTCACAAGGAACTTGATAAATGCATTCCTTATTGTGTTTGTTCTCCGGTTTTGTTTTACTAAGAAGGCTTCGAATTGTGTTATTAGATTTAAAAGCTGTTATAATATTAAAGTTGTTCGCTACTCTTCGAATTTTCTCTGATACTTATTTAATGTATGGAATTGTAAAGAACGCATTTGCCTGGTTTTGGTTTTGTAATCTATGTCCTGTAACCATTCTGCTGCACATCCTTCTTAATGTTTCTTATATCGATTACCAAGTCATGAGAATTGCTACACATTTGAACGGCTCTGTTATACAAAGTTCTTTTTATGCCTCATTTAAAAATTGTCCTTTGTGAGTGGGTTTACAATATATTGCTAAAGCTCGGAAACGAGTATAAAATATTACACAAAATTAAAGGAACGTAAAGTAAAATAAGTTAATTTGGTTTTACAAATCTAGATTCGATTTAAAGTTATTAATCTATCTCCTGTGAATTTTCCGATAACTGAATAGTCCTATTTGTGAAGTTATTACTCTACCGTATTCTGCACATTCGAAATTTCTTTGCGCCTGTGCATTTTGACGGCATCTGTTTGTTTCTGCGTTATAACTGTTAACGACTTGTCTACATTCTGACCGATCTGCTGCCAGCTCTTCCCAACGGTTCTGCACATGAACTGTTTGAGTGACTCATGTAGGACGTCTTTGAACCATTTGTGTTGGCCGCCTTGTCTTCTGTGCCCGTGCGCCAGCTCCCCGTATAAGACACATTTAGGTAATCTGTCATGCGCTGGATGTGCCCGACCCACCTCAGTTGCGCTCGACCTACTAGCGTATCTATGCTTAGACAATTGTTTTTTTTAAAGAATGGTTATGTTGGAGACTCTATGAAACCACTTGGTTCTGGTAATCTGTCTCAGGTGCCTTTGTTGCAGTTGATTTAAGGTTTTTGAATTTCATCGTCGATATTAGCTTTAATATGCTCCCTAGGTAGTTGAAATGTTCTACGTATTCTAACTTTTCATCTCCAATCAAGACATCTGCTCTGGCGGCATTTTGTGGGGAACACATGATTTTCGTTTTGCCAACGTTGATTTTCAATCCTAGAGCTTTATAAGCCCAGTCGAATGTCTCTAATGTTTCTTGCAGGTCTTGGATGGAGTCAGAGGTTAAACCGCAGTCATCCGCGTACTGGAGGTCGGTGAAGAATTTTGTTCTCGTTTTTGCTCCGAGTCTCTTTAGCTGGAATAAACTTCCGTCGAAACGGTATCTAACTTACAAGCAATTTACTGTCTACAATCATAGATAGAGCTGTGACAAAGATGTTGAACAAAATTGGCGCTAGGACGCTCCCCTGACGAACAACCGTATTGGTCTGAAAGGCTTCTGTAGATTCACCATTGTAAAGAACGCTGGCCAAATTATTCTCGTGTAGGCTCTTGCATACATTGAAAAATTTACGTGGTACGCCAAAACGCTCCATGATAACCCACAAACGCTCCATGACCCACAAAGCATTTCTGTTTATTGAATCAAAATCTTTAGTTAGTTGATAAGAACGACTGTTCCTCGGTTTGGACGGAATCCGCTCTGAGATTCTGGGATAATTTGATCGATATATTTTATTAGCCGGGATGTCATTATTTTAGCTAGTATCTTTCCACTTGTGGAAAGAATAGAGATCCCCCTGTAGTTTCTACAGTCCGACTCACTCCCTTTATTTTTAAATAGATTGACAATTTTAGCGTCTCTGAAATATTGTGGAACTCTACCTGTAGTCCATATTAAATTAAAAATGCACCTTAAAGGTTCTATCGCTACGTCGCCAAGTGCTTTGTAAACTTCTGCCGGGATGAAGTCGATTCCCGGAGCTTTGTTATTTTTCATAGAATTTATTCCTAACTTGATTTCTTCAGCTGAGATTTCTTGATCTAGCGCTTGGTTTGGCTCATACTAATAGTGTTCCATCCACCTGGCTCTAATCTCCGCTTCTTCTGTCAGCTGATTACCACTTGCGTCTTTGATGAAACAGACTTTCTTTTTGGTGACCCAATATATCTCTTTTACAGCATTAAAGAAATTGTTTTCGGCATATGCTTGTATTTCTTCAGCTTTTGAGGTCCACCAGGCATTTTCGATAGTTCGAATTTATTTTTGCACACGGTTTTTAACCTCGTTGTATTTTGCTTGTGCGTTTGCGTCGTTCGGATTGCTTTGTAGAGACTGGAAAGAAGTATGCTTTGAGTCGAGAATGTCCTTAATAAGTTCGATGTTTTCGTTGAACCAATCGGGTTGTTTTCGTGCCTGCGTTGTGCCTAAGGCTGATTAGCTCGACTCATAAAAGATATCACGAAGTGCTGACCAGAGAGTGTCTGCTTCAGTTTCGCTATCTGTTTCCAATGACTATGCTATATTTACTTGAGTTGTTTTCTGCAGGTCTTCTATTGTATCTGGCGTGTTAATTGTTTCGAGGTTTAAGCGGGGCCTGTGCGCCTTTTTAGGTGTCTTAGCGTAACGGGGTTGGAGCTTTACTGACATTTTGGAAAGTACCAGACAATGATCGGTCCAATTTTCGACATGGGTAATGGCCCTTGTGATGTTGACTTCTCCGATTTGCTTTTTCCTTACGATAGCGTAATCTATGAGATGCCAATGACCAGATCTAGCATGTTGCCAGGTTCCTTTATATTTATTTTTCTGTCTAAACACAGTATTTGTTATGACTAAATTGTGTTCAGTACATTTTGTAAGTAGTAGCTCTTCGTTTGAGTTTGCGTTTCCCAAACCATTTTTGCCAATAACGCCAGGCCAGAGATCATTATGCTTGCCTACTCTTGCGTTGAAGTCTCCGAGTAGGATTAAGCGATGTTGTTTAGGAACTTGACTCAGCGTGTTTTCTAGTTGCTCATAAAAAGCGTCTTTTGATTCCTGGTCTGAATCTAGAGTTGGTGCATAGGCGCTTATTGCAGTAACAAAAGTTTTGTCGGGTAGTTAATATTTAAGCGACATTAATCGTTCTGAGATTCCCTGTGGTTGCCCATGGAGCTTTGAGACTAGTTCGTTCTTCATAGCGAAGCCTACATCATGAATCTTTCTTGAGCCGGCGGCTAAGCCCTTCCAGAAAAACGTGTAGCTGCCATCTATAAGACTACCCTTATCCAGGAATCTTGTCTCGCTTAACGCGATGTTAAGACGATTGTGGCAGTTCTACGTTCCGCATGGTTTGAAGTATTGGTGTCTTAAAGAGTTCGAATGTTCCAGGCTGCGAAGTTGAAAGATTTCTTCTTTTTAACTCGATGGTTTGCTTGAGCAGACACCCTCCCCCAGAGATCAGATTGGGAGGTTATTTTACCTCCAGACGTTTTTGTTCTACTAAAATTATTCATCTTGTGTAACAGCTGCGTGTGTGTACAGTGTACTAGAGCCGTGACGCTTGGTGAATCCGCATGGCACAGAAATTCTGCGACAATGGGTCTTACGCCAGGCCTGTTCGGTAGCCAAGAATGTGATTTCCCACATTCTCTTCGTAAGCTGTTGTAGTTGCCCACGGAAATCCCGCCCATGTTCGGTCGCCAGAGCCTCGTTGGCAAGGACAGGGTGCACCACGTGAAGGTGAGGTTGACATTTGAATAGGGGAGGCTGTATATTCGCATCCTAACCCCTTACACCCCGGGTTTACAATAGACTGTTGTTCTGATGTCGCTTTATACTCGTTTGACCAGTACATCAAGAAAAGGAATTTGACAATTTTGCCGCAACTCCATTGTGAATTTAATGGTGGGTCTTCTGTTATTTAGGTGGTGAAGAAATTCTGAAAGTTCCAGTGTATAGACTTTCCACATCAAAACTGACAAATCTATCCTCGGGTCCTAAAACAAAAGATTTAAGAATATACAAAATGTTTGGAATTTTCCACAAATGCCTGCAAGAGGTTGAATAATTTTCAAAAGGAATTTAGACAGATTGCTTGTTGGAGAATTTCTGGACTTGTGATTGGGCGTAGGAGCACTGCATCTTTGTGAATTTTGAGAAGTTCCTATGAGGTGGTGTAAGTTGAGATCTTGTGTGGTCCAAAATATATCTGGAATACTTTTTTTTAATTCTATAAACTTTACTTTCGATTGATTGCGTCGGGTCTTTTGGGGGAAGTTTATAGTTTCCTTTGGCAAGTACCTCTTCAACTTTCTGGTCATAGGTTTCCGTGTCCAATATCACTGTGGCAATGCCCTTGTCTGCCGATAAGATTAGGATTTGTCCTTTTCAAGATTCTTCAACGCGACTTCCTCTGTCTTGCTTATGTTAGAGGTATGCTTAATAGATTTGTCAATAATGGTCCTTGCTTGATGTCTGAACTGGCGTCTTGTCGTCGTGGAAGAGGATGACTTTCTGTGGCGGTGATGATATCGAAAACTTAAGTCCTTTGGCAAGTAAGTTTTCTTTTATGGGTGTCAATTTCTTCTTTGACGCGTTAATGATGGTTCTTACAGTGTCGGTGGTCGATTGGCTTTGTGGCTGTTGATGGGCGAATTTCACTTGCCAAGTCGTAGATGGTCGCACGTTCGTGTGATTTTGTCTAGAATCGGCTGATAATCTTCCTCTATAGTATTTTCTAGAATCTCCTGAAACCGTTGTCCCAGTTCTTCTGTCAGTAAGGATTTGTTCCGGTGATGAAAGCTGATTTGAGATCTTATAAGTGCTTTACTGGCGTCATATAGAATCCGCAGAACTCTTTGTCGTGGAAATGATGCCTTAAGACGAAACGCAACCTGAATAATGTTGCTGTCTCTTGCTTGGCAAAGGAATTCAATTTGCGTGTCTCCTCTGGTATGCTTAGTTTTCTCGTAGCCTCGAAAAAGATCGCTGATACCGGATCCGTACCGGGATTCAACGTTTATTTGAAATTAACTCTGTGTTTCGGACTTCCATTGTCTATATTTTATATTTATACACGACGTTTCGATCAGTACAATCTCTGATCATCTTCAGGAGCAAACTACAATCTATTCCTAAGGCTACGTACTTATTTACTATGGGAAATCACTCAACCGTGAAGTTTAAGAAGTTGGTTCCGCCCAAAGAGGGGCTTCCAAATATTTGGAATTTCAACACTTGGTTTCCTGAAAATACCCAGATCCTGCCTAATAAAGGAAACTTCAAGGAATTTTCGATTCTTCCAGTGTGACTCCTTGTGCAAAACCTTTGCTTCAGGCAAGACTGCTTCATTTGTAGAAAATTCCAAACATTTTGTTAATATTCTTAAATCTTTTGTTTTAGGGCCCGAGAATAGATTTGTCAGTTTTGATGTCGAAAGTCTATGCACCAATGTACCGATAAAGGAATCGCTAGATATTATTACACAGAGACTGGTTGATGACGAATCCCTTTATGAACCTGCCAGCCTGCCGCTGGAGGGAGAGATGGAGTTGTTGGAGTGCTGTCTACAGAACTCTTCATCGTTTTCGCCAGTGGTGGCCAATATTTACATAGAGTGGTTCGAATCACACACGGTTGATACTGCAACATATAAACCTAAGCTCTGGCTGATATATGTTGATGATACTTTTATTGTCTGGACCAAGAATAACCAACAACTTTCAGAATTTCTTTACCACATAAATAACATAAGACCCACCATTTATCTCACAATGGAGTTGGAACAAAATTGTCAAATTCCTTTTCTTGATGTACTTGTCGAACGAGTAGAAAGTGACATCAGAACAACAGTCTATCGTAAACCCACTCACACAGGACAATATTTAAATCAAGGTTCAAATCATTTTGCTACAACCAAACGAGGCATAATAAGAACTTTGTTTAACAGAGCCGTTCAAATTTGTAACAATTCTCATGACTTGGAAATCGACATAAGAAACATTAAGACGGATCTGCAACAGAATAGTTACAGTGTTAAACTTATAACAGACACTATTTCTAAATTTCAGCAAACAGGACAGAGATTACAGATTAAAACGTATCAGTATCAGTATCAGAGAAAATTCGAAGAGTAGTGAACAACTTTAATATTAAAACAGCTTTTAATTCTAATAACACGAGCCTTTTTAGTAAAAAAAAACCAGAGAACAAACAAAATAAAGAATGCATTTACCAAGTTCCTTGTGAGTGTGGTATAAATAAAATATAGACAATGGAAGTCCGAAAAACTGAGTTAATTTCAATAGCAGTTATGATATACAGGGTGCTTCACAACTTAAGTATAAAAATGAAAGGCGTGATTCCTAATACTGGTCGGTGTTTGAAATGACGGTTCATTTCTGTTAAATCTGTTCAAAAGTTTTCAAAAAAAAAATAACCAAAGATGTGCTAAGGCCTTCGACTGTACATTGAAGCTTATAAACAAAGTACCTAACAAAAAACAATCATCAAGAAAGCAAGTTCACTGCCCGCCTCGCTCTTATCTCTGTATCGTACCACAGAAAGTAAACAAACTATGCAATATTAGCTGATTCAGTTTTGAATGTCACGTCGCGTTGTAGTGCGGAATATGACTATTTTTAGTGATTTTGTTTTGTGTTTCGTTGTAAAAAATTATAACGAAGCACAACAATCAATAAAGGTATGTCATTATTTGACCTTTTTATTTAGTTATGAGAATATTAAACGAATAGGGGTTTTTGTCCCTTTATATGTATCATACTTCAACTAATCATTTGCATACTTTTAGTGGTAGTCATGTCTTGGAAAAATGTTCCCTAATTGAAATATTTTTGAAGAGGCCTTTGAAAACGGCGCAATCGTTTTTTTTTTAATATATTTTTGTATTACTTTCAAGCCACTTAATACGCTCTAAGTTTCTGACATAAGTTGTGAAACACCCTGTAAAAGAACATTTTTAATAGACCATTATCTAACAATTCCTAAATTATTTTAGAAGATAACCTTTAAATGCCTGATAAAGAAAATATTAAGACGAAATGCATGCTTGGATTCGATGTTGTTGGACAATTTTCTGAACATTATTAATTAAGGTAACAAACTTTTCACATTTCTTCATTTTTGGCAAAATGCTTGGGAGAAGGATTTTTTGTCTAGTCATTTTTAATAGTCTAGTGATAAAAGCATTTTATTATTTCACTTGAATTTTATAAGATCTTTTAAACCATTTTTAAACTAACCGTCTATTAACTTTACATTAACTTTGTAAGATACTATGTAACAAAAATGTTTTGATTTGTAGTCATTGCGGACTGAAGATAGTGGTTTGATTTTTCTGAAACCGGTTGCCAAAAATAAAAATTGACTGTGGGAAAATAAGGACATTCTACAAACCTGTTCCTAGTTAATTGATAACTTAGTTGTCTTATTTGCGTTACAAAAAAATTTAATATAAGGTTTTCTTAATATCACAATATATTATATATATATTTTTTTTTTTTGAGAAACTGTAAGGTAAGAGGATTGACAGCACATCGATCAGCTGCTAGAAAACGATTTTGAAGGAGAAAAGCGACTTTATTTAAAACCGTTCTCATATAAAACCGGTTTTCGATTCGTATAAACGTAGTATATTAAATACCGTCTCCGTTGTATTTTTTCCGTATAAATAGATGGTGTAATCGGTTCTTGACTTTTTTTTTAATTGAAAGAAATTATCAAGAATTGCTGAAAAATTCATTGTTGCAATAGCAACAATCTGTTTTTTCGCATTTCTTGTTGTAACTACGATTTGTTATTATCCCACCAAAAAGTATATGTCAAAACAAAAAAAATGAGCAATGTCAAAAAATACCACGAGAACTTTCCTAAGTAGAATTTTTGATTGAAAAAAAAGTGATTTGGAACAAAAAAAATTAATATCTCAAAACATTTTTAACTTTTTTATCTAAAAAAATGTAGGTATTAAGGACACATGATCAATTTTGACCCAGTTTCGTAAAAATGCAATTATTTTTGCGGAAATGAAAAATAAAAAATTAAAAAATAAAAATATTACGATTTTTCGCATTTTCTCGAAAATTTTGAGGTTGTTAAAAAGTGGCATTTACAAAAGTTCTTTGCACGGTTTACAACTTTTGTATTGAAGCTTTTACTCTACGACGTTCAGTTTTGCCGGAAATAAAAAAATAATAGCATTTTTATCCCCCTTTCCCCCCACAAAATCAACCCCGCAAAAGCTCCACTCACCCATTATTTTAAAACAGAAGCTGCACCATTTCCACTCATCAAACTGCTGTTATTTTTTTTTTATCTTTCTGTCTAAATGTCTGTGAATAGACTAAATAATGTTTTAACAGTAATTAAAGAAAAACACCCTTTTCATAAATATCGCTACAAGCTGATTAACTTAATTTACAACGGTATATAATAATGTTGTAAAAAATTAAATAGAGTAGGACAGCCTAATGTTTGTATTGTATTAGGCTTTAATCGTGATTAGTTACTATCAGAGTTTAGAATGTGGTATTTTTTTTATTATTATATAGCATTTATTGTTAAAATGGTTTCACAATAGTTACTTATATATCTAATAAGTTACACCTTATAATTATAGTGGACATGCGCATTCTACATTTTAAGAAACAGAAAATAAAACGCTAAGATATTTGTTACCCAAAAAATAACCTAACCAATTCAACAACAAACACAGATTTCATACATCCACAAGAGAAACCTCGCGCGTGAATAATGAATTATGAATAAATAAAATGACAAAAGATAAAAAACATAAAAATAGTAATTAGTGCGAAAAATGTGATTTTTCAGAAAAGTAAAGAAAATACAGACGAAAATACAGAAAGAAAGATAGTTAGCTATATTGTTTACTAATTATTTTTTATATCAATTAAGCTATTAATTTCATGTCTGCTAATTTCATATCTCATGGAAGTTTTTAGTTTATTTTTAAAAGAAAACAATGTGGGCATTTTTTGGACACAGCCGATGAAAGATACAAAAAGCACTGCTGACCAATGGCTTTTTTTACCCTTGGTTTTACAGAATTTTGATTGCTTCTATTTCTAGTATTATACGGATGCTCAATTATTTCGATGTCGATTTTGTTGCTATTTTTAAATAGTAAAGTTGATGGGTAAAGCCGGTTTTGTGAGATGTTGAGTCTCTAAATATGTGTTTGTCACCCCTTCCCAAGCTAGTATTCCGTAGTTAAGGTGCGATTGTGCAAGTGCATAGTCAAGAGTTCTTAGCTGTTAAAAATGAAAAATAAAGTATGTGAAACGTTGGTATGAGAGATAAGCTTCTTTGCCACATATTCTGTGTAATGGTCCCACCTTAAATGGCTATCCATAATCACTCCAAGGTATTTAATTTAAGCTTAATCGGAGGATTTTGAGGTTGGTGGATATGGACATAGATATATTTGTAGTGTGTCCAAGTGATAGTCTAAATAGAGACCTCATATAAAATACATAAAGAAACGACAAGATTTTTTTAAATTACCTATTTTAGAAAAAAGTGGCAATTGTTATCAACTACTACTACAGACTTTCAAACTCTCTAAATATTTTTATTTACTCTATAAAATAAAATTATTTTATGATTTTGAAAATCAAACTGAAGCCAAAAAAGTATCAAAAAGTTTAATAAGTTATAAGATTTATGATAATGCGCCCTTTAATTTAAACCTAGGTAGTTATTTTAATAATTTTGATTCGAACAACACTGAACAAATAATGTAACGATGAGTTATTTTATGTGGGTTGTTTCAAAGAAACAATGGTTTATTGATAACAACAAGAGAGGTGCGGTGTTGATAGCGTTGATACTCGTGATCCTTTCTACGAATAAATAGCCCGGAATTAATTTACTGTTTTTAAACAAATTAAATCTAGAGTTCCAGTTACCAAAAGAAAATATCAAAAAACTTACCTGCAAATAGGTATATCCAGAGGTTAAATCATTTTATACAATACCTGGTTATAAGTATTTTATTACCTTGGAAATAGAATCTACACGCTGAAAGAATACATTTTAATTTTTTTAACAGGATCCCATCTTTTTACTGAACATCTCGAAAAAGGATACTTTCAGTAAAAGAGTTAGGATGATTTAAAACTTTAAACCAATTTAGTGAAAAAATAATGATTTTAGCGCCCTGTAAATCATAACTTTTACAAAAATATTAATACTTACGTAGAAAATTTGACTTCTGTGAGCCTTTTGATGAAGTTTTTACGAAACTTATTTTAATCGATTACTAATGGACCGAACAACACTGCCTAACATGTTAACAGCCCCAAAAATGCTGCAGTCAAAAAGTAGGGTTAGGGTGTCAATTTTTGTTCTTAAATTCAGACGGCTTGAGCTAGAGCAATGAAATTCGGCACATATGTTGGCCTTCCGGCAACGTACCCTCGTGGGTCATAAAAAATTACATATATGGCCCCTAGGGTGCAATAGGGGCCAAAATGTGTTTTTAAACTATTCCTTATACCTTCTATACTAATGCACATCTGAATCTTAGTCAGTTGGTAGTTCATGCTATTACCTACAGGTCTACTGTACCAAAAAAAAATTCGTAGCTGTTAACAAAGCCCCTAAGTTAGGGGCTAAAAATTTTGTCGATTTCAATTGAAAAATTAAATTTCACTTATCTTCCACCCTGTCAATAAAAATGCATCACTAGGGGTTCATCTAATCTAATTTTCACCATTTTCATATTCCAGAAAACTCTCCATATGCACATAAGATGCACAAGTTTTCTGGAATATGACAGCCCCTTAGGATTGGGGCAAAGTTGGATGCAAAAAATACAGCCTCTTAAAATGTAAGTGTTTTCACTCGAACTTGTAATTGCCAAAAAATTTTGAACTTTCTGAATTTGGTATAGTCAATTTTGAACAAGTTGTTTGAGATTTGACATTTTTAGCTCCTATTTAGAGGTCGCCCTGGGGTTTGATATTTTTATATTACATAATATTTGTTACACCGAATTCATGAGTTTTAAATATGCATATGGAGTGTTTACTGGAAGACGAAAATGATGAAAATTAGATCTCACCCCCTTACAGCCCCCAAGAGCTAGATCAAAGTTGGGGGTATTTAAAATTGAGAAATGGTCCACTGCGCCCCTGGAGGTGCATTTTTGTTGACATTGGCTGAAAGATAAGTTAAATATAATTTTTTCAATAAAACCAAAAAAAATTTTTAGCCCATAACCTTGGGGCCTTGTTAACAGCAACGAAATTTTTTTCGGTATTGTAGACTTGTAGGTAATAGTATGAACTACAAACTGACTGAGATTCAGATGTGCAGATGCATTAATATGAAAGGTATGAGGGATGGTGTAAAAACACATTTTGGCCCCTGTTGCCCGTATGGGACACATATATAATTCTTTATGACACGCGATGGTACGTTGTCAGAAGGCCAAAATATGTACCAAATTTCGTTGCTCTAGCTTAAACCGTCTGAATTTAAGAATAAAATTGACACTCTAACCCTACTTTTTCAAGGCAGCATTTTTGGGGGTGTTGACAGGCTATACAGTGTTGGTGGGTCCATTAGTAATCGAATAAAACAGGTTTTATAAAATCTTCCCTCGGAATACGCCCCTAACTATAACTTTACCAGAAAGTCAGAAAAAAAAACTTACCCAACTTCATTCCGACCATATCCGAACTCATTCCAACAAACTTATCCTTATTTTTCTTAGCTTTTTTCCTTTCTTCCCTGAGTCTGTCATCATCTTGTATAAAATCTATAAGATCTTTTACTTTTTGCCTGATATTTACACCCTGGTCTTTACCACTTTCATCTATAAATGTGTAATTTTCAAGGGAGCGTAAATCGTAAATATGTTCTCTTGCTGACGTGACAACACGCTCTGAGCCGTTTTTAATCAGGTAGTTTAGGACTAGGAGAGACTGAAAAGAATAATTGTTTTATATTATACAGGTGCGGTTTTTAAAAGTGAAATTATTCAACCACACAAAAACGGTTTGTAGTAGATTGAAGATATGGTATACTTATATCTGACAGACATGGACACATTTTAATAAAAACAAACAAAAAAAACCAATCCTTCCATCATGTTCTAAAATTAATAACTAATTATTCGTTTCTAATGTAAGATTTAAAATTAACAATATAAAGTGTTATTTCATATAAAAAAAAACAATTATGGTACAGGAAAAAAAATATACCGGTAAAAAGATAAAGGTTTAAAGAAAATTCTGGAATTTATCTTTTCAATATATTACAAAATAAAATTAAAATGTCGTCCACACCTTCAATTTTTAAAGCTATAATTAAAAATGAACTTCTAGCGATGCTTTATACACGGTAGCTAAGTTTAAAGCTCTTTTAAAATATAAGCAGTACCGTCATCTGGGGTGGCATTGTTAAAAATAAGAATATCTTTCTCGATATTTCCGAACATAAATAAAAAAAATTACTTTCAAAATGTTTGAGGGTAAAATGTGCTTTTTTGAACCATATGACAAAAATCTAAATCAGGCAGGCTAAATAAGTAGTGAACAATTTCATACATGTTATGGGCTCAGATTGTTCGGGGTCTATATTAATGCATAGAATGGATGCTAATTATACTGTACGTGATCAATCTCACCCGTTTTGCTTTATCTTTTATACTTTAAAAGTTATGAGTATTTTACTAGTTTGGGGTGAAATTGATCGCGTTGGGTGAGATTGATCGCTATTCTATTATTAAACAAAAACCAATGACTTATCTATTATGAACTAATTTTTATTGAAGATATAACATTTTAAACTAAATACAAGTAGATTTACATAAAATAAAAAAAAATCATTATTAAGTAGTAAGTGTTTTAAAGCAAAATGGTAACTAAGTTAAGAATGTTAAAATATAAAAAAGATTAAACATTTTTTTTATTTTATTTCAAAAACATCAATAACTTTTTCAAATGCGTAGTTGACAATACCCTCAACTTCTTTTATTTTTGGTATCGGTAAAATGGCTATTATGTTCGATATATCGGCAACAAATTCATCTCCAACTTGAACCTTAAAAACTTTTTTAATTCTGTCGACTGATATTAGGCCCAATAGTCCTATTTCTTTCTTTCCATCATTTTGTTCGACTTTTTGTACAATGGCTGCGTAGCGGTATGCTGTTTTTTTTCTTAGACCCCCATAAAACTTAACCAATAGAAATTTCCCTGGAATAATTTCACTGTCTTGTTGTTGTATATATTCAGTTTCGGCCTCTACAGTATCGTTTTTATCTTCCAATAGATCATCGTCGCAGTTATCATTTATTATTGATTCCTCACGATCAGTCACCAGATTCTGCGCTGCTTGCCGCTACGCTCTTTCCTGGCTCCACTGACAGTTTTTGCCTCTTTATATTTTTTCGTGTTGGCACTGCTTTAAAACGCTGCTGCTGCAAATAGTTTAACAAGACATCACTCACCGCTCTATCTGTATCTGTGTTATTGGTTTCGTCAGGAATTTTTCTCAACACTCGCTCGGGATCAAACGGAGTAATGTCGGTAGCCTTGAACGAACTTATTAAGTCCCTTTTTATGGCACCATCTGTTCTATTTATTTCAATCAATGTTGAAGACAATAAACGAGGAAAATCTTTTTTATCAACTGAGGCCTGTTGAGGGTGTGATTTTTTCCAATTAATTAATACCGACCTCCAAGCAAGTTTGAAGGGCCTAAAAAAACCAACATCCACCGGCTGAGCTAGATGCGTGGAATTCTTCGGCAAACATACAAAAGCAATATCGTTTTCCTCGCATAATCTTAGCACATTGTCAGTAAAATGCGAGGATAAATTATCCCCTATTAACACTTTTCGACCTGGCAATCGTTTTGCATGAGGCAAAAAAGCAGACTTAAACCAATCAGAAAAAGTTTCTGCATCCATCCAACCGTGGTTTGTTCTATTAAAGCGGGAACCAGCACTACAACACCTTTCATTGGAACAAGGCTGACCTTTTGGACCCATTTCTAAACATTGCTGCCACATTTTTTCTGCCTTATAAATGATATATGGAGGTAAGAGTAGTCCAGATGCTGAGACACACATCATAATGGATATTGCAGTTTTCGTAAAATTGCAAATTCTTTCGGGGTACTTTGTTCCACGACGAAACAACATTTTCTGTTTTCCTGGGTCGTTCTGCAGGTTAGTCTCATCATAGTTGAAAATGTTGCATGCGAGGATGTTTTCTAGGGTGACTCTTAAATTGGAAAAATATTGGATTATTACTTTTCTAGACACTTCGGCTGTGGATCTTTTGATATTTGCAGATACCTTTTGACGGATATCATTTTTGTGTCTGTCTAATAAAGAGCGAGCCCAATCCAATCCTGGTGTATTATTTTTAAATTTCAATATAGTGGTTTCTTTGCTATCTAGATATCTCTTAGCTAAATATCGAATGTCAGTAATGGTTAATGGAAAGCCCCATTCTCCACAGCAGTTCGCAGCTTTAATAAACGCCTTTTCTTCATCGAAAGTAAACACCGTTTGCCCACCAGTTTTTTTAATTCGTGCACCAGTATATTTATTTCTTAATGTGCCAAAATGAATTTTGTAGGCGTCTGCAGCACGTCGAATAGACCATCCTTCTTCAGCAATTTTGCGGACAGCTTCTTCTACAGTCGCACTGCGGTAATTGATATAATTACGAGCTCCCAATTTTCGCTTATACTGCCGTGGCATCTTTGAGAAGCTGTAAAAGAAAAATCTCGGTAAATAATGCTCAAACCCAGGCTTACGCCGGTTATCTTTATGTAAATAGTATTTATTTAAAAAATTTTTATTAAAAGCACGGGGTGAGATTGATCACTACTGCTGATAATTCTAACCCCATGTAGGTGTACAATCTGACCCCACGGCACAAAATTGTAAATTAAAAAAAGTACTGTCTTAATTGTAGTCATCAAAAGAGAGGATGCTCAGAGAACAATACAGCTTAGGTTCTTATAGCTACATTAATCAAATAGTTACTTACTTACCCGACAAATTTCTAGAAGTTTATTTTCTAGTAAAAATACTACCTCAGATATTTATGCCCATTTCTTGGCGGAATCAAAGGTGACAGCATCTACACGCCACGTTTTACTTTCGGCCATTTGCCTTTTACTGATAATTCTCAGCGTACTAGTTTTGGCGCTAGATTTAAATTAGTGTAAGGATGATGTAGTGATCAATCTCACCCCCGATTAATAATCTCACCACAATGACGGTAGTTGGTTTATGTCACACAATAATAAGTACTTCTTTTTTAACGACACATTAATACCTTTTTTCAGCCATCCATACATGGTATGGAGGCTATTGGGATCGTCAAAAAAACTTTTTTATTTTCACTAAAAATAAGTTATTTGGGTCAAAAAAGACCTAAATACAAAATTTTGTCATGTTATGTCTATGTCTGTCTGTCTGTAACACGATTACTCAAAAACCGCTTAAGCCATTATTATCAAATTTGGCACAAAAGTTCTATTGCACAAAAATTCTATGGCACCAAGCGGTGAGGTAATTAGTTTTCTAGAGCATTTGTTGATCGGTTTTCTCTCTGCTTTAGTCAAGTTAGTTTAACGACTACTGTGGGAGAAAACAAGTAATATCATTGTATATTAATTTCCTTTAACTTTTTATAAAGCTATTTATAGAATATTGCTAAATAATACTTGTTTCTTTAATAAGAAATAATAAATAATATTTTTATAAAATTATTCGTAGAATAATTGGAATAACTCCCGAATGTGACACTTTCCAAATTTCACTTTGTACATTTTTTCTTGGCTTATAAAGCTTTAATTTCTTAAGAAAGAATTTAAAGAATCTTTTGCTTTAATAAAAAAAACTTAAAGTAATTTAGTTTTCCGAACGGTAGATTCTTGTCCTTGAGATTCTTAGAGTTGGGTGTTCTTGGGTTTAGGACAGGAGGTGCTTCAATAAAACACTTAAATTGAGCTTACTTTTCGAGTATATTTTTACTCTTCTTCAGAGCTACAAAGAAAAAGTTTTGGTACATGAAAGTTTTGGTTTACATTTTTGAACAAACAAAAAAAATTATATGTAAATTAGAATAATTAAAAATGGAGAAGATCGGTTTAAAAAAGCGTGGTTGTAAAACATACAGACCGCTTCAAGCTACTGCGAACATAGGGCGGAAGAAGTCTAATTTGCCAGTGTACGTACATGCAGAGACACCGCACGCCTATCAGTGAAGCAACCAATACTCAGGTTTGCGATCACCACTTGCATGACTTTCCTTTGGTATTTAGTACGCCTCTAACCACGGTGCTGTGTGGAGCGTAGTCAATGAAACCGGAATTTGGTCAATAAATACGCAAATTTTTATAACGTAATTTTCTTATTTTTTGTCACTGATAAATAAGAGCGTTTTATTGTCAACTGCTCAAATTTATCAGTGACGACGTGTTACAATGAAAATAATAAGGAGAAACAAAATAAAAGCAAGTTCTCAAAATAAAATAATACATTCTAAAAACCAAAAAGATTCTCCCAGTCAAAAAAAATTAAAGCAAATGTTCGAAAAGTCCTCCTTGCTCGGCTAGACAATATCCGAGCCTACTATAAAAACCCCTTCTAACGTTTCCAAGCATGTTAGGGGTGATAATTTGAAAAGCTTCTTCAAAAACAGATAGAAGTCATTAGGAGCAAGATCGGGAGATCGAGCTGGCCATAAAATAGTTCCCCGTGTACTTATAACCCGATTAGAAAATACATTATCAAGATATTCCCTAACAAGGCCAACATTGTGAGCGGAACAACCATCTTGTTGAAACCATGTTTCACCAAATCTTACACCTAACAACTGCCTAGCAGTTGGAATAATGTGCTGCTGCAGTAGATCCAAGTATCTAGGACCATTCAAATTGCAATTGCCGTTAATAAAAAATGGCCCAATTACGTGTTCCCCTATAATACCCCCCCCCAAACATTTAGTTTTGGGGATACTGTGTTCTTACGTCAAAATACAAATGCAAATTTTCCCTCGACCAATATCGAACGTGTGTTGGGTTATGACGATTTGACCATTTGACCATCTGCACTTTTTCGGCAACTTCGTAGACATCCATTTTTAGTTTTAAAAATGTATTATTTTAATTAAGAACTTACCCATCTGTTTCTCGAGCAAGACAGAAATAAAACAAAATGAATTTCCAAAAGATAACACTGCAGCGTGCTTCGAATCCACCTCGGTCGTACGGCACGGAGAGTAAATTGGACTTGATTCCCCCTATGTTCGTAGTAGCTTGAAGCGTTCTGTATAAGGTAGATACTCTATAACAATTTCAAATATTGTAAAATATTAAGAATTAACATTTAATTTTTTTTTTAAATAGGTTACTTAAAAACGATTTATATGAGCATTAGCAATAGGAATAAATAGTATGTTTATCAGCTTACCTAATTCCTAGTCTTCTGCACAAAGAACACAAAGTACACTATAGGTAACATAATTGCATTTATTCCTTTAGATAATAAGACAAGTTCAAAATTATTTAAAAAACAATAGAATATTGTTCTCTTGTCAGATACGGCAGGCAACTAAATATAATAAAAACAAATCATACACATTATTTTTATTGGTGATATTTTTATTAAAAAAGACTTGAAGATATCTTTTGTTTGTGTTTTTCTTAAAGAAAAAAATGAATACGACAATGATAGTTTTGATGACAGATTCACATAACTAAAGACTCCTTGAACACTTGCTCATATTTCGATAACCCGCACTCATTCATTTCAAAACCCACCGTACGTCAGTTTGTTTGTCATTTGTTTCTCTATGTTGATTATATATAACTTTATGGCTTGTCAAAATAATAGCAAAAAAACGGGAACTCCATAAAAAGTTGTCCCTTACGAAGAGGAGAAATAAAAAAAAATTAAAAAACAGAAGTTATAGCAACATATTCTTATTGCATTTTGTCGATTCAGCTTTTTTTTTATTTAATTTTTTTTAAATATTTTATTTTTTTTGGTTTTTTTATATTTTTTTATATAAGCTTTATTTTAACCACTACTAACTATTTTGACTTTGGACGTCTGTTTTAAAGTTAACTGCATTATTTATTTGGATAAAAATCATTTTACTGATTTTTCGTTTTTCAAAATTTACTTCTAAATCCAAAACTTTGGGATTTTCGACATCAAAAACGTGCCCCTGATATACCGGGAGCTGGACGTCAAAAGGTCTATGTATCAGATACCAGAAGAGTTTATAACTAAAAAGTGTCACATTGATATGTTATAGTGTGTGTCAACTACAACTTTTTTCGAAATTTGGTCAGGGAGCCGGAATTAAGCTAATTACTGTCATAACTTAACAGTCAAGATAATGCATACAGTACCAGCAATTTTTTTATTATACGGGTGTCATATTGACCCACCCATAAATTAAAAATGCTGCCAAACTTTCTTTTGGTCATATGCGAGGCACACCACGACTATGCAAGTCAAATAGTAAGCGAAACGTATGGTGTCAAATATCAGAGTAAGTATGGTGGCACACATGTAATATATGACCATCAAATATGAAAATGTCATGCTGCCTAACTTTCACGTGTCAAAAGGCAAGGCACACCATTCCGAAAGTGGCCCATCTGGAAATTGTACCTATGTTTTTAATACCAGCCAAAAATATGTTGCATAAATGTAATTTAAATATTACCGATAGGAATTGAATATGCTGCCAAAGTTATTCTTGGTTAAATGACACGCACACCTTTAAAAAGCACCCACTAACAAGGTATAAATAACTGTATTTAATACCAGCCCAATTTTTATGGCACATGTTTTATTTGCATTTTTTTGACGAAATTACATACTGCTGCCAAGTGTCCTTTTGACAAGAGCGAAGGCACACCATTTTAAAACTGACAAATGTTAAACTTAATCTTATGTATGTATTACCCAAAGGATTTTTGTTTTTTGTGTGTCATAAGTATGTAATATATTAAAATTTGATGTGCTGCCAATTCCGTTTCTGACAAGAAAACTGGCACAGCTTCCTAAAAGGAAGAAAAGAAGGAGGTTTATCTATAGATCTAATACCAATGTAGATTTAAATTTATTTCTGTAATATGGTCCTTCTTGTATTAAATTTATAATGCTGCCAACTCTACTTTGGAAAGAAGGGCAGGCACACCTTGTCAAACAGATGAAAAATTGAGACACATTTAATGTATCGAATACCAGCGCAGATTATACTTTATATTTGTCATATCACCCTCTATTCAAAAAATTTCTTATGCTGCCGAATCTTTTTTTGACAAGAAGGCAGGCACAACTTTCTAAAGTCAAATGCTTTTGGAGGTATACTTAATGTATCAAATACCAGAATAATTTTTTGTTTGGGTGTGTCATATGGATCCCAGCACACATTCCTAAGGACACGATAAATTGAAGGTATTTTAATCTATTAGATACCACCGTCGTTTTTATAATATATATGTCATATGGTCCTCCACATAGCAAATTTATTATGCTGCCAAACTTTTTTGCTTACCTAAGGCAGGCACACCTCCTTGAAACAATGCAGATAATGAGTTATACTTACTTTATTGCATACCAGAATAGACTAAACGTTATTTGTGTCATATAGAGGTACTGATATTATTTACACCATGCTGCCAATTATTTCATTGGTAGAAGGGCACCTATACCGTCCCAAAGAGGCACTCAATCAGGCGTATACTTAAATCATTGCATACCAGAATTATTTTAACTTTTATTACGTCATATGAGGCCGTCATGCTGCCAAACCTTCCCTTGATGAGAGGTTGGGCACGCCAGCGTAAGAGGACCGAAATTGGAGATAAACTTAATGTATGTAATACCAACGTAGTTTTTGTTTCCTATGTGTCTTATGGACCTACAGAATTCAAATTAGATATGCTGCCAAACCTTCTTCAGGCCGATGGGCCAAAACACGATCATAAGACATGCGAAGTTAGGGACAAATCCAATGTATCAAATACCATCGGGGTTTTGAGTTTAGTTGTATAATATGGTCCCCTGAATTTAAATTTAATATGCTGCCAGACCCTGTTCTGACCGGAGGACGGGCACACCTTCATAATATATAAGACTAAATAGCAACATTCTAAAAGTTCCAGGGAATCCAACGCCTGCACACTCCTTTTTACCCCCTTCAAACACCCCAGTTTGTTTGGTGATTTTTTTCGAAAAGTATCAACTTCATGACAATACCTCACGTTTCCATTCTGAACGCGTGCGAGAATTCTTGAAACGGGTGAGAAGGAGTAGTCACCGAAAAGAAACCCCGTACTGTTTGATCAAAATCTCATCTTTGTGTCACTTTTCTATCAGTTTTGTCATGCAGTGATGACATTAGCGGTGAGCGATTTTGATCTCCAACTTTACACTCTAGGGAACAAACTGACAGCAAAGCCGCTCGCGAATGTCATTAGTCTCAAATCTGACATAATAATGAGATTTCCACCAGTCAGGTACGTATTCCCCAATATACTATTTAACTTTTTAATGTGAGTTTTTATGACCTACATTTTGCACACAGTATTATATGAAAAAATGTGCGAATAAAGCAGGACGCACCTTTTGCCATACGGCAAAGCAACATTCTAAAAGTTCCAGGGAATCCAACGCCTGCACACTCCTTTTTACCCCCTTCAAACACCCCAGTTTGTTTGGTGATTTTTTTCGAAAAGTATCAACTTCATGACAATACCTCACGTTTCCATTCTGAACGCGTGCGAGAATTCTTGAAACGGGTGAGAAGGAGTAGTCACCGAAAAGAAACCCCGTACTGTTTGATCAAAATCTCATCTTTGTGTCACTTTTCTATCAGTTTTGTCATGCAGTGATGACATTAGCGGTGAGCGATTTTGATCTCCAACTTTACACTCTAGGGAACAAACTGACAGCAAAGCCGCTCGCGAATGTCATTAGTCTCAAATCTGACATAATAATGAGATTTCCACCAGTCAGGTACGTATTCCCCAATATACTATTTAACTTTTTAATGTGAGTTTTTATGACCTACATTTTGCACACAGTATTATATGAAAAAATGTGCGAATAAAGTAGGATGCACCTTTTGCCATGACAATCATTTTTAGTTTTAATTAGTGGCGCCCGAATATTTCCTAAAATGTGTCCAATGAAAAAAAAAGGATTTTTTAACAAACAAGCCCAATGAGCATTTTTGTCTATATAAAAGTTACAGCAAATAATATAAAACCTTCATAAAATAACCAAAAGTTATATTATTTAGTGTTGGTGATAATTTTATAACTCTAATATATCTCTTAAATGAGTAAAAAAGACTTGAAAAACAACTGTTCAACACCAGCTTATAAAAATTTATGGTTCATAGTAATGGATAGAAAAACAACATATAGATTTTATAAAACTTCCTTATGAGCCCTCAAGTATAGAGATTATTATAAAAAGGTTTTACAACTGTTCTAACAACACTACATAACAAATTAAAGGTTTTTATGGATTTAGAAATATAGATTTTCCATCTTTCTTCCCTTTGCTTGAAGCTGAAGCAGGAATATGAATATTTATATACTATAGTCAAATAAAAGCTGTTTTTCAAGTCATCCTACTCTGAAAATCAGCTGCGGTCCCGTGTGTACTGTATAGTTTTCGAATACACTCACGTAAATTTCATGGGCTCCAAAAATACTTGAGAAAACGAGAAAAAAAATATTAATTTAAATATCGGTTTTTTTTCATACGCGTTTTTTTCTTTCTGGGACAAATATTGAATTTTGTATGTTGTTCTTAACCCTAACAAGCAATATTTCGATTGAAACACATGTTGAAACCCCATAAATAACGTTTTTATTTAGGCCAAAAACCTATTTTTGTAATCCAAAATGGCGAAAATTTCCGACAATTCTATAAAAAAAAACAATACAACTATACCACAGTTTACCTCGTCAACACTATTTTATAACCCTTTTAAAAAATGATGCTACTTGGAATAAGGGGCTACAGATGGCGCAGTGTTGAACACTGATGGTCCGTTTCTGCGAGCTTAACATAGTTACCATTGTTCTCTTTTCCTCGAGAGATCCAGCATACTACACATACCAGGAAAAATTCCCGCCTCCACACACTTCAAGCCCGCATAACTATCAGAGGTAACTATCTCAAGAATATAGTTAGATTGCGGGGTCGAAGGGTGTACAGGCGAGTATTTTCCGGGGTGTTCACATTTGCCGCCGACCAGCAGTATCAACGTATGCGCTCGACGTTTCACGGTGCGTTTTTGCGACCTAACACTATATTGTTCTCTTTTTCTAAAACACGGTTCCCATTTATGCGTTTCTCATTCCTGGGTCCCCCGAATCAAAACACGTATCACGTGGTCTAAGCGAGATTTGCCTATACAAGTTCATGTCGGACCACATGATGAGTTTTTTGAGTCAGGGTGACTGCGCATGGGAAACGCTGGTAAGAATTGGGTGTAAAATGCATTCGATCCTGATATCTGTCATCGACAACTATCTCAAAAAGATTTGGATTTCTTATCTCTCTTAGATTGATGTAATTAAAACAAGATAATAATGGTATGGTATCTCGCAAAAACGTGCCTTTTGATGTCGCAAAAACGCTCCTTTTGAGGTCGCAAAAACGCGCCTTTTGATGTCACAAAATTAAACTTAAAAAATCTTGTTTGTTTTGTTTTTATAATTGCCAAAATAAATCAAAATTGTTTTTTTTGTTCTAAAAACAGTTGTATTATAATCACTATATAAAGAAATTAATAACAAAATTATAGAAAAAACCTTATGGGCAAAAAAGGTTTATGAATGAGTTCATAAGAATATTACAGACACCAATTTATATAACTATTGTGTGTAAGTTCCCAAGTTTTTATAAGTGTCTCTCGAAATATTTTCAATCTTATCTTATATAAATTTGTTGACACAAAGATTTCAAACACCAATTTATATAACTTTTGTCACTGATGACTTATATTTTTATAAATATGTTGGTGGAAACATTGTTAACACCAATTTATATAACATTTGAACCGATGACTTCAATTTTTATAAAGATGTCCATGGAAATATTGTTAACGCCAGTTTTATGTTACTTTAGGGTACCATCAATTTAGAGCCTTTAATAAAACAAATATACAAACTCAATTCTTGTAGGAAACTTGTAAATACCCTAGGGTATCAATGGAGCCCTCTTTATAATAATTATATAAATATCTGTCACCAGAAGTTTCTGAAAATGCTCATTGGGAGATATACTCTTACTTTTTTCGTATTTTAAACGGTTTTTAAATAATAAAAAAATAAAGAATACATCCCTACCTGCATACGATTGTAGTAGTGCACTTTGTCTCCTACAACCAAAAAATTAGGACAAAACGAACGTAGGTAACTTTATGAACTTTTTGTGTTAAAATGATAAACAAACTAACCTCCTTAAATATTGACATTTTATTATGAAACGCCGTGTGTTATTTTTACCCTTTATATATCTAAATATATATACCTCTATACTTGAAAACTTCCCACCTCCGATATTTTCAGGACCAAAAGGGATATTCACATATTCTTAAAAACTTGTGATATCTTGTGTGAAAAAGTTTTTCATCAGCTTTATAACGGTGCATTGTATTTTTAATTAAAACCAGTAGCAGTTGAATTTCGGAAATGTCAATATAATTTTTTTTTTAATTTTAAAGACCATAAGGGGTCAGTTCTTGTATTTTAATATTCGGTTGGCGTGGCCTGCATCGGAGGATGAGTAAAGCCCGCTTGACATGGGGCAATATAACTTGCAATTGTCTGCAATTCAGGGTCATTCTAAAATAATGTCACAAATTTTTTAGGGTTTTTTTTTACTCCTCCCTCTTAATGTCAGAATTTGCGTTGTTTGTTATATTTCCCTTTCACAAGACAAATTGAGACGTTTAGAAGAAGGGAGTAAAAAAACCATAAAAAATTTGTAAGGCGCATTTACACAGACAAACTTTCCTTTGATGTTGAAATGCCGACAAACATTTACACGAGCCTCTTGAGCAAAATGTTCAAAGAAAAGTTCGAGCAAAATCTCGTACAAAAAAACTCACGAAAATTTTGGAGGGAATATTAAGGCGCATTTACACAGACAAACTTTCCTTTGATGTTAAAATGCCGACAAACATTTACACGAGCCTCTTGAGCAAAATGTTCAAAGAAATGTTCGAGCAAAATCGCGTACAAAAAAACACACGTAAATTTTGGAGAGAATGTTGAGCAAAATTTGTTTGAAGAAATGTTGGTAATAAAAATTTCTTACAAATTTAAATTTTATAGTTTTATGGGAATTCATTGAACTTAACTGAAAATAGAAAGACTACGTTTTAAAACAAGGTATTTTTAATTAAGTGCTTTCCGACGGAAAAACGATTTGATGTCGAAATTCACGTTTTACCTCATAAGCAACTTCGATTGATCTGATTTTTATAGGGGATATGCCAGTATACTTGAAACTTTTTTGGGGTTATAAAAAAAACGAGAATCAAAAAAAATAAAAATTGGCCCTTATTTATTGCTGTTGCTGGGATAGGAGAAGGTAAAAACCGTAGACTAGTGAGAGGGAGTTTTGGTCAAATGAACATTGACACACAAAATTACAGCAGTGTTTGACAGTGCTGCGTTGCGACTGTCTAAACCTCCCTACCCCCCACCCAGGGAACAACTAACTACTCTCCAGAACAGTTCTCTAAAAATATCCACCTGCATTTTAAAAAGTAATTACTTCAAAGACATTTCCGTTTTCTTTTTATAATGAAAGAAAACCAAAAAAAAATTAAATGTTATTACCTCCATCATTAACTATTTTAACATTGCATATGACAAAACTGATAGCCAATAATAATGTTTCGCTTGCCGTCGGCTTTTTTTCACAAAATTTTTAAATAAAAGTTGGTTTTCCATTTTTTTAAAGAATTGAGATCACTGATCACTGATGTGAAATTTTATTTATTCTCATCTTTAAAAATATGTTTCCAAAATAGATAGCAATAATTTGCTCAAAAATTTACCCGAACAAAATGTTCAAGGAAAAGCTCACAAAAATGTTCACGCAAAAAATTTTAGATCCTTTGCACGAGCTTTTATTTGAGCATGTTCGTCTGTGTAATTGCGCCTTAAGAAATTTCTATACCAACATTTCTTCAAACAAATTTTGCTCTAAAGGCGCAATTACACAGACGAACATGCTCAAATAAACAAAAACAAAAACAAAAAGGAGGCAAACATTATTATTGGCTCTACTATCAGTTTTGTCACATGGATTAGGGTTTTTTTCTTAGGGTTTTTCCCAAATTTGTTTGCCCGGGTTTTTTTTGGATTTTCTTTCGAGTTTTTTTTATTTCCTAGGGTTTTTTTTCCAAAGTCAAAAAAAAACCCAGGAAAATTTTTCTTTTCCAAAAAAATTTTGAGTTTTTCAAATATCGGCAAAAAACTCAAAAATTGCACTTTTAAGCGGTAATCCGCGTCTCACGACTATGAGGAGTGGTGGGGAGGGGATTTTTTTAAAACATATTTTTGTGACTTTACTTTACCCTTAGCTTTGATTGTTTTTTTTTAATTCCTCACACCAGATTTACTTAGTTAGTTTAAGGCCCCAACGGTTGCTTAAAAAAGCAAAAGGTTCATGAAAATGCTGAAGATAGATATTTACTGTCAATTTAATGTAATAATCAAGGTCGATTACTGACACTGAACAAACAATATGCAAGGGAGCAACATTCCGGTTCAGAAGTCTAGTCTATTACTTCTAAATTATATTTTTTTAGTCAAGGGTCGGAATCGTAGGATTGTAAAAGTGGGTAACAAACGGGTATTATTTAGACCGAACGTGCTTTTGTTCATATATTTGAGATTTAATAAAATGCATATAGGTTTTTTAATTTGACTTAATTATTATTGTATTGTGTTTTAAACTAGGAAGTAAAATAAAGAGATATTCTTTTAAACGTAAATTTTTATCATTACATTTTACAGGCAACAGCAATAAATAAGTGCCATTATTATTTTTTTATTCTCGTTTTTTTACAACCCCACAAAAGTTACAAGTATACTGGCATATCCCCTATAAAAATCAGGTCAATCGAAGTTGCTTATGAGGTAAAATGTGAATTTCGACATCAAATCGTTTTTCCGTGGGAAAGCACTTAATTAAAAATACCTTGTTTTAAAACTTAGTCTTTCTATTTTCAGTTAAGTTCAATGAATTCCCATAAAACTATAAAATTTAAATTTGTAAGAAATTTATATACCAACATTTCTTCAAACAAATTTTGCTTAACATTCTCTCCAAAATTTACGTCTGTTTTTTTGTACGAGATTTTGCTCGAACATTTCTTTGAGCATTTTGCTCAAGAGGCTCGTGTAAATGTTTGTCGGCATTTCCACATCAAAGGAAAGTTTGTCTGTGTAAATGCGCCTTTACAAATTCAAAATATATATTGAAATATGAAAAACTAAGTTTTAAAACAAGGTATTTTTAATCAAGTACTTTCCGACGGAAAAACGATTTGATGCCGAAATTCACATTTTACCTCATAAACAACTTTGATTGATTTGATTTTTATAGGGGATATGCCATTGTAACTGTAACTTTTTTGGGGTTGTAAAAAAAAAACGAGAATAAAAAAAATATTAATTGGCACTTATTTATTTCTGTTGCCTGTAAAATGTAATGATAAAAATTTACGTTTAAAAGAATATCTCTTTATTTTACTTCCTAGTTTAGTCTTTTACACTAATAATTAAGTCAAATTAAAAAACCTATACACATTTTATTAAATCTCAAATATATGAACAAAAGCACGTTCGTTTTCAATAATACCCGTTTATTACCCACTTTTACAACCCTACGATCCCGACCCTTGTCTAAAAAATATAATTTAGCAGTATAGCACGGATCACCTGTCTGTTCGGTACTATGTGGTAAAAGACTAGACTTTTGAATCGGAATGTTGCCCCTTTGCATATTGTTTGTCCAGTGTCAGTAATCGACCTTTATTATTACATTAAATTGACAATAAATATCTATATCTTCAACATTTTCATGAATCTTTTGCTTTTTTAAGCAACCCTTGGGGCCTTAAACTAACTAGGTAAATCTGGTGTGAGGAATTAAAAAAAAAACAATCAAAGCTAAGGGTAAAGTAAAGTTACAAAAATATGTTGAAAAAAAATCCCCCTCCCCACCACTCCTGATAGATAGTCGTGAGGCGCGGATTACCGCTTAAAAGTGCAATTTTTGAGTTTTTTCCCGATATTTGAAAAACTCAAGTTTTTTTTGGAAAAGAAAAATTTTCCTGGGTTGTTTTTTGAATTTAGGAAAAAACCTTTGGAAATAAAAAAACTCGCAAGAAAATTCCAAAAAACCCCCGGGCAAAAAAATCCGGGAAAAAAATATTATAAGTAACCCTAATCCATGTGACAAAACTAATAGTAGAGCCAATAATGTTTCGCTTGCCGTCGGCTTTTTTTCACAAAAATTTAAAATAAAAGTTGGTGTTCAATTTTTTTAAAAGAACTGAGATCACTGATCACTGATGTGAAATTTTATTTATTCTCATCTTTAAAAATATGTTTCCAAAATAGATAGCAATAATTTGTTCAAAAATTTACCCGAACAAAATGTTCAAAGAAAAGCTCACAAAAATGTTTGTTTGAGCATGTTCGTCTCTGTAATTGCGCCTTTATTATTTTGGAATGACTCTAAATTGCAGACAATTGCAAGTTATATTGCTCCATGTCAAGCGGGCTTAAGGGGCCAATAAACACCCTGTTTGCAATACTCTTTTAAAAAGGCGTTCTCATGGACTTTACAACAAAGTCTCCTTTTTTTAATTTTCAGAAATTTAACTGCTAATATCTCGAAAACTACTGGTTTAAATTCGAAATGCAATTTACCGTTTTAAAACTGAGGAAAACCCCTTTCAAACAAGGTATTACAAGATACGTGGGGGGGTAAGAAGGAAAGTCAGTGAATACATTATCAGTTTTTCCTCGAAATCCTTGATACGTTTTTAAGATTATATAAATATCTCTTTTGGTTCTCAAAATATCGTTAGTGGGAAGTTTATAAATGAACACCATGTATATAAAAATAATTACTATATTATAGAAATCACGTTAGAAAAGCTATTCCCCTCTTTATTGCACTTTAGAATATATATAGCCTATTCTTTTTATTGACTCAAAAATGGTACTTCTTACCTGACGCAAACTAGATTAAAATTTCTTTCCTTGGAATAACCCATAATTTGCATATTTTCTTTAATATTGTATGTGTAATTATAAAAATAAGCTTCTTGTTTTTTGTAGGCATTCTTATTAAATTTTATAAAGTAGGTACATACCTACGTATGTTGAGTAATATGTAATGTTTTGAATTAATTAGGTTGAGGATGCTTGTATAATAAGGCGACCGTATTTTTTTAGCTACCCAAAAGACGGACATTTTCCCAACTTGAACTTTTTAATTGTCATTTAGAGCACCAGAGCTTCTCAGAAATTTTTGAGCAATAATCCTAAATTACCTAACCGATTTTAATGAGCGATACGTCGATCACCTTGGTAGAGACTAGGATTCAGAACGGTGTTATTTTTTCAATTCATTATAAACTGATTCTATGATTCTATTATAATTTTGACGGCGAATTTCATGTTCTATAAATAAATAACACTCATTAAAATCGGTTAAGATATAACAAAACTGCAGTCATTCCGGTTTTTTTCTGGGCCACCACCCGGTAAACAAAGTCTGAGATCAGGGGATTGCCAGTTTGTGGGGAATTTTCCGAATTGCGGCGATCTTCTTTTAATTTGGGGGATTTTGCGGGGATTAACAGTACTACTGTAATTTTTTGAAATTCTTACCAAAATCAAAGATATACCTCATAAATTATTACAAACTTTTATAATCCAAAAGCTTATAAACTTTATAAAAACTGATAAGGTGTGTTTTTTATGAGGTTTTTTTGGCAGGGTTTAGACTCAATTGCCATTCATTTTTTGATATCACATTAGTTATATTTTATTGAAAACATAATTTTGCCCCCCCCCCCCTCATTGTACAACACTGGTTAAAAATATATTACTTTTAACTTTAGGCTTAAGTAATATTCATTTGATACCATATACATACTATTTTGATAGAAATTTTAATATTTGAGAACTCCCCACCATTTTTACTGGCTATGGGTTTGATTTTAATCATTTTTAAATAAGAGAATGGGACCAACTATAGAACCCAAACTCAACATAAATTCCAAATTTTGTTAAAATCGGTCGGATATTTTTTGAGTTATGTTATGAGCGGTGGTTACAGACAGATGACGCTACATTCTTTAATTTTACATAAGTTTTGAGTTATTACTAAGTGGTGGAAAATTGCTTTTTTTTCGTTTTTATTAAGTTTTTATATGTTCACTTTATCGTAACATAATAATTGAAGGATGGCAGTTGTCGCGTGATTATGCCAAAAAATGTCCGATTTAATTTGCTATTGGTTACCTACCCAAGCGAAAAAAATTTTCGCAAAAATACATGTTGATTATTCAAAATGTCAAAAAACCCATTTTGATTGGTTTAAATGTACTGGTGTGGAATTTTCGGTGTATTTTTTTTTACTTGTCAAGAAATACTATCGCTGTATTTTTGCAAAATGTCACTTGTCCTTGTCTTATGGGTTTTTTAATGCACAGCAGTGGCATAATCCAAGAAAATCACTTCAAAAACAAATAAAAGTTTCCTGTTTTGTACGAACACAAGGAGGACAACCAGGACAAAAAAACCTGATTTTCCATAAAAAGCCTAACATTTTCAAAAATATACTTATTATGAATTAAATTTTTCACTATATATAGAACCAGTGGCGGTCGCAACTTTCTAAAACGGGAGGGGGCGTCACGAAATTTTTTCGTGGAAGCAATCTGTGTTATTTCGTTTTTTTAGCAAAATATACAGTCCTGCTAGACCTAGCGAACACACGCAGGCAAAAATTTTAGGAAAAATAATGTTTGATTGTAAAAAAGTGACCGTAAATGGCGCTGCAGGCGAAATTTTTGCAGAAAAATATGTTTCATTTCAAAAATATTATATCAATGTTTGCTTTCAAAAAATGACCCAAAAGACGCAAAACCTGAAAATTTAAGAAGAGGAATGAATGATTAAAAAAAATAATTACCTATAATAATGACGCCGCAGGCTGATATTTTCAAATAAGTAATGTTTAATTCAAAAAAAGTTAGAAAATGCTGCCACACTCGAAAATTTTAAATTTTTATGAAAATTCTGAGATTTCCTGGAAAGTGCTCGACAAGCCAACTTAATGTGATTAGAGTGGTCAACTGCAGTACCACCCTATTTTTGTAACGTTCAATTTTTGCCGTTACAAAATAAGTCTTACTTATCCTTAACAAAAACAAAATAGATTAATATAAATGATTTTTCCTGCGACCACATGAAAATAGCCAAATTTGCACTTTTTCCTGTTTCAGGCATATTAATTTTTATTTTCGTCACTCTACGGAAGAAAATATTTTTTTCTCTGAATAGGAAAATGACTCACACTATAGATCCTAGATGTGCTTTGGGTCCACTGTTTTGACGAAAATATTTCGTCTCTAAGGACGAAAGTAAAAAAGGTAAATTTTAAAATTACAAGGAAATTCGGGTTGATATCTTGTGCGTGGCATAATAACTATAACCGTTAAGTTTCGTGAAGCAATGCCAAAACAATAGTGCATACGACTAATCTATTTTTTAACTGCTCTTCATTCATCGCAATTAATGCAGAAAACGGGAGTAGGACGCTGCGACAAATCAAATTTAAATTTCTTTGGCTGCAAGATAGACAACATTTTTTTCGTTCGCGATTTTGATGTAGCATTTACATGTTTTGGGTAAACTGCTCCAAAAAAATCACTGCTATTTGTCACTGTGACCCGGCTGGTGCGGTCACGTCTTGTGACTGCTTCACTAAAATCGCGGGTTGGTCCATCTCTAATCGCAATACAAATTATTACATGCTGCCGCGTGGCTGACGTCGAGTAACCATAGCAACGGTGAATATCAAAGCCACTTGGCTGTATGTTGGCTCTTCACTTGCTGCTTTGCTTTCGATAATTCGATTCTTTTAGGAGCGGTGCGGGTTGCGACGGGCGGTCGAGCCTCTTCACCTACTTCACCTGACGAGTCGCCGCTGGTGCGTGGTCGTACGAAAAATAGCGTAACTACATAACTCGTTAGAAAGTGACAATATTACATTCGTGTGATTTTCGCACTCGGCTGACGCCTCGCACAAAAGCTTTTACACTTGTGTGAAATATGTCACTTTCTTCACTCGTTATGTACTATACTATTCTTCTCTCTTTAATCAAGGACGTCTTCCAAAAAAGTAGATAAGTTAATATATAAAATAAAAGAGGTTAGTTTTGGCAGAGACAATTCAACTGCATAAACAAACACATCCAGTAACTTTTACCCTCCTCACCCCCCAAATAAGGGTAGTAGGGGAATAAACACGATTGACCAGCGAAAAAGTTGTTGACTGGGTCCTTATCTTTATCCTATTTTGATAAAACTTGTAAACGTACCTAAAGTACACGTCCTGACAGCGGCGTAGCAACAGGCCAGCGGGCCCTGGTTCGGAGCAACATCGGCGGGCCCACCATTTATTTAATTATTTATTTCGTTTATTTTCCCAGAGACAATAAATTTACAATTGTATTAGGAATAGTCTAAAACTTAAATCTAAAGAACCTATAAATAATTAAATATTTAAAAAAAAACGACTCACTAAGTGAAAATTGAGATAGCCTAACAAACATAATGTGAAATAGTATATTACATAACAAGAGAAGAAAGTGATAAATTCCACACGAGCATGAATGTTGTGAACGCGGCGCTAGCTTAGTGAAACAACTCGCGAGTGTAAGAAAGTTACTTTCTATCGAGTTGTGTATGCCATTTTTCCTACGAACACTGATGAATTGCACTAGTTTTTGTTAAAAAAAAGGTCTTTCGATTACTAAAAAAACCAGGTTTTGGGTGGATATTTCGATCGTATCGAGTGGAAATAAAGAAAAATCCTCAAAAAACACCGTTTTGCTCTAAAATATCCTAAAAAAATTCGGTAAATCGCAATATCCGAAAAAAATCCGATCCTTGAAAAAAAATTCGCAAATCGGATTTTTATCCGGTGATTGTTACCACTGATTATTTTTCATCGGTTTTGTTACTACTCCAGACACTTTAAGTTGGTCATGACACGTGCAATTTTCCAGCTCGGATGTTTCTGTCTTTTCTTTCTTCTTTCTGAATTTTATGTTTGTATAAAAGTTCGGACGATTGTGTTATATATTACTTATTCAGGGTCTCTGGGGGGGAGGAGGTTGACCCCCCTCCCACTGCTGGCAACGCCACTTCTATTAGCATTGTTTAAATATTGTAAACAATGGTATAATAGATGTAAGTGTCCTTTTGAAGCGGTGTGCCCAGGTTCTGAACAGGGGTAGGCTTGGCAGCATAGCAAATTTATAAATAAAATGTCCTTATGACAAGTGTGCCACAAAAATTGCTGGTATTCGATAAAGTAGGTAAGCCTTCAATATTGGATGCTTTTACAGGGGTGTGCCTAGGCCCTGGGCAGGGGTAGATTTGGCTACATAGCAAATTTATAAAAAAAGGTATCCATATGACAAGTGCGCCACAAAAAATACGCTGGTATTCGAGAAAGTAGGTAAAAGTTTCATATTGGATGACTTTACGAGGGTGTGCCTAAGCCCCGGGCAGGGGTAGGTTTGGCAGCATAACAAATTTATAAAAACGATGTCAATATGACACGTGTTCCTCAAAAATCATGTTGGTATGGGATGGTGTAAGTAAAAGTTAGCTATAGGTTGTCTTTAGAAGGGTGTGCCCAGGTTCTAGACAGGAGTATGTTTGACAGCATGGCAATTTAAAAAAAAAAAGGTATTCATATGACCTGTGTGCCACCAAAATTATGCTGGTATTCGATAAAGTGGGTAACAGTTCAATATTGAATGTCTGTACGAGGGTGTGCCTGGGCTCTGGACAGGGGTAGGTTTGGCAGCATTCAAAAATTATAAAAAAGGTGTCCATATGACACATGTTTCACAAAAATTATGCTGGTATTCGATGAAGTAGGTAAGAGGATAGATGTCTTTACTAGAGAGTGCCTAGGCACTAGACAAGGGTAGGTTGGGCAGCACAAAATTTTTGTAAAAAAGGTGTCCAGATGATACGTGTGCCACAAAAATCTTGCTGGTATTACATGGTGTAGCTAAAAGTTAGTAACTGAATACCTTTATAAGGGTGTGCCCATGCTCTGAAAAAAAGTAGGGTTGGCAGTATGTTAAATTTGAATTTGCTGCATCTATATGACACACGTACCGCCATAAAAATGCTGGTATCAAATAAAGTAGGTAGTCTTATATTTAACCCCCTCTTGATAGAGGTCTATCTGTTCCTTAGCGCAGAGAAGGTTTGGCAGCTATTTGAATTTTTATTTAAGGTGACTAAATGACACATAATAAACAAAAATTATGCTGGTAGTAAATAAAGTAGGTAGATGTTTAAAAAACCAACTCTTTAAGGAGGTGTGCCTATCCTCCTGTCAAGAGGAGGTATGGCAGCATAGCCTTTTCGTAACAAAGAGGTTAATATGACACTCATAAAAGAAAAGCCATTTAGGTATCTTATGACTTAGGTTGGAGTCACGTATGACAGCAATCTATGGCAGTGTGCCAATTTTCTGGTCCAACTCAAGTTGAATCTACTAACGGTTCTGTACTCACTGCTTTAAAATAACATTCTTAAAACAACAAATATGCTGGTACGTAATTCATAGGTAGGCTCGTAAGAAAATTGACATATATGTGGGCGCAATTTAGGTTTGGACAGGATGATATTAGGCAGCTTGGATATTCTCAATCAGGAATTCCAGTATTACATGTCTGACATCAAAATAACAGTGATGAGTTACCATAAGTCTAAGTTAGTAGTTGCCACATTTACCAGTGGTGTGCCTCGCATATGACCAAGAAAAAGTTTGGCAGCATTGTCAATTTATAATTAGTGGGCCAATATGACACCTGTATCATAAAAAAATTGCAGGTATTCTATTCATTACCTTGACTGTCAAGCTATGACAGAAATTAGCTTTATTCCGGCTCCCTGACCAAATTTCGAAAAAAGTTATAGTTGGCACACGCTGTAACATACGAATGTGACACTTTCTGGTTATAACCTCTTCTGGTATCTGATACATAGACTTTTTAACGTCCAGCTCCCGGTATATGAGAGAAATGATGGACCGCCAATGCTGTTTTGTCATTTTTGTTTCGGCTTTTCTCTTGACAGTCATAATTACGTTGTCGCATTCTCGTTACAGACGAGAATTTATTCCTATTGTATAATATAAATCGTTTTTAAGTAATTTATTTAAAAAAAAAAAACAAAAATTAAATGTTAATTCTTAATATTTTACAATATTATAAATTGTTTTAGCGTATCTACCTTATATGTTTTACAACCACGCTTTTTTAAACCGATCTTCTCCTTTTTTAATTATTCCAATTTACATATAATTTTTTTTTGTTTGTTCAAAAATGTAAACCAAAACTTTCGTGTACCAAAACTTTTTCTTTGTAGCTCTGAAGAAGAGTAAAAATATAACAAGATCAATGAATAGCGAGCTTTCCCTCAAAAAGGTAATGGTAACCGTAGATCCGGATTTCGCACTTGTGGTGCTCATCAGTACGGTGCTATTAATTAGGAGATGAAAAATGATGATGAAAAAATATGACACATGATTCATGTAAAAGACAACCATCTGTCAAATTGCAGAATCGGCAGATGTACCTTCAATTTGAAGGAAAATTAAGCGTCTCTACGGAGACAGATATAATTATCTTTACAGATATCCTAAGCTCTGGAGTTGATAATTTAAAAAAAGGAATTTAGTGAGGGTGAATAAATAACAAAATCAATGAATAGCGAGCTTTCCCTCAAAAAGGTAATGATAACCGTAGATCTGGATTTCGCACTTGTGGTGCTTATCAGTACGGTGCTAGAAATTAGGAGATGAAAAATAATGATGAAAAAATATGACACAAAATTCATGTAAAAGACAACTATCTGTCAAATTGCAGAATCGGCAGATGTACCTTCAATTTGAAGGAAAATTAAGCGTCTCTACGGAGACAGATATAATTATCTTTACAGATATCCTAACCTCTGGAGTTGATAATTTTAAAAAAGGAATTTAGTGAGGGTGAATAAATAACAAAATCAATGAATAGCGAGCTTTCCCTCAAAAAGGTAATGGTAACCGTAGATCCGGTTCGCACTTGTGGTGCTCATCAGTACGGTGCTAGGAATTAGGAGATGATGAGCACCACAAGTGCGAAATCCGGATTTACCGTTACCATTACCTTTTTAAGGGAAAGCTCGCTATTCATTGATTTTGTTATTTATTCACCCTCACTAAATTCCTTTTTTAAAATTATCAACTCCAGAGCTTAGGATATCCTAATTCCTAGCACGAAATCCGGATCTACGGTTACCATTACCTTTAAAATATACTCGAAAAGTAAGCTCAATTCAAGTGTCTTATTGAAGCACCTCCTGTCCTAAACCCAAGAACACCCAAACCTGTAATTCACTTTTATTTTGTCTTCAGCTAGTTATTCAATTTTTGAATACCAGAGAATCTAAAAAAGATACTATCCAAAAAAAAGATCTTTTTTTAATTATATGTTCATGACAAAATGTTGACAATGTTTTCAAAAATATCTTAGATTTGCTGGGTAAAAGTCAACATATTTTCCTGTTGACCTGATTCGTGTCAAAATTTTCTTTTTTCGGTATGCTGCAAGGCCACGGTGAAGTAACGTTACTCCAGCTACAAGCTACAATCAGCAAGCGAAGTATTCCAAGTCAGAACTGAAGAATTAGTGACTATTCCTAGGTATCTCAAGGTGAACAGAAAAATTAAAAGTTTATAACTTACAATTTTGTTTTGATTTTTTTTTCTCAATAATAGATTTTTGATGGTCTAACAACTATTCGCACGAAATACATGGGAAAATGGACTTCACCCGAATTTGATATAACTTTGAAATTCGATAGTACTAATCATGGTTTAAAAGATATGCAACTTTTATCGAGTAATTCTAGTTCTTGAGATATTGGGGGTCAAAGTTCGGATAAACGCGTTGCAGTGATAACTTTGCTGACAAAAAAGAACTATTTTTCAGCTGAAATAGTGACAGATATAAATGAATTTGTATTGTTGAAGGATGGTTCCTATTCACCAAATAACCACTACTGCTAAAAGATGGTTTGTTCTAAAAAATATAATATTTTGAATATGCATGACATTAGTTTAGAGAAAAAAACCGAACATGCACCAGAATTCTTCTATCTACATCTATTTTAGATAGGATCACTTCATTTTTTTGCTCATGTACGTTTTTTTGAAGTTTGAATGTTTTTTATCGCTTCAAAAAATTAATGGTTCAGATCTTTGAGCAATTTTGTCCCACTTTCAAAACCTATTCTAAATCTACTATTTGCCTTAACACGATCTTCGTATTAATTTTTAGCATGAAAAGTTGGTGACAGGAAGTATTTGTTTTACTACGGGGTCCAATCAAAAAAAAAATTTTGTTCAACGTTTTTTAAATATTTACTCTTTTCTGGGATCAGTGAGTGAATAAGTCAATATTTTACTCAAATGATACTATGACAGGTACGTACTATTTGTATGAGTTCGACCAACTTTCCATGTCTGGTTTTTGTACTATGAATTTTTGACGTTAAAAGAAAACTATTTTTTTGTATGTTCATGCGATAAAACGAAAATAGCTGACTGATTAATTTGAATGTAAATGGGCTGAAACAGTGACCGCACAAGTTGGTCTACTGTGGCTTACTCAATTATCCCTTTATAATAAAAAACAGAGTTGGCTATGTCAAGTTGCTAGCCAAAAAAAATACTTTTCTTTTAACTTAAAAAATTCATAGTTCAAAAACCAGAGATAGAAAGGTCGTCAAACTCATACAAATAGTATATATGTCATAGTATCATTTGAGTAAAATATTGTAAAAATTGACTTGTTCACTCACTGACCACAGAAAAAAAAATAATATTCAAAAAACGTTGAAGAAAAAAAAAATTGAATGAATGACAAATACTCATTCTACTACGGAAAACAAAGACTTTGTGTCAACAACTTTTCATGCTAAAAGTTAATACGAAGATCGTGTTAATAATGGCAAATAGTAGATTGAAAATAGGTTTTGAAAGTGGGGCAAAATTGCTCAAAGATCTGAAACATGTCGAGTTTTTGAAGCGATGAAAAACAGTCAAACTTCAAAAAATTGTACCGTGAAAAGCATGGGCAAAAAATGATGTGATCCTATTTCAACTAAAATAGATGCAGATCGAAGATGGTGCATGTTTGTTTTTTTTTTCTTCTAAACTAATCACAAATGCATATTTAAAAAATTATATTTTTTTGAACACACCCCGTATAAGAACTAACCATCTTTTAGCAGTAGTAGTTATTTGTTGAATATGAACCATCCTTCAAAAACACAAATTCATGTATACCTGTTGAATTGGCCGTGATTACGTAATATTTTCGCATGAAAATTAATCAAAGCCGAACTGTAAAACACCAAGATCACTCTGGTTTTACCAATCCTAACTCTCACGTACACTTCTATATCCAGATCTATTTTGCAATAGTAAAATAAGCAAGTTTGATGATAAATCGGAATTTTGTATAATGCCTTGACTTACCAACGAGCTGGATAATGGTGGATGTCGGATCCAGGAATGGATAACTGCAATCTTCTGCAATTTCTTTCTTCTACGGCAAATCCAACCACATCGATGATGAACAGCAGTGTCTTTTTTTTGTGACCGCGGTCGAAAAGTTTTATTTTTGCACTAATTTGCCTTGTAAGCAATTAAAAATGAAAAATGCACGTTTTTTCCAATATCAAGAAGTGCACGAGCAAGTCCGTGTTTTTTTTGTTTCGTATATCAGCGCAGCGCAAAGTATGGTTTTTTGATACGAGGGAATTATGGGTAAAACTGGAAATAGAAAAGGACGGCAAATTTGAATAAACCAAATGGTAAAAGAGGATAAAATCGTCAAGGCATTTTGAGCATCGAATTTACGCGGTAAATTCAAATATTTATTCCTTTTCCAATTAAGGCAAAACTTATAGCAAATAAATAATAATTAAGCAACTTAATTATAAAAACCTACAAAAATAGAAAGTTGAAGCTAAACTTTCGCAAAAATAAACAAAAAGAGAAATTCTAATTTAAGAAACAAATAGAAAATTCATGTTCCCAAATTTTACATTTAAACTAAAAACAAAAAGTATGCGGGGACAAAGCACCTGTCACTATTCAGCTGAGAAATAGTTTTTTTTTCAGCAAAATTATCCACTGCAACACTTTTTGTCGAACTTTGACCTTCAATATCTCAAGAACTAGTTAAAAATTGCATCTCTTAAATCATGATTAGTACTATCAAATGTCAAAGTTACATTAAATTCGGGGTTCTTTGCACCCAACGTTAAAATATATATCTATATATTTTAACAACTTGGTGCTTTTTCCAACGTGTTTTTTATAGAAAAATAAAAAAAATTGAGATTTTTTTTGTGTTCGGTGTTTTTGGACTTTTGTCCTTCTTTTGGTGTAGAATAAAAGGGAAAAAATCCCTTTTGCATTTGTCCAAAAAGACATTTATCTTAAATTCAATTTTTTCTCTTGACTTTTTAAATATTTTTCAAAAATGTGTCTCTTGACTTTTTAAATATTTTTCAAAAATGTGTCTACTTCCAAGTGCTCTACATGTTTATGAGGTAGAATACGAGTTGAAAGTTAGTGACGTTGAACTTGCAGGAAATGCGGATTAAAAGTAGTAAGGGAATTATTTCAGGGTCAAAAAGAGGTAGATATTCTGCTTTAGAAATTTCTTCTTCTAGATCAGATTTCGTAGAACAGTGGGTAGCATTTACAATGTACATAGGTTTTCTGA
This sequence comes from Oxystoma pomonae, assembly GCA_963921995.1. Lineage (NCBI taxonomy): Eukaryota > Metazoa > Arthropoda > Insecta > Coleoptera > Brentidae > Oxystoma > Oxystoma pomonae. The sequence goes on along the minus strand of OY998164.1, from coordinate 84,618,869 downwards.
ATGACAAAATGGAAAATTTCGATGATGTAAATGTGACAAATGGAGAGGGCTCAGATGACAAGTACGGGTGCTCATGTGGGAAACAGGTGCAATGAAATAAAAGTACCAAATCAACAAAAAAAATTGAAGGTTCAAGGTAAGCCAGATTCTGATATTAAGGTTTTATGTGATACAATGGCAAACGTTTTAAAAAGAACAACCACAATTCCATCTACAACTTCAAATCATCAACAAAATTTAACTGCGAGACAAAATCTTTTAAGACTTTTCGCCTTTTTATGGACACCCGGATGAGTTGCCAATGTCTAATAAAAATTTTGAACTAATTAAGAAAAATTGCAAATATTCCGAGGATGAAATCCTAATTAAATTTCAAAACTGTCTAAGGGAAGAAACTAAAGAAACCGTATTAGGAATGTGGTTGGCTGGTGGGAAGGTGGATGTAATTATAAATACCTTAAAAATGCGATTTGGAAGAACCGAACACATAGTTGGGTCGATTTTGTCTAAAATAAAAATTTAACAATAATAAAAGACTCAAATTTCGATTAAATTGTGAAATTTTTAAATCAAGTCACAAATTTCGTCACGATAATGATTACTTCGGATTATACTGGGCATTTGACAAATCCGCAATTACTTAAAGATTTGTATAAAAAAAATTCCAGAATATTTAAAACTTAAATAAGGAGAAAAAGTCGCCCAGAGTTTCGGTAAAGCTGATTTACTCACCTTTGCTGAGTTTCTAGTGAAGAATGCTGAGGCCGCGTGTTATGTTTCGATACCTCGTCAAGATTTTTCAAAAAGAAATGTTAAAAGATAATAATAACTTAAGATGGAAAAAAGAAATTCAAACAAAACTTTATTTCAGATAACCTGAACAAAGCCCATCGAAATTCCCAATGCTTTCAGAAAAAACCACGCGATACTGATGGATTTCGTGGAAGACATTATCAGTTGCTACATAAAAACTAGATGAGAAGTAAGGATGAAATACAGAGCACTGAAACGACAGAAGGAAATTGCACAATAAAGACTGGGGGTGGACAAGTTCTGTTAAGAATGGTTCCTGTTTGGGCCCCTATTCTTCAAATGATAGATATTCTGCTCCTAGGGAGTCAAATTCTCTCGCTACTATGCATCTCATTCTTCGGTTTAAATCGATTTCTCTCACTTTTGCCCAATACTGATCGAAAGTAATTCTCTTGGTCTATCAATATCGGGCAAAAGTGAGACAACCCATTTAAGCCGAAGATTGGGGCCAATGAGAAGCTTAATAGCGAGATAATTTGACTCCCTGGGAGCAAAATATCTATCAGTTCGAGAATAAGGCACTGCCTGGAAGGCCCAAAAGGAGAAATGAGAATTCTCGCAATGTGTGATGAAGGTTTTACGGTAAGTTTATTAGATAATTAGGTCTTGTAGTTAAAAACGAACCACTCCGCCTACAATGGACAAATGCAATTAAAGTGAGAAAGACCCCCAAAAGATAGATTTTCTAATACGTAGCACCAATGAGAATGGAAAAATATTGCACCAATGAGAATGGAAAAATATTGACCATAAAAATGTTAGGACTGTCAAGGATATATCTTTACCAATTCAGACTCTTGCGGAAGAATTTTGGAGAGGATTTTCTCACTTAAAAGATTTCGATACAAAGCTACCGTAACGAGAGGGCAAGTCTTCTGATTGGACAAGATAACATCAATCTAATTATTCCCCTACAAACACGATTTGCAGAAGCATTCTTATTAGTAGCATTGAAAAGTAAAGTGGAATGGTCACTACATGGTCCTACACCTTCTGAACAGCATCATCAAAAACAGAAATAGCAAGGCTACTGAGAGAAAGCTATTCTATAGAGCCATTTGGATTCACAAATGTCAAAGCTAAACTCACGTATGACAAAGAAAGGGCCTTAAAAGTTATAAAAGACACTACTATCTATGTAGGAAATATATACAACATAGGACTCTTCTGAAAAGAAGATAGCGTTGTACTACCGTATAACAGAAGTATGGCTATACTTCGATTAAAATATGTCTAGAAAAAGTGCGAAAAAGAACCCAACATTGCCAGGCAGTATCAAGAAAAAATTGATTCATATCTGCAAAAAAACTACGCTAAAAAGTTGAGTAGAGAAGAAGCTTACATGGAAAGTTGGAAGACATGGTATCTACCACATTTCCCAGTAGAAAATGAGAACAAGCCTGGAAAAATAAGGTTAGTTTACGATGCCGCAGCAAAATTCCAAGGGTTAAGCCTAAATAGTATGTTACTTTGTAGTTCTGACTTACTAAAATCATTCGTATGGGTGTTATTAAATTTAAAAATCCACCAGATAGTATACGAAGGCGAAGTGCGTGAAATGTTTCTCCAGGTACGAATACGTAAGGAAGACAGATGCTCCCAACGATTTCTGTGGAGAAACTTGGAACACAGAGAACCCGATATCTATTAAATGGAGGTCATAAGTTTTGGTGCAACATGTTCTCCGGTCAGAGCACAGTATGTAAAGAATAAAACTGATATCGATTTTGCACCAAATAAAAATATAGAAAAGACGATAATTGACAAATTGCACGTCGACCATTATTTGGATTCAAGCCCCTCTGAAAATGTAGCCCTAGGGAAAATTATAAAAATTTCTCAAGTATTAAAATAAGGAGGCTTTGAAATACTCAACTGAATCACAAACTCGGAAACATTCAGAGCAAAGCTTAATCCTGATATCCTAGCTAAAAACCATGGATAATACAAACCAGAATAGAGTCTTGGGAATGCTGAAAAAGATACGTTCTTGTTTAAACTTCGAAAAATTTAGGCCACAAATAAAAAAAGATTTTTTTTAAAGAGGTTAATGTCCTTATTTGATCCGTTGGGACTAGCTTGTAGCTTCACTGCCAGTGGAAGAATTTTGATGCAAGAAATTTAGCGAACTGAAATAGACTGAAACTCTGAATTTTCACAAAACTTCTAGATGAAATTTAAAAATGTTACAACGATTTGGTAAAACTGGAACAAACGATGTTTCCCAGATGCTACTCCAAACTTATCCCAGAAGTAGAAGATCTACAGTTGCATTTATTATGCGACAGCAGTGAAAATGCATTTGTCTGTTTATCGTATCTCAGAATACAAAAAGGCACATACATTGATGTAGCTCTAGTTACAGGAAAATCTAGAGAAAGCCCACTAAAACTATTTTCAATTTCTATACTAGAACTTCAAGGTGCCCAGTAGGTCTATTCTTGAATCGAGAGAAAATTTGCTCCCAGGGGGTAAATTTTTGGTTTCTCTCACTTTTGCCCGATATTGATCGAAAGTAATTCTTTTAGTCAAGACCAATAGAATTAATTTCGATCAATATCAGGCAAAAGTGAGAGAAACCGATTTAAACCGAAGATTTGGACCAATGAGATGCATAGTAGCGAGAGAATTTACTCCCTGGGAGCAAATTTTCTCTCGATTCAAGAATAGACTCCCTGATGGCAAGTAGGAGTAAAATCACTTTGGAAAGTTTGGCAATTCAAATGAACAAAATTACATTTTGGACTGATTTAAAATGCATTTGGTATTGGGTTAGGAGTGTCGGAAGAAACTTTAAGCCTTTTATTGCTCACCGCGTTGGAAAAATTCAGGAGTTGACCAGCACAAGAAAGAAAAGACTTAAATTTTGTTATGATGGATTTATAGCCCAAATTTCTTGAAGCAACTCGAATGTGTGTGGCCAAACATTTTTATAAATAAATTAGAAATTGACAAACAAATGTTCGCAAAAAAGATTACCTAGGAGAAACAGTGATGAATATAACCATATACGTTTGATTAGGAGTACATCATGGCCTTCAAGGTTTGAAAATGGGATGTTAGCAAGAAAACGTGCACCTTCCCACCAGATCTAACAGTTAAAGAAATTTTAGATACAGAAACAATTTGGATAAAGATTTCACAGCAAGAAAGCTTTAGAAAAGATTTTAACCTGTTAACAATGCCGACACTATGCCGAAACTGTATTGTCTTCCGAAAATCCACAAGCCTAGAAAATCGGTTAGACCTATAGTTTCTGCTGTAGAATCACCTACTTACAACATTTTGAAATGGCTAGCAAACGAGTTTGAAAATTTACCTATAAAGGAAAAAGGTTTTTCTGTTCAAAATTCCCTTGAATTTATCAACAAAGTTAAAGATATTTCACTCCAAGAAGGTGAAATTTTAATCTCGTTTGATATTAGTTCGTTGTTCCCTAGTGTGCCGATCCCCAATACCTTACAATACCTGGACGAACTACTAATAAAAAACAATCTAGAAGACAAACAAACTTTAGAATACCTATCTTTAACAAAACTCTGCATGAATCAAGATTACTTTCAATATAAAAATAACTATTACCAGCAATTACCACAATGGGTAATAGTTTATCACCTTTTATCGCAAACCTCTTTATGAGCAAATTTGAATCAGATATATGGTATATGGTTAGGTATGTAGACGATGTGTTTGCAGTATTCAACACTAAAATAACTAGTGTTGAAAATTTTATGGAAAAAATAAATAAATTTCCCACAATTAAATTTACTTATGAAACAGAGAACAACGGTACACTGCCATTTCTAGACACTTTAGTTATAAGAAATAAAAATAAATTGGACTTCGACCTATACAGAAAAGGAACGGCCACCAACACGTATATTCCAAATGACTCTTTTCATTGCTTACAACATAAGCTTGCAAGTTTGCACTTTTTAACATATAGATTAGTAAATTTCCCCTTAAACAAAGAAATATTTGAAGCAGAAAAGAATACGATTAGGAATATAGCTGGCGAAAACGGTTACGACGAAGGCTTAATAAATAAGCTGATAAATAGACATTCTTTTCAAAAGACCTTTCGGAATTCGACTTTTTTCAGACAAAAAGATACCTGCGACTCAAAATTTGTATCAATTCCTTATAATCCTAATTATACGAAAGGATTACAAAAAGTATTTAATAACACCGGTCTTAAATTAGTATATCAATCCGGTAACACAATAGGAAGCTTACTAGGAAATCCCAAGGATAAAACAACAGTTCTAGAAAAAAGTAGAATTTACGAAATTAGTTGCATGGATTGTGACAAAAAATATGTTGGCCAAACGAGACGCTCTATTCAAACACGTTTTAAAGAACACTTAGCACACTTAAAATACGGAAGAACAGAAAAGTCAAGTGTGGCCGAGCATGCTTTTGAAAACAATCATAGATTCACATTAGATAACCTAAAACTTCTAAAAAGTGTACCAAACAAAAGACTTTTGAATGCATATGAAAGTATGGAAATCATTAAATCTAGAAACAGTTTAAATAAAGATGGAGGACCCATCCCGTTTAGTACTCTTTATTCTTTGGTTGAGAGGAATGATATGATTATTATATCGTGACTAATCACAAATTATTAGTCTTATCTCCGCCCACAAAAGGATTGTATATAAATAGAGCGTAGATTTATTTCATTGTTTATCGTCTCCTGATGATGCTAACGTTGTTAGCGAAACGCGAGTCGAGTGCAAAAAAGTGTAGTTTTGGTTTGTGGAAAACAATCATAACTTTGAATTAACAAACCAAGCCTTTAGAAAAGTCAGACTTTTTAGTTTAACGCCTTCTCTAAGAAATGGAGTTTTAGTTAGTTAGTGGAAAAACAACATTGTCAAAAACTATGATCAAAGAGGCCAAGAATCCTATTATTTTATGTCCCAAACATCCCTACACTTTTAATGCAACACCACTATGAAAAATTCGCGAATAAAGGCACAGAAACAGCTGTTAGCGAAATGGGACAGTTGCCGATTCCAAGAGTAAACAGTGGATTAAGAGCCTTCACAAATACCGGCTTAGGTTATTTTGGTCCTATAAAAACGTAACTATTGGAAGACGAACGGAAAAACGATGGGGTGTACTTTTTACATGCATGGCAGTCCGGGAATTCCAGTTCGAATTAGCAAATTCCTTAAACACAGACTCAGCGATCATGGCGGTTAGACGTTTTATGGCAAGAAGATGTTATGTCGAAAATATTTACTGCGATAACGGTACGAACTTCAAATCTTCGGATAGAGAATTAAGATTAGAAATCAAGAATTTGGAAAAGAAACGACTGTTAGAAGTGGGAACAACAAAAAACATACAATTCCATTTTAAGCCACCTACAGTACACCACAAGTGGGTGGAGCTTGGGAGAGACTAATCCCCACAATCAAAAGCAAAATGGGAAAAAGTTTGAAATTAACTCTGTGTTTCGGACTTCCATTGTCTATATTTTATTTATACACGACGTTTCCATCAGAGATTGTACTGATCGAAACGCCGTGTATAAATAAAATATAGAGAATGGAAGTCCGAAACACAGAGTTAATTTGAAAAACATCATTGTCTCAAACTTTCAAACAAACGAGAGAAAAAGTTTGTACTGTCAAAATCTGCGTGAAGTACTAGAAACAGAAACATTATAAATTCAAGACCCCTTACAAAAATTTCTACATGCCTCCCCCCATCTTATGGGATGGTCAAATATATATTGACTTAATAGTAAAATGAGATATTGAAGGAAAAAATATATAAGAGAATTGCGAAAGTGTCAAACATTTGTCCAAGCTTGCTGGCTGAGATGGTCCAAAGAGTATCTGCATACTTTGAACAAAAATAATATCTAGAATACTGATCAAAGACCTTTGAAAATCAATGATGTTGTGGTGCTGGTTGACGAAAACACTCCAAGATACAATTGGAAACTAGGAAGAATCGAAAGTCTATCCAGGCCCAGATCTGCGCGTTTTCCTATACAGAAGACAGACCAGTCAGTAAAATTTGCCGGCTAGAAGTGACAGATGACTGAGGTTAAATTAAAAGTGAAAGCATTCTTTTACTATGGGTGGACAAATGACGTTTTGGTTCAATTTGAGTTGGTTTTATTGATGATTGATGACATTGAAAAAAAGGTAGTTGTCATTGAAAACTTTTTCAGAAAATTATATTTTATTTATTGAAATATCATATCTTGAAATAAATATCTATAATCACACTTTTACCTTTAGTTGACAGTGGTAGTTGTTCTTCTATCTTAGTTTGACCTACATGTCTTGGAATCTCTAAACTTATCCTTATTTACTGATTTTTTTTCATGTTAATACAGCAGATGGTCAGCAGCAAAATGTCTTACGTTTTGTCTGAGTACCAATAACTTAAGTCGTCTAGCTTAAGATGGCCGCCGCAAGGAGCCCGCCATACAAGATGACTGCCACTTAACGTTTGTGTATAGCCTCTGAACTGCTGCGAATAGCACACTGTCAACCTTTTAAGTTTTTACTACAATAATCCAAGATGACCGCCCACATCTATCTTAATGAGTCATGCATATTGGAACTCCGTCTCTAAAGGTCAAAGAGTAAAAAAGAAAAAAAAACTCAAATAAACATTTTCTATAATTTTATTAAAATAATTATAAGTATCAACCGTTTATATATAGTATTTAATAATTACAATAAAATGAATCCCAATAAACAGATTTTAGACGGATCTGTTTCCAAATAAACAGTCTTTAAGCAGCTCTTGAATGAATATGTTCCCAAATAAACAGCTTCTAAACAGCTCTTGAACTGGCCTTTTCCGAATAAACAGCTTTTAAATGAGTCTCTTCCCAAATAAGCAGTTTTTTAAAGAGTCTGTTCCCAATAAACAGCTTTTAAACGGGTCTGTTCTCAAATAAACACCTCTTGAACGGGTCTGTTCCCAAATAAACAGCTCTTGAACGGGATTATTATTGGTATTATTATTATTGAACAGCTTTTAAACAGCTCTTGAACGGGTATGTTCGATAATCAGCAGTTCAGAGGCTATACACACGGCCATCTTGGCTGGCAGTTTCATCGTGGCGGCCATCTTGAGTTAAATGGCTGACCCTGTCTGTCTGGCTGGCTGGCTAAGCAGATTACTAGGAACAACCGTTTTTAAAACTGAACTCTGGAGAAAATTGTGCGGCAGTTTCTTCAAATCATTCGATTCCGTAGACCACGGGATACTGCAGCATAAAATACAGTATTACCGCAACCGAGGAGCTGAATTGACATGGTTTTGCTCAATTATTATTATTAATAAATATTAATATACAGGATACACAAAAAGTGTATTCGATTAGACAATACTACTTACCAAAATTTTGAATATAATTATTATGCTACAACAATGATGACAGATGAGTTCTTTAAATGCTGTAAAAAGGATAACACTTGCTACTATTGTTTGGGATGCAAATGTATATTGCATAAAAGTTGCGCAGAGAGAAAAGCCATTGAAGATGTAAAGGGGCAAAGATTTTATTGTACTGAAAAATGTGTAAAAGGGAACCTGGGTAACTCAGACTTAGACAATGAAGAAATAGGGGAACTACAAGTCATAACTGATGAACTTAAAAATGAATTACAAATAAAGAGTGGCCATATTTGAAAATTGGCTGCTATCGAAAATGAAGAGAAACTTAAAACAGATATTCATCAGCTTAAAAAGCAGAACAATAATATTTGAAGAATAAACAAAACACAAGAAGATAAAATAAATCAGCAGGAGATTAAAATTCTAGAATTACGACAGGAGATTGATGAACTAAAATCTACGATAGAAGAAGGAAAACCTAAAAGAAATCGCCTAACAAAAAAAAATAAAGAAGTTGAATTAAAAATTAATAAGTTAGTAAGCGAAAACCAAGACATTAAAGAGCGACTTCAAAGCAAAGAAAATACAATATCACGACTAAAAAGAGGTTCACAAGTTATTGAGGATAACGCAACAGAGAAAGAAGATAGACTGAAGGAACAAATCAAACAAAACAACTTGAAGCTTGAAGAACTAAAAACGAAGTTAGTAACAGCCGAATACTCAAACAATATTAGGCATGTAAACGAAAATCTGGTTAAATTTAAAAATAATACTGTTACAATTAAAAAACAGAATACAAACTTAAAAACAACCATAACTGTACTGCAAGAGCAAATTAATAAATAAAAAATTATATAAAAATGATGAAAGAAGAGTACCAAGACATATTAAGTAACATAGAAAAAAAACAAAACAAAATAGGGACGATGGACGAGGAGGAAATAAATTCCAGATGTTGGTGTTGGTCCTTACTGATGACTCTGGGAGATTTTTCTATGGCCCAATAAAGAGACTGTTGGGAAATCAAAAATATTCCCAAGTCATACGCAAAATTTTATGATGTTATTACCGGAATTGACAGTTATGTGAAAGATTTTAAAAATTTAGATTATGTTGTAGCAGGGATTAATAACCAAGATATAATTTTCAATCAATTGTCCGTTTTAGTAAATAATAATTGGATTTACTAAAAGGGTTTAGTCTATTTTAGAACGGTCCTAAGTTTAAGTGAAATTTTTGGTTTTAAGCATTTTAAACCAACCCTCCTTGAATTTTAGACATAGTTTGATTTATAAGAAAAATATGAATAAATTTGTTTATTGAATAATCATCTTAACACAATCTTTTGTTGGATTTAAGAAGAAAGTTTCAATTTAGAAGAAAAGAAAATTAAAAAATTTCAACCCACGGGGTTTTAAATAGTAAACACTCTGTAGAACAAATTACAATTGGGGTTATATGTCACTCTAATTAAAACTTACCCTTGTTCATTAATTTTTCCAATTAATACTTGATGTCACACTATGATTTAGATGGGTAATAATAAAATAGGGAATGGATCAATTTTGTATTTATTTAAGAGGTGCTTTTATTTATGAAATGTATTAAAAAACTTATATACAAGTTTTGTTTACATTTGTCACTGTCGAAATATCAGTTTGTAAATATTAACTGCGTTGAAATCACAAACAGCGAGTTCGGATTTCTTAACTCTGCCTATACCTTGGCTTGCACCAACCTCTACTGATGAAAGCTCTACAGCTTTGAAATGGGTGGGCTTTGAGTAAGGAAAGTTTTCTTGAGTGCGCTTTTAGATAACCTCAATGTTTTAATTTCATTTTGTAAATAAATTAATATAGTTGTTTTGGGTTTTTTATTTGGTATATTTTTCGTGCATAATCAGTGACCTTCACTTATGTTTGTTTTGTTTGTAGTCCCCTCATAGATATATTTTTTGTGCTGAAAACGGGTTCAAAATATGGCGTTTTTCTGGACAAAATTGGAGGTGTTTTATAGGTCAATGAACAACTTGGCATATTAAATAAGGTAAATTGATCCTTGTAAAAACAGTTACTTAGGGAAATTATAAACGAACTTATTACCAATTGCTACAAAACAATCCTTTCTGGGGGCTATAAATTTAAGAGGTGGTCTAAAAAATCACCAACTTTCTAACCTCAAACTCAGATAATGAAGCTATTATGTGCCAAATTTTTAGCGTATTCTTTGTATAATAATAAATATAACTTTGTGTATATTCTGTATGGGTAAGTGTTTTTTGAAAATTGGTTTTAAAATTTAGTACCCCCCACAGGTGTAAATATTTAGCCCTGTGGGGAGTACTATTTTAGATCTTAGTAAATCCCACTGCAAGTGTTTTAATACCAATCTTTTGCTTTGTTCATTGCCCTTTAACTCTAGAAGATGGGAACAAGTTGATAAGATAAACACAATTATTGATTTTATTTTTAACTCAGTAAGAAGGTTTAAACGATTTAGAAATAAAATAAATTTTGTTGAGTTATATAACAGATTGGAAATGAGACATCACAAAAAAAGTAGTAAATATTTAAACAATAGGGGTTTACATACGGCAGCTAAAATAATTACAGAGAGCATAAAATCTTTTAACAATGAATATAAAATATGTAATTTAAGACAAATTCCTCTAAAGAACGATTATGTTGGCGGTGGTAGTTGTGGTGTATATGGGAATAGTAATACAGAACATAACGCCCACAATATTCCGAACGATGTAGAAAATAGTTCTTATAACCTTTCTTTTTTAGAAATATACAAAATAATAGAGATTTAGATACCAACAACACTTTTTTATTCTATAGCAATTCGTAGGGTCTATAGTCTAAACTAGCTATTATTGAAGAAAACATAAAAAAACTAAATCCTTGTGCATATCAGAAACACATATAACGGAAGAAATAAATGATTTCGAATTCAATATAAATGATTTTAAATCGGTAACCTGTAGGTAAAATAGTAGGCACACTGGAGGCGTAACTATATATGTTAACTCAGAGCTCCAATTTCAACAACTACTAAATGTTTCATTTTAGATTAATGCCTGTTTAGTAACAATAAAGCTTGCAATAATGAATTTTTCGTACATCATATGTACCAATACAAGTCGAATGAAGGGGTTGATTGATTTTTTTGGATTGAAACAAATAGTTACAGAGTATACAAAAGTTACTAAAGTCTCAAAAACATTGATTGATTACGTGTTAACGAATAAAAACCAAATACATAGAGTAACAGACGAAGTTAAAGTTTCAGACCATTTTAACATTATTATTAATACAGAAAATTAAAAGCATTTTAAGAAAAAAATATTTCAAGAAACTCCTAATAAAAGAACAACCTGGGTTCAGAAACTCACACTCATGCGAAACAGCGTTGAAGTATGTAATATCCAAATGGAAAAATAATACTGCCAATAAGAAAAAAGTTATTGTAGCAGTGTTTCTGGATCTAAAAAGAGCTTTTGAAACAATAGATTGCAAAATGCTGTTAAAGAAAATGGAAAAATATGGTGTAGAAAACACCTTTTTAAAAATGGTCAAAGAATTTTTGACAGACAGACATCAGTGGGTAAAATATAACCAGGCTGGCTCAAAGGTATTAAACATTGAGTTTGGTTTAGAAAACACCTTTTTAAAAATGGTCAAAGAATTTTTGACAGACAGACATCAGTGGGTAAAATATAACCAGGCTGGCTCAAAGGTATTAAACATTGAGTTTGGTGTAGCTCAAGGAAGCACATTGGGACCCTTATTATTTATTTTATTTATCAACGATATAGTTAAATATGTGAAGTACTGTAAAATTGAGTTATTTGCTGATAATACAATGATTTATATAGTTGGAGACCTAGATAAGGCTGGAAAAATGATTGAGATGCTAAATTATGCTTTAGAGATATTGTAAAAATGGTTAAAAACAAACGGGCTTAAATTGAACACCAACAAAACAAAATGTATGATATTAGCCGTCTAATGTTTGTCGCAGCGATGGAAAAAGGGCCGGTGGAATGACATGGTTTCCCTGGAGAGGCGGAAAGCAATTAATTTGGGATGCCAAGTGCAGGCATACCTTAGCGGATTCATATGTTAAATTAACATTTAAAAAATCAGGTATGGCTGCACGTTTAGCAGAAAAGGAAAAACATCGAAACTATAAAGAGTTGGAAGATCGCTTTGTCTTTGTTCCCTTCGCGGTAGAGACTTTTGGTCCTTGGGGGGATGAAGCACTTAAATTTATTTCTGATTTGAGTAGCTTGATTCCCGCAAAAAGGAGCTAAAGTTTTATAAGACAAAAAATTAGCCTTGCTATTCAACGAGGCAATGCGGCGTCAGTGATAGGGACCGTCCCTCATGGATCAGGTATGAAAGAATTGTTTTATGCTTTGTAATTATTTTATTTGATTATTTATTTATTTATTTTATTTTAACCGTTTACCTTCTGTTTAGTTATTGTTATATTAACAGAATATAAGTTAAAAATAAAAAAAACAAGTAATAACCTTAAAAAATTTAAAGATCTGTTAAATAGCTGTGATAGAAAAAGTAGAAATATTCAAATACCTAGGATTTATGATAGACGCAGAATTGAACCTAAATGCTCACTGTGACTTTATTAAAAAGAAAATGGCAAAAAAATTGGATTTCTGTATAGGCTCAGCAATAGGGTATCATTTTCTACCAAACTTACAATATATAAAACAATAATAGCTCCTGATCTGGATTACTGTGGAACTATTATTCACTTCATGAATATATCTCAATTAAACACATCACAAAGATTCAAAATCGTGCGATGAGAGCAATACTACTTTGTAAGAAACGAACTTGAGTAAGTTTAATGTTACAATCTCTGGAATTCCTAACTGTACTTCAAAGAGGTGCATATAATACTTTAAAGCTAGTTTTTCGTTTAAAATCTGGACAGTTGCCAGAGTATATGATCGAGGATATAATACAAGTTAATTTAATCCATAATCAAAATACACGGGCCAGTTCTGTTAAAAATGTTTATATGGACTACAATATTGCCGCTCATAATACCATCTTCACCCAAGGTCTAAAATAATTTAATTTTCTTAGTAGAGAAGTGAAAGAAATTACAAATTTTAATCAATTTAAATGGGAATGTATAAAGCATGTGAAAAGTACAATAGAGTTTGATTGGATGTAATGGTTATTGGTCCTGATTTCTCATATGTATTGTGTATTGTTTTGTGTTAATATGTTAAATGACTTTACCTAGTATTTTTTGTATTTTTTATTTTAACACTATTTTATTTTTTGACTAGTTATTGTAAATGTTTATTGAAGAGCTTTGCTAATAAACGATTTATATATATATATATATATATACATATATATATATATGCTGGAGAAGTGAACTCAAAGTGTACATTTCCAAGGAACATAGTCTACCAAACAATCAATTACTACTGGAGTTCATCAAGGGTCAGTCTTAGAATTCACTTCATTTAGCTTTGTGATGATATCACTATTGTGTGGGATGAGTCGTAGGTAAAATAAAAAAATATTGTAATACGAATCGCTTAAGCTTCAATGTCTCTAAAACAAAGATTTTGCACACCTCAGAAGAAAGTCGTTTTTTTGGAAATTTTTATAGAGGGCTCGCTAAAGTTTAATAAACACAACAGCATTTAACTGGTGAACTCTCACCTGGCTCTTATGCCCTGAGTGTTATTTCTGAAAAGATAACGAAATCCCTTTACTATTCATTGATACGCTATGGTATCTGTTTCTGGGGATTTTGTTATAAAAGTTTATTTCATAGTATTTTTAAGTTATTTCAAGCCGTGATAAATGTCACACAAACATTTTAAAATTGTGCTCGCTATACATCTTTAAAAAAATAAAAACTAAAAACCCTTACCACGGACAGAACTGGTACCGAAATCAATAATATATGTAATACTCTTGTAAATCTCGAAGTATCTTGTTAATTGATTTATTTTACAATTTTAATAATAAAAAAAATGTTATGTTCTGTGACGTAAAATAAAGAAGTTTTTTTTCTTTGGGTTCTTTTCAGCCCTGAAGATGATTCGGATTAGGATCGAAACGTCGGCATCGATGATGTTTAAATAAAAATAATGGCCAAAAAAAGCTGAAAAAATTTCTACTCCAGAAAATTATCATGAATTAACTTTCGAGATTTTCGAGAAGTTTGTTTTAAAAACTTTTATTTTTGAACTTGACCTAATTTACAATCTATACCGTATCTGGTATAATATTGAATAAAAAAAATTTTCACATCATATTTTATTGAATTCTAAACTGCTGACACTGCTTTAATATTATATGAAATAGAAAAAAAATTGTTAGATGTTTCAGATTCAACTTTATCGTCCGGAAAGTTGAACTTGGTCTAAATCGACTTTCATCTTCGTTTTTCTATCTTAAAATTGTATAAATACTTAGATATTGAGAACTATTAAAAAAAAAATTCACTGGTTTTTAACTTATGTTTTAATTTATGGAGGTCATCGAGCTTGATCTCTTGCAGATGTTCGTTTAGTTGTAAAGTTGGCGTCTCTTTTAGTTGATGAACGTCCCAGTCGGAAATATGTACTTAATATGATCCGAACAGATTTTGTTTTTCTTGTTGGTTCGCGCAGAAAAAGTTTGGTTTTGTTTCTTGCGACGAAATTAATACTCATTGATCAGATATCTCGCTGTCTGGCAAAAGGCTTTGTTATATTTATTTCGATTTGTGGAGGTGTTTTTACTGTAATTTAATTTTTTAATAAGTATGTATCTTGTTGAAGTTCAAATAAGCTTTATTGTCCAAAAAAAAATAAATTTCATTGACAAAGCAAAAGTCTTAAAAGTAATGAAAGAGTTACAAAAATATGTTTAAAAAATAAATAAATAAATAAATCAGGTCAATAAAATCAGTCACGTTAAATCACCCATAAATAATATATCTTGGCATTTTCATACACATAATTAATTTAAAAACAGAGCCATTGTAATACAAGAAGTTACTATTAAGTTGGCACTAAACACATTGCAGACATTTACATTCTTAAAATCTTAATATTTAGTAGCCGTTTTGATACACACACAACAATCATTGTAAAACACATAAGTTAATATTGATATTTGACACTTCACACATTAGGAACATTTTTAAAACTTAATACCTACTTATTGATCATAAAATTCACTTATACTATATAATGCTTTGGTAACTAGATGTTGTTTGACACGTAAACGAAATGTTTTATAGTCATTACAATCTCTTGTGTCTTGTGGTAGATGATTGTACATCTTAATACTTTCATATATCACAGAATTTTTTGTTAACGTAAATTTAGGAATTGGTAATGGTAAATTATTTTGGCGCGTATTGTAGATACTACTATGGACAAAGTCAGAAAATTTTTTGTGAATTAGACAGACAGATTCTAAAATAAATAAAGATGGCACATGAGAAACAAAATTCTTAAATAAAGCTTTGGAATATACAGAAATTGAGTATTTTAATTATGTTGAGTAAGGAAAGGCGTATTCCATGTAAATTTTTAATAAAGTTCTACCAGTAGTAGAACGTTTTCGGCTTGTGCCAAGTCATCTTCAGCACCACTCTAACAGTAAATTATAACGGTCATAATTTTATTCGGAGTAGCAAGAGTGATTAGTAAACGGGCCCTATTCTTTTATTTCAAAATTAGGTATTAATTACTATGAGAATCGAGCCGCTATTACTAGCTTGTCAGAGGTTAAAAACGTTTCCTTCCATAGAACTGAACAACATTATGACAAAGATGAAATTATTACGTATGGGCAATTTACAATATCACTGATCTTTTTTTGACCCAAATAACTAATTTTTAGTAAAAATAAAAAAATAAATTTTTGCCGATCTCAATAGCCTCTATACCTACTATGTATGGATGACCAATAAAACTAAATTAAATTTTCAGTTAAAGTTATTCGTGATTTTTTGCCATACATACATAGTATGGAGGCTACTGAGATCCGCCAAAAAAGTTTTATTAAAGAGTTATTTCAGAGTCGTTCCAGACTTCTCCAGACTTTTCCAGGGTCTTTTCAGACTTTTCCAGAGTGTTTCCAGACGTTTCCAGACTTTTCCAGGGTCTTTCCAGACTTTTCCAGTCTTTCCAGACTTCTCCAGACTTTTTCAAAGTGTATCCAGACTTCTCCAGACTTCTCCAGACTTTTCCAGAGTATATCCAGGTTTTCCAGGGTTTTTCCAGACTTTTCTAGGGTCTTTCCAGTCATTTCCAGAGTATATCCAGACTTTTCCAGGATCTTTCTAGACTTTTCCATTCTTTTCTAGGGTCTTTGCAGACTTTCCAGAGTGTATCCAGACTTTTCCAGGGACTTTTAAGACTTTTCCAGGGTCTTTTCAGACTTTTCCAGAGTCTTTCCGGACTTTTTTAGAGTATATCCAGACTTTTCTAAGTTCTTTCCAGACTTTTCCAAGGTTTTTCCAGACTTTCCAGAGTGTATCCAGACTTTCCAAGGGTCTTTTCAGACTTTTCCAGATTGTATCCAGACTTTTCCAGGGTCTTTCCAGACTTTTTTAGGGTGTATCCAGACTTTTCCAGATCATATTCAGACTTTTCCAGGGTCTTTCCAGACTTATCCAGAGTGTATTCAGACTTTTCCAGGGTCTTTTCAGACCTTTCCAGAGTATATCCAGACTTTTATAGAGTATATCCAAACTTTTCCAGGGTCTTTCCAGACTTTTCAAGGGTCTTTCCAGAGTGTATCAAGACTTTTCCAGGGTCTTTCCAAACTTTTACAGAGTTTTCCCAGACTTCTCCAGGGTGTATCCAGCTTTTCTAAAGTGCACGGACTTTTCCAATACACTTTAAATGTGCTATATATATATATATATATATATATATATATATATCGAGTCAGACTTTATTGTTTCTAAAAACATTTCGTTTTACATGTATAGCACATGTAAAACGAAATATATATATATATATATCCTCGTATACATAAGATTTTTGTCCATTAATCACGCAATAACGGCTAAACCGATTTGTATGAAATTTGATAAGACAATAGAGTGTGACCTAGATCTTATCAAAAATTTTGCGCCATTCAATTACAATTTTTATAAGCTTTCAAAGGAGGTATCACACGGTAAGAAATTTTTTTTTTTTAGGGATGAAGTTTTTTGGCGGTAGCTCCGAAGGGTCTACTAGGAGAATGCTCAAAAACAATAGGGGTCTGCGCGTCAACAAAAGTAATCACTATATAAAATTTTGTTATGATTAGTGAAGGAGTTTTTGCGTTAGAGTGGATACAAAGTAGGCGACAGACAGACCGACAGACAGACAGACCGACAGACAGAGCGACGGCGTCTGGATTCGTGCTTATCACTATTCGAAACCTCAAAATTCGTGGAGGATCATGAAAATCTCGAAGTGCGATTTTTCGATGATTACATTACTTTCCTTTAGCAAGGGAAGTAAAAGACCTACATACAAAATTTTAGGATGGTCTCTGTCTGTCTGTCTGTCTGGGACACCAGTTCAACTGATTCTTATCAAATTTGGCACAAAAAGTCTTTGTCACCAGGCGGCGAGCTGATTAGTTTCGAACAGGATTGTGGGGTTGGAAAGGGGATTAAACTTTTAAAAAATTCTAAGTTACGAACCGTACAACTAGAGACATACAATTTTCACAGGATAATTACATTTCCAACAAAAAAAAATATAAAAAAGTTTTGAATGTCTTTTTAAAGATTTTAAGGATGGCTATACATGCCTGCTGGCGTTATTTATTTTTTTAAATATTAAAAAGTTATGATTTTTGCAAAATATCAATAAAAATTTTGAAAACTGCGTTTCGCTATAGCCGATTAGGTTCTCGAGTTGTGAATTTTTATACAGTTCAACCTCCCTTTTCACCCCTTAACAAAACCTCACCAAAAACTAATGGTCTTATCAACGAGATCCACATAATTCTTATGCCGGTTTAGTGGTTTTGTTTGACCCAAAATAGCCTTCCATACCTGTTGCTATGAGCTGCTAACCATGAACACACGAGAGTTTTTTATTTTCATTATACAGGGTTATTTATAAATTGTATGTAGTGATATTTTTTGTCAATTTTAAAATTCAAAATTCAAATTCAAAATTTTTTATTGTCTCAACGGCACTAAATAAATATTAGTACATACAATTGTCAAAAGTAAATAGTACATAAAAATAACAATAAATATATAAGACTAAAAAATCAGTAACAAACAAAGCTTCCTCATACATTCAGACAAAAACTATATTGCCTATGGTCTATGTAAAAGATATTCTTTAAATAATCCTGGAAAGTGTAGAACACTTCTGAAAACAACAGTTTCTTGAGCGCATTTTTAAATTTATTTAAGCTGCTAATTTCTTTAATAAAATTGGGCAACGTATTAAACAAAGAGCAACCAGTATAAATAGGAGACTTCTTGTAGAATTCATGTTTATGTTTTTCAGGGAAAGTGTTATTCTTATTTCTAGTTTGATAATTATGTATCTCCGTTTTTAGTAAGGTGCACCCGTTTTTTGAAGGTTACAATTAGAATTCTATAAATAAAGATAGATAGACGTGACTGTAAATATTTTTTTTCATCTAAAAGTTTCCCTACAGGAATGTTGATACTGAATATCAAATAGCAGTCGTATAATTATTTTGTGCGCAATCAGGACCCTTTCCACATCCCGAGACTGTCCTCATACAACCACATTGTAAGTTAGTTAAAATAGACTTAACAGAACTGAAGTACACGCACACCAGTTACTTAAAGGTAGCAACTTCTTTAAATTGCTCAAGAGGAAAAACTCTTGTTCATCATACTGATGTAGTATCATCCGCATATAAGTAAACTTCGGCACTTTTTAAGTATTCTGGGAGGTCGTTGTTAAATAAGGAAAATAATAAAGGGCCCAAAATACTCCTCTGTGGTGTTCCCTGATTTAGCTGAAAAGTGTTTGATCTTTCATCATTTTGTTTGACAGAAAATGTTCTGTTTAGGAAAGGATTTAAAACAATCGTTAATGTTACCCCGTATTCCTAGTCTGTTTAACTTGTGTGATACAAAATTGGGATCCACCGTATCAAAAGCTCTACTTAAATCAAATAGTACGACAACTACGGTCTCATTATTATCCATTTTCTTTTAAACTGATTGAATGAAATCAACAGAAGCCGTTTCAGTAGAAAAACCTTTACGAAATCCGTTTTGTGATTTTGTAAGAACGTTGTTTTTAATAAGGAAACTCTCAGTCTTTTCTAAAATTACTTTTTCTATTACTTTTGAAAACACACTCAGAACAGAAATTGGACGATAGTTTTCAATATCTTTTTTATCTCCCTTTTTAAAGACTAGAACCACAACTGCCTCCTTAAGCGCTTCAGGAAACTTTCCTTCCGCCACCGACCTGTTTACAATAACTGCTAAGATTTCCGACAGTTCATCAATACAGTCCTTCAAAAGTGTTATTGGAATATTGTCCTTTCCTGACGATTTTTTGTTTGGTAAAGATTTGATAATTCGTGCTACTTTATCAGATGTAGTTTCCTCAAAGAACATAGTCGGACATATTGTTTTTTCCGTAGTGCAAGATGTAGACATGGTATTCCCAAAATATTTATTTAGTTTAACATTTACCACAGAAGAAAGATATTCTCCAAATGCATTAGCAATTTCTTTATTGTCAAACAGCGATTTGCCATTAACATGTAGTTCAGAAACGCATTGTCTTTTTTGCTGTTTTCCAGATAATTGATTTATTAAACTCTATGCTGCTTTAGTTTTATTTTGTGCCCTACTTATAATTCCCGAATAAAACCTACTTTTTTTTACCTTAATTTCCTTTTGAACCTCATTCTTTAGTTTGTCCTCTGTATGTTTTCTAAGCCAGTTCAAATTTTCAAGCTCAGTGCGTTTATTTTGTAACCCATTTGAAAATAAAATCTTTTGACATTTTTTTACAGTGTTTATCCTCTGTTCAGGAAATCAAAACACCATAAAAAGTGACTATAGAATTCCTGAAATATTACATTCACATTACCCGGTATGTTGTTGATGCAAAACTCATCTTTAAAGCGATTTCGAAACTCTAACGTCTTTGCAAGAGAGAAAATTCTTCCACGTATATAAGTGTCAGTCATAATCAATTCCTGTGGAAACAATGACACCGTTTCTAATGCATATCCGTGTTGGTTGTGATACAAGAGTTTTAAGATTAATCGAGTCAAAGATGTCAATTAAGAGCTTTTTGTTTAGATTTTCATTAAAATAGTTAATATTTATATCGCCACAAATGATTACTTTCTTGAACTTTTGAAATGCTTTTACTAATATGTTTGAAAGTCCCTCTAAAAAATTTGCATAATCTCCATTAGGAGACCTATATATATTAACTACGCAAACAGATCCCAAACTAATAGCAGCACACTCAATATTCATTTCGTCGGATAATTTACACAAATACAGAAGGTTTTTCGATTAGTATAATGATTCTTTCTTGATAAATATTATTGATCCTCCGTGGCTACGATTTTTTCGACAAAAACTACTTATAATTTCATAACCCTCTATTTTAACAAACTGCAAATTTTCCTCTTTAAGCCAATGTTCTGTAAAGCAAAGTAAGGTGGCTTTAGATTTAAGGCATGATAGTGTTAAATCCACCCAGTTTATTTTACAATTCAGTGATTGTATGTTAACATGAATTGCTGACCATTTATTATCATCCAAAGTTACTGTTTTTGTCATTAAATTTTCTTCATAAGGCTGCATTCCCCGTTTTTTAAAATTGTTTTAAAAATTCCCGTCATTTTCCCGTGTCGCAAAAATTCCCATCATTTTCCCGTATTTCCTGTTTTGTAGACACCCTGTAACGGTATTGAAAGGGAATGGGTCTTGGTTGTGTGATCGGGAGAGGGTGAGAGAAGTTTGTTTAAGCAAAGGGGGTTTTTGGATCTCTCTTCGAGAAAATCTAATCTTGTATAGTTCTTTTGAAGTGATATAATGGATAAGTTTAGAATTTTCATTTGGTGTAAATAAGTGTTTTGAGTAATTTATATGGTGTCCAAAGGCTGATTTATCCGGTTTTGCAAAGTGTTCTTTAATGCGTGTATTTAAGTTGCGGCAAGTTCTTCCGATATATGCTGCGGGGGAATAAATTCCACTTTTGTTTAATTTATCTACTTCATCTTTGGTATTGATAATTATAACCTAAAATTAACTATTCACCGTGGCCACTAAGAGTTTAGTTCGCCAAAAAAAAGTTATAGGCATTATCAACAGAAATCAGTAAAAAGTACTTTAATTTTATTGTTAATGACATAAAAGAATGAATTAAAATAGATTAGAAAAACTGTTGTTAGCATTTTAATAAAATACCGTTCTATAGGAAAAAGATTACAATGAATTGTGTGTGAGTGTTTTAATTAATATATCATAAAAATCTTGAAAGCGAACTGAAAGTCTTACTTTAGTATTTTAAACAATGTTAATCATAAGAGAAAGGTAACAAACTAAACAGCTGTGTAGGTATCTCATATTTAAAGCATCCTTTCCTATAAATTCTAGGCGAATCAATACACAAGTGGATTTGGGGGTTACATAGATGGCGCAAGTAGTTAGTCGACCACATTAAAATATAAATAAAATAGCACTTTTAAGGAAATTAAAGATTTAATTTAGGTAATACTTTTAGTGAATTTTGAGATCGTTACACAGTCGCTAATCTACGCTTAAGCTTTGTTAAACTCAGTTCCAGGTATTAAGCAAAATGCATAGAACAAGAGAAAAGAAGCCTGGGAAAAATCATGTAGAAGATGAAGAAGACGTTGTAAATCGCAGATTAAAACCCATTAAAACATCCCTTTCCGTTACTAATGATGCAGTTAAAGCCCTAGACAAAGATACTCAACAATCAATTCATGATTTAGAAAGCAGATTTTGATCTAAAATAGTTGATTTTACTACTACATTTCCAGAATGGCAAGACACGGTGACTAATAGGGCACACACTCAGAGTATTCATTAATCAGGTACAGTTCCCATCCCAGAAAAATTGGTAGGGAATACTTCTTTAGACCACTTTATAGATTGACGTAGTAGATTGAAGGTTTACAGATTAGGTCTAAAGGTCAAGTAACGGCTTTACCGTCTTCACTGTTTACCCAAGAAATTTCTGACGTTGTCAGATTGGTTTTAAAAATCGATCTTGTTGGTATAAATGCAGCTGATGTGCTTAATACGATCGAACGATATTTAAAAAAAAAAAGAAAATGGTCACACACTTTGCCAGAAACCACAACTGTGGATGAAATTATAAGATTATGTAAAGTGGAAGATGTTATAAAATAAATTTATATAACAAGAAAAATGTTAATAGAAAGTTTCCAAGATGCAATCATTTATGGCTAGAATGTTGCCGTACACTAAAGAACATCAAAAAGATATTGAGGTAATGGTATACAGGGTGTTCCAAATTCGGTAGAAGATAGGAAAAGGTTTAAATTAGGGAAAAGTTGCGCAATTTGACGCTTCGCTCAAAACAAAAAAAAAAATACAAATTCCGGTTAGTTCCGGAGATAGGCGAAGAAAAACTCTCAAAAAACGCTTAAAACTTTTTAAAGGCACACCTAATGAGAAGTCCGTTTTCAAGATTTGACATTTCAGTGTCAAGTTAATTTTCTCTTATCAACACATGCTTTTTTTCTCCTGCCGTTTGGTTCATAAAGAATGACTGATATTTTACAACTTCATTTTGACAAGTACCTAACGTTTTGAGTTAATTGACCATCATCAGACCTAATTTAAAGATCAAAAAACAAAAAAAACGTATTTCATGTCAAAAAACTGTCATTTTTATAATGTTAAAAAAAAGTACTGCAATCGAGTTTCCAAAATATCCTGAGTCAGTTAAAAGCAAAACTTAAATTTGGGCTGATGATGGTCAATAAACCCAAAACTTCAGGTGACTTGTCAAAATAAGGTTGCAAAATGTTATCTGTCATGCTTTGTGAACCAAACGGCAGAAGAATAAAAGGATATGTCCATAAGAAAAAATTAACTTATCTATCACAGTAAAATGTCAAGGTTTAAAAACGGTCCTTTCACTAGGTAGATCTTAAAAAAGTTCCTGTAGAAAGTTTTAAGCGTTTTTTGACAGCTTTAAGAATAAAGGCGCAGAAAAATAAAAATAAAAACTAAAAAGAAAGATTTCGGTTTTTTCCGTCCAAAATTGTCCGGAATTTGTAAACTTTTCTTTTAATAATAATAATAATAAATAATTAATAGTCTTTATTGAGAAATTGTAGATTATAGTAACAATAAACGATATAAAAAAAATACCTACATATTAATCTATAGTAACAACTCTCAAAGGGTGAAGTCTAGCTGAGAATTGGTGATATTAATTTAACTTAATAAGAAACTAGAAATAATTATAGTGCTATCCTATAAATTTATGTATAAATAATTCTATACTAACTTTTTTGTTTTTTAAATAAGATGTTTTTACGAAAAGTGATAAGAAGTTTTTACGAAAAGTGATAAGAGATATGGAAGTAAAAAATCTATAAAACTCATTGTAATATTTTACCGCATTATATGTAAAACCACGCTGATAAATAGAAGTATGGTCAGGTCAGTGAATTAAATCTAAAAATTAGTTTTTCTCTTAAATAGAGTGGTATAGAAGTTTTAAGAAAGTTCGTTAATTTTTTCCGACAGATGATCGTACTTTCTAAGATTGCACACAAAACGACAACAGTTGTTTTGGATTTTTTGTAAACGCTGACAATCTTCTGTAGTTAAGCAAGAATAATATAAAACAAGGCAATATGACAACGTTGACATTATGTAGGACTCGCACAATTTTTTGCGTCTTAAGAGCAAGATACGATTTTTGGCTAAGATTTGAAAGATGTTGACTAAATCTAAGAGATATGTCCAGAAGCATCCCTAGATCCTTGGCTGATTCTATAAAGTTGAATGTTTGTCCGTCTAGTTTAAGAGTTAAATGATCTTTTAACACTCCTATGCATTTTATCGACCCATAGAGCAGAACTTGTGTTTTACTTGCATTAAGTGTTAAATTGTGTTTTTTACTATATTCCAGAATACTTTGCAAATCGTTATTTACATTCGCTGAAACTTCCCTATAGAATAATGGATCAAATATATAAATTACTTGGTTATCATCTACGTAGGACTTTGAATCACAAAACTTTAGAGCGCCACAAAGATAAAACGTATACAGGATGTATAATACTGGACCTAATATAGATCCTTGGGGTACTCCTGATAATACCTCTCCAGGCCTGGATGTTCCTGAGGCAGATCTGACTTTCTGCTTTCTTCCGTACAAGTAGTGTTGAAATAACAATAATGGTATGTCTGTTAGGCCAAAATAGTGAAGTTTTGCTTTCAGTAGATCATGATCTACAAAGTCGAAAGCACGCCAAAAATCCAGTAATACTAATATGACTGCTATTTTGTCATCCAAACCTTTTGCAATACCATCAACAACATCCAAGAGAACTGTAGCTGTAGTATGCCCGGGGCGAAACCCAGATTGACTTTTTGGTAAAATATCACAATCTGTTAGATAGGAATACAGTTGTACATAGACGACTCTCTCCAATATTTTGCTGAGCACAGGTAATAAGCTTATTGGCCTAAGATCACTGAAAACCTTAGGTGAGTTAGTTTTGGGTATAGGACAAATGACCGCGGTTTTCCAAATTTCAGGAAAATATCCCTTTTCCAGGTAATAATTAATTATATGTGTGATATGGTTTAGCAAAAAGGAAAGAAATATCATCATTACCAGCAGCATTTGACCTAAAACCAAAAACATTTTTTTAAATCTCATCAGGTGTAGGCAAATGAAATTCAAAACGAGCAGGGCTGAATATACGGGTTTTAAAATAGCTTACTAACTGTGCGTCAGCCTTACTAGAGCTAAATATGGATAACAAATAATCATTTATTGCATTGCAATCCTGAAAGCTTTTTGGTAACTCAGGTTTTGATTTGGTCATTATTTGAGCCGTTCTGAGGCGCTTCCATAGGTCACCAGCATCCTGATTATTTACAAAATTTAGATAAGCTGCTTTTTCTCGTCTAAGACTTGACAGTGCAACATTCCGAAACTGTCGGTAATTATACCAATTTCCAATTGTTTTATACAGCACAGACAAAGCCTTATCACGATCTTTAAAAATTTGTTGAAGTGTAGGAGTAAGCCAGGGCGCAGGTGACCTACTTAAACGGACAGTACGTACAGGAGCGCAAACGCCAAAAATGTTTACTAACTGTTCAGTCAAGAATTGAATTTTCTGGTCCAGATCCTTAATATAATACACGTTATTCCAGTTAACTTCTTTCATATGCATGGAAAACGCCTGTTCATCAAAGTGTTTAAAACAACGATGAGTATATATTTTTTGGCTAGAACTTGTAAGTGTGTGATATAGCTCACTGTATGACAAGTTATGGTCAGAAATTAAATCTGTGTTTATAACTCCATGCTTTATAATATATGACACATCATTAATGAAAATTGGATCAAGAAGATTCACTGCTGTCCGAGAGATCCTTGTTGCCTCATTAATGATTTGAGTCATATTGTAATAGTCAAAACACTCAGTAAGTGGATTTTCCGGATCTAGCATATTGACATTTACATCTCCTGTCACTAATATACAATCTGCTTCCAACGAAATTTCGGATAATATAGAATGATAACAGTCAACACAATCAGCAATTGAGCAAACAGAGTGTGAACGGTAAGCAACGCATATTAATAATTGAAGTTTTTTCAATTCACAGATAATAAGAAAAGTTTCAAGCGGATCACTAACACACGTACCTAATACATACTGGTTAACTTTTATTTCACATTTAACATAAATTGCAATACCACCCCTGGATTTGACTAAACGATCTTGTCTCAGTAAATTATATCCTGGTATGTGCACAACAGAAGAAGGTATCCATGGTTTTAGACATGTCTCAGTCATACAAACGATATCAAATCCGTTTACTTCAATTAGGTTTCGAATATCTTGAAAGTGTGCTGCGAGAGAGCTAACATTAAAATTACCTAATTTAGGATTTTTATAAATATTAGCCATTTTATTTAAAAGTAAAAAAGACGAGTTATAGTTTATTTAAATTTAAAAAAAGAAAAAAATTTATATTAAAGATATTAGTTTTCAGAACTCTGCAAAATATATTGCACATGGGCATCATTTTTAATTTTAATCGCTTGCCTCTGATCTCCTTTTTGTTTTACAAATACAACTCCGTTTTTAGACCAGGCGTACTGGTAACCCTTCTTTTTACATTTTTTTGCTTTTTTAGTAACTGATATGTGTGCTTAAACAATTCTTCATTTAAGTAAACCAATGTATAATAATAAGATGTATCAACCTTATCCTTAGTTTTGAGCAAAGCATGAAATTGCGCAACTTTGCCCTAATTTGAACCTTTTCGTATCTCCTACCGTTTAGGAAATCCCCATGGTGAGCATCGAATTTGAAACACCCTGTATACGGAAAACTTCAAAAGAAAACCAATATATTTCAAAGCTACGACTGACACCGGAGCAGAGGTCTATGTTGCTGGAAATAATTTTATTTCAACGCTTCCATGAAGATTTACAAAAAACAATTTTAATTTTGGAATCTACAGATTGTTCGTTCAAAACTGAAAATGTTTGGCTTTGTAGATTGTCATACTCAGTACGGAAATTGTAATGCAGAAGTTCGTGTTTTTATGTGGTTCAAAACTGTGGCTTTGTAGATTGTCATATTCAGTACGGAAATTGTAATGCAGAAGTTCGTGTAATGTCGTCAAAGAGCTACTTATTGACAAAAATACAATTCCATAATACACCAAGAATTTCCAGAACCTCTGGCTGAGGTTTAAAAGGTAAATACGCTTGACTTAAAAAAGATTCTAGAAAATCCTACTATTGAACAATGTGAGTCATTGCGTCAAAATCTAATTAAAGAATTCAAAGATATGTTCGACACAGAAGTATATATTAATGTTATTTCGTATGCTGTAACATGTCCCAGGAAAATACCTTTTGCTTGGAGAAACCAGATGAAAGATGAACTGGATGAAATGACTAGAAAAGGCATAATAATTCCAGTTGGCAAAGACGCTACATACTTTGTAAGTCCTTTAGTTGTAGTACAAAAACCAAATGGTAAAATAAGAATTTGCGTTGATTTTACCAAGGTAAATATTTATATCGAACGACCTGTACATCCGTTCAAAGCATCGCGGGAAGCAATATCAAATATTGATTGCAATTTGAAGTATTTGTCTTCATTGCATGCTACTAGTGGCTATCGGCAACTTGAGCTGGACAAAAATACAACTTAACAACTTTTCTTACCCCATGGGGACGCTTCATGTCCATGGGGACGCTTCATGTTTTTGCGAGTTACAATGGGACTGGTGTCTTCAGGCGACGAATTTTATAGGCGTGGTGACGAAGCATTCGAAGGTATTAAAAATATGGAAAGTGGTTGACGATATGTTACTCTACGATTCTTCATTTAAAGAACATTATTTAAGAATTTTAGATGTGTTGCAACAATGTCGATCTAAATCTATTAACTTAAATAAGAACAAGTTTATTTTTGCTAAACCAGAAATAAAGTACGTGGGATATATAATAGGAAGTGAAGGCATCAAGGCTTAAATTAAAAAGGAAGCTTTAAAATTTACGCGCTTAATGTCGAAACTGACATTTCTTTAAAATTCAAGATGGCGGATAAATCTGAAAAGTGCTTTTTTTTACCTTCCTGAAAAAAAATTGGGGACCACTGTAACAAAATTAAGTTGTGTGCTAAATAGCCTTATTATTTTAACGTATACACGTTACGTTTGGGTATTTTTGACCCCCCTGAAAAAAAATTGTATGCGCCACTGTAACAAAATTATGGTGTGCTCTAAATAACCTTACCCTTTAAAGCCATGTACGCCTTTTGATTTTTTAAATCGGTTAAGAAATAAGAAAGTTCTGCAATGTTACGTTTAATGTTGTTTATATAGTAAAAGACTGTTTCACTAAAAGTTATCATCTTTTCGACGATATATGGTTTGGTCAAAAATAATCAGAATTTAAATATTTTAAGCTTTCTTAAAAGCTAAAAATTCAAATTTTATGTACTTTATGTCAAAACTCCCATTTCTTTAAAATTCAAGATGGCGGATAACTCTGAAGAGTGCTTTTTTTTACCTTCCTGAAAAAAAATTGGGGACCTCTGTAACAAAATTAAGTTGTGTGCTAAATAGCCTTATTATTTTAACGTATACACGTTACGTTTATTTAAATCGGTTAAGAAATAAGAAAGTTATGCAGTTTCATTACTATGAGTCATCTTTTTAAGCTGGCAAACTAAAAGTCCAAATTTTATACGGCTAATGTCAAAACTGGCATTTCTTTAAAATGTAAGATAGCGGATCGATTTAAAAAGTGTGTATTTTTTATTTTTCCTGGAAAAAGAACGTGTGTGCCACTGCCTTATTTTTTTAAAGTAACGAATTAAAGTCGGTTAAAAAGTAAAAAAAAATCTAGTTTTACTTGTAAAAATTACATACCTATTACTTTAAGTCACTAGGTGTTGCAAAGTAGAATTAGGACTTAGTAGCCCAGCAAACACAAATCATCGGCATTGAATCGGGCCGATGTCGACAACGTAGGCAGTGTGTCGACATCGGCGACTACACGCTGGCCCGATGTTGGACAGATTGCGATTTTCAGTTTTTAGTTAATAATCGGTAACTGACGGAGGTCCACATTAATACAGTCGACTTTATGCCGACACCACTTTAGGACCGACGATGGTACGATTAAAACTTTGTTTAATCGGTCGAAAATCGGCAACTGACGATGGACCGATTTACTAGTCGACTTTATACCGACGCCCACTTTATTTGCTTAGGGCCGACGACGGTCCGATCGGAACTTTGTTCAATCGGATCAAGAGGCCTAGTTGCCAGGCCTGCGGGCCGCCCCCTTACTACTACTACTTGTTCAATCGGACGAGAATCAGCAACTGACGATGGCCCGATTTACTATAGTCGACATTATGCCAACGCAAACCTTATCTGCTTTAGGTCCGATAATGGTCCGATTTGAACTTTCTTTAATCGGTCGAGAATCGGTAACTGACGATGGCCCGATTTACTATAGTCGACTTTATGCCGACGACCACTGTATCTGCTGTAGTTTCTTCCTAGTATGTAGAGATGGTGCTAATGCTAAGAATGCGGACTTGACAAGATGGTGGTACTTCTCTACAAGAATCACCTCTTCCGTCAGTTAAACCAGCCCGACTGGTTATTAAGCACCCGCATTATCGAAACTGTCAAGCAACCACCGACGGACCTTCGTCAATCAACGACGTCGGGCCGCTTTAGGAAACCAATGTCGGACTTGAATAGTTTACCGATGTCGGGTCGAGACCAGCTTTCCTACGTTACGCGGATGGTCGGTACCATGTGGTTAAACCGTATCGGACCTAAATCGTACGGCGACGGTATGCCGATGTCAGCAAAAAGTAAAATTTACCATTGGTCCGACGGCGGGCTACAGTCTACCGTTGCGTCGACAAACATACATTGGGCCTACATCGCAAAGCGGACAAAAAATACTGCTGGTCCGATGTTGTAAATCGACGTCGTGCCGATAACGGCAAACTCGCCAATCCACATCGGGCCGACGAAGGCCCGAAGAAACCGTGTTTGCTGGGAGGCCATGAAAAAAAAAACAAAAAACTTTAGTAACTGTCTTTGCCTGTCAGAATGCGCATATCTACTTTATATTATTAAATCAAAATGTTGTTCCAGGGAGAACATAAGCACTTTGTAAAAAATCTGTTTGAAAGTGGATTTATAGTGTCTCAAATATTAAGACGTTTTCCGAACTATCATTTCAAAAGAAGCACCCCGTACGATTTCCGTAAAAAAGTCAGAGAAACTGGTACAGTTAGTCGAAGAAATGAAAGTGGAAGGCCACATACTATAATAGAGTTTTCGATCTACGCTCAAAAACCGCTCCCGAGCGATCCGAGATCAATCCAAAACAGATTTGCGTATTCGATTTAAAAAAGGATGATGCTCCC
Source organism: Oxystoma pomonae (assembly GCA_963921995.1). Classification (NCBI taxonomy): domain Eukaryota; kingdom Metazoa; phylum Arthropoda; class Insecta; order Coleoptera; family Brentidae; genus Oxystoma; species Oxystoma pomonae. Next base: position 84,588,474 of record OY998164.1, on the reverse strand, counting down.
GCCGAGATTGGCGGACCGCTTTTTCTGGCTCCGCCGATTTTGAGGTGTCAAGGAGTTGGATCAAAACAATAGACATAACCTTACTTTGTTTATTTTTATTTTTAAACGTTTTTTGACATCTTTTTTGGTTTTATCGAAAAAAAAATGGACAGAAAGCGGAAAATAGTAGAGATTGGCTAATTTTTATCGTCAAGCTCAAGTTCTAAAGACGAAATTAATTACAGAGTCTATGAAAATTACTTTAATGTCCCTCAGAAAAGGGCAAAAATTATGAATTTTGTACAAGAGGTGGTACCTGAATATACAAAGTGGTAAGTAAGACTTTATATTAGTATTGCACATAAATACCTTTCTGTTGGGATGGAGGTAAGAATAATATTTAGATATTTATTGAAAAATGATGGGAGTCTACAAGGCAGAAGATGCCAAAATCAAATAAACAAAAAATTCTGGCGAAAAGAGACTGGCCATAAAATCTAGCAACAGCAGCAAATAAACAATATTCCAAGAAAAATTTATTACGAGGGACTTCTCATGCAGAGATATAATCTTTACACTTAAGTAGATATACTTTTAAAATAAAATCAGAATTTTAGTTGTGAAGTCAGATATATGTATTAGAAACTCCTGGTTATCATGAATGCTAAGTCATACACTGTGGCCTCAAGTGGGCCTACTGGGCCCAAGAATCTACTGAGCTTTTACAGATCGTAATGATTCCAACACATACTACCCAGGAAAATAAAACTCCTGCAGATTACAAAACTTGATTTAGACTAGATACGTTGTCTTCAACTTATTTCAGTTAAAGGCTTAGTAAAAGCCACCAAGTGAAGGTGACAATAATCTATTTTATTTTTAGTTTAAGGAACACTTCAGGGTTACAAGAAGCACATTTAAAATTCTAGCAACGTCCTTTAACAGGAGCAGATTCTTCCCAAAACACAGGTGGAGAAAAAAGATTTGCAATGCAAAAACACATGTTATTTTTTCTAGAGTTAGTAGACTCCCTAGGAATACTAAAAATAATTTAACTGAGAAGTTAACAACTAAAGATATTAGGGACTTATCGAGATAAAGTCGGCATAGCCTGACTCGGCACTATTTCTGACACTTCCACACGAAGGTTGAAAGGTTTCTGACATCTAAACACGCTCATATTGTGCCATTCTTAAAGTTGACAAATTAGTTAATGCCATCCTTTATTAAAGGCTGGCACAAACATTATGAAAGTCGACATTATTTTGATAGCAAAGATGACATATTTAGACAACAACAATGTCAGAATCCTTTTAAACTTCGTGCGGAATTGTCAAAAATAGTGCCGTCTTTATTAAAGTCAGGCTATGCCGACTTTATGCACCGATAAGTCCCTAATAAAAAATACACTTTCTTTATATTTTAAGGTATGTGGGCAACAAATGTGTATTGAGGGATGTGGCTGACCGATTTGGAGTTAGCATTTCCATACAGCATTTGATTATATCACGAGTATTGGACTTTTTTGCTTTACTTGCTTCCAATATAATCAAATTTCCAGCTTCAGTAGAAGAAAAACTGGATCTTGCTAATAGATTTGCGGAAGTAAGTAAAAATATATGTAATATAAATCTTGTTTTACTACAATGCAACTTGCTAACTGTTTAAAAACCAGCTCCTCACATTAAATTAAATAGTAAATTTTATATCTAGGGACTAAAGTGGCATTTTTATCCTGAAGTGAAAAAATGTGTACATTTTGCTGATGGATAGAAAGCACTTTATAGATACTTGGTATATATAAACTATTTTTTGCTTTTAGGAAAAATTTCACCAAAAAGGATCAAACAAGTCATTCTCAGTTGATTTTTTAAAATTTGCAATTTTTTTACTGATATTTCTTTTACTCACTAAAATTTTATTTAAGTCCCTAGGAATAAAAAGTACCGCTTTAGTACCTAGGAAAAAAACATCATATTAAAACTTTTTTTGCAGGTTTTTAAACACCTGGTGTTCCCAATCATTTGCACTTAATGGTGTTGCCAAAAAGTGCCTATTTACTTACATGTTATTCCTTTTTAGCCCACTAAACTAGAACATTTTTTTGTCAATTGTTGCAGATATCAGCTTTTCCAGGAATTAACGGTTGCCTGGACGGTATCTACATAGAAATAAGAACACCCAAACACAAAATCCGCAGTACATACGTTAACAGACATAACAAGACATCAGTGACTTTGCAGGGCATTTGTGACGAGAAAAGATTTTTAGACATATTCACAGGTGTCCCGAGCAAGATTCATGACTCCAGGGTTTTTAGGCTTAGTTTTATTCATGATCGTGTCATGAATATGGGAAACGATTTTCACCTGTTAGGTGATGCTGCTTATCCAATAAGGGTTGAAAAAAGAACTTGACCAAGATGCAATAGAATAATTTAAGGGTTAATGGTTTACAATCAAGATTATTATGAGACCATTAGTTTTGAGAACAGGAAGTTGAAAATACAGTAATGTTACATAATCGAGACCCTTTTTTGTCAGCAAACCTCAACCCTATTAAAAATCTTTTAAATAAATTGTAGTCTGAATATCATTGTGGTTCTTTACTCATTATATTGTTATTGTTTTTAATTATTTTTCCCTACTTAATTTTATTGTTATTTATAGGCTATAATTGTTTGTGTATTTTTTTTAGTAGTAGTGCATAAAATTTCAGATTTATAGTTACTATTTTAGAATAATATTAAAAATATACAGTGTAGCTACTATTTAATAAAAAATATTTTTAGACTCTATGGAAATCTGACCAACATTCAAACAAATTACTATACAAAGTTTTCCAAAACAAGAGTAAAAATAGAAAACACATTTGAATTATTAAAGGGACGATTCTGAGAGCTTTTGAAATTGGAAAACCAAACTGTGTTACGGATGTCGAAAATAATATTGGCCTGTTGTGTACTAAACAACATCTGTATAGATGAGGGGGAGGAATATAATTTTGACATAATAGTCAGAGAAGAGAATTTTCTCTTAGTGGATGACAGAAATTATGAAATGCCTGAAAATGCAGCTACTCTTAAAAGAAATAACATTGCTGCGCAAATTGATAGGTAAATAAAAATATAATTAAATTAACTAAAAGTGTCTTTATTAACTTTAACCATATAAACATTTCTACCTCAGGAAAAAAAAATCTTATTTTGTTTTTTTTTAAACTAAAATTCTAGCCAGCTAGTGGCATTATTAAGTCTATATACCCTGTACATAAGGAACAATAATTTTGGTAGGAATAGTGAGATCAATCTAGATAGCAATAACTTTCATCATCTTCATTATTAGGCTCGTTTCTGAAAATATCCCTCATCAGCTTTAGTTTTTCTTGATGACGCCTCTCTTTATTGGCTTCTTTTTCACTGTGCATTTTTTGTAAAGCATTCAGTAGGTGTTCTTTCTCAACTTTCTTCTTTTTTCGAGGTTTTAAATCCTTTGTGGAAGTGGAAGATCCAGACTCTTCATCTTTTTTATTGTTAATTTGAATTTTGTCGGCACTTAATAAAATCTCTGGTTGTACACTATCGTCTATCGCTTTTATTTTATTAATTTCATTTTCAAAGCTTACTGGACATCTGATCTGACCCGAAGTTTTGTTTTGTGTGTCTTCTTGACTTTTTCTTTTCAGTACAGTCTTGTACCGAGTCTGACACTGAGAAGCAATTCTGTTTAATTTTAATATTTTTTTAATCTGCAAGCTGATATAATCCCATAGATCCTTTATCCTTTTTCTTTCTAAACTTCTTTAAGGGACCGACATTTGCTAGTTGAGATGAATATATATCTAAGAGTAAACGAGTGTCTGCATCTTCCCATTCAACTTTTGTTGAGGGAGATTGAACACTGCTTTCCTCTTCATTCTGAGTTTCCTCTTGGTTTTCATTAGGCACTTGGTTTTCCAAGTTTTCTTCCTGGCTTGCCGGGACTATTCCCAAAACATTCTGGTTGATGAAGCCTAGGCTCTCAACACCTGAAATAATACCCAATACCTAATAATGTTGCAAAATAGTATTTTAGCTAAATAAACGAATTATATAAATACTTGAACTTTAGACGTCACTCTTTCTATACTTAGCTGTTTCGAAGATGTTGAAGTTTGATAATTTTTTCTGTTGTTGAAGATAATTAAATGCTGCATGCACTTGGCAACCCCAGAAATTATTTTTTTAGTTCTCTGCTTTGAAATTCTAATGTTTTTATTTTAACTTTTATAACCAAAAAAAAATTATATAAAAATAGCATGTTTAAGCAAAAATTACTTGTTAAAAGTCGTTTATTTAAAAGAGGTACTAAAATATAATCTGTGTCTCTCGGCCTGTCCAATGCCCAAGCAAATTACATATTTTTTGGGAGATTTTAGTCAACAAAGCATGCTGAAGCTGAATAAAATTATTAGGTATAGCCCGATTGAGAACCATGTATACGGTTTCCTGCCATTTTTGATTTTTTTATGAAAAATTCTTTATGGGGGCACCTACTAGGGTCCCTAGGACCCCAAATCCCCCTGCGCCGATTTTCTTTTTTTTAGAGAAAAAAGGCTGGCGGGGGGGGGGGGGGGGTTGTAATGTGTTTTTATTGTTTTTGGGTTGGGTTGGAATAGGTTGGGTTAGGCTGTATAGAAACTATTGTGTATTTGATGGGCTCTGCTATAGCCTACACGGCAGAATTAATATATATCAAGAAACCCCTTTTTCAAGATTCAAGAAGAGAATTTCAGATTCGCCGCACTGTTAAAAAGTAAGAGACAAGAAAAATGAACTATGGGTTATTAATGTTGATGTTTATAGTTCACAGTAAGAAGCTACAAGTGAATGCTTTTTATTTCTTATGGCTTACTTTTTACTTTGACTCCAGCGTTAAAAGACAACTTACCATTTTTATTTATTTATTTATTTATTTAATTTATTTGTATCAACAGCAAATCCAATTACAGATACAGAAGTTACTTAAAAAATTATACAATTATGAGTAAAATTATGCAATTATGACTAAATTAACAAATTATCAATGACAGAAAAATTAAATAATAAATATAATTAGATCTATTTCTAGGATGAATAGTATCTATATCGACATCTGATGCAAAAATGTTAAATAAATCACATAAGTTGTAGATAGGAGAACCTTTATAAAGGTTGGTTCTATGGTACATGCTAAATAAAAAACATTCCAATTTCTTGAATTTATTCGATTAACAGAAAATGGTAGCTGTTCTAAAATATTTTGACAGTCAATATTATTTTTTAGGATTTTATACATTGTGGATATGATGGGGATCTTTTTATTCGTTTTTCAACAAATGTTTATTATTACAACCACGTTGAGGATATTCTCCAAACCTTCTATAATGCATACATTTTAAAAATTTACGCTGTACCCCTTCAATGATATCTGTTCAATATTTGGTATCTTTTTCCATTAGCCTTAATTTACAGTTTTATGTCAAAGCCCAATATTGCGTTAGCTACTATATGGCCAGTGAGCCAAAGCATAGGTGGCCAACTTAAAAACACGAATCACAGCATTCGGTTAAAAATCTGTGTGAAGAACCGCACGCAAGTGTCTTGGTGGAGTTTGCCATAAGAATTTCACCCCCAAAGAACCCCAATATCACGCATCATCAGCCCTGGCCAGGGAAACTAGGACTGAAGAGACATCAGGTGAGTCTAGCGTAAATATTGGGCCCTCTTTAGTTTTCTTGTGTAATTTAAAATTGTCGTTTGGTACACCGTGGTTTGTTAAACCACCCCTATATTGTGCATTTGGTCCTTCGAGCCGGATTAATTGAACCAGTCCTTAGGGATTTTTATTTTCTTATTTAATGCATTGTAATAAAATTGAATTTAAATTTTAGGTGTGTTTTATTCTATTTTGTTAATATTGAAAAAACTTCGATAAATGTGATAAGAAATATCGCTCGTTTTTTTGCGCATTTCTCGAAGTCGAAAGTTTTTTGCGCGCATATTGCGATCTCTCTTTTTAAAAGTGCATCTCTCTTAAAAGCGCGTTTCTTATGTTGGCAACATTGTTTTGGCCATAATACTCAAAAGCACGAGGTAGAAGTGAACATAACCCTGCTTATTTGACAGTGGGCGGTTTGTTTTGTTTTGAATTTTTGATTTTTAAGGTGTTGTTTTTAAAAAAGCTTTACCTTCCATAACATGTCGGAAACAAAAGATATTATTGATGGTTTAGTTAGGAAACGCGATTTGACTAAACAACGAATTCAAAATATTTACGATATATCAACAAAAGCAACCGATCAGAATGCCTCAAAGACAAAAAAGTTGGAGTTTCAATGCGCGTATAAGGAACTGCCGCGTTTGAGTGAGCACTATTCTTCCATCCAACTTGAAATCGTGTCTCTTGTGGCCGATGGTAATAAAGATAAGGAACATAGCCGTCAACTTAGGATGGACTCAATGGTTTATTCTATAAAAACAGCCGAAGTACAGCTCTTTTCACCCCCTAAAACTGCTGGTGCAGTTGCTGCACCTAGCCCCCCATGCTTCAGCGCTGAAGATAACAGTGCTCTTGCTTGCGTACCCAAATTTACAGGTGAAATAAAACAATGGCCTACCTTTTTTGACTTATACAAAGTAATTGTACTCAATAATCCTCGGTTTTCTAATGTAAGAAAATTCCAAATATTGGTTTTTCTTTTACAAGGGGATGCTGCATTGGTAATTAAGCATATACCCCTTCTTAATGTAAATTATAATACAGCTTTTGACGCATTGGTTAAGCGCTATCAAAATGAAAGGGTCTTATTGACCGATTATTGGTCATCAATTTTTAGTGCTCCATGTATGAAAAATGATTCAGCGCAAGAGCTAAGAAAAATTTTAAGTATTTTTTCTGAAAACTTGCAAGCTTTAAGTTTAACTCAAGTTGACTTGTGGAACTTCACAAAATTAAACTTATTGCTTCAAAAAATAAGTCCTGAGTTAAAGACAAGCTTTTAATTTAAGCAAAATTCTTCTCAATTGCCTACATATGAGGATTTATCTAAACACTTGGAGCAACATTGTAGAGCTTTAGAAAACTCATCTTTAACCAACCAATCTTGTAGTGTTTTTAAGAAACGTGAGGATTTGTCAAAAAAGGCAATGCCATCAAAAAAATCTTCATTCAGAATGGTGCTGGTAGTTTTGTAAAGTGTAGAGCGTTATTAGACTCAGCATGCCAGGCAAATTTTGTGTCTCAGCATATGGCGAGTAAACTTTCTTTGAATCGACTGCCCAACAATACCCCAATACAGGGTATTAGTGGCATGTCAATGTGCACTGCTCTAGGTATAGTTTCTTGTATTGTTACAACCTATCATCAAGTGCAACCTCGCTTGTCTTTTGAAGCCTTAGTAATTTCTTCAATTTGTGAAAGGTTGCCATCAGTCAAGATTAATTCAAAACAGTGGAACCATCTTCAGGGTTTACGTCTTGCAGATCCATATTTTTGTGAAGCTGGTGATATTGATCTCCTTTTGGGTATTGACATATACAGTGATATTTTATTTATTTCATTTGCCAAACTATTTTTGGCTGAGTTATTATTGGCAGTGTTGGGTCTAGTGAGAACCAGCCCCTAAGTTTGTGTACTTCTCTAGGTAGCGCCTCTGATTGCAATAGTCTTAATGTGACACTACAGAAGTTTTGGGAGTTGGAGTCAGTTCCAGAAAAGGTACACTTGTCTCCAGAGGATATTTGCTGTGAGGAAATTTTTGTCAAAACTTTGTTTAGAACTCCAGAGGGCAGATATGGGGTTACTTACCCTTTTCGTTTTGATTCTGTGGATTTAGGTGATTCATATAAAGGTGCACTAAAAAGGTATAACTACCTAGAGTCGAGATTGAATAGGGATATTGTTTTAAAAGAAGCTTATCATGAGTTTATAAGAGATTATCTAGAACAAGGGCATATGTCTTTGGCCAAATCTGTTAAAAATAATGGTTTAACTTATTTTATACCCCATCATTGTGTGGTCAAAGGCAGCACAACTCCTTGCGAAGGTAGCCCCCATCTTTTAAATTGCGTATGGTGTTTGACGCTTTAAGTAAAACTGATAAAAATGTTTCCCTAAATAGCTGCTTATTAATTGGACCTAAATTACAAACAAATATTGCAACCTTTCTCCTTAAGTTTAGAGTTCACTCAGTGGTTTTCTCATGCGATATAAGGCAAGCATATAGGCAAATCTTAATTGCAGAACATCAACGTGACTTCCAACGCATATTGTGGCGTTTTGATTCTTCACGGCCTATCCAAGAATACACTTTAAATACTATTACCTATGGGGTGAGCAGTAGTCCTTATTTGTGTATTAGAACTTTACTTCAGTTAGCTGATGACTATAATGATCGGTTTCCTAGAAGCAAAAATATTGAGGTCAATGACCTATATTGATGATGCCATTGGTTCTGCTACTTGTCTTGAAGAAGCGAGTAGTCTGAAAAATGAGCTTGAATGTTTATTGTCCAAGGGATGTTTTGAACTTAGAAAATGGGCAAGTAACGAACCTAGATTACTTGATTCAGTGCCTGAGACTCATCAACAACCCATTTCTTTTAGTGAAAAGGATTCTGCTGGGTTAAAAATATTAGGTTTGCAGTGGTGTCCTACTCAAGATTTATTTTCCTATAAAATACAGTCCATCAACGTACCTTGTACCAAGCGATATATTTTGTCAGAACTTAACTTAGGTGTATGATCCTCTTGGTTTTGTATCACCCACAATTCTAGTGGCAAAGATTTTAAGGTGTTGGTTGGGATGAAAGACCTCCTAGTGATATAGTGTCAGATTGGCAACGTTTTGCCTCTGGTCTTACTGACCTTTCGTCATTCTCTATTCCAAGACAAGTGTTCTTGGACCCTCTAGCTGAGCTACAACTTCATGCCTTTTGTGATGCTTCGCAGGTAGGCTATGGAGCCGTTATTTTTATGAGGTCAACTACGCTTTCTGGTGAAGTTTGTGTCAATTTATTGTGCAGTAAAAATAGAGTTGCTCCTCTGAAAACAGTGTCAATCCCACGTTTAGAGTTGTGTTCTGCAGTTGTGTTGGCAGACTTGGTTGAATTTGTGTTAAATTCTTATATTGACCTTAATATTAAGGATGTCTTTGCTTATACCGATTCGGCAGTTTCTTTGCATTGGATAAAGTCACCACCTCACAAGTGGAGGACATTTGTGGCAAATCGTGTGTCGCACATTCAGTCCAAATTGCCCCCAAGTTCTTGGTTTCATGTGGAAAGGATTTCTAATGCGGCTGATGTGTTGTCTCGTGGTTTGTTTGCTGACCAATTATTGACTGATTCTATGTGGTTTTGTGGACCTTCTTGGTTGAAATTGAGTCGAGAAAATTGGCCTAAATCTCCCGATCCAAATCCCAAGCTTTCTGATGTGGAAAGTGAAACAAAAAAGGTGATCTTATTGACTGTTCAACTGTTGATAGATATTCCAGTTTGCCAAAGATTCAGCGCTTTGTCGGGTATTATTTGCGCTTTATAGACTTCCTGAAAACTAAGGTGATAATCAAGGAAAGTCTTTCCTATAAAGACCTTAACCAATCGCTCATTTTAATTGTCAAATTTGTACAAGGCGAAGTTTTCTCTGACATCTTGCAAAAATTAAGACAAGGGTTTCCTTGTCCTAAGCCAATCCAAAAATTGGCGCCTTTTTTTTGACAAGATGGGAGTCATTCGTGTTGGTGGTCGTATAAGGAATTCTGCCTTGGATTATGATGCAAAACATCCTATGCTTTTGCCTAGAGAACATAGATTTACAAAATTATTGATTGAAGATGTTCATTCTAGGAACTGTCACCCAGGTCTTCAAACTTTATTGTTCCTAATATGTCAACAATTCTGGATTTTGTCAGCCAGAAGGACCATCCGGCATACACTCTCAAAATGCTATCGGTGTTTTAGAATGTCTCCAAAAAATATTCAGCATTTTCAAGGGGATTTACCTAAGGTGCGAGTGTCGCAAATCAAACCCTTCTTGCATACTGGCACAGATTTTGCTGGACCAATAAATATTACCCTGGGGAAAAGGCGGGGTGTAGTTAGCCAAAAGGCATATATCTGTATTTTTGTTTGTATGGCCACAAAGGCCTTACATTTGGAGGTGGTATCTGATATGACATCAGAAGCTTTTCTGGCGACTTTGAGAAGGTTTGTTGCTCGTCCAGGTCGTTGCACCGACTTGTATTGTGACCAAGGCTCAAACTTCAAGAGTACGGACACCATTCTTCCTCAATCCACCTTCCGCGCCTAATTTTGGTGGCTTCTGGGAGGCTGGCGTGAAGGCGGTCAAGTCACACTTGTTTCGTGTAATAGGGTTACAGATTTTGACTTATGAAGAGCTCTCAACTGTATTGTGTCAGATTGAAGCTTTATTAAATTCTAGACCGTTGTGCAGTGTTAGTAGTGATCCTAATGACCTAGAGAGTTTGACCCCAGGTCACTTCTTGACACAAGACCCCCTTACTGCGCCTCCCGATGAAGACTTGATTACTGAGAAGGTTGGCAGGCTTACCCGTTGGCAATTGGTGCAGCAGTTGCAGCAGCATTTCTGGTCGAGGTGGCACACTGAATATTTGAGCACCCTACAGCAGCGGCATAAGGCTAATACCTCCGGTGCTCCTTTGGAGGTCGGTAGCTTAGTTTTAATTCGCGATGAAAACTTACCCCCATTAAAGTGGTTACTGGGGCGCATTTTAAAGGTGTATTCAAGTCCTGACGGTCATGCTCGTGTAGCTCAGGTTAAAACTTCAAAAAGCATATTTGATCGCCCAGTGATCAAACTATGCCCACTGCCAAACAAGTAAAAGGTGGCTTACTCTTATTTGTGTAATGTGACTGTGTTAGAATTTTTTCTCTCTTTTTTTAATTTTGTGGACTTTGATATCAGGCATTTTTTTGGGTTTTTTCAAAATTGGAGTTTTGTTTATTTTTTTTTCTATTTTCAAAATTTAACTCTAGAGTTATTGTCAAAATTAACTATTTAATTTTGAGGAGGTCGGAATGTTCAATATTGGGTATCTTTTTCCATTAGCCTTAATTTACAGTTTTATGTCAAAGCCCAATATTGCGTTAGCCAAAGCATAGGTGGCCAACTTAAAAACACAAATCACAGCATTCCGTTAAAATCTGTGTGAAGAACCGCACGCAAGTGTCTTGGTGGAGTTTGCCATAAGAATTTCACCCCCAAAGAACCCCCTGGCCAGGGAAACTAGGACTGAAGAGACATCAGGTGCGTCTAACGTAAATATATATCAAAGGCCCTCTTTAGTTTTCTTGTGTAATTTAAAATTGTCGTTTGGTACAACGTGGTTTGTTAAACCATCTCTATATTGTGCAATATCAACCCAGTTATTGTACTGAGGTGACCATATAATGCTCCCATATTCTAGAATAGGTAAAACCAGACTGTCAAAAAGTGTTAAGCTAACATCCACACTAAATTTTTTTGTGTTTCTTGTAATAAAACCTGATATTTTTTGAGCACTTCAAATTTTGGACAAAAATGCCCTGAGAATGACAAAGCAGAATCAACAGTTACTCCCAAATCTTTCTGCTCTGATACCCCTTTTAATTTCTCATTACCTACATAATAATCATAATTGATAGGATTTCTATTGCGTGGGAATGACATAGATACACATTTACCCAAGTTTAAATTAAAACTATTTTGAGAACATAAAGTAGCAACATCAGAAAGTTCTCTTTGAAGTACCTCACAGTCAGCAATAGATAAAATTTCAAAAAATAACTTAACTTAACAACATTCTTTACCTTGGACAAAATTTTGTTAAACGCTATTAAAAATGGTCTGGTGACATTTAGCAAGAGCAGGACTGATGAATCTCTCTATGTAACAGTCAACAGTAAAACTATAGTCGAGCAAGACAGTGTAAAATTTCTGGGGATCTATTTAGATTCTACCTTAAACTTTGAGAATCACACTCAATATATATCAGCAAGACTTAACAGCTACTGCGGTTTAATAAGGCGCATAAAGGACCAAGATTTTCTAGAAACAGTAAGATTGTTTTACTTCTCAAATATTCAGTCAATCATAACATACGGACTCCTAATATGGGGTTCTGGTAGAGATGCTCAAGAAGTATTTGTTTCACAGAAAAGGATAATACGCTGTATATTTGGTCTTCATCCCAGAGTTTCATGTAAACCATATTTCTCTAGATTGGGTGCTCTAACAGTGCCATCACTTTATTTTTTGGCTCTAGTTATATTCGTCAGGAAAAATCCACAAAATTTCAGAACAAATTTAGAGGGATACTCTGAAGAAATGACAATTGTTACCAGGAATAGGAACGCTGTTGGTATACCCTCCCATAAATCTACTTTCTTTGAGAAAGGCCCTGTTTATAGGGCAACCAAGGCCTATAATATGCTACCCATTGAAATACGGCAGACTGAAAGTCTGCAAAGTTTCAAATCAAAAACCAAAAATTTTTTAGCAGAAAAAATGTTTTATTCTTTTAAATTTGATTATTAAACTAATACATATTTCTTCATGTTCAAATTTTGTTCCATTTTACATATTTTTTGTCTAAATGTTGTCTGTTAATTATTATTTATTGTCATATTTTATACTTTAACCTTTAAGATGTTTTAATGACTTTATTTTTTATATAGATGATATAATCTTAAGACTTTGTGCTAAGCTAGTGTTAAGCATTTACATAAATGTAAATTTCAAGTAGGTCATTATGTGTACTAAAAATTTGACGTTGCTTTGTCTGTATAAGATATAGTTGGCAAATAAAGGATATTATATTATATAAAAGTGGCCCCAGGTTTGACCCTTGAGGAACGCCTGATGCGCTGGTAAAAACTAATGACTTACAGCCCTTAACCTCAACATACTGATATCGTTTGCTTTTGATATCCCCTAAATAAGAATATATTAAATTAATTATTAGTTGAGGTACATCCATATCCGCCAGACTACTCAAAATAATGTCATGCCCAACTTTATCAAAAGCTTTTTCAAGGTCTGTATAAACAACATCAACTTGAGATTTTTTATTCAAAGCTTCATGAATAAATTGTGAGAAAGTATCCAGATTTGTAAAGGTGGATCTCTTTGGTAAAAAAAAACCATGTTGAATTGGGGCTATTTTACCTTTTACTTCACTAAAAATCATATCAAAGATGATCATCTCAAATATCTTAGAAACTGCACATACAATTGTTTTTGATCTGTAATTTGTATGCAATTTCTAGATCCACTCTTATGAAAAGGAATCACTTTGCTGCACTTCCACCTTTCAGGAAATATTGACGTGCTAAGCATCAAATTAAACAATATTTGCAAAGGATAAACAACTAGTATTTGGCACAAAACGCCTCCTTGATTATTTCTAATCGGTTCTCCTGTATCATCGAGAACTGGGCTAATTTGCTGTACCGAAAAATTTGAATTAACTTTTTTAATTTAATTAAATATATATATAAATTGGGCTAATTTCCTGTACCGAAAAATTTGAATTAACTTTTTTAATTTAATTAAATATATATATAAATAATTAATTAATTAATTACTTAAACAATTAATTTTTGAGGTTATCTTCGTCCCGCCCCCGCCCAAAGATCGATCTGTCTGTGAAAAGCGCGTTCGATCAATTGATCCCGAAAGGGTCGCCCTGTTTCAGATCTGGATCAATTTGTAGTTGCTCTCGGAGAGATCAGCACCAACCTGGAGCGATCCGAGAGCAGTGTAGATCGAAAACGCTATAAGAATTCCCGTAAATAATTTTTTTTTAATGCTAAGCATTTATCTGAACCTTTTGAGTCTATCTTAAATTACGAATAAATAAAAAGGTTTAGTTTTAAGTGGTAAAATAAAACGATTTTGTTTAGAACGAAATTTTATTTTTATATACTATACTAACATAACCCGTTTGGTTACAGAATAACATTCAAAGATTTTCTCAACTTTACGTGTGTCCAATAAGAACACCTCAGAGAAAAAGTATCAAAATCATCTCTATGGCGAATTATAAAAAAGATATGGCCCCCAAAACTGTTCGCAGACAGTATACGTTCAAATTAACACCGCTAGCCAAACGACGTCGAGTTGTGTGCTGCAGCCCACATAACATTGGAGGAATATGTTTGAAAGTTTGAGACAATGATGAATTTGAAATTAACTCTTATGTTTCGGACTTCCATTGTCTATATTTTATTTATACACGACGATTCGATCAGAGATTGTACTGATCGAAACGTCGTGTATAAATAAAATATAGACAATGGAAGTCCGAAACATAAGAGTTAATTTCAAATTCATCATTGTCTCAAACTTTCAAACATATTCCTCCAATGTTATGTGGGCTGCAGCACACAACTCGACGTCGTTTGGCTAGCGGTGTTAATTTGAACGTATACTGTCTGCGAACAGTTTTGGGGGCCATATCTTTTTTATAATTCGCCATAGAGATGATTTTGATACTTTTTCTCTGAGGTGTTCTTATTGGACACACGTAAAGTTGAGAAAATCTTTGAATGTTATTCTAAGATTCAGAGATTGTACTGATCGAAACGTCGTGTATAAATAAAATATAGACAATGGAAGTCCGAAACACAGAGTTAATTTCAAATTGGAGGAATATTCATGTAATAGGAATATTCCCTAAAAGTGATTTTGTGTGATAGTTATATTTCTTTGGTAATAAGATCATATTATGCCCATGATAACCTGATAATCCAGTTATTTTTATGAATATTCCCAAAAAGAATGTTTTTGTCAGGATTTTGGCATTTTTGCTAAAAATATTACTATCTTGTGAAAAGAACGCGATTTACATGATTTATAATTATAATTTAGTTTAACGTCATCTATTGTAGATATATGGCACTGGGATCAATATGTTATCTATGTAGCAGGTAATATTATTATCTATAAGACAGCAAAAAGTTGTTTAGGTAATCTTTTGATAAGTAATCTCACGTAGTACATCAACATAATGGTGATACATTGATATAACTATATCCATAGGCTACTCCGTAATTGCACTTTAGTGGAATACTAATCCATATTTGGTGGATATTCATGTGCATATATATCCACTCCATATCTTAGGATATCCATCTCGTGGCCATCTGGACATGTTTTGAATCACAAAATCATATCCATGCAATTATAGTCGGTGTCCAGGTATATTACTATAATTCTAAAAAAAATATTCTGATCGTATTATAGTAATTTTTAACGTCTCGTTTGTAACACATTTACATCACCTGTATGAGCTAGAACGTAACTTATTGCCGGCATGTGTCAGTAATATTCCCAATGGTAAAATGTAACATTTCTATCACATTCTTTGTTCTTTAAGTATATGACTATTACATTACAGGAATGTTTGTTATGTGGGAGAAGGTTTTTAAACAGATTTAGAAATCAAAGAGATGTAGCTAAAATATGGTTTAGCGATGAAAAATTTTTTACAGTTGATCCGCCAAAAACTAGCAATAATGATTGCTTAAGAATTGAGATTACCCAAACGAAGAAAGACATACCGATGGAAAGACTTTTTAAAGAGAGAGCGAAATTTAGTCAAGTGTTATGGTTTGGGTGGCACTTTCAAGAAATTTTAAAACCAATCTAGTTTTTATTATATTATTATTAATACCATTTTAACACAATGATTCCAGAAATTCGAAATATGACGCCTGATTTTACATTTATGCAGGTAGGTCTAAAAAAATAATTTTCCTAAACCACTTTCTACAAAATGAGTTATTTGGATTAAAAATGACCTAAACACTACATTTTGTGACGGTGTCTGCCTGTGACACAATAACTCAAAAACACCTGAACCGATTTTAACTAAATTTGTCTCAAAAACTGCGATACCTGCCCGTGAATGGGTTTGTATGGGGGTAGAAAGGTGGAAAACGGTGGTTTGTGAGGTATTAAAAAAAATAAAAATGTGTTGTTGACGGCTTTAAAACGAATCTCATGTACCAATTTATTTTTGTGTTTTAAATTTGGCTGATTTTTGTTTGCATTCTTGGAAGCCCATACTCCAGATTTTATTGGACCATAAGCCACTATTGGGGTGCACTCCAATTTGAGGTGTATCAAAATGGTCGAGTTTATCGCAATATTGACGAACTCTGTGATGGTTTTAGAGAAGCAAATCAAAGGCTACCCCAAGAGCAGATATCTAATGCTGTAGATTCTTGGAGACACGATGTGTGTACTGTGATCCGGAGCAAATCAATGGGGACCAGCTAAGGAAATAGTTATTTTTGTATTAATTGATTAATTTAGAAAAAAAGTGTATTTATTTTGTGTTTAATTTTGAAATTTCGATAACCTCTGACCCGAGTAATACTTACCTATACGGATAATTCATTACTATAGATGATGTAAAATAAGAAACCCTGCAATTAAATTAAATTAAAAAAAAATTGATTGATCCTTGTATGGATGAAAAGTCCCAGGATAAACAAAAAAAAACTACTATTAAAAGAAAAATTAATTTTTTTATTTGTTCACAAAAAAAAAACAATATCCAATTAAGATGAAAGTAATTGGGGTATTATCACATATCTAAATTTAATTACAGTGGTGCCGGACGTTATTTTTTTGAGGAGTCAAAAATACTCAGCCCATAAAGCCGTCTGCCATCTTAAATTTTTAAAAGATAGTAATATTGTCTTTCTTTTCCAGTTGCCTTATAAAATTTATCCCGTCAAGTAAAAAAGATAATTTTTATTACTAAAAGAACATCGAATCTAAAACTGCCAAAACTTTCTTATTTCTTAACCGACTTTAGTAATCGTTACGTAAATAGACGTTAAAAAATAGGGCTATTAAATGCACATTTTCATTCAGAGGGAATAAAAAATACCCATTTTTTAAATCTGTCTGCCACCTTGAATTTTAAAAAAATGTCAATTTTGACATTAGGCGCGTAAAGTTTGTACTTTTAGCTATTCATAAAGATTAAAATTTAGATTCTGATCATTTTTAAGCAAACTGTACACCGTCGAATAAAAAGATGACTTACAGTAATAAAACTGCATAGTTTCTTATTTAAATAAATGTAACGTGTGTTGACGTTAAAAGAATAACATAACTCAATTTTGTTACAGTGGCGCACACTTTTTTTTCAGGATGGATTTTTTTTAATCTGTCCTCCATCGCCATCTTGAATTTTAAAGAAATATCAGTTTTTATACTGGGCGTATAAAATTTAGACTTTTAGCTTTTCAGAAGCCTTAAAATCTTTAAATTCTGATCAATTTTAATCAAATTGTATAACGTCGAATAAAACGATGACTTATAGTAAGAAAGTTTTCTACTACTCACAAAAACCATAAAATTTAACACGGCAGAAACTTCTTATTTCTTAACCGATTTAAAAAAACAAAACGGTTATACACCTTTAAAAGATAAGGCTATTTACAGCTTATCTTAAATTTATTACAGTGGCGCACACAATTTTTTTTGCAGGGGGGGGTCAAAAATATCCATTTTTTAAATCTGTCCGCCATCTTGAATTTTAAAGAAATGTCAGTTTTGACATTGTGCACATAAATTTTGAAGTTTTAATTATTTATATAAGTCCGTTTTTTTGGAACACCCTATATATATATATATATATATATATATTTGACGGGTACTCGTGACTGACTAGTTGAGAAAAAAGCTTCGGTTAGTTAGTGGAGGTCTTATATGGGCCGGAATAAAGTAAACTCCTTTTTTTGACAGTCAAGCGTTCGAGAATATATTTTTTTCTTCTTCAGGACTTCTAAATAAGTTAACAAGCCATTAGAATAATTAACTTAATTAAATTACAATTATATATAGATAAACTAAACAGGTACCCATATAATTATATCTAAATAATTCTGTACTCACCAAAATGGCTTGAAAAATAATAAAGCTAGACATCTCTGAACAACTTTGAGCATTTTTCTGCCCTTTGGGCCTTATGTTCCAATAAAAACCTACATGAATTTGTTTAAAAGAATTGAAAAGTCTACAAAATGGTGGCGAGAGGTTCTTTTTATATTATTTTTTAAATTTTTTGACGTTTATGAGGTCCCCTTAATCGTCTTCTTTGGTGTATCAACTCACCTAGTAGAGAGAGCGAGTAACACAGAGAACCCCGCACGAGACAAGCACACAACAGTGTGGTCATCTTACTCTCTTTTTCATTTTAAAAATTTTAGACACAGATAAACTTATGTGTGTCTTCTCGTTGCCGAGAGAGATGCCGGATACCAGGCTCGTCACCAGTTTTGTTAACATTTTAATACTGACAATATATTGTTGAAAAAAAAACGGGAAAAATAAATTTTATATTAAAATAATTAATTTTTAATCTTAGTGAAAGCTCCCCCCTTATATTTTATTTTTTGTTGTTTTAGTGTATATTATTACGTTAATTGACCTATTTTGTAGCTACATGAGAAAATAAAAGGAAAGGGTTGGTATGGTAGAATGTATGTCTGCAAAGAGCCTCTTCTGTATTTACTGACATTATTTTGGAAAATTAAATAATGAACTATTATTCAAACAAAACTTTTGAACAGCGAGACAACATCACAAACTTACCACTAGATGTCATACAAGATAGCCTTCAGAATCCTTTCTTTAATTTTTGATTCTAACGTTTTGGAATTTAATAATAAAACTGAAGTCACTTGTTATAGAAAAAAAAAACAAAAACTATAAAAGTAAGTTAAAGTAAGTTGAAGTTGAATTTAATAATAAATATTATAAACAGATTTTTGGTACCCCCATGGGTTCAAAAATATCACCTATTTTAGTCAATTTTGACTAGATGACCTGATTCAGGACTGCCTGCATTACCTTCCTTTCCACATTTCTTTTGTAAAGATTCGTTGACAATCTAATTTTAGCTGTATCTAGGAGGGGCGTGGGCTGACCCTAGAGATGTTCAATACCTATAACAGGCACATACAGTTCACAGTAGAAGAAGAAAACAACAACTCCATTCCATTCCTGGACATGTTAGTGATTAGACAAAATGGTACAGAAAACCATATGTTTTAAACCGTTTTATGAGTTATCAATCCTATCACCCAATAAATACCTACTCAACTTAACCTACTCAAAGGATTCCTTGTTGGCAGTTCCTAGCCAGAAAAATTAGTAAATTAACTATTGTATAACGTAAAATATCAAATACCCGAAAATATCATAGAAAGGGACCCTGCGGTGCTTACTTTGCCATCACAAGTGCTAATCAGTCACAAGAACAGACTCAGGTTCAAAACAATCAAAATGAAGCAGCTGTCTACTGTGTATTACCTTATATTTCAAACCTCTCTTAGATTAACAATTTTTTAAAATAAAGACATAAAAATCGCGAGAAGACAGATCAAAACTATCTCTAAAATTTATACAAAAACAAAGTCACCAATCCAGCTGTTAGATCAAAGCAATGTTGTCTATAAATACCATATTGCCCGTTAAAATACAACTCAAAGTCAAACTAGTCCCAAGTTAAAAGGCCGGATTATATCACATAAAAGTGATGGTCAAGACGCGTACATTCCTCTGCATTAACAGAACATGTAGTTAATAAAGAACTGAACTGGAAATGGACTGGAATGGTGCTGAGAGTGTCGAACAGAAAGCCTCTTACTATAAAAGACCTCCTTGAAATGGTTCATATTAATAGAGAACAGCAATCAATGAACAAAAAACTGATGTGAACAATCTCAGCTCCATTTACAGTTATATCCTAAATTTAGACACTAATATGTACAACGCACTAACTAATAACAAACAATAATATATGACAGTGCTGACAACTAATCTTCCATTAAAAAAAAATGTTACCTTTCCACCTTAAAAAAGTTTTGTTTGAATAATAGTTCATTATTTCATTTTCCAAAATAATGTCAGTAAATACACAAGAGTGCCTGGCTCTTTGGAGATACATTTTACCACACCAACCCTTTCCTTTTATTTTCTCATGTACCTACAAAATTGGTCAATTAACGTAATGATATACACTAAAACAACAAAAAATAAAATATAAGGGGGATGTGGTGGACTGCGTGCCTTTCAGGAGCTTACACTAAAATTAATTATTTTAATATAAAATTTATTTTTACCGTTCTTTTTTTAAATGTAAACAAAACTGGTGACGAGCCTGGCATCCGGCATGGTAAAGGAGGCAGCAGAGTGTCATCTTATCTACACATCTCTCTCGGCAACAAGAAGACACACATAAGTTTATCGTCGTCTAAAACTTTAAAAATGAAAAAGAGAATAAACACGGTTGTGTCCTTTTCTCGTGAGGTATTCTGTGTTACTCGCTCTCTCTCCTAGGTGATTTGATACAACAAAGAAGACGGTTAATGTGACCTCATAAACATCAAAAAATTGAAAAAATAATATAAAAGGAACCTCTCGCCACCATTTTGTAGACTTTTCAATTATTTTAAACAAATTCATGTAGGTTTTTATTAGAACATAAGGCCCAAAGGGCAGAAAAATGCTCAGTTGTTCAGAGATGTCTAGCTTTATTGTTTTTCAACCCACTTTGGTGAGTACAGAATTATTTAGATATATTTATATGGGTACATGTATAGTTTATCTATATATAGTTGTAATTTAATTAAGTAAATTATATTCCGGCCCATATAAGACTGTATCCCCAATATCCAATCCAGGGTTTTATATATATAAAGAAGACCAGCATAAGCTGGAATACGGAAAAACTCAAGACAGAACAAACACAGGAAATACACCAGAAACTGAAGAAATAAAAAAACGAGCTCTGGAAGAACATTCAAGAAACAGTAACTAGAGTGCCTAGTCAAGTGCTCGACAAAAAGAGAAAACAAAGAAGGAAGTAATTTAATGACGACTGTAGTAGAGCGACGGAAAGATGAAATATGAACAGGAAAAAAATGTTTCAACACCCAACAGCATCTAATATAGAAGAGTATAAACAAAGATCTGATGTAAAGGAAAAAGAGACACCACCATCTAAATATAATAAGAGAAATGGAGAAAAATACTTTCAGGGAATAACAGAGCACAAAACATGATACCAACCCAGAACCGAAAACTTCCTCTCAACAAACAACGAATAACTGATAACCAACGAAATGGAAGAACTACTTTTGCGAACTACTCAACGAAGAGTTAAATACCGATACTACACCCATAAGCATATAGACCAGATTTTCACCGTTAGACAAATAATGGAAAAATGCTGGGAATTTGACAGAGAACTTCACCAGATGTTTATTGAATTCAAACAGGCATTTGACAGATTATGTAGAGCAAAGTTGTGGAAAGCAATGCAGAAACTGGGCTTTTAAAATCTGATATCACTGGTAAAAATGTGTACGGAGAATACAAGGTGCAAGATAAGGGGGGAACAGAGCTACTCTGATTTCTTTGGTATCATCAATGGGCTTAAGCAGAGCCGTGACTCTCTTTCACCCCAACTCTTCAACATAGCATTAGAATATTCAATTATGAAAGCCAAGATTAAGACACCAACGGCTACATTCCACCAGGGGGCTGATTCTTGAATTTCGTAGGAAAGGTCGTATGGGACGTTCCCATCCTTCGTTTCGATTAATTAGAAGGCTCAGAAGCTGCCGAGCTCGCATGGGGCACGCGCAAAGCTGACCGGATTGTCGTTTTTCAAGAGCGCTCGTTCACCTGGTCCGGGGGCAGGTTTATGAAAGTGTAGGAAAGTTCCTTCGATACACGGCAATCGGGCGAGGTTCGGTCGTAGTCGGATAGGTTCCGGATAACTCGTGATCACTTCAAAGCCTATTATTGGTCAATATCAGGGAGAGGACCGTTCCCGTGCAATCTTTCCTACGAAATTCAAGAATTAGCCCCAAGGAAGGACCCAACCTATTACTGACCTTCGCAGATGATATGGACATAAGTAATACCAGGTGATATTTATTATTTCAAAACGAAAACCAAATATGTTCAATAAACACAATCTGCCACCATGGGGAATGATGCGGTTCGTTTAGGGGTACTGGAACTTCTGATTGAGCGCAAAACAGATGTTGAAAATACGAGGTGAGCAGAGAAGAACTCACATATTTTTTACAGTTGGTTTAAAAAATAAGTTGAGAAAGAGAAATTCCAGGTTTTGTGTGCCAATTCCCTGACTTCTGAGAATTTTTTGGTCCCTGACTTTTCCAGGTATCTCTCAAAATTCCCTGATGTTTACCCATTTTTTGTTTGGTTCTTCTGCGGCTGTTAGAAAAAAGTTATTCCAGGGAACACTTAGAACCGATCACCCTGTACATCCCTAAAAAGTAAATATTACTATGCACACTAAAACACTCATGTCCAAAACAGTGTAAAAGAAATGAGGCATCTCTTAAGGAGTTAAAAGTTTTCCGCTCGAACTTCAGAAATAACCCTTAAAGGCCGTTTTTTACATGTTCTAATAAATAGTCCTTAACTTTAACCAAAGAATTGACATTTTTGCAGTCGAGATCTATGCAGTTCGTACAACACATAGTACATTATCCTATGACAATCAGATTGCAACTGCAAAAAACAGGGTGGCCAATTGTCATAAAATTTTATTAATTCATATAGTTTCAATATTGTCATAAAATATTCCCAAAGCGTCATAAAATTTTGAAATTGTCTTAAAATTCATAAAATTTGTACATCAAACTGAATATTTTAAGTTAAGTGTAAACAAACTTTTAATATTCCACCTGTACATTTTCACATAGGATAGTTAGGCCACTCCTTATACAAACCGAAAATCAAATTTTCAGTAAATTAGAGTTTTGCTGCACTTTTTAGTATTACACGATAGAAATATATTTTATAAATTGAATTCCAAGTAGGTAGGTACCTGTAATTGTGTGAAATAATAAAATCACCTTATTTTTAATATATTCATTTATCATTAAAATTAAAACGTTTATTAATAGACATATATAAAAACGAATCTATTACGAAAATTTAAACGGTAAGTGCCCACCTACAGAGGGTTTTTCCAGTTTCATGAGATTTTCTGAAGCTGCGTGGGATTTATTTTCCCCAATTCCACATCCATCAATTTTGAATATTTTCTTACAAAGTTTGCAGTAAGCAGAAAGACAGTCTTTTATTTCCTCAATTAGCCAAGAATACTGCAGGTTCCAAGCAGCATTAAATTTGGGTTCTCGAGCAGACATTTTATGCACTATCGTAAAGCGTTGGGAAACAAAATAAAACCTTTTGCAAAGATACAATAAGGGATATTTTCTTACAACAAAAGTACCTACATAAATGATTGGTGCAGTAAAAAAAGCCCACCAAAATCGGGCATTTGTGTCGGGTAATACTAAAAAGTGCGGCAAAACTCTTGGTGTGTATCCTGCACTAATTTACTGAAAATTTGATTTTCGTTTTGTATAAGAAGTGGCCTAACTATCCTACGTGAAAATGTACAGGTGGAATATTAAAAGTTCTCAAAATATTCAGTTTGATGTGCAAATTTTATGAATTATGAAGACAATTTCAAAATTTTATGACATTTTGGGAATATTTTATGACAAGATTGAAACTATATGAATTCATAAAATTTTATGACAATTGGGTACCCTGTTTTTTGCAGTTGTAAATCTGCTGTCATAGGACAATGTACTACAAGTTGTACGAACTGCGTAGATCTCGACTGCAAAACTGTCAATTCTTTGGTTAAAGTTAAGGACCCCAAGTAACATTTATTTCTTTATAATGGCCATCAATACCTTCTGGCAACTACTTAATAAAACAAAAAGTTGTATTAGGTTCTCTTTAAAACCTTTTCAGGACTCTTATAAACCCCTTATAGGTCTTAAGTGTCAGTTTTTATAAAGGGATACATTATTACTTTCACATGAGTTTTAGTTTTAAAAATATCTTTAAAAACATTCTCTAGCCCTTTATAAAATCTCAAGCCAACTACAAGTAGTTTTCAAATGGTTGTCAGAGGGTTTTAGCGCATCCAATTTGCCACGTCGTCTTTATCGTGGAGAATTCATTTCAAAAAACATGCGCGCTTGAAAAGAATCGTAATTTAAAGAATTTTTAACCAAATTTATGAAGAAAAAAGTAAGGTTAGTTTTCTTAAAGTTCCTGTAACTCAAACCATAGTGAACAAATAACAAAATGCAGGTCGAACGATTAATAAATCAACTATTATTACATAACTTATTATACTGTTTAGAATTTAAAGTCAAAAATACTACACAGATTTTTGTAAGAAGCACTTCGTTTTGAAGGAAATTAAAAAAGCATTAAAAAAATGGGGTGTTCCATAAGAAAAATACCAACTTTCTGTTATATCTCAAAAACTAAAAGTGGCTCATAAAATCTGATTTGGTAATTAAATTCTATTTTAACAAAAATGTAATTAACACTACAAAGAAATTTTCACAAACAAAAAAGTTATAGGGACTATCCCAAAATGCAGAATTTTCAGAAATACCCCGTAGCTCGAAGACCGGGTGACACACTGAAAAGCGGTTTTTACCAAAAATATTGTCTTGAAAGGGGGGTCGAATTTTCTCTATCTGCTCTAGAAGTACCTGAAACCCCCCAAAGCCATCGAATTTTTGACACCCTGTACAGAAAGGTACCTCGATTTTTCAGAAATATAATAGATATTTTATGGCAATGGTTCAGGGTACCGAAAGCCTTTTTGTCATTTTTTTTTTTGGTTTTTATAACAAAAATCAAAAAATTTTAGGACAATTTGGAAAAAATTTAGGACATTTTCTTTCCTGTACCAAGCAAACTCTTCCTGCAAGGCAACCATGAATATTTTAAAAAACTTCAGGTTAACATTGGGTCCATCCATACTTATATGAATTAGCAGTTTTGGATCCAGTCCATATCGTTTTATAAAATCAAAAGCTACTTCTTTAATATGTTGGAAACTGCAACGCCCCATAAATACACATCCAATATATGGAATCATTACGTCATTTACAGAATCCCAAAACTGAATATACATATCCAACTGTTTTTCGACCTGTGAAGTTGTGGTTTTGTCAAATAATAAGGAGTAGGGATTTGAACCAATCATTTTTTTTTCTAATTTTTGTTTGAAGTGGACTGCCAAACCAAATTGAACAATATAATTTGTAAAAAGAAAGGTTCGTGGCTATCGGACACACGTTTAGCTTTTAAATTCATTACGACCAGGGCTCCAATATCCAATGGATAGTCCAGAAACCTACAGACCTGTTTCATCCTTGTAAGGAATCATCAGGGTAACATAGGACTGTACCTGGCGTATGATGCATAACATAAGCAACCACAACCAGCGAATTTAAACAACTTTCGTCGTCAAATAACGCGGGATCTGGCATGTCTATATGCAGCGTGTCGCCTGTCGGAACAAAGTGAAAAGCAAAATGTTAAAGGATGCAAATATCAATAAGAATGAAATTTGCGAGCAGGACATACAAAACGGAACCTGCGAAAATGTACCGGTTACTGAAAGAAGACCGTTCAAAATACAACGTTCGCAGCAACTCCACCCCCAATTGGCGTTTATACTACGTCGACTTATATTATAAATTCCAATTGGTGGTGGAGTTGATGCGAACGTTGTATTTTGAATGGTCTTCTTTCAGCAACAGCTACATTTTCGCAGGTTCCGTTTTTGTATGACCCAGAGACATATTTCGTGCTATCCGGAAACATATTCTTAAATAAGTCACAGATGCCTTCGGAACTGCGAAACAAGTAAGTTTTTTCAACGGTATATAAAGCCCATAGGGCGTCTGCTTTCGTAAATTTGTCATTAATGGAAAAATTTTCTTGGTTCCTATTAAATAACAATTTCGGCTGCTTCTCCTTTTCATGAGATTTTTGGTGCTTTTGAGACCTACCATGACTTTCTACCTGCCTTACTCTACTGCTGTCTATTTTAAAGTTAACAAGGAAAAGTATTTTCCCAAGACTGAATATATTTTGTTTGTCTATTTGGCATTTTGTCCTGCAAATTACAAAGTATAATAATCACTCTAAATGCAACATATTTGCTTAGAGGTAATAATTTGGACAAAAAGGATAGAATAAACTCGAAAAAAAATCAGAGAAAAAATAACTTTTAGTTTAGTTAAAATTTAATTACAAAGCAATTTTAAGATAAAATGTTAATTTGTGAAAATTTTAGCCCAAATGTTAAATATATCTCACCGATACAATAGTCCAGGAATCTCCGGCTTCTAACAGGGTGGCCACTTTTTTTTGAATACCAAATTCTCTGACCCGGTTTTCCAGACCATTTTTAAAGGTTTTCCCTGACCCCCTCCCCTGTCACTGGTTTAGTAGGTGTTGGGTTGGACTTATTGTGTGTGCGAAAAAATAAATACTAATTTATATTTGAAAGGACACGAATCCTTGGCCGAATCTAGTGTCTCCATTCTAGATTTGTATATGTCACAGGCCAAAAATTTAAGAAAATTATATTAAAAGTGCCATTTTTAACATGTTTTAAATGTTGTAGGAAAAAATTAAACTTTTTTGCAGTTTAAGCTAAAAATTTTGAACTTCAGGAATTTTATTTTAACAAAGGTGGGTTGGGTTGGATTGGATACGAATCTAGTCTCGGTTCTAGATATGTTTGGAAAATCATGTCATAAATGCCGCAGTCGAAAATTTTAAGCAAATTTTTTAAAGATGCCAGCCTTTAAATGTTGCTGAAAAAAACAATCATTAAAACTGATTCAAAATTGTAACAATCAATGATCTGTAGGTAAAAATTTTTTGCATGTTAAGCGGAAAATTACGAAAAAATTGATCTTCTGTACAGGGTAGTCCAAATTCGAGGGGCCTCTATAGCTTTGGGCTTTTGCAGCATAGTTAACCCAAAACTAATATGCATGTTACGGGCTCGATTTTCAAGAGAAGTCAAAAACTAAAAACCGCATTGCGATATGTCAAAGCGTTTCTGAGCTACAGGGTGATTCTCAAAAATGTGCATTTCTAAAAACCCTCTACAACTGTTTTATTTGTAAAGATAGAGATTTTCATTAAAAACATTTTTTGAAGATTTTTTAAAGACAAATATACCTGTTTCACCGATTTTGTCTTAAAGCTTTTGTTCACGAGATATAACACAAAGTTACATTTTTTTAAATGGAATACCCCAATTTTTTTTAAAAAATTAGTTTTGTAATAACATTTCCTGTTAAATGATGTGTCATACACCTATTTTTATAAGTAGTTAAACAGATATGTGCAATTTTTAATAATTACCATAGTAGGCTGAGTTTAACTCTAACCTATGCAGTTTTAGGGTATATATCTAGGTAGCTTTGATTAAATAAAAACAATTACCATGATAAACGAGCCCAAGTGTCAAAAAAGGCGTCTTCGTCAATATATAAAAATGTTTGAAAACTTTGAAAAGTACGACATGATAAAATGTTATATTGAAAGTAACGAAAATCGACAGACCGCGTTAAATCTATATTTCCAGAGATATTCGGAAAGAAGGCAACCTAGCTCAAAAATATTTTTCAAGTTAAAACGTCATCTACAAGAATACGGATCCTTTACAAAACCGCGGCCTAGGACGTATAGAAGCCTAGCCAGAGATAGAGAGTTGGAAGAAGTAACGGTTCTAGGAGAAATAGAAATTAACCCGAATACTTCCACCAGGGCTATGGAGAGAAACACTGGAATTCCACGCAGCAATGCCGTTCGGGTGCTTAAAAAAGTTTAGGCCCCGCGGGTGCACCAATTACGGCAACGAGATTTTGCAAGACGTGCATTTTGCAGGTGGTACATAAATAAAAGCCAAGAAGACCCCGATTTTGCCAGAAAAGTTATTTGGACGAATGAGGCAACGATTTCTAGTGATGGAATATTCACCAGATATAACTGCTATTACTGGAAACAGCAAAATCCCCATATTATGGTGGAACAAGCGAATCAGGGAAGGTTCAGTTTTAAGGTATGGGTAGGCATCTACAGAGGACAAATTATTGGGCCATATATTTTTGATGGAAATTTAAATGCCGAAAGATACCAACAAATTTTAGAAGAGCAGGTGATTCCGTTTGTCGACAATTTGCCACTTTCAACATGACGGTACACCTCCTCACAATGCACGAGACATTACTAATTTGCTAAATATTGTGTTTTCCGAAAACTGGATCGGAAATAAAGGTCCTATATATTGGCCCAACAGGTCTCCAGACCTGACCCCTTGCGACTTCTTTTTGTGGGGGAGAGTCAAAGACCTTGTATTTCGAAATCGCCCAACTACTAGAAGGGAATTGGAAGAGGCACTTCGTACTGCATTCAGGCAGCTTCGTGCGGTAGAACTTCTTAATGCAGAAAATAGCGTCAAGAGAAGATGTAGGATATGTTCGTCAATTTGAGCATTTGTTTTAGAATTAAAGAAAATTGTTAGATGTAGATTTTAGGTGTTACATAGTTTAATTAATAAAAATTTTAAATAAAAACTTTTAATAATTTTATTTTTGTTTATTATTTTAGGGTTGGTAATTATAGTAAACTAGAAGTTAAAGTTCGAGGTTGCTGTGTCCCCTCGTGTCGTAGCCAACTTAATTTTGTATGAAAAAAAAAACAATAAAATTTTATTTAAACATGGTAAATATCAAAATATGTAAATATCTTTTTAAACTATTTAATAAAAATAGGTGTATGGCACATCGTTCGACAGGAAATTTTATTAAGAAACTAATTTTTTAGAAAAATTGGAGGTATCCCATTTAAAGAAATATAACTTTGTATGATATCTCGGAAACTAAAGGCTTTAAAAGAAAATCGGTGAAAGAGGTAGATTTGTCTTTAAAAAATCTTCAAAAAATGTTTTTAATGAAAATCTCTATCTTTACAAATAAAAAAGTTGTAGAATGCCTGTAAAATCTCACATTTTTGAGAATCACCCTGTAGCTCAGAAACGCTTTGACATATCGCAATGCGGTTTTTAGTTTTCGACTTCTCTTGAAAATCGAGCTCGTAACATGTATAGTAGTTTTGGGCTAACTATGCTGCAAAAGCCTAAGGGTTGGGATCAAATCTAGTCTCAATTTTAGATACGTTGGAAAAACCAAGTCACTAATGCGCCGCAAGCGAAAATTTGTAGAAAATAATACTAAAAATGAAATTTTTTCAAATTAAACTCACAGGCAAAATTTTTGAAAGAACCCTGCACGGATAACATGGACCTATGGCCCGCGGTAAAATGTAATCGTATTTTAATATTTTGACGTAAGTCTTCTGGCAAACAAATACTTTTCCTCATAACTTGAATACTGCACAGGGGCATATCTGGGGTTTTTCTTACAGGGACTTTACTGTCTAAGAGGGTTAATTTAAAATAAAATACGTAAACGAAATTAAAAAGTTTTTGTGAATCATTTTCCCTGGTGGTTTTTTTTATGGGTATGATCTCATTCGAAAGGTAATTAAATGGCGTAGGCAGGATTTAATTCCAAGAAAGGCATAAGCTTTAAAATGTCAATAGACACTTAAAGTAAATATTTCAATGCATCGATATCTGTATACCTAACGAGTTTAAAACAAAGCCAAAATACACTATAATTTTGACTTGGCGGCCATCGTTCGAAACATGGCATGAACATGTTTCGAACGATGCCCGCTTTTTTGCCGGGTGCAATGACAGAACAGCTGATTCCACTCGTTGCGTATGGAGGAATGTACGTAACGTTACGGATACCCTTCAAAAAACCGAGCATCGTTCGAAAAATCGCATAAACAAGTCAAAAATGTAGTGTATTTTGGCTTTATTTCGAACGCTTTAAAATATTAATTTATAAGAGTCTAATAAATAATAAAAATGTTAAAAGCAGAGGACAACCTTATTTTTTGCATTGACATTTTTTGTCTTTACGTACTCCTTAAGGGTATAGGCAGTGGCGTACGCAGGGTGGGGGGCTGGAATGCTCCCCCTCCCTTCCAAACTATTAAATAATGACTGAAAGATTGAATTTTTCCCAAAAATTAAGAACAAAATAGTTACCCCCCTCCAAGGATCCTCAGCTTCTCCCCTAAAAAATTTTCTGCTTATGACACTGAGTATACGCAAAGTTTGGGTATCAAGTTAAGATGACGAAACAAAACAGAAAAAAAACTGAGGCTGGGGGAGGGCTAAAGTTCTTTGGGGAGAAGGGGGGTTGAGTAACAGCAATCTCTGATAACCATTTTGCTTTTAATTTTTGGGGAAAATTTAGGAGTTAATATTTAATGGTACACCACTATAACCGAATTGAACGAGAATTGTGACACAAAATGTAAATGCAAAAAATAAGTTTGTCCTCTGTTTTTAACATTTGTCCGATTTATTGACTTTTCAAGTCTTATATATCCTGCCTACGACATTTAATTCCCTTTCGAATGAGACCAAACCCATAAAAAAACACAAAAACACCAGGGAAAAAGAAACACAAAAGTTTTTTACTTTAATTTTCTTGATTTTTTTTTTAAATTGGCCCTGCCAGACAGTAAAGCCCCCGTAAGATAAAACCCTGGATACGCCTCTGTGCAGTATTCGAGTACCTTTTAATTAAGACCCAAATAGGAAAATGTACAATGTAGTTTTTAAGTTACGAGGAAAAGTCTTCGTAGGTTTTAGCCAGACATACGCTTTTTGACGGCTCATATCTCCTATCACAGAGATACGATCCTCAAAGAATTTCACTATTTTGACCTTTGGTGCAATACCTTTCAAATATGGTTACATTTTTTAAGCCAAAACAAATCACAAAAACAAAATACATATAAAAAAAAAGTTGAGTTGGGTAAGCTACAAAGCTGAGGGAACGATTTTTTTTTTTTGGTAAAAAAAGGCTAACTACAAAGAAGTCTTTTTCGTCCTACTCAAACTCAAAGTATATTTACTCTGGAGCCAGCCTTTAGCTTAGTGTTTTTGCTTGTTGTTAAATTATCTCTATCAAGTTGCCATATATAAAATATAGGACCTCACAAAAAAATGGGCTAACACTTTAAGATTTTCACTATAGGTAGGGGTATGTTTCGGGATACCAAAAATACAAAATTGCCACCTATAAAGTGTAGCACTACAATATGGCAACACTGTAAACATTAAAATTTTAAATGACTTTATTTAAAAATCCGTAAGTCCTACTTGAAAAATTTTTTCTTGGTATTTAAGGTAAAACTGGCCCCTTTAAACGGTAAATAACAAAATTGTCATATGTCACCTAAAAACAATTGAAATATGTCATCCAAAAAACTCGAAGGCTCATTTTTTCGTGATATTTAGAACAACGCCTAGGGAACAATTGCAATAAATTTTGTTTTTATTCTTTAAATTATTTAAGCAATTATTATAAATAGAAAAAAATGGGGTTGCCATCTTCACTTTGACAAGTAATTGACGGCCATTTTAAACTCGCCTTGTAAACACATCATAAACGCCACTATCTCCTATACTATAAACGCTAGTACAATAAATCTTTTTTTATTCGATTGGTATTTTCTTTCTACATAAAAAAGCTCTCATACGTTTAGTTTAAAAAAATTACGTTTGTGCACTGAAATATATAAAAAGCACATTTTTTAATAGATGTAAAAAACCACCATTATGAAAAATTCAACGGATTTAAAGTGAGTTAAAAGTAAGTTTAATTGTTTTTGATAAGTTACATAGTTTCCAAGATATGACCCAAAAATTACCAAATTTGCCGAAAGAATTCATTTCATAAGTGCTAGACAATTGAGCTGTATAATTTGTGGTGGGTGCGTCTTTGATATAATTAGTACAAAGTATTATAGGTAATTTTAAGTACAGTGGCTTCCGCAGAGATTGTCTAGGGGGGGGGGGCTTGAGTAACATATTCTCAGATAACCATTTTATTATTATTTTTTAGGAAAGTTAAATCTTTAGGAGTACCTATAAATTTAATGGCTCTGGGGGGGGAGCTCCGCCCTACCTACGCCACTAAAAAACACAATTCTATAAAATATGAAGTATGTAATGCATTACAAAACGGCAACCTTGGAATTTTTTTTTCAAATCCATCTAAACCAAATGTAGATATTTTTTTGCATTAGCCAAGTCGTTCTACCGATTAAAAAAGCTCATACACATGTTTTTGTCTCTGGAAGTTCTGCCCAGAAACATTCGTAACTTCGACAATCACCCGAAATGCCTAAAACAAGAAGAAAATAAAAATATCTAACGCATAAATTATGGTAGCTGAGTACTTACTTTAAGAGTATAATTAAAGCCGTGGTAAAAACATCATCTTCATTGGTTTGATAAGAGAATGTGTTGCCTTAAATTTTAACAAAGTAGCCAACCGGCTGGTGTATTCCTAAGCCAACCACCCGTTCAGTGTTTCGATCCCGTGCTGAACGCAATTAAACTATTATTTAAATTTATTGAAGGAATATTGACTCAGTTTTGAAACTGCAAGCATAATGCTTTAAAAATTTACAAAATAAAAACTACATCCGGAGTCGGAGTTAATATATTTGAGAAAGGAAAGTAATTTGAATAAAATTGTGAAAAAATTAAATTTGAAAAAAAATTACAAAGTTTTCTCAACCGGAATATTATCTATAATAGACAATGAACTTCACAACAGCTAAGAGCGTCTAACTATAAACAGCAACAAAATCAACAATCTAAGATATGCTGACGACACCGTCATAATTGCGGACACGCTGGAGGGTCTGCAAAAGTTGGTGGATCAAGTTGCAGTAAAAAGTCCGCAATTTGGGCTTAACTTAAATGTTGGTAAAAAAAATGATGATTGTCAAAGAAGAAATATTAGTGGCGTATTAGAAGTAAATCACCTACAGGTCGAACGTGTCGATTCGCATATAAATACCCAGGTTGACAGCTCAATGAAAACTGGGCAACATGCAAGAACTCCCTGAAAGAATCGAACAGGTCTTATTATTATTCTTTTATCATTTTTCTTCAAAATGATATCAGTTTTGTGTAGTCACGATCTGAAATCAACTCTTCAAACTCGGGTGCTTCGTTGTTAATTGTTTAATCTTGTATGAACAGAGTATGTAACGTAGGTATTCTTTAATTATACCAAGTAAGTAACCATAATTTATACGTTAATATTTTATGTTCTTCTTATTTTAGGTATTTCTGGTGATTGTCGAAGTTACGAATGTTTCTGGGTAGAACTTCCAGAGACAAAAACGTGAGTATGAGCTTTTTTAATCGGTAGAACGACTTGGCTAACGCAAAAAAATATATCTACATTTGGTTTAGATGGATTTGAAAAAAAATTTCAAGGTTGCCGTTTTGTAATGGATTACATACTTCATATTGTATAGCATTGTCTTTTTAGTGGCTTAGGTAGGCCGGAGCTCAAGCCCCCCCCCCTTCAAAGCCATTGAATATATAGGTACTCCTAGAGATTTAGCTTTCTAAAAAAATAATAATAAAATGGTTATCTGAGACTATGTTACTCAATCCCCCCCCCCCCCCGCTAGACAATCTCTGCGGAAGTCACTGTATTTTCAACATTCTTAAAATTACCTATAATACTTGTACTAATCATATACAGAGTTCCTAAGCAAATCCTTAGGTGGCCAAGCAGCCGTGTATAAGACGCAGACAAACGGAAAAGCACATTAGGCAGAAAAGGATGGGCATGGGGCGGTGAATGGATTTACTACATCTTACACGTAGTAAATCCATTCCAGGTTGTTGTTTTCTAATGTTTTCCATTTTCATACCTTTAGGACTGGAATAAAAATTGTTTTTGCTCGACTTTAATACCAAACTGATCAAAGATATCCTAAAAAAAAATATTTTTCGGCTTTTTATTTTGTAACCATTGTCCTTACGCACTGTTTACAGGCTGGGGATTGAGATACATGCAAATGCCTAACCTAAAGCGTTCATACACGGTCGGAGAAATCGACTGAGATATTTCCGTAGAAACTTTATCAAGCAAATAGGACGGGTTGACGCCTTCGAACGTCCAACCCGGGTTTTGCACTTTGATTCGAAATCAAAAAGGAGGAACAGCCAGATGTGGGGCTGTGCACAAATTACGTAACGGTGATTTTTGACTCCCTCCCTATGTAATGTTTTGTAACGGTTTGGCACGCCACTCCCCTAATATTACGTAACGATTTCAAGACCACTACCCCCCCCCCCAAAAAAAAAACTTTTCACTTATTTTCATTCCAAATTTTCTTAGTTTCACACAAATGCAAACGCTGTCGAAAACCCCCCTCCCCCCTACGTAACGTTTTGTAACCCCCCTCCCCCCTATGATCATTACCTAATTTGTGCACGGCCCCTGTAGTCCCAGTGGAGGAGGGCGAGAAAATTGATATTTTTTTCTTAAAAATTATACTCTTTAGACCTATTTCTTTGCGTTCCCGACATTACGTATTTTTGAAAAAAAATTGTAAGCGGCGCTATTTTTATTTCGTGCTTTGTTTTTCTAACATTTTTGCGTTCGACTAATTTAATTGAAAACTTTTTGCCTGCGGTGCCCTTTATCTTCTCACTCGAAACCAAGATCCCCCGTTTTAGGAAAACTGATCCCGTCTCTGTTTCTAAATTTTTTCGAATAAAAGTAGAGTATGACCATGGGGAAAATAATTTTTTTCTACGGTATGACGAAAATTTCGAAAAAGTTGAAGAAAAAAATAAAAAAAGTGGCAGAGCTCAAGTTTTTCGTAAAAAAAAAACGTTTTTTGTAAAGAAACAGAGAAAAATAAATCTTTTCACCCCTTTTTGGGTGATACAAATATTGGCAGCCCCTTATTTTTCGGTTTTACCCTCCCGCTAGTTTTGAAGAATTGGTTCGCTACATGTTCGAGATCATGTCATAAAACACCTCGAAAATATCAAATGTAGTGTAGGGCCAGCTTTATTTAAGATCAATAATATCGCAAGCAAAAGCTCTGCAGGAAAAACAGCGCGTTTATTGATTTCTTTGGCTGCTAGTGCTAGCTGCATGGTTTGGCCGTTTCCGGATAGATGTCACTTGTAGAACAGAATGGAAAGAAATTTAATTAAAAGCGAAGATATTTCTTTCTAATGTAACAACCTCACGAGTTTATCGCTCAGTATCGTAAATAATGAACCCTGCCGCCTCCTTTAAGCAAGAAAAAGCTGTGGTTTGGACCCCTTCTTGAGCCTCACAATATCCCAATCTATTGTAAAACTCTTGGCGCGTAGCAGCCAACATTTCAGGAGTGATAGAGTTGCCCGCCTCCAAAATTTTCGCCCTCAACTCCTGTATAGTCGTAGGCCGTAAGTAAGGGTGTTGGAAAATTTTGTCGTGCCAACAACCCCATAGGAAAAAGTCATTTGGCGCAAGATCTGGTGATCGAGAAGGCCATCGGATATTTCCATACGTGAAAATAATTCTATCACCAAATACCTGACGAAGGTAATTTGTAGCCTGGCGTGAATTGTGGGATGAACAGCCATCTTGCTGAAACCACAATTCGTCCAAATTTATGTTGAGTTCCCTCAACCGTAGTAAAACCTGGTGTTGGAGAAGATCAACATATTTTTGGCTATTCAAATTCCCTTCAATGAAAAAGGGTCCAATAATCTGATCCCCGACAATACCGCTTCAAACATTTAATTTTTGAGGATGTTGCGTTCTAACACTTGCGTGCAGATGTTTATTTTCGCGGGACCAATAGCGGCTATTTTGTGGACTGTGAGAGCTATGAAGTTCAAATGTCTTCTCGTCACTAAACAAAACTTTTGATAGGAAATTTTCGTTCCTGTCACATTTATCCCTCATAACCTCACAATATTCTAACCGGCGAAAATAATCACCTGGTTGCAATTCCGGCGACTTTCCAATCTTAAACGACTTGTAGCCGTAATTTTTTAGGATTCATTGGCAAGTACTGTTGGGAATATCCAGTGCCTCCGCAATCGGTTTCGTCGAACATGGTTCATGTGCCTCAACGTAAGCGCATACCATTTCGTTTCGTTCCACCCTGTGTGGAAGAACGGGATGCTTTGGTATTTCGCCGTCGTGGTAACACTTTCTACAACCATTTATGCACCCGTACCTTTCAAAACGATGATAAATGTTGTAGACAGTTTGAGCCACAGGAACCGGTCGATCTGGAAACGCAAAAACAAAAAGCACAATGACCTCGTCCGCACTGTCACTTTTTATGTAGTTTTTAATAATAAAAATATTTTCTTCTCGAGTATACGACATTTTAAAAACACAAAATTTACGAAACTGAAGCGACTCGAAAGGAAATAAAAATGAAATGCCTGTGAATCCCAGTTTTTCCTCGATCATCTCATGGTGTGGCCGCCCTCTAGCGGAATTTGCAGACATCTTGTCAACGGTTATTATTGCAACTATGATTTATGCTCACAATGAAAGAGCGGCGACAATTTTTTCTCATAAAAGCATTCCGGAGATAATAACAAACTGGCACCATTGCTCAATATACCTGTTTCTTTTGTGCGCGCAGAACTTTCTATGCCATTTCTGTTTGATTTATTGAAATCCTATCCCTAAGGAAAATCTTAGGAACCCTGTATCAATATCATCAAATATATCAAAGGCGCAGCACAAATTATACAGTTCAATTGTCTAGCACTTATGTAATGGATTCTTTCTGCAAATTTGGCAATTTTTGGGTCATATCTTGGAAACTACGTGACTTATCAAAAACAATTAAACTTATTTTTAGCTCACTTTAAACCCGTTGAATTTTTCATAATGGTGTTTTTTTACACCAATTAGATAAGAAAAAAAGTCATTTGTTTTATTCTTTTTCATTAAAAAATGTGTTTTTTATATATTTCAGTGCCCAAACGTAACTTTTTAAACTAAACGTATGAGTTTTTTATGTAGAAAGAAAATACCAATCGAACAAAAAAAGATTTATTGTCCTAGCGTTTAATATTATAGTAGATAGTGGCGTTTATGATGTTTTTACAAGACGAGTTTAAAATGGCCGTCAATTACTTGTCAAAGTGAACTCAGGTGGCACCCCCATTTTTTTTTGTTTATAATAATTGCTTAAATAATTTAAAGAATAAATTTATTGCAATCTTTGTTCCCTAGGGGTCGTTCTAAAAATCAGGAAAAAATGGTCCTCCGAATTTTTGGATGACCTATTTCAATTTTGTTATTTTTCGTTTAAAGGGGCCAGATTTAGCTTAAATACCAAGAAAAATTTTTTCAAGTAGGACTTACAGATTTTGAAATAAAGCCATTTAAAATTTTAGTGTTTACAGTGTTGCCATAATTGTTGTGCTACACTTTATAGGTGTCAATTTTGTATTATTGGTACCCCTAAACATACCTCTATCTATGATAAAAATTTAAGTGTTAGCCCATTTTTTTGTGCTTATCTACCTGGCACTTGGACTATACCTACTGTTGCTAAGTTAAAGCTTTGAATTTGTTAAAAACTTTCTTACAAAATAGACATTTTTAAATAGTTCTGTTGTTTTTAAATTTCAAGGAATTTATGACCCAACACTTTTTTATTATGCTTTTTAAAATTCCAGATTTTTTCGAAATTCCCTGACATTTCACTGACTTTTCCCTGGCCACCATGTCTAATCACTATATTTGATTCTTAACTTCCATGCGACACTTTTTATACCGGGCTTCCAAAATTTGAAATAATTTAACAAAACAAACTTCACTTTTTACATTCGAACTACCTTGCACTGTTTTAAGATGAGTCTTGGAACTCGTTTGGATTTCAATTATTTTCTGTTTTAGCAAATCTTGGCTTTTATAGCAAGGTGGGACGTGACTTTGACAAAATTAATTAAGGTGTGTATTTTTTTTAATTATAAATTTTGTTGGTGCTCCAGACAAATGACAAATGATGATTGGATATCTAAGAAATTACGTGCCTTCTACAAATTTGGTCAAAGCAAAAAACAAAATTTTTTAATTAAAAAATTCGTTTTACCTATGATCTTTTAGCACGACGAAAAAAACAATGTACGGTGTCAGGAGAATCGATTTTAGTCTGAAACAATTTCTTGACGGAGAAACATCGGGGAGTGCGCGCTATATCTATAGATATAGAAAATGGTTGGTGCTTGGACTTAAGAGACTTTTTTAGTGATTGGGAAAATACTTTGGTTGTTTTTGAATTTAAATATTTGTTATTTATTTTTGGTAAGAAAAATTTATATTGAATAAATATCCCGTTCTAACAAAAGGAAATGTTATTCAAAAATTATTTTGAAAAATATTTTCAATATTTTTTTTATGACTTTTGACTTATAGTCGTCCGGCTTAAGTCCCAAATAGCAATCAATCGTTCATTTTGTGCAGTAAGCATAAAATTTGGCACAAAAAATTTTGGTCGAGGAAATCGATGATCGTATGTACAGGAGCCAAGATGGCGGCGATTTTTTCAAAATGGACGTCTATTTTTTTAAAAAATTGTAAGTTCGCCATCAAAACAACATTATACTCGATTCCATATAATTCGATAGAGAGGAATTGAAAAAAAAATGGCTAAATTGACGTATGACCTTTATCGTCCTCGAAAAGTGAAATTTTATTTAAAAAAAATGCATTTTGACAATTTTTTTTTGATAATTTTTCATAATTTAGTAAGCCGCGACAGGTCTTTTGTTGTAATTTTATAATTTAGAAAGAACATCAAAATACCTTTTCTAATTAATATTTTGCTCACAGGGTGATTGGTTTAGTTATACCAGCTCAGTCAAAGTAAGATTTAAAAAAAGTACATTATCATCCGTATCTTTTTTAGTTTTTGAGGAAAATATGTCAAATTTGGTAAGATTATTACAACTGTCAAGGTCAACGGATATTCTAAAAAAAATTTGTATAGGTGGCGCTGCGGACGACGTGGCACCCAAATTTCCGATTTTAAATTTGATAAAAGTATATATTTTTTTAATAGCATAGATAAGATATACATATTTAATAAAATAATCGATTATGTATAGCTATGTAGATTTTTATAAAAATAATTTTATTTTGATATGGTCACTGCTCACCTAATTTTTTTTTGAGTATGTACAAAAAACGGGTTTTTCAACATTTTCCTCAATTCTTCCTAGCGACCAAAAATTTGGCTGGATATACACGTTGATGACTTCTGATAAATTAGAAGGCCCCAACAAATCGATTAAAATATAAAATTCCAAATTCTATCGGGCCGTCTTTACGCTATAGACCAGTAAAGTTGACCTAACATGTGTTTAGTCGCCCCGAATAATACTCTAATGTACCCTATTGTTCATTTTTTGAAAAAGCACCAAATTTGGTACCCTTACATTTTTAACAATTTTTTAGGATCGTGGTCAAGAAAATTTATGATCGAATGTGCAGAAACCAAGTTGGCGGCGAATTCTTCAAAATGTGTAGCATTAACAATTCGTACCAAATTTGAAAATTCTACTTTAAAAAGTAAAAAAAAAAACAGGTGATCACGTGGCTTTTTTAAAAATCTTACTAAACCAATCACCCTGTAAGCAAAAACTCACTTAGTACAGATGTGTTGATGTCATGTTAAAATTATAAAACAAGACCTGTCGCCGTTTTCAGAATTATAAAACATTAAAAAAAAGTGTCCGGAAAAGTATTTTTTTAAGTAAAATGAAATTTTTCAAGGTCATCGAAGGTTGTACGTTAATTTAACTAGTATTATCAAATTTCTCTTCATTAAGTTCTATAGATTCAAATATAATTTTTTTTTTTTTTTGATAAGTAACTTTCGATTTAAGACCGTCATTTTGAAGAATTCGCCGCCAACTTGGTTTCTGTACATCCGATCATAAATTTTCTTGACCGCGATCCTAAAAAATTGTTAAAAAACTAAGCTTACCAAAATATTGAAGAATTCGCCGCCAACTTGGTTCTGTACATCCGATCATAAATTTTCTTGACCACGATCCTAAAAAATTGTTAAAAAACTAAACTTACCAAATTTGGTGTTTTTCGCAAAAAATGAACAATAGGGTACATCAGATTACTATTCGGGGCGACTAACCACATGTTATGTCCACTTTACTGGTCTATAGCGTAAAAACGGCCCGATAAAATTTGGAATTTCATATCTTAATCAATTTGTTAAGGCCTTCTTATTCATCAGAAGTCATCAATGTTTATATCCAGCCAAATTTTTGGTCGCTACATACTCAAAAAAAAATTTAGGCGACCAATGACCATATCAAACTAAAATCATTTTTATAAAAATCTACATACTTCAGCTATACATAATCGTTTATTTTATGAAATATGCATGTCTTATTTCAGCTTTAAAAAAAAATGAACTTTTATTAAATTTAAAATCGGAAATTTGGGTGCCACGTCGTCCGCAGCGACACCTATCCAAAAATTTTTTTAGAATATCAGTTGACCTTGACAATTGTAATAATCGTACTAAATTTGAAATTTTTTCCTCAAAAACTAAAAAATATACGGATGATAATGTAGCTTTCTTTAAAAATTTTATTTTTACTGGCCTGGTATAACTAAACCACCCTCTAAGCAAAAAGTCAACTAGAAAAGTTATTTGGATGTTCTTTCTAAATTATAAAATTACAACAAAAGACCTGTCACGGCTTACTAAATTATGAAAAATTATCAAAAAAAAAAATCTCAAAATGCATTTTTTAAAAATAAAATGTCACTTTTCAAGGATGATAAAGATCATACGTCAATGTAACTATTTTTTTCAATTCCTCTCTATCGAATTATATGGATTCGAGTATAATGTTGTTTTGATGGTGAACCTACAATTTTTTTAAAAAAATAGACGTCCATTTTGAAAAAATCGCCGCCGTCTTGGCTCCTAGCAAAAAATGAACAATAGAGTACATTAGAGTACTATTCGGGGCGACTAACCACATGTTAGGTCAACTATACTGGTCATGGATCATCGATTTCCTCGACCAAAATTTTGAAGAGAATTGTCTAAAGAATAAGTGTGCCAAATTTCATGCTTTCTGCACAAAATGAACAATTGGGGACCTAAGCCGTACGAGTATTAACTAAAAGTATAATGAAAAATTTATTTTACTACTTTCAAAACAAAAAGGAAAAAATTTAAGATATTAATTTAAAAATTATTTAAACAAAATTAAATCACTTTCTTATATTTGCATTTTTTTTAGAAAAAGAAATATTTTGCTAATTATCAACACAAAATTGTTTTTTTTTTCATTTGTTTATAACTCTGGGATATAAAAAAATCATCTCTTAGATTTTGTTCTAAAATATAATTTTTTTTAACAAAAATTAATAAGTCAAATTAAATAAGTTGATTTTAAATTTTCAATTCGTCACAACCAATTTCAGGTATATCTTCATATAGACGTAAATATGATTTAGAAGAAATATCTCTGCATCTTCGATAAAACTAGATTTGTTTACAACCTTTATATGCGGACGCAACGTTATTTCTCAAAAGACATGACAGTGTATTACGCTAGCTTAAAACAAACTTCATCCTATACACAAAATATAGTACTTGCTTAGTTTGAGCCAAATGGAAAAAGTCTGAAGTCTTAAGTAAGCGACGATTTTGTGATCCAAATTTTTTTGGTTAAATGTTCATTTTTTTATTTTTCCAATATAAAATTATGAGTAAAGGTGGTTTTCGACAATTAAAGTAAACCCAAACAAGTAAACCCTATTTACGGATGCCACTGGACTGTCAACCATAAAATAAGCGAAACTAAGCGATACATCGATATAATTTATTAGCTACAATGAAGTATGTACCATACATTGAGAAAAACGGATTAAACTGAAAAAATGCAAATTATCAGTAGAATTTATCGTACCTTCAGAATGGAAAGTATTTTTATTTTCTTGTTTTATTAAAATATTATTCAAACTAGATACCCAACCTACCTTATACGTTCTCCTCCAATGCTGTTTAGAATCTTGTAACATTCTCTTCCAAAGCATCGACATTACTTCAGGAAAATGTTCATAGGTGAAAGTGGAATGTGCAAGTTCCTGCATGATTTGTCCTGTGGGACCCCATGCCTCATCATTGGTTGCTTCTCTGACTTTAGCCTCAATTTCGGTGTAGTTCATTACAACATTTGTACTGTAGTGAAAAACATTGTTTTAATATTAAATCAGAGCTTTGACGTATCGCCAGCGACAATCCCTCCACTGTCGCCGCTACAGGAGAAAAAGTTGAAATAAATTTAACTCTGGGACCTGTTGACGGCGACAGAAGATACCCGCTGCTTAATTGCTATTGGTTAACGAAGTGCCAACAGACTAAGCTCTGCGGGCGGGACTTGAGGAGAAAACTTTTAATACTAATACTAAAAACTTAAAAAAGCATGTCCGCCGATAGCGAGTCCATAAAAAACTGAACTGAAAAAAATGAACCGCCAAAGGTTGGTGAAAGATTGACTGGTG
The DNA here is from genome assembly GCA_963921995.1 of Oxystoma pomonae. NCBI lineage: Eukaryota > Metazoa > Arthropoda > Insecta > Coleoptera > Brentidae > Oxystoma > Oxystoma pomonae. The sequence goes on along the minus strand of OY998164.1, from coordinate 84,546,060 downwards.
TCCAACGCTGTTAACATCTTTGCTGATGCTCAATAAACTAAACAAAATCAAGTGAAAGTGTCTGTATTTTGTTTTATACAATATGTATATGTAACGAATACTACTACAACTAATACTGAACAACTAACTATGGAACTTGGCAAAAATTTCTTGAAATTAACTAATATCGTAACAATCGGCGATGTTAGAGCACCGCAGGCAAATATTTTGAAAAAAGCATTTTTATTAAAATATTTTGAAAAAAGCATTTTTATTAAAATATTTTGAATGTAGCAAAAATTTCTTAAAATTAAACTAAAATCGTAACAATCTGCTATATTATAGGGATGGCTGCTGGCGAAAATTTTGGGAAAATTATACTAAAAATGCCTTTCTTCTTTTACTAGAGCAGACTTAAAAAAGTTGTCAACTGATTGTATTTTTTTAAATAGGAAATTTCAGTAACTGTTAAAATAGTTTAACGGTTTTAAAATTCCCTTACTCGGTACTCTACTAACTGGCTTCGGATCTATTCGGGCTTTTTATCAGTAACACACAATACAGTCTGAGTCACAATATGTCTTTATTCAATTAAGAAAAAAACATACAAAAGAATATGGGTATCGTGACGGCGAGATCTAACAATGCTACTCATATCTAACCGTCCGGTTAAAAAAAAAAAATCCAAAAATAAATAGTTTTAAAACAAAAAAATAGTATTAGGTTAGTACTTAAGCTAATAAATTGGTCGAAAAAAAAATAAATAATATAAAGTAAACAAATAAAGGATATGGTGCAGAGAAATTTGCGGTGCTTATAATACTTGTTGTTTTTGTGCAAATTTAAATGTAGTGACAAAAGGAGAAAAAAGAAAAGTAAAATATTTAGATTTTAAGTAATAGAAAATAATAAATCAGTTCGATTTCCTCTATACAGTCCACAATTAATTCAATATTAAGTTCTATTACTTTTGATAAACTGTGTTGTAAAGCTTGGGTACCCAGTATAAGAAGGATCGTTGGAACATGGCACTTTTGTGTTTGGGTAAGACAAACTTATTTCTATTCCGAGTACGAGTTGAATGGACCTCATTATGTCTCACAAAGTTCTCATACAGACACTGGCTGTTTTATAGTTAAAATTTTAAAGAATGTTGTAGCCATATGAACATCACAGCGTTCGTCCAGACTTAACCACCCAGAGACCGCCATTAATTAAATGATCGAACTTTCTCGCCCCATAACTAAACTTAAGACAGGTATTTTGCAGCTTCTACAAACTTTCTTTGTTTTCAAGGCATGCCAATAAAGAATGTCACAATATGATAACTGCGAAAGAATGAGACTATCGCAAAGTCTATGTTTTACATCACAATTCAGGTAATGTTTGTGCATATAGACTTTTCAATTTATAAAAAGACTTATTAACCAGATTTGATAAATGATTTTTAAACCTGAGGGAGGAATGAAAAAGTACACCTAAGTTTTTACCTGACTTGATAGGCTTTAAAGCGCTACACTTTATCTTTAATTGAAAGTTTATTTCTTCCAGCTTTTTTAAATTGGGCAGCGATTCAAAATACAGTGAAAATCAGATATTTTTTGTATGGTTTCAAGATCATTGTTTATTTTGTTTTGATCACACTTGCACTCTTCTATGCAGTAGGAAAGTGACCCGTCAAAAGAAAAATATTGATGAGATGGGTTAGATGGTCACTCAGCCTCAGGTAGGGAATTACTAATAAGATAAGCTTAATACCGATACCGTCGGTACCGACTGCACGCGTTTTGATTTTTTTTTAAATTAAAGATTCAAGTTCTTTAACGACAACTAATGAAAAGCTAAATTTGGAAGTAACATGAGGGGTACCGAGTTGACAAAGTAAGAGTTAAAGGTATCAGCGTCACCAAGGTTATTATCTGGAGAGCGCCGAGCCTGTGAGCCCAAATTTAACCATTTTAAGGTTTTCCAGAAGGATTTAGGGTAGGCGTTAAATTTATGCTGCAAATATGCCTTCTTTTCATTACGTATCGCCATTGAAACCTAGTTACGTAAATCTTTATATTCTAACCAATTGTTGTGTTGTTTCCTATTTCGTAAGAGCTTTGTCTCAAAATCTCATAAAAAATCTGATATTACTAGTAAGCCATGGCGCAGGTATTTTGGTGATACGAGAACTTTTGTGTGGTGCATGAATATCCAAAGTTTTATTTAAATTAGTATTAAAAAATTTACCATCTCATCAACACCGTCCATAGCATACATCAAATCCCAGTTTATCAAATACGGTCTTGCAAAAAATGATTTTGATTTGGCAATTAGGTGATGGTCCGATATATCACCCATCCCGACAACCCCCGAGTTTATAGCCAAGCCTGGAGAAGTAACCAGTATATGTATAAGAGTACTAGTAGTTTCAGTTACTCTTGTATATTCTATACATATATTTTTTCCTTTATATTTCAAATTTAAATGGGAATTCCATCGAGGTTGCACAACAGTAACAGAGTATCAGGTCAAGAATGCAAAAAAAAGTCCAATTTCATGGTTTTGTAAGTCTTGCATCACCCGATCAAGTGAGGTTAGAGAGACTTCTTCTTCAGATCAGGGTCTGTCAAGTGAAAGTGACAACGAGCTCAGCGAAAATCGACGTAGGTCAGACGCACGGAATGTGACTTTCAAAAGAGGAAATGGTTCTGCTTTCAGAAACGACGGCGATGCAAACATAACCAAACAAATAGAGAAAACAAAACAGAAATGCAATTCATTTATTACCTCACCTGGACAAGTGCCGACACTGGTTTCCAAAGCTAAAGGAGCGACTCAAAGGATGAAATCAAGGGACATGCTTGAAAACCTATGCCGAAAGATGGACAATATCGAGGAGTCCCTCAACTTCAGCAACAATATTATTGAAGAAATGAGAACCACCTCGTCAGTAATGGAAAAAGAAAATAATAATAATAAATATATACTCTCTGGATCAGAGATACTCAAGTGATGATCTCTACAGGAATTTTAAAATTCCTAGTTTGGAAGTAATATATAAAAACCAAACATGTAATTTCATACATCAAGTCTTGAACCAGGGAAGACTCTAACATTTCACTAGGTCAAACAATAACATAAATCGGCCATTAATAAGAACAACCCAGCTCTACCCCTCAATTGTCCATAATGGAGTCAAAATATTAAAGCAATAACTAGACAAAAAAGTTTTAAGGCTAAATTAAAAAGATATTTTTCGTTTAGTTAAATGTTAAACACTTATGAATGCATTCATTCTTCTTTTTTAAGTATTAAATTTTTATAAAATTATTATAAGACATAATTAAATAGTAGTGGAGGGACCTCTCAAAGCTCAAAGGCATTCTTCATTTCATCTCCAAGCAGCGAGATTTTTTCTTATCGCGTTAAAAATGAAACGAGAATGTACCTCTGGGTTCATTTCCACGCGTATTAAAATTAACCTATAACCAAAAACGGAACAAAAATAATAAAATAAAATAAGACAGTAAAAAACATTCAGCCTGATATAAAAAATAAGGTTTAATAAAAAAACACTGAAACGGTAAAATACAAAAACAAAAAATTGAAGTGAATTGAATCAAGTCACTTGCAACTGCAGTTTTTTGTTTTGTAGATTGATTCCAATAAAATATTTTTCCGCCTGCATTGTTTGACATTATTATTCCGAAATTTTTTCTTCGCTGGCAAGAGGAACTGGTGTTTGGATGCAGTTAGGTCCTTAAAGATAACATAATCGGAGCTTTTAAGAGATTTTTTGGCAGAAAAAATTTGATTTCGTTTAAAGTTTCTTACAAAATTCACTATAATATTGCGAGGTTTGGAATCTACTTCATTAAATGTGGATTTAACACGGAATACATAATCAATACCTCATGCGCTACAAGCCACTTTCAATTTGTTGCTGACAAAAGAAGCTACCACCTCAGCTAAATCTTCATTGGCTTGTTCTTGCAAGCCACAGATGCGTAGAGAATTACGTTTATTATACTGTTCGATGGTATCCATGCGATTTTCAAGAGTCGTTAGTTTAGAATTAAGATTATCCATTTTAGATACCGCATCGGTCAGGTTTAATTCAAATTTTCTTTTTCAATTTATCAACACAATTTTGGAATATTTTGTTAATAAGGTTTTCCATGGTCTTCTCATTCATGTTTGCTGTACTACGGGAGCCGGTCATAAATGAGTATATACCCTAATTATACTGCAAGTTATTTATACAAATCTGCCACAGCTACGTTGGCCTGGTAGAGATTTGGCGTGTTTTGATTAGTCGGGCTTAAACGTACGCAGAAATTGATCCTGGAAGGTCTTGAGTAACCATTTATTCTTGATTTTTGGACAAAATTTAATCTTTAGAAATACATATACCCCCCTCCGCCAGCCTACGCCAATGTTTTCACTACAACAAATCCGTTGTCATTCGTCCTGGTTAAGGGACCGACTTCGAATCCAGTTAGTGGTATAACTAGTGGAGTAGGCCAAAAATTCAAGTTTTCTCTTTTGCTAAAATTCTCTTTTATATTTAACTCCGCCATAGACGAAAATTTATTCCTTATTTTGCATTTGTCTCTGACTTGTTGATATGATCATTCGTCTTCGTCTATAAAAATTTATGGCACACTGATGAGCGCCCAATAACGGGAAAACACGTGTGTGCGTGACTTGAAGTCGTACTTGGGATTTATCCTTATGGTATTCCGGTGTATATATAAAGTTTATTTTTTGTCCTATCTACTTCGATAATCTTCAATAGGCGGACTGCTAAGCTACACAGAAAACCAGATGGTACACTTCTAACTAGTTGGTACACTAAACCTTCAGAATCGGGTCGATTACTAAATATTTTCTCCAACCACTGGGTTTCAAATAAAATAGGCATATTAAAGGCTTATTACATAGAGCCACAAAACTGAGTAGCGACTGTTTTCAAAACCCAAAGATAAAAAAATTATAAAAAAATAATAACTATCCAGAAAACTTCACAAATAGTCATTGACAACTTTAAGAAAAAAAAACAAGAAAAAAACACCAAGAAAACAACAAAAATATTATAAATTTCCTTTTATTGACAACTTATCTCAAAAAGTAGAAAGGTGTATACAAAATTACACTGACTCTTCCACGCTCGCTTTCTATAACTTGAAAATAACAAATATCTTCTTTAAACCCTTAAAACACACCGCATGAGAAAAAAAGTGGAGTTGTCTATGCTATACCTTGTTAATGCGACAAAATGTATGTGGGTGAGACGAAACAATATTTGGGTAAACGGGTACAGCAACTAGCAACACAAATACGACTGTCGTAATGACAGATCCAAGGTCGATATACTACAGGTTGCCCACAGAATTTGGCAAGTCATTGACCCCAACTGGCCAACTGTAATGTCACAGATTTGATCTACGTCACACGTTGACTTCGGCTTTGTTTACTATTTTTTTTCGTTTTTTTTTTGTTGAAAAAAGTGATTCCGAGACACTTTCGTTAAGAACCTTATGCCTTTTATAGTGACGGAACCTCAGATGGTACTAAAAAAGCGATTTTTCAAGGATTTTGAAGCAGATTTAAAAGTGAGTTTTTGATACTTAAAGACTGTTTTAGAGCCTGCCTACAAATGGAAGAGGTATTTAAGGCCTTCATTAAACTATTCAGAAATATTCCCTGACTTTTTTTTTAAGTTTTTTCATGCCAAAACTCTTAAGTAAAATATAGGTTATGATTTTTAGATTTAGATTAGATTTAAATTGTTTTACTTTGATAAAAATAGGAACAAGGTACATAAATCTAATGAATAACATTTTTAAAGGTACGTAGACATAGGCACCACTTTAAATTTAAAATTTTTGATATGGCGCTTAAAATTACTAATATAGAATAGTTAATTTGATCTTCTAACAAGAATATTGACTATCGAATAAGTTAACAAAAACTGATAGAATAATATAAAATTATAATTATAACTATAAAAAAAATTAAAATGATCTAGGTTATGTTTTTAAACCTACTTATACTGGTCGATTTAACCTATTTTTCAGAGCTGATTTAAAACCAAAAAAACATGTTTTCGACGTCTGGACTCTCATGCAGCTTAAATAAAATGGGAACAAGTTTTACATCTGAGGAGGGGTTCTTCAATGGCCAAAATTTGTACAAGCTAGTATTCACAGATGCTCTCAAATATTATCAATGAAAATGCTACAGGTAATATACATATTTGTTTGTCCCCAATAATCATTTTAGGGGTTCATAAAACAAAGCTGGGTTAGGTCTGTAAAAAGAGGAAACCCTTTATTTGAATTTGTCTCTAATATCTTTTTGTAGTCTTGAAAACTTTTGTTTAAAATGGTCATAACTTTTGTTTCTGTAAACCTTTTTATTTAAGCCTATGTACTGCATTAGGGAAACTCCCTTTAAAATCTGTCTAGTAGTTTTTGTGCAATACTGCAGTAATAAACAGCATATTTTTTTTATTGTCATTCCTAAGTTTGCTAGGATTTATTTCAATGTTCTAAAGCTCTAATATTTAATATTTTTTGCGGTCAAAAAAAGAGCTTTAACAGGGTGCAAGAATCAAAATTAAGGGAATTTCTTAGGGAAATTACTCTATTCATATACTATGGTTTTCTGATTTAATGTAATCGGTGATCGAAAAAAGCATTGCCCAGTTCACAATCATTTTAATTAGTATTAATTAAACGCAGCTTTATAAACCTAGCCTCTATAAAAAAATATATTCCAGAATTATGTGTTATTTGTGTCCACTTTGTGCTGGCATGACAAAACTTGCAGGTAATGGGCCACCACAGACGTGTAATTAAGTAAATCTCAAACTCACATAGAATGACCTTTTATTACATGCTTGTTGTCTTGTGTACTATTAAAATATTAATAGCTTTTGTGTGCTCTTTTTTTACTTTTAGTTGGCCGGCTTAGGTTCCCAATTCTTCATTTTATGCCTAATCTGTGTAATTTGGTACACTTACTTTTTGGAGAATTCTTTAAGATTATAAAAGAGGAAATCGATCAGATGTCTGGGAGCCAAGATAGCGGCGATTTTATTAATTAATATAACAAAATAGGGTTTTTCTAAGTGCTCGTGTTTTAGAGAATTTAAGAAATTTTCAAATTAAATATGTCATATTTATTATACAAATAGAAAAAAAATAAATAAATAATACAAACCTATTTCAAATTCTCAGGGAAAAATTTTATTATTTTTAAGTTATATTTTTACATTAATAATTAACTTCAAGGTGGTGGTGATTATATGACACAAGATCTTAAAGAATAGAATAAGATTTAAAAAAATGGTTTAAATATTTTATTTTTAAGGACACGATATTTACTTTATTAAACAATAACAACATAAGTTTAACCTGAAAACGATCAGATTGTACTGATCGAAACGTCGTGTATAAATAAAATATAGACAATGGAAGTCCGAAACAGAGTTAGTTTCAAACATAAGGGGGCATGAGTCAAATAAAATAAATTTCGTGCCGTAAAAATAAAATAACTAAACCATTCTCAAGATAATTAATCGTTGGGTTTTGTGCTGTATTATTTAAGAACAAATTTATACTATGTATACTTGCATCATTGCAACTTTCTTTAACTTTATGTATAGTAGCTATAATTATATAATGGAAAGGTATTTTACAGAAACATTTATACTTAGAAGATTGAACTTCGATCTTCTAAGCATTTATATATAGTTAAATGATCACCACCAGAAAATCACTTTTTTAAAAAACTTTATTTATTACTACGGCTTACAACTATGTAGCTCTTGCTACTTCTAAACCTAAGAACAGACTGACTGGTATATCTATACGACTATGCTGAAAGAAAAAGTGCGTTTGTTTTTATATTAAGATGTTTACATTAGAAAGGTTAATGCTTAATGTTAAAATAATGATTAGAACGTTTACTTTCAAAAACATATCAGTGAATGTGTAATTATCTACTTATGGGTAAAGAATGTGGAGACGTAACATCTCCCTCCTTAGAAAAGTTCATGTCCTCATGAACATATTTCTTAACTTTTTCAAAAGTTACAAAATTTTCTACATGTTGTGAAAGTTTTGTATAAATTCTTTTCCTAATTAGAAAAATAGCACATATTATACAAAGGCTTATTATGCTTAAAATAATAACTGTAACCAAATAGGAGGAATGATGTGCAAACCTATTTTCAAGAAAAATGGGTTCACTTAGATCCCGTGAAATAAGTTCTGGGCTTTTTATGTGTTCAAGTTTTAAATTAATTGTAGAGTTGATTGGCAAAATGCTAGTATTAAGTGTTGTGCTAAAATCAATTAAATTATCTTTTGTAAGAAATTTTTGATTTTTATAGATAATTTCGCAATTGCTATTTAGTAAAGCGCATTTGGGAATTTTGAATTTCTTAAATTGTTGACAATTCTCAAAAACTTCATGAGTTTGTTTAGAGCATAATAAAAGATTATTTTGGAAAGTTAAAAGAGAAATTTCAAAATTGTTTTGAACTTGTACTGATGTGCAATTTTTAAGTGTGCAGTTTGACTGTATATTTGAATAGCAAATCCATTTTCTTGAAATTTCAATACAATTTGAATACCAAGAGGAACAATAGTATTTGCTAGGTATAATTAACAATTGATTTTGCTCGTTTGGCAGAGGATAAATAAATTCTAGATTACATTTTTGGTTAGTGAATATAGGTATCTTAAGAACTAATACAATCATATCGTCGTAAAATACAATTCCTGACTTACATACTAAGGTTAGTTCCGAAAGATGCTGCAAGGACCATAAGGTTTTATCGTCATAATGGTGTTGCAAAAATGACCAAAGTTCAGTAATTTGTTGAGTTGAAAATAATTCGAGATTAACAGTTTCTAAATGGGCAAAAGAAATAGTTCGCAATATTTTTTCCAAATAATTATGCAAATTTTCCAATTGTGTTTGTTGATTAAGAAGGCTAAATAATAGTTGAATCTCTGTGTTCACTATCTCAAATTCGTTGTGTATTTGTAAGGTGTTAACATTAATTGATTGAATAGCACGGCTAAGTGTGTGAGTAATATTTCCTGCATATGAAGAGAAATCATTAATTTTTTGAATTATTTTGTATTCGTTGCTTTTTAAAATGTTTATGTTTTTGTTTATTAGTTCTAGATCTTCGTTATCTAAGTTGCCTGTGATAAATTTTACGCCTGAACCAAGAAAGTTAAAAAGTCCTCTTTTGTATCTTTCGTTTTTGTTAACTGACGTAATACGCGAGTATATGTCATAGCTGTCATATAAAAGGTTGTTAAGATGATTTAGTTTGTTATGAAAAATAGTATTGTTTAATTTTTGAGATATGATTGATTTTAATATTACTTCGTTTGTAACTGTTAGTTGGGCTATAGTAAACTTAATTTGTGTAAGATTAAAATAAATAAATGTCTTATGATTATGATCAAAAACTAAGGCTTGATCGATTTTTTCATTGTAATACCCTGTAGTAGGAACTTCATGTACTTGAAGGGCCTGGTTGAGGGTTGTCAGAAGGGTCAGGAGGCTCCTGTAATGAAACATCTTTTTTAGGTTTCTTTCTTATTCTTTTAATATTTCTGACATGAATTTTCGCTTTTTGCCTGTTTGGTGTTTTTCCAGTTAAAGTGTTATTTTTTATTTTAGTAATTTTTAAGGGAATGTATTTGGGGTTAATTTTACTTGGTTTCGTTTGTTTTTTATAAACAATTTGTTCTTGAGCCAATTCTAATGTCTCATTAGGTTTATTATTTCTTTTCTCTGTATTTTCTTGTTGTTTTCGAAGGGTATTTTGGTACACTTCGTTTATAAAGGGTAAAACTTCGTTTTTCCGTTTTTCATTATATTGCTCGTAAAGAGTTAAGTCATGGTTAATTATGGGTTCATTCATGTAGGGTCCATAAATTAGATTAAAAGGTGTAAAACCAGTGGTTGAATGTTTGCTTTGATTGTATATCAAGATGGCTGATGTCATTAAGTTTGGTATTGGTTCGTGAGGGTTTTGCAATTTTAATATTCTTAATTTTTCAACAAGAGTAGAATGTAGTCTTTCAACTAAGCTGTTTGAGGTAGGGTTGTAGGGGGTAGTAAAATGTATCTCAATGTTAAAAAGTTTACAATATTCTTGTACTGTCTTATTTTTGAATTCTAAACCAGAATCAGCTACTATTTTTTCTGGAGTATTATGGTGCGAAAAATAATGTCTAAGTTTATTTAAGACAGAAATTCCATTTTTGTCTTGAATGTGATAAGCCTGAGCATATTTTGAAAATGAGTCAATTATTGTTAAAAAGTTGCAGCTTTGAGTGGAAAAGGTATCTAGGAAAATAGTTTTAAATGGTTTTTCGCTTAGTAGGGGTCCTTGGTAAGATATGTGGTAGGGATTTCTTTCGTATTTTGATTGTAAACAAATATCACATTGATTTATGTATTCCTGAATAGTATCTCGCATTTTTGGCCAGTAATATTTTTCTTTAAGTGTTTGATAAGTTTCATTTATGCCATTATGATTTTTAGTGTGATAATTTTCAATTTTTTGTTTTTGTTGTTCTGTGTTAATGATGTCTTCAAGGTATTTAGTGGCAAAAATTAATTTAGCTGTAGGGTTTAACTGACAATTTACGATATCTTGAAACTTTTGTTTTAGATCTTCTTTGGGGATAAATACTACGAAGGTAGTGTCGGGTCGTATAATTTCTAATAAAATTTTGTTTAAGTGCTCTAGTTCCCTTTCTTTTTGGACACGACAAGAATAATGATTTTTATTAAAGGGTTTAGAGTGGTAACAATAATAATTTTTTCCATAATCGATAACTAAGCGATTTTGTGCAAAATTTAAAGGACTTTCAGAAATCGGTAAATATTTTCCGGTGTTGTCTTGATTTGAATGGACAGTTATGTCTGATTGGTTATCTTCGTTTAATTCAGGAAGTATAAAATCATCGGGATTGGCAACATCGTCACCTATGTTGGGAGCAATTGATTCGGTTTCGTCATTGTTTATTTCGATTCTAGAAAGCGCGTCAGCAACAAGATTTTCTTTTCCCTTTTTATATTTTATTTCAAAATTAAATTCTTCTAATTTTAATTTCCATCTAATTAAACGCGAATTTGGTTCTTTTATTTTCGAGAGCCAAACAAGGGGGCTATGATCAGTTTCAACAATAAATTTTTGTCCGTAGAGATAGGGTCTAAAATGTTTGGTTGAATCGATAATGGCTAAGAGCTCTTTTTCAATTGTGGAATAATTGCGTTCGGCGGTGTTAAGTGTTCGAGAATAGTAAGCAATCGGTTTTTCATTTTGAGATAAGACGCTACCTATGGCAACGTTGGAAGCATCGGTCGTTAATTTAAAAGGTTTTGAATAGTCAGGGTACTGGAGTACGGGAGAGTTCGTAATTAGTTCTTTGCATTTTTCGAAAGCTTCTAGGTATTGGGGATCATTAAGGTTTATTTTCGTATCTTTTCGTAGACATTTTGTAAATGGTATTGTTATTTTTGCAAAATTTCTAATAAATTTTCGGTAATAACCAATTAATCCGAGAAAAGATTTAATTTCGGTTCTTGTTTTGGGCAATGGATATTTGGTTATAGCTTCGATTTTATTGGGGTTTGGTTTAATTCCTTCGGGTGTGATTATGTGTCCTAAAAATTGAACTTCTTGTTGCAAAAATTCAGATTTATCAAGTTGTACCTTAAGATTTACGTCACGGAATTTTTGAAATATTTTTCTTAAGTGAACTAAATGTTCTTCAAGGGATTTTGAAAATATAACGACGTCATCCATGTAAACAAAACAAAATTTGTAAAGGTAATCGCGTAAAATCTCATCCATCATGCGTTGAAATGTAGCCGGGGCATTTTTTAAACCAAAAGTCATTCTTAAGTATTCAAAATGACCATGATTAACAGTAAAAGCAGTTTTTTCTATTGATTGGGGATCAACTTCAATTTGATGGAATCCTTGGGCTAAATCAAGGGTTGTAAAATATCTGCATTTGCCTAAATTATCCAAGATTTCGTCAATTCGGGGTAAAGGATATTTGTCTTCAACTGTTTGTGTATTTAATTGTCGATAGTCTATGACCATTCGATATTTTTTTATGCCAGATGCGTCAGTTTTTTTTGGTACAATCCATACAGGGGCTGAATAAGGGGAAATAGAGGGTCGTATTATTTTATTATCGAGTAATTTTTGTATTTGTTTCTGTATTTCTATATTCATTGTAGGTGGGTGTCTAAAAGATTTTACGTAAATAGGGCGATCGTTGGTGGTCCTAATAAAATGTTTAATCTGATTTGTAAATGTTAGATCAGAATTTTCTGAATACATGACATCATAAAATTCTTTGCACAATTTGGTGATATGGATTTTTTCTAGTTCTGACAAATGATTTAATCTTAACTGTTGGATTACTTCCTTTTTTTGGAAAGATTTTGGCGGATTTTTAAGTTCAAAATGTTCTTGGGGAATTACATGCATTCGTTCAAGAAAATTTACTTCAATTTCTGAATGGGGTTTTGGTAAATGGCAAAGGCCATTTTGCACTTTGATTAGAGTGTCGGGAATTATATAATCTCCGATTTGAAAAGATGGGAGAATTGCATCGCCATTATAATAGTCAACAGGAATAGTTAATAAATTATTGTAGTTTCTTATAGATTTTTCAAGGGGTTGATTATACATATTAGCAAAGGGGATTTTTATATTATTTATTATTAAGTTTTTTTCTTGGTAATTTACTATGGCTTTTAAGTCTTCTAAATCGCTAGTTCCTATAAGGGCGTCAAAATGTTTATGCCAATCCAAGATTCTCATTTTAAAATTTTTCTTTATTCCAAAGTCAGATAAGAGTTGCAAATTTAGATTTTTGTTTGCTTCGAATTTTTGTTGGCATGCTATTACTTGAAAGGGTTCTTCAAAAATTTGATTTTGATAAAGGCTTGCAATTTTTGGAGTTATTATTGAGTCGGATGCTCCAGAGTCTATTAAAACTGTAATTTGTTTTTGCGGTAAATAAAGATAAGGAAGTTCTGTTTTTAAACAAATGTTATTTAAGTCAATGGTGGATCGTGAGGCAGGTTGGAAAAATTTTGTATTTCGTCTGATTGAGGTTCGTTTTGGATTTCGTAAAAATTTGGGTCTAATTCATTTTGTGTTGAGAAACTGTCTTCTAAATTTTCTTGTGAAAAGTTTTGGTTTTCGTACTGGTAATTTTCAAAATTTTCACATGTAGGGAAGGAAAGATTATTATCTTGTACTTCAATATTATGCATTTGACGTTGTCGATTTGTTAGAATAGTGGATGTGGACATAGGTTGTGGGGTGTCTCTCGCTGGAATTGCATTTCTGGGGTGAAAAACATTTTGGGGTTTGCCGAAAACTTGTGCATTAGTAGGGAATTGTCTGGGAGGTAATTGTCGGGGTTGAATTGGTATTGGTTGAGATTTCCATACATTATTGTTATTATTTTGTTGCGGAAACTGTTGGGGTCTAACATTTGGGTTTAGTTGTTGTGCAAATGTAGGTCTGGGTAAGAATTGTGAAAATGATGGTTGCTGGAAAAATGATGGTTGGTTTTGCTGAAATCTGTGTGGTACATTAAGTTTTGCAGGTTGTATAACGTTTTGTTTGTGGTTTTTAATTAATGGGGTGTGTTGAGTTGTAAATCTAAGTTGTGATTCGAGTAAATTAAATTCGGTTAAGAGTGTGTACACCGAATCGAGAGTAGTTGGTTTTTGTTGAATAAGAATATTTTGTAAATTTGGTGGTACATTTGCCATAAAAGTTATTACTGCTTGATAACTTGTTTGAGAAATAAAAGCTGTTTTAATGTTTTCGTCGCTAACTTCAGCATGGATTTTTAAATGAACTCGGTTTAAAAATGATTTTAGTCTACCGAAAAAGTCCATGTTATTTTCGTTTTTAAGTTTAGAAAAATAATTTATTTCCTGCATGAGAACTTGATAAGAGATGGGATCTCCGTATTTTTCTCTGAGAGCAGTTTTAATTGTTGGCCAGGTGGTCAGGTCTGGTCGTGAAAGTAAAAAGTCTTGCGCATCTTTTACAATTCGCGAGCCTATGCAATATTCTGTTAATTCTGAGTGTTGTACTTTAAACTTATTATAAAACCTATCTATTTTTAAAATAAAAGACTCTAAATGTTCCGGTTTTCCGTCAAATGTTGGGAGGTATGAGGCTAATAATTTAAATTCTTCCATTTTTGTACTCTTACAAACTACTTGATTATTATTTGAAGGGGTTTCTAGTTTTAATTGAGTTTAGAAAACTTGCTAAATTTTCAATATTTTCATCAGTCATGAAAAATTGTTTTCTTAATAACTACCTAATCTAAGAAGTTTTTTAACGAATAATCAGCAAAAAACTTACAGGAAGAGCAACGGGCTTCCGATAAAGATCTTCATGTGGTTTTCTCCGCAAAAGGTAAGCGTAGGCTGTATTCTTCGTGTCTTCTGGTGCGTCGGGTTCGTTGAGGAAAATTGGCCTATTTTTCCTCTGGAAAATGGGAAACAGCGTGGGATCCGTCACAATGGTTGCCCAATAAAGGAGGATCGTTTTCACTACTGCGGTCTCTTGATGAACCAGTTCCCGTAGGATAGCTACTAAAGGCTTGAGAACCACACTCTTGCAATGGTATCCCAATAAAGAAGAGCTGTAGCTATCCTGTTCGCAGCGCCAGTTAAATGATCACCACCAGAAAATCACTTTTTTAAAAAACTTTATTTATTACTACGGCTTACAACTATGTAGCTCTTGCTACTTCTAAACCTAAGAACAGACTGACTGGTATATCTATACGACTATGCTGAAAGAAAAAGTGCGTTTGTTTTTATATTAAGATGTTTACATTAGAAAGGTTAATGCTTAATGTTAAAATAATGATTAGAACGTTTACTTTCAAAAACATATCAGTGAATGTGTAATTATCTACTTATGGGTAAAGAATGTGGAGACGTAACAATATACATAAATCTAAGATTAATTTAAAGTGCTACTTAACTGCCAAGTCACAAAATTTTGTGCTTTTGTAGATAGCAATGCAACATGCTAGAATGGTCCAAAAAATTGTATTTTTTTACTTTCTGCATATTTTTTCAAATCAATATGGTTCAGTACGCGTATTTGAGTTCTTATGAAAGAAGACGTTGGTGGCTTTTTTAATATTGGAATAAATTAGTGCTATTTATGTGATAATTAAATGCCAAGTAACCAAATTTTGTGCTCTTTTAGTTTCCGAGATATGGCCTACACTGCTAGCTACCTGTTAAAGATAGTAGTGCACATGCTAAAAAATTAACTCGGTGCACTGCTAACAGGTAGCTATAGCAGTGCAGACAATATCGCGGAAATTACAAATGCACAAAATTTGGTTACTTGGCATTTAATTAGCACCTAAAGAGCACTAATTTATTTGAATAAAACATCACCAACGCCTTCTTTTATAAGAACTCAAATATTTTTAATTTTATAAAATATGCAAAAAAGTAAAAAATTTAATTAGTATTTATTTTTCTGGATCATTTAGATCACTACTACTTTTCTGGACCATTTTAGCTTGGTGCACTGCTATCTTTAACGGATAGCTAGCAGTGCAGGTCATATCTTGGAAACTACGAGAGCACAAAATTTTGTGACTTGGCATTTAATTAGCACTAATTTTTTCAATCATAAAATCTTTGTACTGCTAACTTTAGGGACGTTTTTTTTTATTAGTTTTATGGTATTAATTGAAATTGAAAATTAAATATATTAATTGAAATTTAGAATATAATATTGATATATTTGAAAAGTTTGTTTATGACTTTTCTTGCACTATTTTCAATTTTTTTTAAATTACACTTCTATCCAACATGTATAACTTGAACCTCTCTTTGACTTGAATCTCTCTTGATGAAGGAGTTGTTTGGTCATTTTTTTTTTTTTGACTGGGGTAGCAGTAAAGATGGCCCAGCTAAAAATATTTATTTTATTAAATTAAAATGTTTTTTGTATATGCAATGGCTATTGATCATTTTTTATGTGAGCACCCATATTGTCTAAGGAGCATACAAAAGCTAATTTGGATAATAAGAGTGGTTAAAGTTATTTTAATTTAAATTTGTTTGTTTTTCACTTTTAAATATTAAAACCACAAATTTTCTCAATTTTAGCAATAAATAATATAAACTGTAGCATTGAGAAAACAATATGTTCATCCGACATTGTTTTGAGAAAATTCCACTTTTTGCATGGATCCTACACCTTTTTTCACTGTACGGGATATCTTCAGATCACGTTTACAATGTGATGCTTTGTGTTTCTTCCCTTTTTCAATTTGGCATATAAATCTACTATTAATAGCAGACTTGTTGTCGTGTTTTTGCCTTTCTCCTATGGACTCTAAAGCTACCAGCAGCCAAGGTGAGGGGGTTTCTCACTCGGATGGGGTTTGATTCCCAATAATTTTTTATATTTACACAAACTTAGCTTGACAAAATTGTTCATTTGTTCTATACATGCATGGAAAAGTCTCAGTTAATAAACAATTTTTGAAAAAAATGCCCCTAGATTAATTTTTCCGACAAATTAGTTCTTACAAAAACACAATGCAAATTTTGTGTGTAAAATAATGTACCTAAGTACTATTTTTTTTCTTACAAATAGGTATATGTATAAAACTTTATTAGCTACAAGAAAATAGGCTCTTTTTTATGGTATGGTAAAAGGAATGTTATATATTTACATGTAAAAATGACTGCTATTTCAAAGTTTCAATATTTACTTGTAAAATAGGTTGCAAACATTCCTATAATTTTTTTTGTTTTAGAAAAAGGGGTCTGTAGAGAAATCACCTGCCTAGCGGTGAATGATTATGATTGTCTTTTCAATCTCTTAGATATTGTAAAGCCTTTATTTATTCATGCTTCTCTGACATAGAAACCTTATTCTATTTTATTTTTTTGTTGCTTTTAAAAGATGTTGAGCCGTTGGTGAGTGATCCCGGGCAAGTCCTGTTTTTAATTAATTACTTCTCAGTATCCCCTGCTCTATCCCATTTTTTGTTTAAATTATGGCTTTTTCTGCCTTTTAATAGCAATGCACAATCTATGTAACTAAATTTTTAATGTTTTCGGATGAGTTCCCATAATTCTTGCTTTAATGCAATCCTCGTAATCTTCATCTACAAAGTGTTTGCCAAAACTCAATCTTTGGGAAATCAATGAAAAATAATGTTCTCCCCACTCTGTTTAATTTTTGCTCCAGGTACATGTACCAACGCTGCATGAGAATCCAGGCATCTAAAACATGTTTTTTGGTTTTAAATCAGCCCTGCAAAATAGGTTAAATCGCCCAGTATAAGTAAGTTTAAAAACATAACCTAGATCATAACCTATATTTTACTTTACTAGTTTTGGCATGAAAAACCTTAAAAAAAATAAAGCAATAGTTCTGAAATAGTATAATGATGGCCTTAAATACCCCTTCCATTTGTACCCAGGTTCTAAAGCAGCCTTAAAGTATCAAAAAACTCGCCTTTAAACAAATGAAAAGTCACCGTGTTATGTTGCAAACAATCAAAGCATAGTTTAACTGCTTTAATTCATAATCCTCGTTTTTATAATATATTACAAATGGGTGCAGCGTAGCCTGGCTGTTGGTCCAATAGTACGACTGCACCTCATCTTGGAGAACAAATGAGTAATTTCGGCAAAACCACATGTTATCAGCGCTTCTCCGGACTTTAAATTCGTTTTTAATTCATTATAAAAAATTTTTTGCATACTTGACAGGAACCAATGAATTTTTAATTTTATTAAATCATTTATAAATTAATCTATGAAATCTTCAGTTGATTTAATGACTGCTTCCATGTTGCATCGATCCACAGATATCCATTTTTTAAATGTAATATGATTAATGGCTTGCTCGTTAAAACTTTCAGTTAATGTTAAACAAATGAGTAATTTCGGCAAAACCGCATGTTATCAGCGCTTCTCCGGACTTTAAATTCGTTTTTAATTCATTATAAAAAATTTTTTGCATACTTGACAGGAACCAATGAATTTTTAATTTTATTAAATCATTTACAAATTAATCTATGAAATCTTCAGTTGATTTAATGACTGCTTCCATGTTGCATCGATCCACAGATATCCATTTTTTAAATGTAATATGATTAATGGCTTGCTCGTTAAACCTTTCAGTTAAGAAATTTTTTAAGTTTTCCGTTGAAGAACAAACTAAACATTTATCTAAAAAGCAATCTATATTTGGCGGGTTGCACATAATTCTGAATAAGCAGGCATAATAATTTGGAAAAATAGATTTACCGGCTTCATCAAGAAATTTATTTAGGTGTGATCCGTTTAGCATGAGTTTTACATTTTGATGTATTGTGCATACACGCACAGTGTGTGTTCCACTTTTTCCAGCATATATGCAGTTTTTTGGCTTTAATTCGTAAAACTTTGTAAAACCAATTTTTATTGTGGAATGTTCCTGTTTAAAAGCTTCATAGATTTCTTTTAAATTCGCTAATAGCAGCCGTTTTTGCACATATTCCTTATTAAGGTTTGTCTTTATTATAACACAATCCTTCTTTCCAGGCATCATTCTGCATGCACATCATCTCGCTGGTAAAATTCAGTTACTCGTTGCACCACATCTTCAGAAATATTCTTTCCAGGTTTAGGATTTGGTGTTGATAAGATTCCCTTTTCTTTGACAGTCTTTTTTGCCGTTCTTGCCAAGTATTGCGAAACTCCAAATTCGCTTTGAATTTTTGTCCTGGACCAACTCATTGGTAAACAGGACAAAACAAGTATTTTTTCGCTTCTTTTTGTAGCTTTAGAAAACTTGTCCTTTAATTGTTCTAAAATCTCACATTTATGTGCATTACTTTCTACATTTAACTCTTTCTTGGCAGTACTTTTGGTTTCCACTGATAATCTCTTTTCAATCACCGCTTTTACTTTTTCTGCCTTTTCCAAGGATAGTTTTTTCTTTTTCAATGGCAATTCTCCCATTAGCTCCAATGACTGATTTAAAAAGTATAGAGACTCATCAGGGGCTTCAAAACTGGGACTGTCAGTGGAACTTGAAGGTCTAAAATAAAATCGTACAGTGTGCTAATAAAGTAATAACTAATTTGCTCATTCACCAATAAAATAAAATAAAATTAAATTAAAATGCTTTTTTCCAACTTTTGTCCGCGGATCTATTCTAATCTAATTTAATATAATCTAATCTAATCACCTGATCGCTGGGTGGCAAGGAATTCTGTTTTTCGACAGACAGACAAACAAACTGACCGACAGACAGACACTATGAAAACATTTTGTATTTGTTTGATGCCAAAAATTAAGTTTTATCGAGATACGTTACCATGGTACGGGTGATGAAGAACTTTCTAAAGTTTTCATGACTTTGAGTCGACATCCATCACAGATTTTCATGCCCTTTATAATGCCTTTAAAAAGACACATTTTTTCAGTCACATTTCTGAGACATCCAGAATGTTTTCCATTTTTAAATGGATCACAGCACTTCACAGAAAACTTAAACCACTCTTGTTTTTTTTTCAGACATTTTTCAGGTCTGCATGCACTCAAATATATTAACAGTTTGCTGAATCAAGTTGATACACCCCAAATGATCATAATTAAGCGGAATAAGACCAGTCTATTCCTGCATTTCTGCAGGATTTTTCTTTAACAGAAGAATTAAGAATTTTTTAAAACACTAATCCCATCATTTCTCCATCCTAAAATTTTCTGAAAAACCTAACAAGACATTGACAAAAAATAATTATTTTTTTAAAAAAAATGAAAAAAGGTGTTTTTGAAAAGTTCCAAAAATATTTTTTTTCTTCAAAATTTTCAAATTTTCTTTTCAAAAAAGGTGGAATGGGTGATACATCATTCGAAAGATATTTCAAATACTTTGAAAATGAGTTATAAATCACTATTCTGGTGTAATTAGTTCCCAAGATATATCAATTTCCTTAAGTACATGTTTGGGACAAAATGGTATTTTTTTTATTTTCAAAAATTAATAAAAAGAAAACCACTTGTCAAAAAAATTGGAGATTTCAATTTTTCTATGGGTAGAACAACTGTACCAAAAATCATCAAAATCGGTGATGATGAAATCCAAAACCAGCTTTTTTTGGTTGATTGATATGATCTTGTGACTTATTTTTAAAAATCGCTTATTAGCTACACTAAGTTGACAGATCAATCTTTTTTGATAAAAGGGTAAACTTGACTTAATATAAGGTATAGCATTGTTCTTAATATCAAAAAAATTATAGAACAATAAATTCAATAAATATCTTATCTTTAAGAAAAAGAAAGTATTTGTATTTTTCTAAAATCAAAGGGCGGTTTTTATATAAACTAACGAAAAAAACAAATTGTGATTATTATAGAAATAAAATTTAAAAAAAAACAAAAACGACAGTAAACAGATTTGGAAAATTATAGATAAATATTCAAACAAACAATAACAAACAAAAAAATCATTGCCAACACCTTTAATATTTACTATACAAAATTGAGACAAAAAATGGCAGAAGAAATACCAATTTATAATGAAAATCTTAAGTTTCAAAAAAGTGATAAAAAATGTGTGTTTAAAAAAATTGAAAAAACACAGATTGAAGCTGCTATAAAAAACCTTAAGGTAGAAAATGCAACCACATAATAAATAAATAGCAGTCCGGATTCAGAGGCAAACACAGTTGCGAATGTGTACTAAACCACTGGAAAAATAATTTAGAAAAAACTTAGCTATAGGATCTTTATTTTTGGACTTCCAAAGGGCTTTTGAAACTATTAATAGAGAAAATCTACTAAAAAAACTGAAAAAAATATGCATTATTAATTCTGCATTAGATTTAATTGCACATTACTTAAATAAAACATTTAAAAAAGTCAAGGTAGGAAGTAGCATATCTAGCGAAGAACAGAATACAAATGGCGTTTTGCAAGGAAGTGTGCTACCGCCATTGCTTTTTTTACTTTATATTGCAGATGACATGCTGTTGTAGATTTTTAGTTCGGATATAAAGGAAATAGTAGATGCTATAAATAATGACCTGAACAACGTCTACAAATTGTGTTGTGTTAACACACAAAAGACTAAAAAAAAGACTAAATTTATGTTGAGGGCAAAAAAAATTTAGAAAGGGGTTTCAAGCACAAAACCTGCAAATAAAACTTAAAGGTGAAAATGTGGAAGTGGTAGAAATATTTAAATACTTATATCACTAATTGCGTTTTGTCGTCTGAAACCTTTCCAAATAGCCTAAAAACTGGAGTGGTTTCGCCTATTTACCAAAAAGGTAGCAGAAGGATGATTTGTAATTATCGGCCTACCACTTTAATTTCAAGCTTGGCGAAAGTTGTAGAAAAAATAATAAAAATTCAAATAATGGAGTATCTAAAAAAACATAAATTATTATTAAAAAAAACAATACTAATTTCAAAAGGGAATTTCAACTGAAGATGCTATAGTTAAACTAATAAAAAATATTTACAATTCCATAGCAAACACAAACCAACCCTCTGCATTTACTTAGATCTAACCAAGGCTTTCGACACAGTAAGCCATAATATCTTAAAAACTGTCTTGGTTTTTTTGGAATCTCATTAAAATTAATGTCTAGTTACCTTGATAAACAAAACCAGTACGTTAAAATTGAGGAAAATTTAAGTGAACCAGAGGTAATACAGTGAGGGGTTCCACAAGGAACTGTCTTGGATCCTACGCTTTTTTTAATTTACTTGAATGGTATTTTTTCTATTGACACCAAGGGGAAAATTGGATCATTTAGAGAGAGAGAGTAGAACTAAAAATACTTGCAGAATATGATTTTCAAAAAATAAAAAAAGGCTTGATCAAATGAAATTGTCAAAAAACTTTGAAAAAAATACCTTTTTGCTGTGATAATTAACAACCCCGTGGGAGATACTTGAAAAACCGCAAAATTAACCCCAGGAACAAAAGTTTCACTTTTTGACGAAAGTCGCAAAATTCCCCATTAAACTATTTAAATTCGGAGGGAATATCATTTTAAATAAAATAAGATCAATGGTTTCTACTAAAAATCGATGTTATCGTAGGAAAATAACTATTTCCTACGAGCGTGCGGAAAAGTTACTTTTCCGCACGATTTTACTTTTCCGCACGATTTCTTTACTTTTTCTCATGGTTTTTAATGTCACGCACGATTTTCACTTTAAAGGACAATATTTTAGTTCAAGATATGGGTGATTCCAATGAAAAGATAATATTCCATGTAATAGCACTGTATCTCGAAAACCACTGAATTTTTTAAAACTAAATTTCTAGATGTGTTAGTGTACCCACTGCTTAATATTTTACAACAATTTTGGATATTAAAAAAAAATGGTATGGTGGGGGAAAAATGTTAACAGTATATGATATTCTCACTAGTGTTAACTGTAATTTTTAAGTTGACAGATCCATATTTAAAATAAACATATTTTTCAAAATAAATTTAAAAAAAAGTTGCTTTACTGGATAAAAACACTCAAAAATATTTGTCATGAAAAACTATAAGCTGATATTGTCACTTTGTCCTAGGCAAATATGTCAAAAACCTTTTGTAATATATGTTTTTATCACTGGTATTAACACATGCAATCAATTTGGAAACATGGTTTGTTGTTTTACCCTAGAAATGGGAAGAACGGAGGCTAATATTTAAGAATAACCAGAAGGGATTTGTTATCTGCCTCTTTGTCTCTTTTTGTGCATTAAATTTGAGTTTAGTGTTTTGGCCAAGATAAGCTTCACCAGTGTTTTCATAGAAAAATCAGGTAAGGTGTAAAAAAGATAGAAATGTTTCTCATAAAGCTTAGGATATCTGTTAAGATAATTATATCTGTCTCCGTAGAGACGCTTAATTTTCCTTCAAATTGAAGGTACATCTGCCCATTCTGCAATTTGACAGATCGTTGTCTTTTACATGAATCCTGTGTCATATTTTTCCATCTTCATTTCATCTCCTAATTCCTAGTTCCGTACTGATGAGCACCACAAATGCGAAATCTGGATCTACGGTTACCATGACCTTTTTTGAGGGAAAGTTCGCTTTTAATTGATTTTGTTATTTATTCACCCTCACAAAATTCCTTTTCTTAATTTTCCTTCAAATTGAAGGTACACTCCTGGCAAAAAAAGTAGGACACGGAATTGAAATATGGGTAAATATAACACCCTATATTAATGAAAATTTACATTGTTAGTTATTTGTTAGGTAACCTCTCGTTATTTACCTTGATACATTTGACACTTGTGTTTGTCTTGATAGTAAATAAATCAAATGACGAATGGTGGGCAAACCAATAAATATGTGAACGTATAGGGTGACATACTAAAAAAAGCAAATATATATATATATATATATATATATATTACAACGCCAGATCTGTACATCTGCCAATTATGCAATTTGACAGATGGTTGTCTTTTATATGAACCCTGTCATATTTTCCATCATCATTTCATCTCCTAATTCCTAGCACCGTACTGAAGAGCACCACAAGTGCGAAATCTGGATCTACGGCTACCATTACCTTTTTTGAGGGAAAGTTCGCTATTCATTGATTTTGTCATTTATTCACCCTCACTAAATCCCTTTTTAAATTTATCAACTCCAGAGCTTAGGATATCTGTAAAGATAATTATATCTGTCTTCGTAGAGACGCTTAATTTTCCTTCAAATTGAAGGTACATCTGCCGATTCTGCAATTTGCGAATTCCTAGCACCATACTGATGAGCACCACAAGTGTGAAATCCGAATCTACAGTTACCATTACCTTTTCATTGATTTTGATAAAAATTAATGTTTGTTTATTTGTAGCGATTTATTTTAAAAATACAATATTTTATGCAATATGCAGCTATAAAGATTCCTGATTTTGGTAAAATATCACTGGTGTTAACTGGCTTTCACTCGTGTTAGCAGATACATTCACAAACACAAAAATAACTCAAGAACTAGTGAATTGTTATCTCACATTTTCGTCAACCGACCACAGAACCAATTAATAATTACCAAAATTCAAAGAACATTAATTTGGTATTTTTTAAAATTAAAAATGTTGAAATGTTACCCTTTCGTTGGAATCCCCCATATACTTTAAATTAAATTACTATCTATGGGTACTATTTTCATTCAGAAAATTCATAGCCTTAACCACTAAACTTAAAAAGTCACATTAGGCAAGGATTTTACTAAAAAAATCGTGCTGAAAAGTAAAATCGTGCTGGAAAGTAAAATCGTGCGGAAAAGTAAAATCGTGTGAAAAAGTAACTTTTCCGCACAAAAGCATTTGCCGCATGAGTCCATCTTATTTATGTTTATAAGATAGAATAGTTACGTAAATCATTTAATTAGTCCTAAATATCTTTATTTTTAACAATACAAAAATCGTGCGGTAAAGTAACTTTTCAGCACTAGTGCGGAAAAGTTACTTTTCCGCACGATTTTACTTTTCAGCACGATTTTACTTTTCAGCACGATTTTTTAAAGTAAAGTGCCTGCATGTGACTTTTTAAGTGTAATGATTAAGGCTATGAATTTTCTGAATGCAAATAGTACCCATAGATAGTAATTTAATTTAAAGTATATGGGCGATTCCAACGAAAAGGTAACATTTCAAGTGGTAATTTTAAAAAATACCAAATTACTGTTCTTTGAATTTTGGTAATTATTAATTGCAGAATCAGCAGATCTACCTTCAATTTGAAGGAAAATTAAGCGTCTCTACGGAGACAGATATAATTATCTTCACAGATATCCTAAGCTCTGGAGTTGATAAATTTAAAAAAGGATTTAGTGAGGGTGAATAAATAACAAAATCAATGAATAGCGAGCTTTTCCTCAAAAGAAGTACGGTGCTAGGAATTAGGAGATAAAATGATGATGGAAAAATATGACACAGGATTCATGTAAAAGACAACCATCTGTCAAATTGCAGAATCGGCAGATGTACCTTCAATTTGAAGGAAAATTAAGCGTCTCCACGGAGACAGATATAATTATCTTTAGAGATATCCTAAGCTCTGGAGTTGATAAATTTAAAAAGGGATTTATTGAGGGTGAATTAATAACGAAATCAATGAATAGCGAGCTTTCCCTCAAAAAAGGTAATGGTAACCGTAGATCCGGATTTCGTACTTGTGGTGCTCATCAGTACGGTGCTAAGAATTAGGAGATGAAATGATGATGGAAAAATATGACACAGGATTCATATAAAAGACAACCATCTGTGAAATTGCAGAATGGGCAGATGTACCTTCAATTTGAAGGAAAATTAAGCGTCTCTACGGAAACAGATATAATTATTTTTACAGATATCTTAAGCTTTTATGAGAAATGTTTTTCTATGAAAACACCGGTGAAGCTTATCTGAGCCAAAACACTAAACTCAAATGTATTGCACAAAAACAGACAATTAAATAGGCAGAGAACAAATCCCTTCTGGTTATTCCCAAATATTAGCCTCCGTACTTCCCATTTCTAGGGTAAAACAACAAATTATAATTTTACCATGTTTCCAAATTGTAAAAAAATTCATTGATTGCATGTGTCAATACCAGTGATACAAAAATATATTACAAAAGGTCTTTGACATATTTGCCTAGGACAAAGTGACAATATCAGCTTATAGTTTTTCATGTGCTTTATGAAAAAACTCTTCCAACTTGAAAAAAAAAATTGCTTTTCCGTGACCGATTTCGCGCTAAGATCAGCAATTTTTGGGGGTAAGCTAATAGTTATTTGCTTACCTAAATGTCATTGGTTTTTGTTTTTTGGACAATAAAGTACTTGCAATTCAATTCAATATGGCCAAACTGGTACCCTTTATGAAAATGTATTAGAAATGCACATTTTCTTTATTTAAACATTTTTTTTATAAAGCACACCGTTTAGTACAAAAAACTAAACAAACATGTAAACAAACCAATGGTTTTACAAAAAGAATGTTTCGATACAAAAACGTTAAAATACAAGGTATTGATGATGTTTTATAAAACACCCTTATACTGAGAATTGAAACAAAGTTTGTTTTAGAAAAATCTCTTTATAAATAAGAAAGCTATGATTTTGAAGACACCTTTTTCGGCCATCTTTATGGGCTTGCTCCCACTCTAGTTCTTCGGTCCGGCTTGGAAGATTTGTCATTTTGGTTTTCTCATAACCTCTTACATCGATGGTAGGTGACAAAATCTTATACCAATGGCATTGAATTTTCGTCACTAGCTTTATATGAAAAATAAACATCAATAAAAATTTCGTACCGTGTGTCAGCCATATTTGTCCCAACATATTTACCCTACCATCGATTTTAAGTAGAAAATGACATTGCCTTTGAATTTTCATAGTTTCATGGAGAATTTTGTGACTCTTCAAAAAACGAAATTTTGTGCCTGGGGTTCATTTTGCGGTTTTTCAAGTATTTCTCAAGTACCAGTGAATCTAGCGTCAAACTGGTTTTTTTATAAAGTTCACCGTTTCATAACAAAAAACTAATGGTTTTACAAAATTTTTTTTTTTTCGATACAAAAACGTAGAAACACAAGGTATTGACAATGATTTTAAAAGACCATTTTACTGAGAATCACAAGCAAAATTGTTTTAGAAATATCGGTAAATAAATAAAAAAGTTATGATTTTTTGAATAAGACCCTTGTCGGCCATCTTATATGCGCATTTTTTTTTTATTTGAACATTTTTTTTTATAAAGTAGACAGTTTCGTAACAAAAACTAAAAAAACATGTAAACAAACTATAATGGTTTTATAAAAATATTTTTTTTTCGATACAAAAACGTAGAAATACAAGGTATTGATAATGATTTTCAAAGACCATTTTACTGAGAATCACAACCAAAATTATTTTAGAAAAATCAGTAAATAAATAAAAAAGTTATGATTTTTTGAATAAGACCCTTGTCGGCTATCTTTAATGGCCTGCTCCCCCTTTATGTCCCCGTTCCGGCTTGGCAGACTTGTCGTTTTTGTTTACTCACAACAAAGCACATCTATTGTAGGCATCAAAATGTATGTACCCGATGACATTAAATTTTCGTCAATAGATCTTGGGCTATTAGGAGTTGAAATCGATATGTACATGAAATGGATATGTAAATGAAATGGAACCACCACATAAATAACATTATAAAAAAACTAAGTACAATAATTTACCAGTTTAAAATGCGTAAACAAATACTCAGCTTTAAACAACTGAAAACTGTTTACTATCCTCTTATTGACAGTATTTTACAGCATGGAATGGTGCCTATAGGTGTGTTATAAAAAAAACTAGAAGTGACAAAAAATATTTTTAAAGTTATGGCTAAATAAAAATCGATACTACCCAACTGATACCTTGTACACAGAAAATGGAATCATGAACGCAAGACAAGCTTATGCACAAAAGATAGTATTATATCAACACAAATACAAAGAAAATTTAAACTTAATACAGCACAGACATCCCACTCGCCATAAGCTTGAAAGACAAATTAAAACAAAACTTTCAAAAAAATTGGACAAGGAAGTCTAAACTACAATTCGCCAAAATATTAGATCTACCATTTTTGATTTTTTATGAAAAATTCTTTATGGGGGCACTTTATTATTTAGGGTTGAGTTGGGTTAAGTTGTGTTGGGCTGTGTTGGATTGGGTTGTGTTAGTGAAAAAAAAAAATAAACAAAAAAAAACCGGCGCCGGCGGATTTGGGGTCCTAGGGACCCTAGTAGGTGCCCCCATAAAGAACTTTTCATAAAAAATCAAAAATGGCAGAAAACTGTATACTGCAGAATTACCGCAATGGATACTGTCACACCCAAGAATTAAATTTTTAGAAATGTTTATTGAATAAAAAAAAATTAAAACAAGCCCTTTTCATTATCTTGCATAATTTATACACTGTAAAATAATAATTTACTTTTTTACTACGAACTTTGGATTTAAATTAATATGGAATAGTTTTTTCTTTTTTAAATTAGATTAGATTAAAACAATTTTAAGAAATAAAACAAAACCCATGCACAAGGCGTTAAATCACCTTCGGTGTGATACCGTTTATTTCCAAAAACCATATTTAGGTAAATATTTAGGATATTATTGGAAATAAATTTATGTTATAAGTTATGAAAACGGATTTGCGAATGCCTCTTTGACGCACATAACCGCACTTTCATTTTTTGGTTTGTTTTTGGCAGATATTATTTAAGAAAATAGTATGGAGTTTAATTATTGGTATCACTCACTTTAGTTTACATGTACAGAAGCTGTGTGTGCTGATTGGTTCAGTTATTTTTATTTGGCTGTATAAACCGGCATTATTTGAAATACTTATTTATATTTTTATTTATCTTTATTTCCCTGCATAAACCTAGCCATACTAAATGAGCCTTTACAGTGCGGGGACTCTGGAGTAATTATGCAGTAAACAGTTTTCTGCTATTTTTGATTTTTCAGGAAAAATCCTTCATGGGGGCACCTACTAGGGTCCCTAGAACCCCAAATCCGTTTTTTTTCTTTAAGAGAAAAAGGGTTGGGTTGGGATGTGTAGGATTAGGTTGTTTAGTGAAAAAAAAATCAAAAGAAACAACCGGCGCCGGCGGATTTGGGGTCCTAGGAACCCTAGTAGGTGCCCCCATAAAGAATTTTTCCTAAAAAATCAAAAATGGCAGAAAACCGGGTAATTATGCAGTATACGGTTTTCTGCCATTTTTGTGTTTTTATGAAAAATTCTTTATAGAGGCGCCTACTAGGGTCCTTAGAAACCCAAATCCGCCGGCGCTTTTTTTTTTCTTTTTTTTAAGAGGAAAATGGGTGATTGTTTTTGGTTGGGTTGGATCAACACCGTTCTCAACTAAAAAGCCAGGTAACTTTCACAGCCTCAGTGCCCTTTAGCCTACTGTGGCTGCCATTTTTATAACCAAATTGACAAGTAAAACATGGATTTTCTGTCAGGTTGGTGTCAATATTGCAGTGATCATAGGCCAAAGGATACTAAAACGAAAATGAGTTAACTGGCTTTTTAGTTGAGAATGGTGTTGGTTGGATTGGGTTGTTTTAGTGAAAAAAAAACTAAAAAAACAAACAAAAATTGAAAAAGAAACCAACCGGTGCCGCCAGATTTGGGGTTCTAGGGACCCTAGTAGGTGCCCTCATAACGAATTTTTCATAAAAAATCAAAAATGGCAGAAAATTGTATTCTGCATAATTACGGACTCTGGTCTTAGGACTTAAATATCGTTCATACAAGGCATAGTCTTAATCTTTGATTTAACTTTTGTTACAGTCTTAATCATAAAAAAGTTAAAACCACTGTTTCTTATGAACGGTTTAGTCACAGTCCTAAGGAAAATTTGGCAACTTTCAACTTTTATAACTAAAATTACGACTATTAGTATAGCAAATATAAGTGTGTATGTGCGAGTTCCAAATTTTAAGTATGGCGCCCAACTATCTTGACAGGAATGAAATCAATATTTTCAAAAATGTTATACAGGCAAATTAAAAGCAAAAAAACAAGTGTTTTGTAGGTTCCAAAAAATTTTTTTTCTAATAAACCTTTTTTGGTAGTTATGCAGTATACGGATTTCTGCCATTTTTAATTTTTATGAAAAATTCTTTATAGAGCACCTTCTAGGGTCCCTAGGACCCCAAATCCGCCGGCGTCGGTTTTTTTAAAGAGAAAATCGGGTGGCGGGGAGGGGGGGGGTTGTAATGTGTTTTTTTGATTGTTCTGGGTTGTGTTGGGATAGGTTGGATTGGGTTGTTTTAGTGAAAAAAAAAAATGAAAAAAAAAACAACAACCAGCGCCGGCGGATTTGAGGTCCTAGGGACCCTAGTAGGTCCCCCATAAAGAATTTTTCATAAAAAATCAAAAATGGCACAAAACCGTATACTGCATAATTACTCTTTTTTCCTTTAAAAACAAACTTCAAAAAAATAAATGTAAATAAAACAAAACATCACAAAAGTGACGTTAAATGCACTTGTTTAGTGATTCTTATGACTATAACCAAGACAAGTATGAACAGTGAGCAATTTCTAAGACTAAAACTATAACTAACCCTAACTGGACTATATCGGCGAACGGTGATGTTGTTGTGATCGGTGGAAGATCAACTATTGAAATGCCATCACACCATTAATAAACTTTTTAGCGCTAACGGCAAAAAGTTTATAAATGGTATGATTGCATTTCAATAGTTGATCTTCCACCGATAACAGCAACCTCACTGTTCGACGATATAGTCCAGTCCAATAAGATAAAATAAGACATAACATAAAATGAAATAAGATTTGAGCTTATGACAAACCCTGTTGGTGTTTATAAAGAAAAATAACATAACATAACATAACATGAGATATGTTATGTTATGTTATGACCACGACGCCATTTTTTTACGAGTTTCCACCATAACCCTACTTTTTTTAATAGTGTGGATGTTATTTTTGTTTTACGCAACGGTAATTATGCAGTATACGGTTTTCTCCCATTTTTGATTTTTTATGAAAAATTCTTTATGGGAGCACCTACTAGGGTCCTAGGATCCCAAATCCGCCTGCGCCCGATTTTTTTTTAAAGAGAAAAAGGGGTGCCCGGTGGGGTTGTAATATGTTTTTTTGATTGTTTTGGGTTTGGTTGGATTAGGTTGGGTTGGACTGTGTTGGATTGGGTTGATTTAGTGAAAAAAATTAAAACAAAAAAACAAAAAAAATAAAAAAAAAACAACCGGCGCAGGCGGATTTGGGGTCCTAGGGACCCTAGTAGGTGTAGTAGAATTTTTCATAAAAAATCATAAATGGCAGAAAACCGTTTACTGCATAATGGAGCTTTCCCATAACAAAGTAATCTTTTTTTTTGGAATATACATCAACATAAAGGTCCAAGAAATCCATCTAAAACTTTTTACCCCAAAATATTTTGGTTTTCTATGTGAAAAATAATATTTTTAATCGTCGATTCAGTGGCCTTAGTAATTTTCAAAACGAATATAGGTGACGTCATAATCAATACTGGTGACGTAATTTTTGGTTGATCGATTGAAATTTGTCAAGTGCAGTTTTTATTTGGAACACTGGGTTGCAAACTGCGGCCTGCGGCTAACTTTAAGTCATACTGTCAAACGCGTTTTGCCGTTTTGGTTGTGATTATTTTGAAGTTAATTTATAAAAAACATTTAGTAGTGCGGAATTTTATATTTGTTTGTCGTTTAGAAAGCCTACAAGTATACAACTATATATGTAGTGAATGTTATTACAAACAGTACGGAGACAAGAAGAAGAACTTTTGATTGTGATTGTGAACAGAGTGTGTGCATACAAATTTTTGATATTTGGTAAGTTTTTTTAAGTATTTTATATAAGATCTAAAGAGCCGACAATTCGGCTGAATAGCCGTGAGGGTAAAGAGTCGACAATACTTATTTAGGTAATTGTGCAGTATACGGTTTTCTGCCATTTTTTATGAAAAATTCTTTATGGGGGCACCTTCTAGGGTTCCTAGGAACCCAAATCCGCCTGCGCCCGTTGTTTTTTTTTTTTTTTTTTTCACTAAAACAACCCAATCCAACACAGTTCCACCCAACCTAATCCAACCCAACCCAAAACAATCAAAAAAACACATTACAACCCCCCCGGGCACCCTTTTATTTCTTAAAAAAAAAAATCGGGCGCAGGCAGATTTGGGCTCCTCGGGACCCTAGTAGGTGCCCCCATAAAGAATTTTTTATAAAAAATCAAAAATGGCAGAAAACCGTATACTGAATAATTACCATAATTTATTATATGTTTTTCATATTTTCATATTTTTCTAATTTTTTTTAAACTAAATTAAGCCAACCTAACCTAAACAGACTGAAACCAACTTATTAAAAGCCAAAACAACCCAAACATTTTTTTTTATGCTAAAAAAGATGTAGGGGTTGTAGAGTGTGTTTTTTTGGGTTGTTTTGGATTTGAATAAGTTGGTTCGAGACTGTTTAGGTTAGGTTGAGTTAATTTACTTGGTTTGAGAATGTTTAGGTTAGGTTGGGTTAATTTAGTTTAAAGTGTTTTTTTTTTTTGGTTGTTTTGGCTTTTAATAAGTTGGATTTATTCTGTTTAAGTTAGGTTTGGTTAATTTAGTTTAAAAAAAACGAACATATGAAAAACACATAATAAATTGTCGGCTCTTTAGACGCTCCCTTTATATAAAGTTGCTTTCTGACGCATCGTCAAAAACCACCATAAAAACTCAACCCCAGATCCAACAATTTTCATGCTTGCTACATGTCTATTAGAAGACAAAATTTTCTCCTAAAATCTATACTTTTTGATAGCTTTTCTTATTTGCTTGCAAAAGTGTAGATTCATACTAGTAACATTATAAAAACTTCGTTCTGTTATCTTTTAAAATCTGTATATTGGTACAGCCAAGGGGTGAAATGATCACATATTTTGTACATCTCCTGGAAAGTGTCCATATTCCAGTTCCTCCTGGGTTTAGGATAAACTGAAACCCATAATATAGGAGGCCTGTAAGTGCTAAAATATAGGTCCTGCCAAATATTTTGTGCACCTGCTGGATTGGTTTCACCCCTTGGGTACAGCCATGATGGTATTTTCAGGCTTCAAATATAGCTATCTATTCTAAAGCGATAGTATTTTGTTCTTTTCATTTTTTTGCACTTATTTATTATTAAGTTTTCACTATTAAAAAAGTATTGATAAAAAGATTTTTAAGGTGAGGTGTAAGTAGTTTTTTAACTTTTTGAATTTTGTTAGATTTTTTTCTCGATTTTTTTTAGAGAATATGGCTCGGAATATGGAGAAGGGATTTGTAAAATGTGATTCTAACAAATTACCCAAAGTGGATCATGAGATGATTAATTTATATTATTTGGATAATATGGATTTCTTTAGCGCTGAGATGAAGAATGTTAAGACAGGAAAGTGAGTATGGTTGAACTAAGCACATTAAAATCCAAATTTATATTTTTTTAAATTTAACTTTTTCTTTCCGATTACAAAAATACAAACCGTGTTATTTTTGTATGCCAAGTAATAAGTTGCAAGGTAACTTTTTGAGAAAGGACCCCAGCACAAGTAATTTCATTTATTTATTTATATTTATAGGGAACGGAAACCCCATTAAAATCAATACCTTATCAAAAGAAATTTTTTTTTACATAGTCAACACTGATTACTAATTTATAAATAAAGACATAAATTACAGTATAGTAGGAGTTATAGTCGGCCATTCCAGCTAAAAGTCCACCACGGGTAATATCACAAAATACGAATTAACGAAGGCATTAACCTACTCTTTGTGACCAATTATACATTTTTTAATAAACTGTTTCTATTAAAAAAGTAATTTAAAATCCTTCTTTGTGACAAAAAAAATGGCAAAAACATGAAATTTAGGCGTTTTTTATATTAAAAGATTAGCTTAAACTTTTTACTCTCAAATATTTTTGCACACTATCCATGAAATAATTGTATAAAAAATCAATAAAGTAGGCTTGCTAGTATTACCAAGATTTTCTTGTAATTTAAATATTGTTTCTATTTTGAGTGGAAATAGTGTTCCGTCCGTTACGTTCCGTCCGTTACGCAACATTTTGTTTGTTCAATTCTTAACCTTTTCGTTTTTTGGTAAAATAGTAACAAATATTATTTAACTGTGATTTTAACTTTACGGTTATATTAAATTTTGGCATTTTTTGAGGTCCTATTGGCAAATAAATAAATAATACAAAAATGAATAAAGGTATGCTTCTTTTTTCCTGTTGCGTCCGTTACGCATATTAAAAGGCTTTTAAACAACTTAATAAAGTAGATAAAAAATAGGTTTACATTTGAATTGTTTCAGTACAATTAATGTATTTATTTTTTGGTATCAACGTTAACATATTTGCAGTGCCTAATGGCACTATTTAATTTTAAATTTAAAAAAAATCGTGCAGTGTTCCGTCCGTTACGCTGGAATGGCTGTAGTATGAATAACGCAAAATATTTGAAAACAGACACAAACAAATTAAACTAAAAAAATATTTAATCAGGTAAGATTCTTTTTTGAGTTAGAAGATACATTAAAAACATTAATAACTGGTTACTGAGTTAAGCAATAAAGTTCTTTCAATAAATTATTGGTTGGTCTATACTCAATTGTATGAAAAGTAATGTGAAAGGTATGATGATGTCTAATAGTCAGTTAGACCGTTAATTAATTTATGCATGAAACAAATGTCAATAATTTTTTATGCCTCTCTAAACTCTAAAGATTGAGCTAAATTCTGACATGATGATAATTTAGTGCTACATTACCATCAAATTTCTTTACTAACACATTAGCCTTCAAATCAAATCAAATCAAATCAAATTTATTGTTTCCAAAAGTTTTACATTACATGGTTGTACATTTAACACATTTTTGACACAATGGATCTTTTGATCTGTGTGTGCCTTTCATAGAACTTATTTTGAAAAATAACAATCTGCCTATATGGTTACAATAAACAATATCTACCTAATAATAATAATACATTGTATATCACAATTTCGTCACAGAATACTATTAAGTTTAGTACATAATATTTTGTTTCTCTTTGTTCTATATTTTTTTTTTTTTTTAAACAAATTAAACAAAACATTAAGGTCTTAGTTACACATAAAAATATAATTTACAGGTACAGTACAGTGGTCACCCAGTAAGCAATGATGCCAATTAAATTGGAAAAAGCGCCGCAAATAACGCTCTCCTTGTTCATGCTTAGTGGGTAGTAATATAGTTAATTTAATAATATTTTATTATTATTATTTAGTCACAGTCATAAGATTTTTATGTTGAGATCAGAGTTGACAAAAATAATATTCAGACTTAATTGCAACACGATATCAGAGTTCAGAGTATTATTTAATTTTTCCCTATTTTTTTTTCTATTAAGTTAAGTTATTTCCTAAGTTATTCCAACACTATTCAAGGTTGGGACAATTTCATACATTCTCCATGAATTTGATAAAATCCATTCATTTAGCCTATTATTGATATTTTTATTTGATTTACTTTGTTTTTACTTATGACAGTAGTTTTTTCAGAAATGTGCAATGTTAATTTTGAGGTTAATTTATATACTTAGAATTAGGTATTAAATCCATTTATTTAGCAAAAGCTAGTTTACAAAAAAAATACAAAAGAATGTCAATAAAGTAAAAAACTAAACTAAAAATAAATATTTAAAATTAGGGTTTATACATATATATAAAAATGCTAAGATTGTTTTTTAAAATTAAATATAAACCGACAAAACCTGATGACTAGCTTATGAAATTTTTCAAGTATCTTTCAAACCCAATCCCGAACATTTAGTTAAAATGACTTTTAAAACAAAACATTATATAATACCCAATTAATTGGTTGCGAACAGGGTGGATCTGTAGCATCTAGCAACACACGGTTTTTACATTAAGATCTGTAATTACATTTACATTGAAGTCTGTCAGATCTGTAGTTCTTGATATATTCAAGAAAAATAAAAATATACTTATAGCAGCATTTCTTACTAGTTTTGACCGAGCTTTTGACCAACTTATTAAAAGCAAAATATAAATGACAGTAAATAAGTAATTTATTACAGTTACTATATTTTAAACATCCTGTATTTTTTTGTAACAATAAAAAGCTGCAAAATATGAAGATAATAAAAAAGTCATTTGTAGGTACACCTAAAAT
Source organism: Oxystoma pomonae (assembly GCA_963921995.1). NCBI lineage: Eukaryota > Metazoa > Arthropoda > Insecta > Coleoptera > Brentidae > Oxystoma > Oxystoma pomonae. Next base: position 84,510,248 of record OY998164.1, on the reverse strand, counting down.
TTTGCTATAAAATTCAAAACAAAATGTTAGAAAAGCTTTTTCAGAAATAATTAACCACAGCTGTAAAATCTGGGAAAACTATTTTGAGTTATATAACTAAGTCAGATTTGTCTCGAGATTTGTAAAAATATAAAAAAATGGTATTTTTTTTATCTTATATTTTTAATCTCAAAGAGTTGCAATTCTATGTGGATATGAAATTATTTTGACTTTGTTTGTACCTTAAAAATGTACATGGTCTGGTTGATTTGGTGTTGAAAGTGAGATGATTGAAGGCTTAAGTGTTATTGTTTATTTTAGAGCTACGAAGGGGTCTATGGTGACAATGCTGTGGGCTATGTCCAAGTTAAGAGAGAAGGAGATGTTTGTACAGTCAAGGCGAAAATAAATCCGGAGCACAGAGTAAGAAATACTTCTTATACTATGGAAATTTCTGTTAATGAGAAGGAGGAAAAAGTGCTGCATTCTGAGTGCAAAGATTGTTCTGCTTCTGCAGGTAGTTTTAAAAACTTTTGTACCTATACTCATTTTACATTGCATAAAAAAAAATATTTGATTCATCTCTTTTTAAAGTCTTGTTAAAATTACTTAATAATTGTTATTATTTACATTTTTTGAGAAAGAGAGGTAAAATTATAACTTACAGAATAGTAGGTGCGACTGTTTTGCAATTACATCTGGTGGAAAAATTATATCTTTAAGGTATCCAAACTTACAGAATATTAGGCGCTGCCCTTTTTTGTACATATCTGGGGGAAAAATCCAAGAAAAAACTGCTTTAAATTTTTTTAAAGTTGACCTTTATGCATAGAGTTTTTAGAATACCAACACAAAAAGTTACGTTTGTTAGGACAAAATGGGGAGCTATGAGCAGCAGAATATTTTTTTTAGACATTAAAAGGTTCCCCAAAATATCTGCAAGACTTGTTTAATTAGGCTGATATCAAATTTCTATTTTTTAAAGGGCTTTGTGCAGGGGCGTTATTTCACATTTCTCTGCGGTGGGGGGAGATACCTAACGTCAAAAACAAAAATATGAACGAAAAAAAAACACTTTATTTATGTCTGTCTGTCTGGACAATGATGACTCAAAAGCCACTTAAGTTAACCGATTTTTATGAAATTTGTCTTGGTTCCAAAGAATGAGCTGATTAGTTTTTGATGGGGATGGGGAGTGTAAAGAGGGTAAGAAAAGGGGTTGAACTTTTTTAAAAAATCATAACTCACGATCCGTATCAGCTAGCAACACCCGGTTTTCACATTAAAAGAAATAAATATATTTTCAACAAAAATTAGCAGATCAGTAATTTTTGAGATATTGAAGAAAAATAAAATTTATACGTGCCTGCTGGCGCCATTTTTAAAAAAATATATTTCTGGTATTTTCTAACTATCATGTGTTTTTTGTACCACTTTGTGTTGATATTTTATTTAGATACAAAGTTGTGTTTCGTGCTCTGTTTTAACACAGCCTTTATCACTAAAGTCGACAAAAAATAATTACAATAATAAATTAGTTGTTTTAGTACATTTAATCTTTGGTGTTTGTTACGTCATTATTTAAGTTTAATTAATTTCAAAAATCTTGCAGTTCAGTTCGTTACGAAGTACGATGTATGGCTGATTCTTTTTTTTATAAGGCAAATGTCAGATTATCTCCACCATACCATTGTGTAATCTATTGACTTTTGTATTTCCTTCTCATCCTATTATTGTAATTTGAAGCCTAAGTGGCCTTCTCTAAGACTGGAATAAGTTAAAGACAAATTATCAAGCCCGAATCAAGTTTTGTAATCTGCAGTTTTATTTTCCTAGGTCATATGTGTTTAAATCACTATGATTTTGAAAAACTCATTGGGTTCCTGAGCAGAATAGGCCCACTTGAGGCCGCAATGCATGGTTTAGCTAACCATCAGTTCCTAATAGGGACATACATGCATGTCTTGAAAAACGAAATATAGTGCTTTTCTTAAAAACTGTCTTTGTACCCTGACGAAGTTTTTATTGTTAGACTTGGAAATAATATGATAGCTGCTCGGTTAACTGTTTTTAAATTTTCTTTTTTTATATTTACAGGGGGCTGCAAGCAAGAACAAGCCTGCACCTCTACAACATCATATTGGCAGAAATCTGCTTTGGCTGATGTTGGAAATGCCAAAATGGATTTGCAGTCACTTTTAAACGAAGGCGTGCCAGCCCTCGGACCAAAAAGTGATAATTATGTGTCTCAATCGATGCAGATCTGCGCAGATAACAAAGGGGTAATATATACTCTTTTGGGATCTGAAGGCAAGTATACCTGTATCGATCTATACTAGCTCTGGTTCAAGTTTAAAACTGCAGAGAAAATGGACCAATGGAATGTTGACAGGTTCATTAATTACATGCGGTAAAATATGAGCCATTCCTTGTGTGTCGAAGCTGAAACGGATACCCGACTTCAAGCCAATTCTGCATTATGGCAGAGCTTGCAATTTGAAAGAATAACGGCCAGTAAACTTCATGAAGCAGCCCACTGCAAAACAATTGATAGTTTTGCGCTTCTAAACACCTGGGCACTGAGGCAGTGGAGAGGGGGAAAAAGTTAGAAGATAAAGTCTTAAAGGAAATTCAAAAAATTAAAAATTTAAAATCAGGCTTGTACCTGAGAAGCCAATACCCATTTTTTGGGGCATCTCTGGATGGCTTATCGGACAAACTCCAACTCCAAATGCTTTTTGCCAAAAAGCAAACAGGACTATTTTGCGTGGCGTCGCCGGATTTTAAAATTTCTAGAGAGGTAGATTTTAATCTTAAGCATGTGACAAAGCTTGCTGAAATCTCAGAAAAGTTTTGGAGAGATGCAGTTTACCCTCAATTATTAAAAATGTAAGGTACCTTCATAATTTCAGGGCGCCAGTGCTTAAAAAAACTTTAAATTTATGACATTTTCAAAAATATTTTTTTATAATTAAAGTAACAAGAAAAGGTTCTTTGGGCCATATCTGTGTCTGCTAAAGCACTTAAAAAAATCCTATTTGTTTAATTAATTTCTGCGGTTTTTTTTTGGCTTTTTAATGTTTATATTTTTTTTAAGAGTCTCATTCGTTACTTAAATACCTGGTCACAAAACAAAAATTTCATCTCAAAGTGCTCTAAAAAATGTAGATGACTCAAAACGCGCATACTTAAAGTAATACCAAAAATATAGTTACTACCTAAACTAATGCAAACCATTGGGTTGTTTAATAAAACGCAGAAATTATTAATAAAATATGGATTTTTTTTGAAAAAAATCACAAAAATTTATGGTAAACTCTGTAGAAACTTCAAGTAATAGATCACAAATGACCCCAAAGGGAAGTACCATTTTTTATCAAATCTTGCAGTGTTCTATGTGAAACATTGTTTTTCGCCAATTTGAATAAAATTTTTTGTTTCATGTAAACCATTTCTAATGTACAGGGTACGTCAGAAATCGTGATTAAAATTTAAAAAGTTGCTATTAATATAATTATAGTTTGATGACCCAAGTACTCAGATTGCTAAAAAATCAATGAGCATAACTACAAGAGACTTAAAATAAGTTTTATAAAAAACTTTTATGAAATTTTGATTATGATTTCTGTATTGTGTATTTTGACTACAACCAACAATCACATACTAAAATTTTATCCAAATTGGTGGAGCATTGAAATAGTTTATTGTGATATTTTAAAATTACTAAAGGTCACAACTCTTGAAAATCGTCGAGCAATGCTTGATCTAGTTTTTCTTTTCAATATTTTAAATGCATTCTCATCAATTAGTACATAGAATTGGCTTAAGGGTTCCTCAGCGGAGTACAAGAAATAGGAATATTTTTAACTTAGAATATTATAATATAAATTACAAACTTAATAGACCTATACGAAGAATGTGTAGCTCTGCTAATAATGTGGATATTGACTTTTTCCACCTCTCGGGATTCCTTCAGATATAAAAAGTTTTATATATTTAGAATAATAAAAATTTGTATAAATAAAATAGTGTGTTTAATTAAGCAATAGAAAAAGTTTTAGAAAAATTTGTGTATATGCAGCTTATACAATTTGTTAATACATTTAACATTATCACTGATAAACCAACACGGTTTTCAACTAAAAAGCCAGGTAACTCCTACCGCCTCAGTGCCCTTTAGCCTATTGGCCTATGGCCGATTTTTATAACCACATTGACAAGTAAAACATGGATTTTCTGACAGTTTGGTGTCAATATGGCACCGATCATAGGCCAAAGGATACCAAAACGAAAATGAGTTAACTGTGTTTTAGTTCAGTGTGTTTTGGATGATTTCAAGTGTAAATATGATCAGGGTTATAGCCGTGTTTTTGGACTTGCAAAGAGGTTTTGAGACGAAAGGCTTATAATAAAATTAGAAAAAATAGGTATTAGAGGAAGCGTGCTAGAATGGATAAAGAGCTACTTGGCAGATCGTAGACAGAAAACTAAGCTAAATGGAGTGACATCAGATGATTTAGACAACATCCATGGTTTGCCTCAAGGGAGCGTCTTAGGTCCTCTATTATTTATTCTCTATATTAATGATTTTCCTGAATCTATTGACGATATAAATATGCACAATTTTGCAGACGATGGGTTATTTTATGGTTTTCCCAAGGATTTGGTCAAGTTGGTTACAACTATTAATAGAGCTTTGGAGCAAATCAATAAATATGCTTCTCAAAATCAGTATAGAAAAAACCAAATTTATGCTTATAAGTAAAACAGCTCATAAAAGACAGTTTTTAGATGAAAACCATTAAATTAATATAGGAAGTAATGAACTGGTAGAGGTCCAGAAATTTAAATACAAGGACCATTGCAGCTCACTTGTTTCAAAGATAAGCTACAAAATAAACTACTTAAGACGTTGTTTCGACTCCTTATCAACTGATCCATGAGAATTATCCTTTCTTGTAACAAGTACACTCCTATTTTAACTATGCTCAGACTACTACAATGGCTGCCAGTGTCAGAGTACTCAAAATATAATGTATTGATCTTTATTTCTAAGATTAAGATCGGCAAGGCTCCTTCTTATCTTACAAGAAAATTAACTTATAATAATCAAATACATAATTACCAAACTAGACAACATAATAATTTTTATATTTCGCAAAGAAATACTAATTTCTAATAATTTAAATCTTCCCTATGAAATAAAAACATACAGTAGCCTTGGTTCATTTAAAAGAAGTCTTAAAATATATTTATTAAAAAAAATATAGCGTATATGAAGAAATTGATACTCAATGATCTCATTTTTCTTTGTTTTACTTTTGTTGTAAGTGCTTTCATAAAATGACTAGATGATAAGGTTATTTAAATTTTAAAAATATTTTCTTCGTATTTTTTATTTGTTTTTTTTACTACTGTTGTTTTTTGTATTACTGTTCTTTTTTTTTATTACTGTTTTTTTTTGTATTAATATTTTTTTATTACTAGTTTTTACTAATTAGTGACTATTTACCTATTAGTTTTGCCTAGTTTTAATGCTTTTGTATTCCTGACTTGTTGATTAGCTTTTTTGCTAAATATAGTAGAGTATTTTTTTATTTGCATAAAATTTTGGACATATTTGAGCAAATAGCGTCAAAAGAAAAAATAGCAAAACAGTACTTCTAATATAATCTTAAGTAAAAACTCAAATCTTTTCCCTACTTACTTTAAAAATTTAAATATAATAAAAGAAAAACACACACTTAGTTAATTCCTTAGCAATAAATACATAATTTAGAATAATTTGTATTAAAAAGTTTAAAATGTTAATTAATAACAGAATAAAAAGTTAAACAACAATTTAAAATATTTGGAACACACACTATACTGTTGAGCCAGGAGAAAAAGCCAGATATTCTTCTAGAAAATATGGTTCTATGTTTTTAATATACTCAAAAACAGATTTTTTGTATCTATGGAGATTTTGTTCCCTCCTTACATTTGAGGGTAATTTATTAAAAAATGTTATGCACGCATAAACAGGGCTACATTCTGTTAAAGTTAGTCTGTGTGGGGGAACATTTATTTGTAAAGATCTAGTGAGATATGAATGTCTTGGAACAAGATGTTTAAATTTTTGAAAGTGTTTAAATAAGAACATGACACATTCATAAATGTATATGCCATAAAAAGTGAGAACATTCAATGATCTAAACTTTCCTCTACAAGATTCTGTAGTTTTCATGCCCAAGATAACACGAATCACCTTTTTTATGAATTTTAAAAGGCTCCGCAACCAAAACCCCCGAAGCACCCCCCCAGAAAATCAAGCCATATCTCAGAGATGAAAAAAAGTTGGCATAGTATACTGACAAGTGTTTCTTGGTCTAGATACTTTCTCAAAACTCTGAGAGAGTAACACGCAGAATTCAGTTTTTTGCAAACTTGATTTATGTGAGTCTCCCATGTCAAGCTTTGATCTATATCCATACCCAAGAACCTCACACTCTAAGAAAGCCCGAAATCCTGCGAGAGCAATTCAAGGGCCGCTGGGTACTGATCCCTTGACTGCGCTGTTCTGAAACACATAAACACACTTATCACAATTTAGCAGGAGACCATTCCCATTAAACCAATTTTCAGCTCTTTCCAGTCCAAGCCTTGCCCGTTCAGAAAGAACATCCAGTGTTTTTGCCCAAAAAATAATGTTGTCTGGCAGATCATTTATGTAGACAAGGAACAAAAAAGGCCTCAAGACACTACCTTGCGGTACGCCTAGGGAGACAGTTGTCCTCTGAAAAATACCAACATCCTTGTCTGTCGAGTGCCACCCTTTGCCTTCGATCCGTAGATAGAAAATACTTAAGATATGTAACTGATAAGTGGAAGTGAGAATAGTCCGTTGCACTTCCACTCGTTATAAACTCTGATCAGGCAAGTGGTGCCCCCCATTTACCTTGCGGAAAGTATGGAAACCAAAAATTTTGATTTGCCGAGTAACTGTTAGAGGGCGCTAGCGGAGACCGCAATAAATAGGTAGTGCTGGCAACGAGGATACATGCTAATATCCGACGAAAGCCGACGGTATCCGAACAGCCAGCCAAGCCATGAAAGGGGAATTACCGCAAGTTTTTGATTTGTTGCTAAGGGAATGGGAGCTGGTAGAGAGATCATAATATAAATTCATGAATATGCTGAATGAAGCAAGACAGTTTTTATTATTATTAAACGATTATATTTAACTTTACAGTCTGCCTGACTATCAAATTTTGCGATTTGTTTTTGACACACTTCCCGTAAACCGATTTTAATAAAATTTGGCACAGTAGTGTAGTTCGGATGATAATACAATATTATGAAAAAAAAATTGGTGGGGGTGGTTAAGGTTTAAAAATAAGGGGCTAAATTCATTGACACACTTCCCGTGAACCGATTTTAGTGAAATTTGGCACAGCAAAGTAGATCCGATGACAATACAATATTATGAAAAAAGGGGGGGTAGTGGTTGATTGGGGGGTGTAAAGGGGGTAAAGTGGTCTAAAGGGAGCAAATTCAGAACTTTGAAATGAAAACAGATACGAACATGTGGTTTTCAGATTTATTATTGAATCTGGTGACAATACAATTTTATAAATCAAAATCGGGGGTAGGGGGGGGTAGTTAAGGGGTGTAAAAAGGATAAATTCAGAGCTTTGTAATGAAAACAAATACAAAAGTGCGGTTTTCAGATTTATGATTTGATCTGGTGACAATATAATTTTATGAAAAAAAACCGAGGTAGAGGGTGGGTGAGGAGTGTAAAGGGGGTAAATTCAGAACTTTGTAATGAAAACAGATACAAACATGCGGTTTTAGTGACAATACAATTTCATGAAAAAAAATCGGAAGTGGGGGGTGTGAGTGTGAGGGGTGTAAAGGAGGTAAATTCAGAACTTCTTTTATACTGGGACTTTTATGCAGAGTTAATTGGGAGAGAACTTGTACAAAATTGACAGGAAAGAAACATTGTAATAATAAGGCATTGCTAGAAATGGAAAGGTTGCGAAAAAATTATATAGGGTGTGCAAAAAACAACTGCACTTTTTAAAATGATATATAACTAAGCAGAAAATTGTCCGATTTTAAAATACTAAATATAAATAAAACTTTTTAGAAATCTAAGGTTTCAAAATTTACAAGACGAATGTCAAACTTGACATTTCCTAAAAATCCAAGATGGTGGACCTATTTAAAAAATAGGCATTTTTAACCCCCCTAGATGTTTTTTTGTGTGCGACACTGTAATAAATCTGAAACATCGGTTACGAAGTCACATTATTTTAAAGCGAAAGCGAAGAAGGATATATATATATATATATATATCATTTTAAAAATTCGGACAAGAAATAAGGAAGTTTGCAATTTTTAAATAGACCGGAGTACCTACAAAATCATGCTTATTAAGAAAAAATCTACTTGTTTAAATAGCAATAACTTTTTCAAAAATTGATCGATTTTAATAAGTTTAAACTTTTTAAAAGGCACAAGCTTCAAAATTTATAGAACTAATGAAAAAACTGACATTTAGTAAAAATCCAAGATGGCGGGCCTATTTAAAAAGTAGCCAAATTTCACCCCCCCCTAGAAAAAACTTTCTGAGACACTTTATTCAATCTTATTTCTTGTCCGAATTTTTAAAATGTTTCATCGATGTGCTTCGAAAGAATGTGGCTTCGTAACCGATGTTTCAGATTTATTACAGTTTCCCACACAAAAAATATCTACGGGGGGTTAAAAATACCTATTTTTCAAATTGGTTCGCCGTCTTGGATTTTTAGGAAATGTCGAGTTTGAAATTGGTCCTATAAATTTTGAAGCTTTGGCTTTTTAAAAAGCTTAATATTATTAAAATCGGACCGGTTTTTTTTCTGCCACATCCTATACATTTTGCATTTTGTTTCTTTTTGATTAGGAATATGTGAAAAATAAAACAAATATTTTTTTTAACTTGAACGATTTTATTAAAAAATTGCATTAAAGTAAAAAATATTTTGGCAAATCTCTGTTTACTACAGCCGTAAATGGCACATTATATATTTTTAAGTTCGACATAAAATCATGGTGCATATACACTATTTTATAAGTATCTTTAATAATGTTTAACCATTGTATAATACTTCTTTATACAATGGTTTAACATAATATTTTGTTAAACTTTAAAATTATATCCTCTGCTACCATTCAGAATAATTTCCACACATAAAATAGCCATGCCGGTCCGCGTAATGTTTTCGACCTTCTCTTACAAAATTTAAAATTTTACTAGCTGCATGATTACTAAGTTGGCAGTACAAAAATCCCAAAAAATTACCATTATTTTGTTATTGAAAGTGGGCAACAAAAAATAAACAGCATGTGAGCATGGCTGCCCAGAATATTGTCGATTGATCAGTTTTCAACTAATTATTTTATTTCGCATTTTGAGTTGGGTTGCCTGGATAGAAATACAGCGTGTTAAAAATGGATAAAATTTAAAAAATAATATAGTTTTTAAATCGTGTTTTTTGCAAGCTTGGTTTTAAAGAACAAGCGCGAAGCGCCTTGATTTATAGTGTAAAGGTGGCGTGTTGCGAGAAGTGCTCTTCGTTCGAGATTTTTAAAAGTATTTTCCTGTCGTTCTTTGATTTCTTGATCAAGGAATTAAAAAAATAGTGTTAGCAACTCGCCGATAAACTGATGTGCTTTTTTTTACTCGCGTTTTTAAATAACTGCTTGCTGCGTTCGTTATTTCAACCAACGCTTGTAAAAAAGCACTATTTTATCCACTAGTTGTGAAAACTACTATTTTACAACAAGTGGCTAAAAGAGTGTTTTTTTTACGTCCGTTGTTATTTAAAAACCCGAGTAAAAGAAAACAGAGTTTAGCCGCGAGTTGTAAACACTATTTTTTTTAATACCTTTATCAAAAACTCCTAAAAAAACAGGAAAAAAACTTGCAAAATAAATTTCAATCGACGTGATTTTGCATTTTTTGCATTGCTGAACAATATAAAATTTGGGGCAAAATGTTTTTCATAAATGACAAAATTTTTCAGTTCTTCCTCGGTTTTACAAAGAATGTTTAAGCTTCCCGAATGTTTCTTCCATTTTTCAAATATTACAATGTCATTAATTGGAAAATAAAAAAAGCAACATCTTCGTTTCTATTTTTATGGTTGGGGAAGTTCCAATACGAACAACACCTTGTTGACATTCTGTAATTTATTTCGATTACAATTCACGAGACAATTCAATTAAAATAGTAAGTAGCACGAAAGACCTGTATCGTAAACTAACGCACCTGTAAAACCCCGGCGGGGACGGGGATCCCCCGGCCTCGGCACGAAACTGTGTCCCCTGCAGCGCGACGCGGGTAATCAAATGAAGTTCGATGAACCCAGGCAAAACACGTCCAAAAGAAAGGTGTTTCTAATTTGCTGACCCGGTCGAAAGTATTTCAGAGAAAGATGAAAATATTTTTAGGTAATTGTTTTTTAATTTACCAAAAAACCTGTCCTCCTAAAGTGTTTTTTAGCACATCTAGGATATTTAAAAAAATTATTTTAAGGTTCATCATGGTAGAGCCAAAAATTGCCCCAGTGGCGCACTGTAATGGTGCATTTTTTGTCAAATATATATTAGATTTTACGCGTGTGATAAAAGTTCCTTTTTTACAAAAATTTATTGTCGCATTTAGGCATTGCAAAAATATTTCAGAAAAAATTATTTTATTACATATTGTATTAGTTGATGATCATAAATATAATAATAGTATAGTATATTAATTATATAGTATAGTAATATGTATTTATTGTATTTATTTTCTTTAAATATGCTTTTTTATTTTAACCCTAACAACAATTGCTTTCAAATTTAAATATTTAGCAGCCACATTCCAAAATAGAAACGTTTACCATGATGAACCTTAAAATAATTTAGTTAGACACCACCAGGTTAAACATCTGTTCAATTATTTTTAGATGTGCTAAAATTATTTTATTATATATTATATTAGTTGATGAGCATAAATATAATAAATGCTATAATCTTATTTCTATTATAGGTATTTATTGTATTTAATTTTTTTAAATATGCTTTTTTATTTTAACTTAACAACAATTTGTTTTCAAATTTAAATATTTAGCGGCCACATTACAAAATAGAATCATCTACCATGATGAACCTGGAAATAATTTAGTTAAATACCTGTTCAATTATTTTAAGATGTGCTAAAATACACTTATATACACGTTTTTTTGTAATTTTAAGCACTATAAAGAACTTTGATTGAAAGAAATTAATACCACCTTATGACTTACACGATAAACAATTACAATTTTTGTCGTTTTTTGGATAAAAAAAAACACTCAAGATGACAGACAGATGACAAAACAGAAATTTTTAGTAAACAATTGCCTTAAATTATTTCCATCTTTCTCTAAAATACTTTTTAATAGCCTGCTGTCTCTCTTCAACAACCTTAAATATTTTTCATTTTAACAGAGAAAAATGGTTTTATTGCAGTACTTTTTTGAAGCTAAAAAAAAAGTGAAAACTTGAGAAAACTGAGTGTTTTATTCTAAAAATCGAAAGTTTGGAAAGAAGGCTATACAATGGGAACAAAATCTTGGCATAAAAATTTCTTAAACAAAAACGTTACCCCTTTAATTATGCTAAAATATCTTAAGCCAAATTTATTTATATTTAATATTTTGTTTATAACTGAAATTTTCTAGGAAATTCCCGAACTGACCGATGTTTTTTTTAAAAATAGTTCCTACCTACTTAATTATTAATGCGAAAAAACGGTAATTATGCAGTATACGGTTTTCTGCCATTTTTGATTTTTTATGAAAAATTCTTTATGGTGGCACCTACTAGAGTCCCTAGGACCCCAAATCCGCCTGCGCCGGTTGTTTTTTTTTTATTTTTTTTTTGTTTTTTTTTTATTTTTTTTTCACTAAAACCACCCAATCCAACACAGTCCAACCCAACCCAAAACAATCAGAAAAACATTACAACCCCCCCCCCCCGGGCACCCTTTTTTCTCTTAAAAAAAAAATCGGGCGCAGGCGGATTTGGGGTCCTAGGGACCCTAGTATAGGTGCCCCCATAAAGAATTTTTCATAAAAAATCAAAAATGGCAGAAAACCGTATACTGCATAATTACCGAGAAAACATTTACCAACAGTTTTTTGTTACTATAAAACAAAAACATGCAAAATAAGGAACACTTACCTGTAAGCGTTAATAAATCACAAGAATAAAACTGTTTTTGTTTCAAAAATCACAAAATCAACAAGATAATCTTTTTTTTCTAACACTAAAAAAGTACTGATAAGAACAAGAAGATTATTCTCTATGTCGTCATAAAAAGTTAAATTCAATGATATACGGTTCGATTTCCACCAAATCTAAACAATGGCAGTGATATTTCTATTTTCTACACTATCTAGCGCAGGAGGAATGTTAATGCTAAGTTAATAGCGCCACCTATACGAAGTCAAGTGAAACATTGGAGAGTTATTACAGATTGCAAAGGAAAATTGATTATGTCTTCTATGCTTACAGATTTCGCTGCGGCGAAATGCACTGGGTTGATGACAGTCGAGTTGTCCAAAAGCGACTATGCGCGCTCTGGGGAGTTATCCACGAACGAAATTTTTGCTAACATTTTAGCCCGTAAGGTTACCTATCTTCAGTATTTCCTCTATCTACGCTTCGATCTGATAGATATGAAGCTATCCATTTAAGTGCTGGTCCTCTAATACCATAGGATTTGAGTTTTTTAAGAGTATGTCTTAAACAGTCGAAGGCTTGCCCCTAAAACTTTATACTTCCATTATCTTTTCAAGGAAGTCATATGTTGCAGTTTCAACAGACTTTCCCTTCAAAAAACCACTGAGATGAACTAAGAAGATTATTCATTAGAAAAAACTTTTTTAGTCGGTTATTCATAGCCACCTCAAACACTTTGGAAAAGGATGAAAGGAGACTTATGGGCCTGTAGTTTTCAATTTTGGTGTGATCGCCCTTTTTGTATAAATACTAGTGCAAGTTTTAACGATGCTGGAAAATGACCTTCTTTAAATGAATTATTTATTATGAAACAAAGTGGCTAGCACAGTTCTTCAGAGCAAAATTTAATCAGATGTGATGATATTTCATCATGGCCTGAACTGTGTTTGTTTTTTAAACTTTTTATAATTGTAAAAATGTTATTTTCAGTGACAGGAAACAAAAACATTGAATTTATATTTTGAGAAATGTTACTTTCATAGCTGTTGACTAACGGAATTTTTGACACAGGTTGGTTACAGATTGACTGTGGATCACCATGTAATCCGAGATCACTTGACTTTTTTGACCTACCAGTTACTTCATTTATGACTTGCCACGAAGTTTTTGTTTTGTTTACACTCAGCAAACAATGGCTTCAGAGTATCAGAAAAACATTCCCATTGGCTATCTACATTAGATGAAGGTATATTGAAAAGGGGATTCCAATTTGCACATGACAAACGACTTTTAAACACTTCTTTATTGTGTTTGCTAAAAATAGGTTTTTTTTGTAATCTCCTTTTGAGAATTTTCAGAAAAATTACAATCAAATGATATTTTTACAGCATGGTGGTCGCTTGTATGGGGATTAAAAACTTCAGATAAAAAACTTTCAATATTTGTATAGTTGTTGTCGATACATGATTTTTTTTCACCATCAAAACGTGTATACTCAATGGCAGATGGAATTATATTAAAAGAACTTAAAAAGGATTTAAAAATACCTGGCCATCTCTCCTGTCCCACAATGTTTAAATTATAATCACCAGCCATAAATATCTGACACTTTTCTAAGTTTAACTGTGACAGAATGCAATCAAGTTTATTTATTAAAACTTCTGGGTTCAGTGTTCTGTAAATTGACAAAATTACTGTTTTTTTTCCATTTAACTGAAGTTCTGTTGCAGTACATTCAAAGGATGATTTTTCTGATAGGATAGGTATGTAATTCCTAGGTTTTGCATGTAAACTGTCTCTGACATAGATGGCTGAACCACCATGTTGTGTTGATTTTTCTCTACAGTAAGAAGAAATTAATTTAAAGCCCTTTATGTTGTAAGACTTTAGTTGTTGCTCGATTTTCCAATGTTCAATCAAACAAAGTGAGCATTTACTGTGTCCAAGCTTGTTTCAATAGATTGTGTATTAAGGTGTATGATACTTAATTTCTTTGGGTCACACTTTTTGTTCTGGTTGTGTGTCTTTGAAGATATATATATCGAGATCTTTCTGTTTTTCAGGCAATAATAACTTAAAAGAGCTCTTGTACTTATCTGTTCTTGTTTTCATTTTTTCGCACTGTACGTTCTCAGATAGACTTTGTTTGTTCAAGAATTCAGTAACTTGTTCTTCAGTGGTTGTTGGATCTAATCCTGATATAAATATGCCACAATAATTTTGTGCCACATTTAAGTTGATATTTGTTTCATTTTTACCCTTAACCGGGTTTGGATGACTGCCTCTCGGGATCCTTTTGCGGTAATGAACATCCTGCCATTCTTCACTACATTTTGTTGGCGATTTTTCACCGTTTTTTTCTGGATTTTTTTCATTTTTGTTGTTATTTTGATTTTGACTTTGTAAAGTTAGGTTATGTACATCGTTTTCTTTTGGTATGTTTCTGCTCTCCTTATTTGGCCTAGGTAACTCATTTTTGTTCTCCCTCGCTCTGCTGGAGCGCTGCTCCCATTTGTTTTCTGGCTGTAGTTTCTTTGCACCTCTGTCAGCTGCTTCGTCCAAGGTCGCCGGACATACGATCACCTCAGAATAAAAAGGAGAGGTAGATGGTTTCAAATTACAAACCTTAACTAGCCAGATCCAGTGACGCTGTCCATGGCCTACTTGACGTAAAATAGTCACGTGGTACATCGAAAGTTTTTTGGGCCAACCAACCAAAAATGAACTGTGACCTGTTTTGACATCTACAATTTTTGTTTTGACGTTTAAGGTTAGAAACATTTTGTTTCACAAATTTCGCGCAATTTTTACTTTTTACTCCAAATTTTATTGCGATTCTTCGACGGTATTTGTGCTCCGTTGTTTATAAACAACGGTCCAATACGAGTTACATGATCTTGTGCTACTAGTGAGTGTATTCAGGAACTATTTATAGTCCTTTCAGCGCTGCAAGAGGTAAACTTTTAGTTCACAAGATAATGGTAAGTAATAACCTAGTGCAATAATAAAAGTAAGACGTTTCCTCTTATAAATACTTGCAACACATTCCCGTAAAAGCCCTCTCTCCCAGATTTTGGAGAATATGGGGGTATGCCAGGGAGCATTCAGGGAAAAAAGTATGTTAGGGTGGCTAGGTTTATAGGTATATAGCAAATATCAAAATAATATAACATCATATTTACTATGTTTTCATGTAGAACTGAATACACTTTCAATATGATTCACTTTCAAACCTTCCATCAAAACAGGGCAAATCAAACTTTCTTTTTGTTGGCCCTGAAGTTCAATACAGCTTTTTTTTGGGATCATACCAGGATCGAACTGCATAAAAATGGGTATCATATTTAACTGACTGATAACATGAATAATAAGCTCTGTTAGCACCAAAGATTATAAACTATAATATAAAAAAATTTTTAGTGATTGTAGGGGACTGTCGGGAGATTTATAGAGACTTCCAGGGACTCTTGGGGTCTGCAAGCCAGGGTTTGGTAAGGGTTAGGTAGGTGCAGGGGCTGCAAGGGACTGCGAACGGATAAGATTTGTGACACAACAAACAAATAAGTAAAATTGACAAAACTAACCTCAAAATCACTCAAAATGTATCAGGCAATGTCTAAAACTCAAATCGCGTTCAAAACGCATTCAAATCACTTCATCAAAACCAAAAAGTGAATGGTATTCAAATTTTATTCAGTTCCACGTGAAAAAGTAGTTATTATAACAGTTAAAACTGTGTTTATTCTCTTAATGTGTAATTTAAGTAAAAGGTAACCTGAGGAACTTTTATTGATTGTTGTTATTTTTGTATGAAAAAAATGTAACTTTTATGTATATCAGGTTTAACCCAAAAAAGATATTCTTAACTTCAAAGAAAACCGTTGAAAGTTAGGACACCACCACCCTATCAAACATGCTGCATAAAATCTTGTAAAAAGCTTTTACAATTTTTATATAGTTTCCAAGCAGTTATTAAAACAGATGTAAAAAAAATATTTTTCTACTACTTTTAAAAAAAAGTCTGGCTTGTAAAATCTTGTTAAGTCCTTTAACACAATCACTACCAAGAAAAAACAGTCATCCTCTTGGTCCCAGTAATTCTTAAGAAACATAGCAAGATTTTTTATATATATACAAGAAACATAGCAAGTTATGATGTATTCAGAATTACAAATCTACCAAAGTTTTATGCTGGGGATATGGTGTCAATAAATTGGTATGACTATTGCTTGTGAAGTATCAGTTTTAAAAGAAAATTTAGCACAGAAAATTAGCATCCACTGCCTGGTTAAAAAAGTCTTCATTACTATTACAGATTCTCTCTATGACCAAATTTTAAAAGTCAAAAATTTTGGAGATTTTTTTATAAATCTAGTCATAATAAAAGACGTAGCTTTGAAAATTTCAAATTATAATGTAGGCTTTGCTCAGACTACACATTTTTTGCTTTGGGACAAAAAGTGCCACTTTAGTGCGTATTTATATTATAAAGCACTATACTTGTAACAAATCAAGTCAAAACACGTACCTGTGGCTAGTCTTAAGGTTTGTTAAGTTTTAAGGTCAGCAAAGCCCTAAATAAAAAACATCCAAACATTAATTTAAAATAGTACACACTGAAAATTAAATTTAAGCTAATATTATGTCTTTTTTAGGATAAATCCTGACACTTATCAGGAAATCATGCATTTTCTCAAATGGCATGTAAATGGATTAAGAGTGAAAAAATAACGAAAATGGATAACAACTTTGTAATTATGGGAAAGGTAAGCCACCTATATACTACTTTCAAAATTATGTATATTTTGAAGAAGTAGAATTTTGTTTCTTTTGGTTTAAATTTTTATCCAAAATCAGGCGACTAGGCTCTACGCAAGCCCTTTTCGCCACTCACTAATATTTGCTTTTTTTTCATTACCTTAATTTAATCATGTAATAGCTGATCACACAACGTCTAGTTTAAACTTTTCTATATCTTTTGTTTACACAAAAATTTTAAAAATGTCAGGATATACAGAGTGTCCTAAAATAATAGAAGTTTTTTTTAAAAATAAATTCAAACTAGTTTAGCTAAATTAGTCCGATTATAGTTTGATATCCCACAACACAAAATTGATTTTAAAACCTTTCAAAATTTTTAGGTTCTACATTCACAATCTGTAACACAATCTCCTTTGACGCCCTGGATTATAGTTGCAGCATCCTCAGAGATATTTATATTTTATATATTTATTTATATTTTTAGGACTAAGAAAAACTTCTTCTATCAAAGAATTACCAGGAATGATGAGATCTCTTTTTGCCATAACTACTTGGAAAATTTTTTATGAATAAGGTAAAATATTAACGTCCCTAAAGCTAGCAGAGCAAAGTGAGCAGAACAAATTTTTTTATAGTGCATAAGTAAGTTGCTAATTAAGTGCCCCATTTAAAAATTTAGTGCTCCTTTTTTTTAAAAAAAAAATACAGATGAACCCAGCAGAGCCATGCATTAAAAATCATTCGAATCAAAATTATTAGAGTGCATAGTAAAGTGCTAATTAAGTGCCCCATTTAAAAATTTAGTGCTCCTTTTTAAAAAAAAATATAGCATATTCTACCGGTTTTTAATGCATTGCTCTGATGAGTTCACCTCAAGCTAGCACAACATGCTATTTTACAAAAAAGTTTTAAATTTACTACACTTTATTATGTACTATAATAATTTCGATTCCGATGCTTTTAATGCATGGCTCTGCTGGGTTCATCTGAAGCTAGCAGAACATGCTGTATTTTTTTTTTAAAAGAGCTCTAAATTTTTAAATGGGGCACTTAATTAGCACTCTATTGTGCACTATGATAATTTTAAATTCGATAATTTTTAATGTATTGCTCTGCTGAGTTCATCTGAAGCTAGCAGAACATGTTTTTTTTTTTTAAAAAGGAGCACTACATTTTTAAATGGGGCACTTAATTAGCACCTAATTATGCACTATAAAAAAATAGCTCTGCTACCTTGCTCTGCTGGCTTCAGGGACGTAAAATATTAATCTATTTAAAATTTAAAAACCATTTAAATATGAATTTTTGTAAGTACATAGAAAAGTCTCCTATTCAGATTATGAGCTTTATAAAGTATTAAAATCGGTAAATAAATTAATTGATTTACTTGCTTTTTAGAAACCTGAGGCAATACCGGAAGCAGATCCTATGGAAATTGTTTGCAAAACAAAAATACACAAAACTAAATGTTTTTTTAAACCGGTCTATCTGTAAGCAACCCTGATAACTAAAACATGTTAATCCGATTTTGTTGGATCCAAAGTAAGGGTACTTTTTCAGAAATTAAAGTTCAGTCAGATTTGATGACAAAAAAAATATGATTTTTAATTTTAATTTCATGAAATTTTGTAAAAAAAACTTGCAGTTACAGTTGCTGAAAAATATTTTCTGTCGAGGCTACAGAATTTTACAAAGTATCATAAACATAAAACCATAATATTACAAATATAATTTTTTGTTTTAGGTGCCGATATGTAATTATGTATCTATTCACAAATATCTTTGATGGTTACTGATTGATGGCTGTTGATCAATTTATTTTTACAGTGACAATTCTAAAACAAACATGGACAAATATGCTCTTCAATTCAACGGGTGTAACTGCCTATCTTTCCAGGGATCGTGTAGAAAAACAAATAATAAAAATAAATGATTATAAAATTTTAATTGTATTTTATTAAAATAATATTGCATAAGAATTTACTTCTGATTTATAAGTAAATGTTTTATAAAAATAAAATTTCAAAGACAAAGATAGTATGAAATTATATTTTTTTACTAGTAATATAGATATCTAAAAAAGGTACAATAAGATTATTAAATAAATAAAATAAATTTCAAAAACCCCTAAGATGTAATGTAATAAATACAGCAAACCGTCACTACCTTGTCCAAGACAGATATCTCATCCTCGTCTACTCTGGGAGGGAGGACAAAGAGCTTTCATAAGAGAGGGCTGGCATACTAACGCTCTTATCCACCAATGCAAAAATTCCACAACTAGGCTTTAATCATCATTAGATACTAATCGGTGTTTAGAATGTGGTGGTTTATATTGAAACTTTATTTGCCAAGACTCCACCAAACTACTGATTTGTGTTAATCATGATTAAAGCTTAATCAGAGAATTTTCCTGTTGTTGGATATGGACATAGACTTTGCAAAGAAGACAGAGGGAGCCACCAAAATAAATAGTTACTTTTTTTTTAAATGTGCAAAATATCGGTTTTAATGTAAACATTGGTTTTCATGCAAACCCTTCTTAACTACAAATCTTACCTGTTTGCAGTCCCTTGGGGTCCCTGTGACTGTCTAAACCTCACCAAACTCTGGCTTGCAGACCCTAAGAGACCCTGACTCTTTGGAAATACCTCGGCAGTGCCCGGCAATCACTGACCATTCAAAAAAATTGGCATGTCACATTTTTTAAACTAATGGTTAAACCCCCTTGTTAAAAAAAAATATTTTACAGATTAAAAAAAAAAATTAAAACTACTTTTTTAATTTAAGGCTTACCTCTACATTGCAATATGCTCTTTATTTTAATATAATAATTATTTTACTATTAGGTATGAACCATGTTTCTATTTCTTAGAAACAAAAATATTGTTGATAATCTACTATTGTATCTTTTAGAAAATGTCTTATGCAGATATCGAGGCAGATAAACAAATGCTGACCAGTGGAATATGTAGTCCACTTTTCCAACAGCTTGAAACCACTGAGCCCTCCTCTTGAGTTTTGTCTCATCTTCTCTTCGGCCTTTATTAAATTTTGATGATGG
Source organism: Oxystoma pomonae (assembly GCA_963921995.1). Taxonomy (NCBI): domain Eukaryota; kingdom Metazoa; phylum Arthropoda; class Insecta; order Coleoptera; family Brentidae; genus Oxystoma; species Oxystoma pomonae. Next base: position 84,490,207 of record OY998164.1, on the reverse strand, counting down.
TTTGAAAAATCTCAATCCATCTCTAGGTTTATTTTTACAAATACAACAATTGAGTTTTTTATTAAAAATTAAATGAATGTTAATGAAAAATAGGCACAAGAAAAAACAAATTATGACCCCTATTCTAAAAAAAATGTTGGTGAAAATCAATATTTTTGGCAAATAATATTACATGATAATCATTTCCCTCCCACTCCATTATTAATCAAAAGAATGATATTTTAATGTTAAATGCTGTAAGCTGTAGTCAAGAGTCACCGCACTGCAGTAATGCTTTCTTCATAAACAATCACTGTTAAACACTAGAACGCCCTCACTACTAACTCTCTATAATAAGATTATTGAACAAATCACATTTAAAATAACAGCTACACCAACTCACAAAGTTTTCAAGAAAAACACAACTTTTTAAAAGAATACCAACAAAACAGCATAAACAAACATTCTTAACCTCAAAATGTCAAAATATTTTCAGGTGCCACAATGTGTTGTCAAAACAAACCATACTTTGAACTTTTGGTTGGTTGGCCCAAAAAACTTTCGATGTACCACGTGACCCGATGTTCAATTGTTTCGCGTGTGACGTAAATTGAAAGTACCTAACTAGTTCTTTATTGGATTCTTGCAGATGTGAAAACTCAGTAGTAAGTTTTTCAATTTTATCCAAGAGTATTATTAGCAAAGATTTTTTAAGGCGTTCACTTTCTTTGCCTATTAAGTTTTCAATATTTTGAATCTTTCCATTCATTTTTTCTGTCTCATTTTTAAAGTTTTTAATTTCCTTCAAATAGTCCTCTTCACGGACTTTCTTTTTTTTGCAATCTCCAAAATAAAGGAGAAGAGACCTTTGAGACAAACATAACGCGTCCATCTCTGTTGTAGACAATGCTGTACAATCCTTGCAAAAAGATCTTTTACATCTATCACATTTTGCTCCAAAAAGCTCTTCGGCTGTAGGTCGCCTTTTTAAAATGCAATCTTTTTTGCAGGTATCCCATTTAAGTTGCATTGTGACACTCTTGCTTGGTTGTTTTTTCTAAGATTCATAAAAAAACACTGTTTATATGATGACATTGGTTTTCCGGCGAATTTTAACTAAAAAAACTGTGAACTTTTCCGAAGTTTTTGACTTTTTTGGTAGTGCCGATACTAGTTCACGTTTTGACACAACTTTTGTAAAAAATAACAAAAGATTTATTTGGTTTTTGGACAATATTCGGGAGCGTCCAATTTATAGCATATTGGCCCTCTGGTTGACAGTTATTTTAATAATAATAAAAATGGATTTCCGTCAATATACATTAATTTTTTTTATACAGTTATTTTTGACCATATTATTTAATAAAACTATTTAACTTTAGTCTTGTTATTTTTTTCTCTGCCATAAAACATGGTAAAATGATGGTAAATGTTCTACAGTAGGTATATTTATTTCTTACAAAACAAAAGAACAGGCAATGATTTAATTTCACTTCAATTATCAAAAATATAAAATATAATATTGTAATATTAAAAATGACAATTTTTTCCATTGAAGGTCCAAAAATGAATCTTATTTACAGAACATGCTTCTAAAAAAAGATTGAAACAATTTCATTAGTCACTTTAAAGGGTGTTCAAATAAAAAAAAATATGGCCAAAGTTTGCAGACAGTATGAAACCACTAGTCACCCTCGCCAAACATCATTTTGAATCACTCACAAATAGGCATCATTTCGCACTTGTACTTATTATAAGTCATGTGATACGGTTTCATCCTGGCGATGGCATGTTAATATTTGCAATAGGAATACGCTCCTAAGACAATTAAAACAAAAGAGAAATAAAAAAAAGAAGTTAAAAAAACCTTGCAGGATACTCATCTAATTTTGAATTTTGTTTCCCAAGATTTTTTTGGTTGAAAGTTATGAGAAAAAAAGTCTTCTTGGGTATTTGCCAGGCTTATATCTCCTATTATATATGATCCTCATAGAATTTCACTATTTTGACCTTAGAATTTCACTATTTTGACCTTTGGTACAAAACTTTCAATACATTAAAATATAGTGACATTTTACATATTATCCGTGCAGAGTTTCTTTTAAAATTTTGCCTGCGGCTCTACAATGGCATTAACAAATGTGAAAATAATGTAATTTTTAATATAATTTTCACAAATTTTCATCTGCGGTGCATTAGAAACTTGATTTTCCCAACATATCTAAAATTAAGACTAGATTCGACCCCAATCCAGTCCTTGGCAGGTAACCTAACCCAGAAGTTTTTGGTTTTTAAGAAAAATTTGGGAAGAAACATTAACTCTTGCTTATGAATGCATCTCTCTAAATTACTTGGTATGAACTTCTTGAACTACAAAAAATTTCAATCCCCCCACTTTTTTAACCCTGAGGCATTAAATTTCAATATAAGTTTAAAAAAATTCCACTAAACTTGAAGAAAAAATATTAGAAAAAAATAACTTGAAGTGATTTACCATATCTTTTCACTCCCATCACTGGAGCTAGAAAAGTTTTACAGAAGTTTTATACTTCAAAGGTGAATCCTAGATTCCCATAAAAGGTGGGGAGGACTGGCCTTATATCAGACTTTTCTATATCATAAGTGGGAAGTTTGGCTCGGTCAATTTTAAGTAAATCTTTTCTTTCCAGTTTTTAAGCAAATCCACGAAATCCTTATTACAGAATGAGAAATAATTCCCAATGTCTATAGTGGAGTTAAATATAAATAAAAAAAAGAGTTTTGGGGCAAACCATATCAAGTCAACCAGGCAATAGTTTTGACCATCTCCGATTTTGATGATTTTTGGTACACTTATTCGTCTTATCAAAAAACTCAAAAATCCAAAAAATAAAATTTTTTGGATAAGCGGTTTTTGTTTTATTGATTTTTATGTCCTTGACAGACACTTACAAAAATAGTAATATCTCAAAAACTATTCATCCTATAGAAGCAAGTGATAGCTCATTTTGAAGGGTTTTTAAAGACCTTTTTAAAGATGTGTGAGACAATATAGTTTGTTTAATTTTTTTTTTCTTAATTAAAAAAAATTTTTTTTGAAAAATCTCAAAAACATATTTTTTAATTTTTTTTCAAAAAAATATTTCTTTTTTTTTTCAATGTTTTTTTAACTTTTTGGAAAATTTTAGGATGGAGAAATAATGGAGTCATACTTCAAAAAAATAATAAGATATTTAATACAGGGCTAATTTAGCTAATATGGGTGTAACAAAAAAATGAAAAGTAGGAATAATAGAAAATTTACAATAAAAAATATTTAGGTTGTTAATTTTTTTTGTAAAATATTTGAGGAATCTGTCATTTCTTCTGCAATTAGCGTATATGTCCTACCAGTGGCAGTATTTGGGTTGACCCGTCTTAAAAGAGAATTTTGATCTATGACCAATATATCAGCATTTGGCTTTGGAAAGTAAAAAGACGGAGAGGGACCATGAGGATGTAAAAAACTAACTTTTAATTCCCCGCTTCCTATATTTTTGCCAATGATACATCCCATCCACCAAAGACAGTCATAGTTTGTGGTTACAAAACCGGAGTCGATGTTTTCAATTTCTGTGTTTGACAAACCACAGGTTGCAAAAAGACATTGAATATTTTCCTCTTTACTTAGTGAAAATGGTTTTGTAATAATTTTTTCATTACTGAGGGGGATAATCGAGTGCAATTTTTGAGTCCCAGGTATCGATTGTGCTTCCAGGTATCTTTTTTCCAAAAACTTTTCATGTTGCTGGTAGTCATTTAATGAACAATATTTAAATGTTATACCAGAAATGTTTTCTGTTGCAAATTTAAAAAGATCTTCGGGAGTCACAATCTGTTCATTATATGGTCTCTGCAGACTTGCTTTAGCAGCCAACCTTTTTACGGTGCCTCCCAGTCTATCGCATGCACTCTTCCCGTGGGAGGTGGCAAAAAAATTCCATTCTGCTTTAATTTTAAATTCCTCGAGATGGTACGCAATATTAACAAAATTTTTTCGACACCTTTTATGGGAATCTAGGATTCACCTTTGAAGTATAAAACCGTCTATAAAACCGTCTGAAAAATAGATAATTTTGTCTAAATTATCAATTTGCCTCTTTAGTTCAGGCATAAGGTGGCTTAAAAAAAGATGAAATGCCAGTGTTGTGTACAAAACAGTCTGAAATAAATATATAATTTAAATGACCCAGTTTTCCCTCATGAGTTTTGTAATATATTACAAAAGGATGTAGGGTTGCCTGGCTATTTGTCCAGTGATAGGACTGCACTTCATCCTGCAAAATAAATGAATAATTTTCAGCGAAGTCGCATGTGATTAGTGCTTCCCCCTTTTTTAAATTGTCTTTTACCTCATTGTAGTATTCTTTTTGCATGTGAGGGTCAGTCCATATCAAGTCAACCAGGATATTTTACCACACCATCTCCGATGTTGATGATTTTTAGTATACATGTTTTTCCTACCAAAAAACTGGAAAATCCAAAATTTCAGACTTTTTTGACCAGTTGTTTATTTTGAATTAATTTTTGAAAATCGAAAAAGTCACTTATTTGTCCTTAACATGTGCGCACAAAATTAGGAATATCCAAAGAACCACTTATAATAGAAAAGTAGGTGAAGGTTCATTTTAAAGCTCTTATAAAGACCTTTCATATGAGAATATTGCATAACATATATTGAAAAAAAAAATAAAAAAAAATTTTTTGATTTTTTTTTTTTTAATTTCAAAAAGGCCATTTTTAATTTTTTTCAAAAAATTATATTATTTTCTTTAAAGTGTTATTAAACTATTCACAAAATTTTGAGATGGACAAATCATGAGTTCAATGTGAAAAAATTTATTAAAAATGTCACATGCATGAAAAATCGCCTATAAATAGACAATGCATTTTGGTAATTAGAAGAATTTTTATTTATTTATTTTTATATTTAACAATATTTTATTTAATAAAAAATTATATCCTACGTTTCATTCTGTATCAGTAATCAGATTAACATTGCCCCCCATTGTAATATTTACTTACAAAACCTCTTTTCCAGCGGAGACGTACTATTGGATGTTCCAATTCTTAGGAAAATATGCCTGTATAAACCTGCCAATACTTTTGTGAAATACTGCCTGTTTATTCCTGTTTAACATTAAGGACACACCTCCTTCATTTTATTGGTCTGTTTAGGTACATTGTGGGGATTTGCTGACATGAAAATTCCTGCATAAATTGATTTTAAATTTTTGGCAAGTATTTTCCTGATACAGCTCCAAATAATCGATACATAATAGTTCGACTGAAGGTTTATCAGAAGTCATCTCTGTGTAATTTTAAAAGTTTCAACTATGGGTGAGGCAAGTGGATGGACTAAATATAAAGTAAAGTGCTGTGATCCACTAGAGTTAAAAATCAAGCATTTTGGGAAATTAAGAAATGTGACCAAGTGGATGTGCAGTTACAAAAATGTCAAAATGGGAATGAAAATCTGTGATGGTTGTAGACGAAAGCTTTCAAAGGAGTTTAAGGCATCTGAAGAATATGAGGCAGGGTAAGTAACAAATAGTATTTTTTAATATAAAATTAATAAACTAAACCAATTGCGTCAAGTACGGAGTGGAAAAATCTCATGGCATTATTTTGCATGGCATTATTTTGCATGGCATTTTGAGAATACAGACATTATGTACAAATTTCTTGGCATTATGTACACATTTTGGGTCAGCTGTTACCCCCTTTTTAAGTTCTTATAAAAAACTAACTTTTTAAATTTTTTTAGACCCAGTCAAGTTCCAGAAAATGATCCAGATTTTCAAGATCCTGCTGAATCATTTACTCTTTTAAACAAGTCATTGGAGCTTCTTGGTGTGTCGCCGATTAAAAGAAAAAATGTATACAAAGAAAAAATTGATATTGTACAGCATACAATTGCGAAAGCATTTACAAAGGAATCAGATTCAACGCTAGTAAAGGAATGCCAGAGTGACGAAAGTGGAATGATTAAGCAATTAAAGGACAAATTTTTAAAAACCGAAAAGAGGAGTGAGAAAATACTAGTTTTATCATGTTTACCTCAAAGTTGGAGTAGAAAGAAGATTGAAGAAGAAATTGGAGTTTCTCAATATTTGGCCAGAGCTGTAAAACAGTTAGTTAAGGACAATGGGATATTATGTTCTCCTAACCCCAAACCGGGAAAGACCCTTAGTGATAGAGTGGCCCAAATAGTGGTAGATTTTTACCAAAGGGATGACATTAGCAGGACCATGCCAGGTAAAAAAGATTATGTTGTTATCAGAAAATATGGAGCTGAAAAAGAATATGTACAAAAAAAATTAGTCTTAGCTAATTTAAAAGAAATTTATGCATTGTTTAAAACTGAGTACCCCAATGAAAAAATTGGGTTTTCAAAATTTTGTGAACTGCGACCCAAAAACTGTATACTGGCAGGAAAAAGTGGGACTTATACTGTATGTGTATGTACTATACATCAAAATATAAAACTAATGCTCAATGGCTCCAAATTAAATAAGCTATATGATGAAAATAACGGGCCTCTTGCAATATCTTATCATGATTGCCTTTATAAACTAATGTGTAATCCACCTTCAGTGGACTGTTTTTTAAGCAATAGATGCAAGCAATGTCCTGGAGTAGAACAGTTTAAAAATACGTTAATAGAAAAATTTGAGGAAGAATTAATTGATGAGGTCTCATTTAAAAAGTGGGTCTCAGTAGATAGGTGTACTATGGAAACCGTTGTTAAGAAAAGTGATGATTTTGTCCAGGAATTTACTGATGATCTTGGAAAACTTAAATCACATTCTTTTATTGCAAAAATGCAAAAAGATAGATACAATGAAATAAAAATTAACCTTAAACCTGGAGAGTCTTTGATCACTTGCGACTTTGCGGAAAATTATTCCTTTGTTATGCAAGATGAAGTCCAGTCTTATCATTGGAATAACAGCCAGGCAACCCTCCACCCGTTTGCCATTTATTTTCTAAGTGATGGTAAACTGCACAACCTGAATTATGTGTTTATTTCGGAAAGCTTGACACATAATACAATCGCATTTCATTTATTTTTAAAAAAATTAATGCCTGATTTAAAAATCAAAATACCAGGACTTAACAAAATTTTTTATTTTTCGGATGGATGTGCTGCGCAGTACAAAAACAAAAAGAATTTTCTGAATATATGCCTGCATAAAAAATATTTTGGTGTTGAAGCAGAGTGGCATTATTTTGCCACCTCGCATGGCAAAAGTGCCTGCGATGGCTTGGGAGGAACTGTTAAAAGACTTGCTGCCAAAGCCAGTTTGCAGAGGCCCTATGACAATCAAATAATGACACCTCTACAATTGTTTACTTGGTGTGAAGAAAACATATCTGGCATTGATTTTAAATATTGCACAGAAGCAGATTATACAAATCATGAAATAATTTTGAATAAAAGATTTGCGGAAGTCTTAACAATACCGGGGACACAAAAAATTCATGCTGTAATTCCTCTTACAGAAAGCACGTTTTTGGCAAAACAGTTTTCTACATGCTTAGAGGTCGAAACACATAATCTTTTTAAAGGTGGAAGCATTATTTTGCAAAATATCGAGTCAGGGTTTGTCACTGTAGAATATGACAGTGCTTGGTGGCTGGCTTGTGTCTTGGGGAAAAATAATGAGAGCGGAGAACTGAAAGTAAGCTTTCTTCATCCACGAGGACCTGCCTCATCATTTTTTTACCCAACACCTCAAGATATTTTAATTATTAAACCAGAAAGTCTTATAAAAAAAGTTGAACCCAACACTGCTACTGGCAGAACTTACAATGTCAGCAAAAAAGAAATGTCAGATTCATCAGAAATTCTTAAAAGAAAGTTAAAAAAATAAATTTAAGGTATATAGTTAGTCTTAGTGTTTTCTGTCTAATTTTTATCAACGAAGTAGAAAAGTTTGTTTATTTCTTTTGCGAGTTTAAAATAAAATAATTTGTAGATAAAGCCTCTGGGTATTTTTTAAAACCTGTATTCATCCAACAAATTTATTTATTTTAATATCCAGTGCACTATTGGTGCTCCTAAAATATGTTTATTTTTTTAAATGCATGATTTTTAATGTACTTAATATTTTTGATATTTTTTTTGACATTGAACCCATCATTTCTCCATCATAAAATTTTGTGGATAATTAAGTAACACTTTGACCAAAGTTATATATTTTTTTCAAAAAAATTAAAAATGGCCTTTTTGAATTTTTAAATTTTTTTTTTCAATTTTTTATTTTCAATTTTTTTTTTGTTAAAATTATGTTGTGATATTTCATAAAAAAGAGCTTCAAAATGACTTTAAAATGAGCCATTTATTACTTTCCTAGTGTAAGTGGTTCTCGAGATATTGCTAGTTTTGTACATTCTTGTTAAGGTCAAAATGCTGACTTTTTTATTTTGAAAAATTAAAAAAAAAAAAACTACAAATCAAAAAAATCTAAAAATTTGCATTTTCAACTTTTATGGTAAGAAGAAAATATATACCAAAAATCATCAAAATTGGAATTGGTCGCGTAAAATTTTTGTGATTTTTTGGTTGATTTGATATGGAATGACCCGTGAGTGTAAAAAGAATGAGATTTTAATTTAATCAAGTCGTTTGAAAATTCTTCAATGAAGTCCTCTGCTGGTTTAATTAATGTCTCCATATTGCATCTATCTACAGATATCCACTTCTTAAAAGTCACATTGTCAATCATTGCTTCTTCGAACTTTTCATTCAAAAAGTTTTTTAAATTCTCAGTTCCTGGGCATATCTCACATTTGTCCAAAAAGCAGTGAACTCCTGGTGGGTTACACATCATTTTTGAGAGGCAAGCATGGTAGTCTGGTAAAGCAGGATTACCCTTATCATTTAAGATAAACTTGTTTATTTTAGAACACTCATCACTAACTTCATATTTTAATGTATTGTGCACACACACACTGTATGTGTACCGCTCTTTCCTGCTAAAATGCAACTTTTTGGTGTCAATTCACTAAATTTAGACAAACCAATTTTTAGGTCTGGATGCTCTTTCTTAAAATGCAAATATATTTCTTTGATATTAGCCAAAACTAACCTTTTCTGAGGATGCTCCTTAGTTCCTTCTTTTCTTACAACAACAAAATCTTTTTTTCCAGGCATGGGTCTACTCACATCATCTCTAAGGTAAAATGATGTTACCATTTCTACAACATTTTGGTCAAGAGTTTTCCCAGGCTTCGCATTAGGTGTGGATAAAATTCCTTTTTCTTTGACCATTTTTTTTACCATCCTGGTCATGTATTGGGAAATTCCAAATTCTTGCTGAATTTTTGCCCGACTCCAACTCATAGGAAGGCAAGATAGAATTAACATTCTTTCGCTTCTTTTTTGAACTAGCTAAAATTTTTCTTTTAGTTGTTGTATTATTTCGCACTCCTCCATGTTTCTTTCTTTGGTCTTTTCTACTATTGAGTATTGTTCCTGACCTAATCTTTTTTCGATCACTGCTTTCACTTTTTCAGCCTTTTCTTTGGACACTCTTCTTTTTTTGATAGGCGATTCCCCAATAATTTGCAACGACTGGTTTAGAAGGTCCATAGATTCATCACATTCTTTAAAAGGAGAATCTGGAGTTTGAGCGGAAGGCCTGTAACAATAAAAAAAAACAATTTTTAATATGAAAACATTTACTAAAATTAGTAATTATATAGTATCCGGTTTTCTGCCATTTTTGATTTTTTTTGAAATTCTTTATGGAGGCACCTACTAGGGTCCCTAGGACCCCAAATCCGCAACCGCCGAATTTTATATTTTTTTTAATTTTTTTGTTTTTTTTTTAAAACTAACCCAACCCAACCCCACTTAAAAATACTCAAACCAACCCAACCTAACCCAACCCAAAACAACTAAAAAAAACCCTAACAACCCCCCCCCCCCGGCACCGGCGACACACCTTTTTGCATCAAAAGCAAAAAATTTCGGCAGTTGCGGATTTGGGGTCCTAGGAGGGACCCCAGAACAGACAAGACAATAGTTTATTTCCAAATTGTTTGCAATAGGTAAAATCGGATCGTCATAAAAATCTACAAAAAATTGTAAAAATAACAAAGGTATATAAATTAGGTTAAAACATTGTAATAATATTTAAAAAAAAAAAACAGAAACCAGATGTAGCGAACATTACTTAAAAGACACACATATATACATTACCAAAATAAAACACATTAAAATTCATTAAAATTTAGGAACTCACTAATGCTGTAGGGTTCTATCTTAAAAATTAGATTAAAGCATTCTTTTTTGTAAAGTTTGTAGCTTTAGATAATTTTTATTTTGTTTGGAAGTTTATTAAAGAATTTAATTGCAGCATAATCCCGGCTTTTTTCAGTAATACTTAGTCTGTTTTGGATATATATACATGTTGTTTTTGTTTCTTGTGTTACAGGTTCTAGTACCGGCATATTTAGCAAAAAGTAATGGACCGTTAACAACTTATTTTCTCTAAAATTATTTCTACAAGAAGCATATGGCTTGATTCCTACCAAGATTCTAATAACACGTTTTTATAAAATAAACACGTCATTTATGTGACTACTATGGCCCCAAAGTAATATACCATATTTTAATTGAGAGTAAAACATACCATAATAAATTGATTTTAATGAACTGTGACCTCTAAAAATTTTACTTAAAACTCTAATAGCATAGCTTGCCGCTGATAGTTTTTTACATAGTGTGAAAAAAAATTTATGTCTTTATCAATAGTTACTCCCAATACCTTCGTGTGACTTTTAAAAGTTAATGTGTCTCCTTCATAAGTAAGGTTTTTAGGGACATATATGTCCATGTTAGAGAAAACAACTGCTTTTGTTTTTTCTGTGGTCATAATGAGTTGGTTGTTAACACAGGATTTTTGATGACATGGTTTAGATCATTAAGATAAATAACAAAGAGCAGAGGACCAAGAATACTTCCCTGCGGAATTCCTGTCATTATGATGTTTGATTCTGACGTTATTTTATTGTTGTTCAAATTTATTGTAACTTTTTGTGGTCTTTCAGTCAGATACAAGCAAAATAAATCCAAAGCACTTCCTCGAACGCCGTACGCTTCTAATTTTTCCAAAAGAATTTCATGATTTATTGTATCAAATGCTTTTGATAAATCCAAAAAAAGTCCACAGGCCGCTCCCCTAGATTCAAGAGTCGAAATTATTGACTTGTTCAACTCTAAAAGAGCCGATTCTGTAGACCTTTTCGGAAGAAAGCCATGTTGAAAATCGTTTAAAAGTGAATTTGTCAGAAAAAAATCTAACAGCCTCTTATCTATTAATAATAATAAATTTTTGCAAAGGATGAAATCAGACTTATAGGCCTGTAGGTGCCCCCATAAAGAGTTTTTCACTTAAAACCAAAAATGGCAGAAAACCGGATACTAAATAATTACCCTAAAATTATTAGCAGAGCTACAACACACAAAAAAAAACAAGTAAAAATGTAGGTAGGTATTCATTACTATTACTTACCCTGCTACAGGAGATGGTTGTTCATCCTGTTCCTTGTGTTCCTTGGAAAGTTTCATCCAACAATTGTCACAAATTTTCATGCCAGTCTCCACCCCTTTAAAGGAAGTCATCCAATTTGTGACATTCCGTAACTTTCCGGAATGTTTCTCCTGACTTAATGGATCACAACACCTCACAAAAAATTTGGTCCATTGTTTTGGCTTATTTTGTGCCATTTTACAACACACAACTCCGATAAATGTTTTAAATTAAAAAATAGCAATTTATCACATAAACTGCAGGTTTGCAATTAATTATTGTCAAAACTTTTCCTGTCTGAACCAGAAATGATACAAATAGGGGTAAGGGCCAATAAAAAGTAATGGGAGGAGCTAAACATTTTGCAGGAATTAACATGTTTAAATGTATAATAGGTGGGTGAAAAGATCTTGGGTGGAGGGGAGGACAATTGAAGAAATACTCAAAATTTTGCAGGAATAAACAAGTTTGGAAAAACCTTTTATGTATCTTATTTACAAGACTGGGAGCAATTGACAAGTTTTTAGATATAAAGAGTAAATATATAGGTATTTATCAAAAAATGTATGGTTTTTTCCTGCAATGTTTTTTATATTATTTTTTTAAAAATAGAACCAATAACTTCTCCATCCTGAAATTTTTCCAAAAATATTAAAAAAATACTGAAAAAAAAAATAGTATTTTTTTGAAAAAAATTCAAAATGCTGTTTTCAAGATTTTTCAAAAAAAAATATTAAAAAAATTAAAAAAAAAATAAAAACAAAAAATTACATGGTGATACACATCGTTAAAAAGGTCTTTAAAAAAACTTCAAAATAAGCTATAACTCGCTTCTATAGGACCAATAGTTTTTGAGATATTGCTATTTTTGTAAGTGCCTGTCAAGGGCATATTGGTCAATTTCTTTATTTTCTAAAATCAATAAAACAAAAACCGCTTATCCAAAAAAATTAATTTTTTGGATTTTTAAGTTTTTGGATCAGAAGAATAAGTGTACCAAAAATCTATTAGATTTTAGGCCTCCTCCACTAGTTCTACCACTGACTGGTTTCAGACAAATTCCCACTATCCATAGTAGCCATCATTTCTCATTCTGTTCTCTATAATATTTTGCCGAGCATTTGTTCATGACTTGTTGATTTGATTGTTCATATTATTCATCTACATATAAAAACTTATGGCATACTGATGATCCCTAACAAGGGTGAAACACATGTTTGAGTCTAGTCTCCAAGTCGCACCCGGTATGTATTATTTTCAGCTTTAGTGTCTCTAGCTACAATTTTCTTCTTGGTGCCAAAGAGAAGGACAAAAATATCTTTCCAGAGGAATTCTCACATTTATTTATTTTCACATCTGCAGAAAATGCACTTTTTCATTTTGATGCTGAAAAAGCTCAAGGAAAAATGAATACAACTTTTAACAGATTATTTACTAAACAGAAATAACATTTAGTGACAGCTAAGCATTAAACTGAAGTTAGTAAGAGGCTGAGAAAAGGGTCACCACTTGCTACTTTTCTTGTAAAAAAATTTTTTGAGCGTTTTTATAGAACTCCAACTTTAAAAAAAATTTTCTACAAAACCTTAAGCAAAAAGTTAAGCAAAACGCTGGCTATTGACATTTACATAGGTAGGGTAGACTGTTCATTAATTTTGCAGTAAATTGGGGCTCAGCTATCTTATGTCTATGTTATTTCCTGTTTAAACAGCCATTTTCCTTATGTTATGTCATGCTATGTCTTATCTTATCTTATTTTTCTGTATAAACCCAACTTAACACTATAACAAAACCAAAGGTAATTATGCAGTATACGGTTTTCTGCCATTTTTGATTTTTTTTGAAAAATTCTTTATGGGGGCGCCTTCTAGGGTCCCTAGGACCCGAAATCCGTCTGCGCCGGTTGTTTTTTTTTTTATTTTTTTTGTTTTTTTTTAATTTTTTTTTACTAAAACAAACCAAACCAACACAGTCCAACCCAACCTAATCCAAACCAACCCAAAACAATTAAAAAAACACTTTACAACCCCCCCTGGGCACCCTTTTTTCTCGTTAAAAAAAAAAAAAAAAAAATCGGGCGCAGGCGGATTTGGGGTCCTAGGGACCCTAGAAGGTGCCCCCAAAAAGAATTTTTCAAAAAAAATCAAAAATGGCAGAAAACCGTATACTGCATAATTACCAAACCAAATACTAATCAAGACACTAAGCCTATGCCTTGTATGAACGATCCTTTACTTAACCAAACTATGAATTCACCTTTAAATACTTACACTTTGTCGGCAATTTCTCGCACTTTCCACATACTAAAGAAATTCTCCATATTGAATGCGTTTTATTACACTTTTGCCAATAAAAAACTAACAAAAAAAATTTATATATTTCTCTATTTTGATGATTTGGCATAAGAAGTCACATTGTTGAAGTTAGATTGGGATTGGGACTGAGATTCATAGAAAAAAAATTGAGTTGGGTCTGTCTGGGTCATAGAAATATAAAACCCATTATATTTCTATGGTCTGGGTAGTTTGTCTATGTTGAGATTGACAAAAATTACACCGGACCAAACAAATACTGATTATAGAATACCGATTCCGTTTGAAGTCGGTATGAAGGGGTTTTTGAGGGTGAGGATTTCAAATTTTCCATCATATTTATTTATTTCAAAAATTATGAAGTTGAAAGCTCCCAGGGGGGGGTACCATCTAGTATCTCCGATTTCATTAAAAATTGGTATGTAACGGTTTTGTGGTCGAGGATTACGAATTTTCGATAATATTTGAAAAAATATAAAGTTGACAGCTTTCCGCTGAGTTGCGGCGATTTCGTTCAACCTTGGTAAAAAGAGGATTTTGGAGCCGAAAATTAAGAATTTTTGACCAATTTTCAAAAATTAGGTTGACAGCTTCTGGAGGGGGGGTATCATCCAAGTATCTTAGATTTAGTTCAAAATTGGTAGAAAGGGGTTTTGGGGATCACGAATTACGAATGTTGGTTCAGATTTCACTGCACCAGGTTATGAATTTTCTCAAATTTCACAAATTATAAAGTGAACAGCTGCCCGAGGGGTGGAGGGTTCCATCTGAGCATCTCAGATTTGTTTCAAAATTGATATATCGGGGTTTTGGGGGCCGAGAATTAAAAATTTTAGACCAGATTTCCAAAATTATGAAGTTCACAGCTCTTCGAACACAGGGGGGGTACCATCTAGTAGTATCTCCGATTTTGTTCAAAATTGATATTTAGGTGACATTGTCACGCCATCGATAGCTGTCAAAATGACCTAAATTCAGAAAATGGTTGAATTTGCATGTTTTTTAATATTTTAAAGTCAGTCTTGACGTTGTCACGCCATATGGTATACACGAATCGATAACTGTCAAAATGGCCTTTTAATCTGCATATTTTTTTTTCTGCGCGAGACCCTTAAGTACGGGAAAACACAAATTAAATACAAATAATTTTTAGTTGATGCGCGAGACCTTAAAGTACGGAAAAACAACCCTAAATTCAGAAAATGGTTAAATTTTCTACCGCTTCTTTTTTCTCGTTAAAAAAAAAAAAAAAAAATCGGGCGCAGGCGGATTTGGGGTCCTAGGGACCCTAGAAGGTGCCCCCAAAAAGAATTTTTCAAAAAAAATCAAAAATGGCAGAAAACCGTATACTGCATAATTACCAAACCAAATACTAATCAAGACACTAAGCCTATGCCTTGTATGAACGATCCTTTACTTAACCAAACTATGAATTCACCTTTAAATACTTACACTTTGTCGGCAATTTCTCGCACTTTCCACATACTAAAGAAATTCTCCATATTGAATGCGTTTTATTACACTTTTGCCAATAAAAAACTAACAAAAAAATTTATATATTTCTCTATTTTGATGATTTGGCATAAGAAGTCACGTTGTTGAAGTTAGATTGGGATTGGGACTGAGATTCATAGAAAAAAAATTGAGTTGGGTCTGTCTGGGTCATAGAAATATAAAACCCATTATATTTCTATGGTCTGGGTAGTTTGTCTATGTTGAGATCATTGAATTACTGGTTTATAATTCAATGGTTGAGATTGACAAAAATTACACCGGACCAAACAAATACTGATTATAGAATACCGATTCCGTTTGAAGTCGGTATGAAGGGGTTTTTGAGGGTGAAGATTTCAAATTTTCCATCATATTTATTTATTTCAAAAATTATGAAGTTGAAAGCTCCCAGGGGGGGGGTACCATCTAGTATCTCCGATTTCATTAAAAATTGGTATGTAACGGTTTTGTGGTCGAGGATTACGAATTTTCGATAATATTTGAAAAAATATAAAGTTGACAGCTTTCCGCTGAGTTGCGGCGATTTCGTTCAACCTTGGTAAAAAGAGGATTTTGGAGCCGAAAATTAAGAATTTTTGACCAATTTTCAAAAATTAGGTTGACAGCTTCTGGAGGGGGGGTCCAAGTATCTTA
Source organism: Oxystoma pomonae (assembly GCA_963921995.1). Lineage (NCBI taxonomy): Eukaryota > Metazoa > Arthropoda > Insecta > Coleoptera > Brentidae > Oxystoma > Oxystoma pomonae. The sequence continues at coordinate 84,474,207 of OY998164.1, read as the reverse complement.
GATTTAGTTCAAAATTGGTAGAAAGGGGTTTTGGGGATCACGAATTACGAATGTTGGTTCAGATTTCACTGCACCAGGTTATGAATTTTCTCAAATTTCACAAATTATAAAGTGAACAGCTGCCCGAGGGGTGGAGGGTTCCATCTGAGCATCTCAGATTTGTTTCAAAATTGATATATCGGGGTTTTGGGGGCCGAGAATTAAAAATTTTAGACCAGATTTCCAAAATTATGAAGTTCACAGCTCTTCGAACACAGGGGGGGTACCATCTAGTAGTATCTCCGATTTTGTTCAAAATTGATATTTAGGTGACATTGTCACGCCATCGATAGCTGTCAAAATGACCTAAATTCAGAAAATGGTTGAATTTGCATGTTTTTTAATATTTTAAAGTCAGTCTTGACGTTGTCACGCCATATGGTATACACGAATCGATAACTGTCAAAATGGCCTTTTAATCTGCATATTTTTTTTTTCTGCGCGAGACCCTTAAGTACGGGAAAACACAAATTAAATACAAATAATTTTTAGTTGATGCGCGAGACCTTAAAGTACGGAAAAACAACCCTAAATTCAGAAAATGGTTAAATTTTCTACCGCTTCTTTTATACCGTATGGGGTGACAACGTCACGATTGGTATTTATAAATTTTAAAATTTTAAAAAACTTTAAAAAAGTTAAAAAAATTTAACCATTTTCTAAGTTTAGGGGTGTTTTTCCGTACTTTACGGTCTCGCGCACAAAATGAAAATTATTTGCATTTAAAGGGCATTTTGACAGCTACCAATTCCTGTATACCATATGGGGTGACAATGTCAAGATTGGTATTTATAAATTTTAAAACTTTAAAAAAGTTGCAAAATTTAACCATTTTGTGAATTAAGGGGTGTTTTTCCGTACTTTAAGGTCTCGCGCATAACTTAAAAATTATTTGTGTTTAAAGGGCATTTTGACAGTTACCGATTCATGTATACCGTATGGAGTGACAACGTCAAGATTGGTATTTATAAATTTTAAAACTTTAAAAAAGTTCAAAAATTTAACCATTTTCTGAATTTAGGGGTGTTTTTCCGTACTTTAGGGTCTCGCGCAGAAAAACAAAATTATTTGCATTTAAAGGGCATTTTGACAGTTACCGATTCATGTACACCGTATGGGGTGACAACGTCACGATTGGTATTTATAAATTTTAAAAAACTTACAAAATTTAACAATTTTCTGAATTTAGGATTGTTTTTCCGTACTTTAGGGTCTCGCGCATAAAATAAAAATTATTTGTATTTAAAGGGCATTTTGACAGTTACCGATTCATCTATACCGTATAGGGTGACAACGTCAAGATTGATATTTATAAATTTTAAAACTTTAAAAAAGTTGAAAAATTTAACCATTTTCTGAATTTAGGGGTGTTTTTCCGTACTTTAGGGTCTCGCGCATAAAATAAAAATTATTTGTGTTTAAAGGGCATTTTGACAGTTACCGACTCATCTATACTGTATGGGGTGACAACGTCAAGGTTGATATTTATAAATTTTAAAACTTTAAAAAAGTTGAAAAATTTAACCATTTTCTGAATTTAGGGGTGTTTTTCCGTACTTTCGGGTCTCGCGCAGAAAATCAAAATTATTTGCATTTAAAGGGCATTTTGACAGTTACCGATTCATGTACACCGTATGGGGTGACAACGTCACGATTGGTATTTATAAATTTTAAAATTTTAAAAAAGTTGCAAAATTTAACAAATTTCTGAATTTAGGGTTATTTTTCCGCACTTTAGGGTCTCGCACATAAAATAAAAATTATTTGTATTTAAAGGGCATTTTGACAGATACCGATTCATGTATACCGTATGGGGTGACAACGTCAAGATTGGTATTTATCAATTTTAAAACTTTAAAAAACTTGCAAAGTTTAACAATTTTCTGAATTTAGGGTTGTTTTTCGTACTTTAGGGTCTCGCGCATAAAATAAATATTATTTGTATTTAAAGGAAATTTTGACAGTTACCGATTTATGTATACCGTATGGTATGACAACGTCAAGATTCGTATTTATAAATTTTAAAACTTTAAAAAAGTTGCAAAATTTAACAATTTTCTGATTTTAGGGCTGTTTTTCCGTACTTTAAAGTTTCGCGCATAAAATAAAAATTATTTGTATTTAAAGGGCATTTTGACAGCTACCAATTCTTGTATACCGTATGAGGTGACGACATCAAGATTGGTATTTATAAATTTTAAAACTTTAAAAAAGTTGCAAAATTTAACCATTTTCTGAATTTAGGGGTGTTTTTCCGTACTTTAAGGTCTCGCGCATCAACTAAAAATTATTTGTATTTAATTTGTGTTTTCCCGTACTTAAGGGTCTCGCGCAGAAAAAAAAATTATGCGGATTAAAAGGCCATTTTAACAGTTATCGATTCGTGTATACCATATGGCGTGACAACGTCAAGACTGACCATTACCCTCTCCACATAGGCCGATCAACTCTTATTGTTTTAGTGTCCTTTTATCCTCCTTCGCCGCCATTTTGACAGAAAACTAATGGATTATCTGTCACTTTTGAGTGAAAATGGCGGCGAAGGTGGATAAAAGGACACTAAATCGATGTGAGTTGATCGGCCTATCTGGAGAGGGTACTGGACTGACTTTAAAATATTAAAAAACATGCAAATTCAACCATTATCTGAATTTAGATCATTTTGACAGCTATCGATTTGTGGATAACATATGGCGTGACAATGTCACCTAAATATCAATTTTGAATAAAATCGGAGATACTACTAGATGGTACCCCTCTATGTTCGAAGAGCTGTGAACTTCATAATTTTGGAAATCTGGTCTAAAATTTTTAATTCTCGGCCCCCAAAACCCCGATATATCAATTTTGAAACAAATCTGAGATGCTCAGATGGAACCCCCCACCCCTCGGGCAGCTGTTCACTTTATAATTTGTGAAATTTGAGGAAATTCATAACTTTCGCCTCCCACGACCTCGATATACCAATTTTCAACCTGGTATACTTAGATAGTCCCCCCCGGGGGGGGGGGGGCTGTTAACTTCATAATTGGTGAAATCTGAACCAACAATCGTAATTCGTGATCCCCAAAACCCCTTTCTACCAATTTTGAACTAAATCTAAGATTATGTTGGGAATTTAGAACCTTTGGTTGCACTAAAACAAAGTTATGATTGTTTTCCACAAACCAAAACTACACTTTTTTGCACTCGACGCGCGTCGAAACAATTGTTTATCGTCTCCTGATGATGCTAACGTTGTTAGCGAAACGCCCGTCGAGTGCAAAAAAGTGTAGTTTTGGTTTGTGGAAAACAATCATAACTTTGTTTTAAATCTAAGATACTTGGATGATACCCCCCCACTCCAGAAACAGTCAACCTAATTTTTGAAATTTGGTCAAAAATTCTTAATTTTAAGCTCGAAAATCCTCTTTATACCAAGTTTGAACGAAATCGGAAATACTAGATGGTAGCCCCCCCCCCAACTCGGCGGAAAGCTGTCAACTTTATATTTTTCCAAATCTGATCAAAAATTCGTAATCCTCGACCACAAAAACCGCTACATACCAATTTTTAATGAAATTGGAGATACTAGATGGTACCCCCCCCTGGGAGCTTTCAACTTCATAATTTTTGAAATATGATCGAAAATTTGAAATCCTCACCCTCAAAAACCCCTTTATACCGACTTCAAACGGAATCGGTATTCTATAATCAGTATTTGTTTGGTCCGGTGTAATTTTTGTCAAATAATTTTGGGAATCTGGTCTAAAATTTTTAATTCTCGGCCCCCAAAACACCGATATATCAATTTTGAAACAAATCTGGGATGCTCAGATGGGACCCCCCACCCCTCGGGCAGCTGTTCACTTTATAATTTGTGAAATTTGAGAAAATTCATAACAGCTAAATCTGGTGTACTTAGATAGCCCTCCCCTCCCCCCCGCGGGGAACTGTTAACTTCATAATTGGTGAAATCTGAACCAACACTCGTAATTCGTGACCCCCAAAACCCCTTTCGACCAATTTTGAACTAAATCTAAGATACTTGGATGATACCCTCCCTCCAGAAGCTGTCAACCTAATTTTTGAAATTTAGTCAAAAATTCTTAATTTTCGGCTCTAAAAATCCCTTTATACCAAGTTTGAACGAAATCGGAAATACTAGATGGTAGCCCCCCCCCCCCAACTCAGCGGGAAGCTGTCAACTTTATAGTTTTTCAAATCTGATCGAAAATTCGTAATCCTCGACAATAAAAACTGCTACATATCAATTTTAAATGAAATCGGAGATACTAGATGGTACCCCCCCTGGGAGCTTTCAACTTCCTAATTTTTGAAATATGATTGAAAATTTTAAATCCTTACCCTCAAAAACCCCTTTATACCGACTTTAAACGGAATCGGTATTCTATAATCAGTATTTGTTTGGTCCGCTGTAATTTTTGTCAATCTCAATCCCAATCCCAATCTAACTTCAACGACGTTAAGAAGTCACAGTACACCAAAAAGTGTACTGTGTAAAAAGTGCCGTTTTCTTTTTGTCGCGGTTACGGTAACCTTGGTCCTAAAATTTCCGGGGTCCCATAGTTTGTACAAAAATACATTTTACAAAGCGTATTTAACACAAACGTAGATTGCGCAAACAATACTTTCCGCAAATCATAAAATAGCATAACGATACATCGCACAAAGGATACTTTTTGCAAACCGTACATCGTACAACTCGTACTTTCTACAAACAATACATCCTACAAATCGTACAGTTTAGAATCCGTCCGACACACAATTTTTGTTCTCTGCTGTTTTAATTTAAGCTCAGAATAAATATACGATCTTAGAAGGCGAAGATATATTCTTTTTTTTTGAATTTTATAAAAAATATAGGTACACTAGGTATTTTTTGACACCTTGACTGCAATGTTTTTTTGATTTGAGTTAATTTTTAAATTAAAAATAAACCTTTAGGTATAAAAATCAGATTACTATTGCTTTTTTCTTTAATAAACTTCGACAAAATAGATTTTTTTAGCTGTAGGTTGTTTTATACCTCTTTATACAGAGTGTCTCAAAAGTCTTGAATAATGGATTTTTTGGGAGAACGCTTTTTTCAAAAAAAACTTATATATATATATATATATATATATAAAGGTATAGGATCATTTTAGGAAAAATAGCGGTTCCGAAAAATGTATACTCTTTTATACACGGTGGACACCCCCCCACAAACAATGAAAGGTGGTAGGGTGTATTTGCTTTATTGGCATGTGAATGCCATTGGTTATTTACTACAGTAGTATTATTGGCAAAATTGCGCTATTTTGCCAACGATTATTTACTAGTGCTAATGTATTGGCAAATTTATGTTATTTTGCCAATAACTGAAAAACGTGTTTTACATACCAAGTGCAACGCAATCGTTCCTTTAAAAATTGCATGCATTTCTAAACCACCTTTCCGGGCCGATCAAACGCATTTTTTAAATTTTCCGCGCGATTGACATCTGTCGTGTGGTTGACAACTTGACGTACTTGCCGACGCCATTTTAATAATATTCTGCGGATTCTTCCTATGTGGGTTCCTTTTTGTGTTTTGCAAGTTTTCTTTTAAAATTGGCTTAAATTTAGTTTGAGTTTCAAGTCACCATGGATGTGGAAGCCGATACTGCGTAAGTACTAATATTCTTTTGTTCTTAAATAAGGTCGGCCTCGAGTGGACTTAAAAATGTTCAGAACTACCAGTAAAGCGACCAAAAATCGTCATTTTTGCTGAGTTTATACAGGCATATAAAAATTAAAATAAAAAATAATAACTTTGAACCGAACAGCACACAGCTTCTGCACATGTATACAAAAGTGAATGACACCAATAGTTGAAATAATTAAACTAAACTCCATCATGCTGATTTCCTTACTAATATCTGTTAAAAACAAACCAAAAACTGCAAAAAACCCCCATTTAAATTACAAAAATAAATGAAAGTGAGGTTATGCGTGTTAAAGGGGCATGCTCAAATCCGTTTTAAGATAAAAATAAATGTTAAGTTACTCATCTTTTTATTTATGCTGTATAAATGCCTACACTGTTCCCCATAAGCAACTTTTATTTTAATTTTAATTATTATTTTTTTTTAATTTTTATTTTGATTTGCCTGTATGAACCCAGCATTAAATCGTGATCTAGACGCTACTTTACAAGAAAATCAAAGGTCACATCATGATCTACAATGCTTAAGCGATACTGACACTAATAATTTACAAATTTCTTTTGTAATCGAGCAAAACCGTTCTCAACTTAAAAGCCAGTTAACTCCTACCTGTGTTCAGCCTTCAGTGCCATTTAGCCTACTGTTGCCGCCATTTTTATAACCAAATTGACAGGTAAAACATGAATTTTCTCTCAGTTTGGTGTCACTATGGCCTCTATAGTAGGCTAAAGGATACTATATCAAAAAAGAGTTAACTGGCTTTTTAGTTGAAGTGTTGGATCGAGCCATCTAAAGATTCATCAATTCAGTCTACGTCCAAGTCATTTTCTAACACTGAAATTTCTCTTGCTGATCCAGAGAATGATGACCCTTAAATTTCTTGTGAAACCGAGCTGTCTTTAGTTAATATCTTAAAATCTTTTTTAAAATTAATTTGAAAAAACTCGTCTGTGGTACTATTTTTTTATTTTAACGTAAATTTGCCAATAAAACAACTAGATTAAAGTTTTTTTTTTGAGAAACCGATATTTTGTCACTTTTTTAGCAAAAAGGGCTACTTTTTCCTAAAACAAAATACTGGTTTATCAAAAAAAAAATAATTTACAGCTATACTTACCAAAATTTAAACTTTTTTAGATGCTGTAAAAAATCCTTTAAGAAGTCAACCAACTTTTCCTCATTCTGTCGTTGAAGATGCTACTAAGGCTTGGTTACGGGGTGCCTGTGACAGAAAAGGGGGCAGAACATCCAGGAAAAAAGATGCTGAATAAATCTTCATCTTATCTTATAACAAGAAGAAGGAAGTACTAAGTTTTTAAATTTTTGGCCAAGGAATTTTTATATAAAGCAACTGAAACAAACCTTATTTTTTTGATTCACAATCAAAGAGATTCTAATTAAAATTTTCTCTGTTGTAATTTACTGTTGTATGGAAAACCTCCTGTTAATAAATATTTAAATCAATTTATGAAAGAATTTTCCTCTATCTTTGGCATGACCAAGACGACAAATATTTATCATATGGTTTCCATTCCTGTCTTCATGTTAGGATATAAATATAAGTGTAAGTGTTTGTTTATAGTAACATTTATTTATTTATTACATATTGGTTTTTCTAGGAATTTTTGTTCGTTTAAGGATAACATAAAATAAATGTGCATTCGTAAATTATGTGCATTATTTTATTTTGAATCCACATTCATTACAATTTTTATTTTATGCATAAATACTTTAAATAGGAAGAAAAAGCCAATTATCAGTGGTATCGGAATTTGCATCTGTATCCCTATTGAGCCGACCAATCAAGGAGGTGCACTTTTAAACTTTTAATTTTTTCGTGGGTTTGGCACTTAGTGGTAAGAGTGATTCACCATATTTTCCCAACTACATAACTCATTTATTCTTAAAGATAGAAAAAAAAAATAATACAAAAGTTGCTTAGTTTTTCACAAATTTTAAGAAAATTTAACCAAAATTTTCAAAATATCAAATTTCGACATCAACTTTCTTATTTCAAATGGAAAACCCTGTATATTTTTCAAGAAAAACGTTGACTTAAGAGCAACTGCTTAAGATAAACCCTAGAAGATCTACCGAAATTTAAAAAAATATACAGTGTGTTCAATTTAAAATAAGAAAGTTGATGTCTAAGTCTAAATTTGACATTTTGAAAATTTTTATTGAATTTTCTTAAAATTTGTGAAGAACTAATCAACTTTTGTATTTAAACTATTTTTCTATCTCTAATAATAAATGAGCTATGTAGTGGGAAAAATATGGTGAATCACCCCATACATTTTTTGCCAATATTGCCTGCAATGCCGGTATTTAGTATGCAGTGCTCCTCTACATTTAAACCATGCTAAGTGTGTATTTGCCATCATTTTAAACGTATTCGTTGCCGTCGCTCGGCCGGTGGCTCACACAGGAGTGTTCAAGGTATTTATAACGCACAGATTGCCGTGCGTCAAATTCTCATTGCCAATAGATGCCAATATTTGTAAGGCACTTTGCCATGCCGGCATTGTTTGTGGGGCCTGTATTGTGTAGTGTTAAGGGTATTTTTGAAAGGCGTATTTTTTAAGGATCCAGAAAATGAGATAATATACAGGGTGTCCATTTTAAAAAATAGTTTAAAAAATAGATAAGGTGACGTATTTTATTTTTGGGACACCCTGTATAAAATGATATAAATTTTTCGAAACCGCTTTTTCTACCTAAAAATGTCCTATATAAGTTTTTTTGCAAAAACCCATAGTTATCCCGAAAAATCCATTATTCCAGACTTTTGGGATACAATCTGTATAGTTGAGTAAGTTTTGAAGATAATGCGGTCAATTAAATTTTTAGACATATTTTATGGTCTATCTATTTTTAGCCATCCCTTCATAGTACCTATATATGGAGGCGATTGGGATCGTCAAAAATACCTAAATACTATGTTGGGAATTTGGAACCTTTGGTTGCACTAAAACAAAATTATGATTGTTTTCCACAAACCAAAACTACACTTTTTTGCACTAGACGCGCGTTTCGCTAACAACGTTAGCATCATCAGGAGACGATAAACAACACTGTTCGCGCGTCGAGTGCAAAAAAGTGTGTATAAAATTTGGCACCAAAATTCTTTGTCATCCTACGCAGAGTTGATTAGGTTTTGATGGGGGTGGGGGGTTGGCAAGACGATATTAGGGGGGATTAAACTTAACTCACGAACCGTATAGCAGCTATGGCGATACGCGATTTTCACAATATAGGATAGATAATTACATTTTCAAGAAAAATTAGATTTTTTTTTTTTTGGTTGAAAATCCAATTATCTAAGTTAATATGAAAACCGCGTGTCGCTTGTCAAGAGGAGGAGGGGATTAAGCTTTTAATAAAATTGTAACTTCAAAGTAGTATAATCCTTTTAAGAAAATTAAGTGGTTTAGAGAGGTTTCACCCTTTAAAAGGGGAATTTTTTATATGACTGGAAAGCCCATAAAAAATCTCAGTTGTCGTGTTTTTGGGTTTTATCCGCATATTTTTTCTACAAACACAAATCGTCGAATAACTCATAAAATCGTGCCAACATCGTTGAAATTTTTGTAGCGCGTATCCCCTTTGAGGGGTAAACTTTACCCCTATATTTTGAATAGAGAAAGTGGGTCGAGTGATACCTTATTTTGAATATCTCCTGAATATCTTGAAAATCGTGTAAAGATTTCGCAAATCTATCGATTAGTTTTTGAGATATTCACTTTTACAGTTGCATGGACAAATGCCAAAATATTTTTTTAAAGATATCTTTTTTTTTTGAGAAATCCTCGGACACGTCAACTTTGCTTTTGTCAATAGTAAATTTTATCATTGTGTTTTTTCTTCTAGGATACATTATTCCTACGAGAGGTGAAATTTACCTGTACAATTTGAGCTTACTTTGAAAGTAAATATCTCAAAAACTAATCGATAGATTTTCGAAATTTTTCTACGATTGTCAAGACATTCAGGAGACCTTCAAAACAAGGTATCACTCGACTCACTTTCTCTATTCAAAATATAGAGGTAAAGTTTACCCCTCAAAGGGGATGCGCGCTACAAAAATTTCAAGACAGCCAAAAAGTCTCCCCCTTTCAAATAAAATCGACGTGTTTCAGCATTTTCTCCAATTCTTTACAGTCTTTGAAAAAATTCAGGTGAACCCTTTTAAATGGCCCACTCTGTATAGGAGGACTTCTCTTCCAAAGCTGACAGCAAAGAGTGTAACTTATTTATTCCCACGAAAGGGACGTTGACAGTTCGTTTTTTTATCCTGCATAGAAATCGGTTCACTCGATTACGATTTGTAGCGCCACATAGACCCACACAAACACAGACTGCATGGCCCGAAAAAGTCAAACCTATTATGTCAAATTCTAAATTCTTAACGGTAGGAGATACGAAAAAAACTAAGAAAAGCTTACAAATTCCGGATAGTTCTGGAGAAAAAACCGTAGTCTTTAATTTTTTGCGCCCTTATTCTTTTAAAGCTGTCAAAAAACGCTTAAAACTTATTTCAACAGGCACTTTTTTAAAATCTACCTGACAGGTTCCATTTTTAGATTTGAAATTGCAGTGTGAGAGGGGAGCTCTGGAAAGTTCATTTTTGGTTAATAAAGGATGACAGATAATATTTTGCAACCTTATTTTGACAAGTCACCTGAATTTTTGGGTTACTTGACCATCATTAATTAATTAATTATTGTGTCTACCTAAAATCCAAACACTTATCTTTCAACAAATTAATAATAATTAATAATCATTTCAGTTCCCAGAAGTGATGATCAAGTTAAATTGACACCAAAGTTGAAAATTTCGATGACGGATTGATTAAAAAGTTATACCAGACGATGCATCAAGGCAATTAAAGGAAACCGAAACAGACACAAATTATTTACTATACATATACAGGATGTTTTTTTCTTAAATATTAGAATTAAAGCAAAAATCGCTATTTTGGAACTGACTCTGTATAATATTTTTTCTACTAGCGTGTGTTAACTTTAACGGCCATTTCAAGCGGTTGGACGGGACAAAAAAGTAACCCATTATACTAGAAAAACCAGCTGTGACTTCTATATGATTAAAATTATTACTACATTTTCTAATAAATAATTTCCTAAAACCATGGGTTATGCAATAAAATAGTTTACAACAATAAGTTGTAACCAGAGCTTATGGGGCGAACCTTTAAACTTTGGCTTGGACGGGACAAGAAAAATCAAAACCTAATTTTAGGAAATTCTTACTTTTATATATTTCTATTTTTTAGAAAAACTCTTTATCATGGCTTTTACAAACTAAACAAAAGGCATTTGAATTAAAGGAGAAAGCAATATGTTGTTAACAATTATGTTAAAAATTATTTTGAAGCATGAACCAGTACTAATGGTTTTCTTTTGGGTTAGACGGAACAAAAAATACAACAATCGAAAAAATATTATATATTTTTAAAAATTAAAAATTTTCTTTTTACTTCCCTTGCTAAAGGGAAGTAATGTAATCATCGAAAAATCGCACTTCGAGATTTTGATGATCCTCCACGAATTTTGAGGTTTCGAATAGTGATAAGCACGAATCCAGACGCCGTCGCTCTGTCTTTTGGTCTGTCTGTCGCCTACTTTGTAGCCACTCTAACTCAAAAAATCCTTCACTAATCATAATAAAATTTTACATAGTGATTACTTTTGTTGACGCGCAGACCCCTATGGTTTTTGAGTATTCTCCTAGTAGATCCTTCGGAGCTACCCCCAAAAAACTTCATACCTAAAAAAAAATATTTTTTTCTTCTTACCGTGTGATACCTCCTTGGAAAGCTTATAAAAATTGTAGTTGAATAGCGCCAACATTTTTGACTACATATATATATATCACATAAAAAATGCAAAAAACAATTGAAAAATTCAATTTTCTGTGCCATATATCTCGAGTTAAGAAACGAAATGTTAAATAAAAAGTAGCTTAGGATAAGATCCAGGTCACACACTATTGTCTTATCAAATTCCATACAAATCGGTTTAGCCGTTATTGCGTGATTAATGGACAAAAATCTTATGTATACCAGGATATATATATATATATATATATATATATAAAACACATATAAAATGAATTGGAAAAGTCCGTGCACCCTAGAAAAGTCTGGATACACCCTGGAGAAGTCTGGAAAGACTCTGGATAAGTTTGGAAGGACCTTGGAAAAGTCTGGATACACTCTGGAAACTCTGGAAAGACCCTTGAAAAGTCTAGAAAGACCCTGAAAAAGTCTAGAAAGACCCTGAAAAAGTCTAGATACACTCTGGAAAATTCTGGAAAGACCCTGGAAAAGTCTGGATACACTCTGGAATGTCTGGAAAGACCCTGTAAAAGTCTGGATAAACTCTGGAAAAGTCTGGAAAGACCCTGTAAAAGTCTGGATACACTCTGGAAAAGTCTGGAAAGAACCTGGAAAAGTCTGGATACACTCTGGAAAGTCTGGAAAGACCCTGAAAAAACCTGGAAACACTCTGGAAAAGTCTGGAAAGACCCTGGAAAAGTCTGGATATAATCTGGAAAAGTTCGGAGAAGTCTGGAACGACTCTGGAAAAGTCTGAAAAGACCCTGGAAAAGTATGGATACACTCTGGAAAGTCTGGAGAGACCCTGAAAAAGCCTGGAAATACTCTGGAAAAATCTGAAAAGACCCTGGAAAAGTCTGGATACACTCTGGAAAAGTCTGGAAAAACCATGGAAAAGTCTGGATACACTCTGGAAAAACCTGCATACACTGTGAAAATATCCGAGTACACCATGGAAAAGTCTGAATACACCCCTGAACAGTGTAGATACAACCAATAAAAGTCTGGATATATTCTGGAAAAGTCTGACCAACCCAATCTAACCCATGTATACATATATGAGTAGCGGTTTTTAAATAATATATGTTCTTTTGAGCGAGGGAAGTTTCGGAGTAAATCTTTACTCGATTTATTTGTGTTAGGTAAACGTTTTAGTCAGGATAAATAAACAATAACATTTTTAAAATTCCTTTTATTGGGTTAAATGAATACTTAAGTCAATTAAGGGAGTAGAAAAAATATTGTACCCTGCAACTCGCGTAAAGTGACTTTTCCGCACTTAATTGCTGGCCGAACTCTGCTAACGCGTCGTTCAGCTATCTGCAATCGCTTGCGGAAAAGTTACACTTTCCGGACTTGTTAGGTAAACTGCTATTTATTTCTACGACCATGCGGGAAAGGGGTGTTTTTTAGTTTGGAAAGTGTCACTTTCCCGCACTGAGTACAAAAAATGTGTCAAGTACGTATCTTTCCCATTCTTGCTGCTTTCCCGAACTCCGGTCCGCGTTCGTTCTCAGGCTAACGGATGTCCCGTGTGGAGAAGCATACGTTAGTAGGCTTTAAAATACCTTGTATCCTCAGACTAATAATTAATCTGAGCTTGTATCTAGTTTTCATATTTTTTATTTAAATTTTTGAAAGCGATTATCTCAAAAACTAAATAAGATGAACTATGATGTTGGGTGAAATTTTAAAGAGTTTTTTTGAGAGAATCTACAGATAGTAACATTTTTAAAATTTAACCCCGTTATCAACAATTTTTAACAAATGACGTAAAAATGACCAAAAATGGATAAATTACATTTGTAAATGTGTAATCGCCCAAATGCTACCATTTCTGAATTTTCTTTAAAAAAATCCTTTAAAATGACACCGAAAATCCTAAGGTACCTTATTTAGTTTGTAAGCCTTTTTCGCAGCCATTTGCGTGTGGAAAGTAGCAGTTTTCCGCACAGCGTGCACGAAAAAATTTTGCTTGCAAAAAAATATAACTCGCGCAAAAAAAATTTCTACGAGGTTGAGGAAAAGACTTTGCGCATTGGGTGTTACGGTGTTACGTTACTATGCCACACTAGTGAGCAAAACGACTTTTTTTATTGACTATTTTATACTACTTTCCTTACGCTCTTAGAAGAACAATTGTTCCTAATGCTTGCAGAAATAATTTTTTCCGCAGTCAACTGCTTAACCGAATTTCTAAGTCCTTCGGCCAATGAGGCAGTCTCGTACGGAAAAAATGGCTTTTTCGCCAGCATATATTTTATAAGATGTTTTCTGCACGCCCTTAGGAAAAATGTTGCACCTAATACGACCGTAAAGCAGGGCCAGCGCTAGATTGTTGGCCGGCCGAGGCATTTTTTTAAATGCCGCCCTTGAAAAAGGAAATCCTTATTTGCCAGGGGCGGTCGCAGTGCCTCTGATGCCCCCCCTTCCCAATTAACGCCCCTCACTGAGAGAATTTTTTTTTATACACCAGTATACTATTTGGGAAAATACAATTTTTTATAGTGGGTATAAGATTTTCTTTCAATCCCAGTAAAAAAAATATGGATGTTATATAAATCGATTACAAAGAGGGTTTTTCATGTACTATTAATATTAATAAAATATATTTTTTTAATATTCCCGTAACATTTGCTAAGAACCTTCTTTAGATAAAATTTTATAAATTTTATTTGCCACGCCTTTGACAAAAACTTCTCAAAACATTTTACAAAATACCTGAAAAATATTATATTTTAAACAATTTTCTGTCTATATTTAAAAAAATTTCGCCAGCGGCGCTATAACATCATTGGTTGTTACAATTTTAGTTAAGTAATTTTAAACAATTTTTATCAACAACATTATTTAACACTCGTAAAAAATTAGAATAATTTTGAAAATTTGCGCGTTCGGCGTATTTATAAGCAGATTTAGAATTAAAACTAGACCCAACGGAGAATGCCACCGCTGCAAACCCAACCCCAACACCTACTAAAGCGCCCCTCCCCTTTGAAATCGGCTTTACAAAAATTTTACAATTTTTGAACCACTTGAAACAGGATCTAACAACATAAAATCGTTCTTTTTCATTATGTTTTTGTAATTTTCTTGGATTTCTGTGAACATGACATTTAGAAAAAATATCGGTGAGGGGGCGCCAAATTTATGTCAACGACAGTCGCGTGCGGGAAAGATTAACTTTCCATACTGGTTATACATAATAACTGTTTTGATGTGTTTTTTGAGTGTACTTTATAAAAAACTAACCCTTTAAATATAAAAAAATGGGCTCTTTTAAGACGATTTTAGAATGTGCACGAATTCTTTACTAGGTTTTGTGGTTTCTGAGTAATTATAAAAAACCGAAAAATTAGTAAGTATGCATTTTATTGTCTACCCTCATTTTTTCACGAGTCATCAAAAGAAGTCGACAGTACCTACTACGCTACATCAACACCGTTATGAATTAAAAACCCATTTAACTCCTATCTCTCTTGTGCCCTTTAGCCTACTGCTGCTGCCATTTTAACTAAATTGACAGGTAAAACATGGAATTTCTGTCAGTTTGGTATCAATATGGTCGCGACATTAAGCCAAATTTAAGGATACTAAAACGATAAAGAGTTTTTAACTGGCTTTTTACTTGAGATAGTGTTAGCTAAATATGGTGGTTCAAAGATGGTCGATATGCGATTTACAAAAGCTGCTTTTTTCTTATGTGCATGGTAATTTTAGTACTGCATATAATACCCGTATATGTGTAGAGGGTAAAAGCCATAGAATTGTGCGCCAAGGGAAAAGAGGTTTAAAACTCGCGAAATATATACTTTTTTAACTATTTCTTGCGAAAAAACTACCGCTGAGGCAACATCCTTTAGGAACAATATAATAGTTATATATAGGTATAAGTATCTCAAAGAGTACTTACTTTAGCACATACATGAATACATGAACAATTGAAATCAGCAAAATAAGTAATAAAATTTAAAAATAAAATTTATGCAGAGGCCCCAGTGGCGCACCGAGGGAGAGGAAGTATTTAGGGTCAACCCCTCTCTCCCGAGCCTGGTTACAATTGGCACAATCAAATAACAGCAGAAATAAAATAGGTAAGTATATAGAGAACAAAATACAAGAGCCTAGACTTTAATTTTTAACAATTAAAGATCTTTAAAAAATCATAAATTGCTAAATTTTTCGTCTGCGGCACCTTTCATTTTTATGATTCCGTATCAAAATGTCTTTTTAATGTAATTTTATCAAAACATTCTGCCTGCGATTTGGTGTCAAAAATCGCATCTTAAGAGTCATTTCCGCAAAAATGTTCGCCTGCGGCGCATTTTACCATTCTTACAAACAAAAAATCAGACATTTAAAGTAAATATTTCAACGCATCGGTATCGGTATACCAAACGCGATTAAAATAAAGCCAACAATACTTGTTTAGGCCATATTTCGAACGATGGCCTCCTTTTTGAATAAGGGTGCGTTGACAAAACTGCTGATTGAAATCGTTACTGAGAATGTTAGGTTACTAAATTTGTTTGCTGGCGTAACTATTTTTTTCGCTGGGGCTACTAAACACATTATCCCAGACAGCACAAATTGTCCATCGGACAACCATTTTTTGTCCAAAACCGCTCAAATTGTCCATGGACCATTTATGGACATCCATTGGACAAAGGTTTTTCCTGATACAGTGGATAACAAAAAAACTGAGTCTAAAGGACTTCCAATTTTGATCCATAAAGAACTGATTTTTTCAGTTGGTTTTTGGATATCCAATGGATAATAATTTTTCTTGGTCCACGAGACCAAAAATAAACTGTCCGGCGGACATTGACTCAACGTTGAATATTTATCCAAAAATCTTTGTCATTTGGGCTTGGCCCAGTTGGTACATTAATAAATATAGTCATTAATCCGAACTGTTTTGGATATCCATTGGATCATGTTTTTTCTTTGTCATTACCAACAATAACATTTCTCTCATATCTGGCCGAATCATTTAAATAAGTATTTTTCATTATTTTGGATTAATTGGTATTTTAGTATTTTAATACCCATCCTTTGCTAGGAACTCCATCCAGGGAGGACAAGGATCGACAATCAGACTCATATATGATGTTGGAAATATATAGGTACCTATATACTTATATATTGAAAATATCGCCGCTTTTGACAAAACTGTCCACTGGATGGAACAAATAGGTATATCCAGTGTACTAAGAAAATTAGACCAACGGATATACATTGTAATTATTAATTTTTTCCAACAGTGAACCACAAAGATTTTGGATAGCCAATGGATTATTTTTAGACAGAATTCCGTTCCACTGGATAACCAATGGATTTAGTATAGTGGTACAATAGTCAAAATATTGAAACTTTTGAACTTTTTTGGGATGTCCAAGAGCCGTCCAACGTTTTGACAATTGGATTATCCGATGGATATGCCTTGGACAAAATTTCCTACAGATTTGGTTGTCCAGTGGACTACTTGTCCAGAAAACTCTCTCCACTGAACATCCTTGAGACAGAGTTGTGCTCTCTGGGATATTCCTATCCGAGTTCTAGCAAGAAACTCTGCTCTGTTGAAGCAGAACCTTTGATGTTTCAGCAAGATTGTCTGGCAACATAGGCGCCATCAGCTAAAACCACTTTACTGAAAAAATTCTCAGTCAAAAACCCGTCAAAAAATCGGCCATCGTTCAAAACATGTAGCATGAACAAGTCAAAAATGTAGTGAATTTTGGATTTGTTTCGAACGCGTTAGGCAGTGGCGTAACCAGAAATCGACTCTGGGGGGGGGGTTATCATTATCCGGTCCCTACCTATCGTACCTATAATCTATCTATCAAAATTTTTGAAAAAATTACACAAAAATGCTATTTTTTACGCGTCTCAAATGTTGTTGACAAAAAATAAACAAAATTGGAACAATATTGAATATTGGTATAGCGCCGCAGGCGAAAATTGACAAAAAAAACGAAAAATTCTTTAATAATTTTGATCTCTTAGGTTTTTGCCAAATCATAAATGCGCCGCAGATGAAAATTTTAAGAGAAATTATACTAAGAATACCATTTATTACACGTTTTAAATGCTGCAAAATTTTTAAAATTTAGGACATTACAACAAACACACATCACAAACTGGAATAAAGGGTCAAAAAAGTGGGGGATCTATAGCTCTCCCTGGGGTCGTTTATCATGATTAATTTATTGTAGATTGGGTTGGACTTTCTGGTGGGGTTTTAACCTCCAAACCCCCCCCTAGGCTACGCCACTGGGTTAGGTATACCGATACCGATGCGTTGATATTTACTTTGTGTCTATATTAAAGGTAAAACAACTCAAATTCCCAAAACTCCATCAATATTTACGATTTTATTTTAATTTTAAGTCAAAAATTGCATTTTAAGCGTTATTTTCTTTAAAAAATTTGGGAAAATAAACAATTTTAAATTTGGTTAACAACTAAGCTCAGGTCCGCCTCGGTTCCCTTGTAGCAACACCGTACCAATATGGTATGGGGAACTATTAAAATCGTGAAATTTTGACTTTTCTTAATGTTATTAAAAATGAGTTACTGCGGTTCCAAAACACCTTAATCGACGAAAAAATAAAAGTTGTCTGTCGGTCTGTTCTCTGTGTGTATACACGATAACTCAAGAACGCCTTAATTGATTTTAACGAAATTTGGTACAAAAATTCTTTATCGGCTGACCATGAACTGATTAACTTTTAGGTAGGGTCGTGGGGTGGTTAAAGGGGGGAAAAGGGGGATAAAATATTTTAAAAAATTGTAACTTTGGAACAAAAGCAAGTAGCGATATACGATTCTCAGATTTAAGTTTCCATAAACATGTACTACAAATTTTGTTATAAAATCCAAATTCGTGGGAGCGTTAGTTTCCGAGTTATTTGAAAAAACGTTAAAGCATGTAAAAACTATATAACTTTAGAAGTAAAGCAGCTATTGATATGATGTTTTCAGATTTTGGTTTTCGTAAATATTACCCAAAAATTTTGTTATAAGGTTCAAATCTTTCAAAGCTACAGTTTTCGAGATATTTTCATTTTCTTTCAACATAAAATAATTGATTGTATGGTGGAATATTCGTGATTTGTAGAAGCAATTTTTTTTACAAATTTTAAACATTTCAGCTAAAAAATTACTTCGTAGGGATCGTTTTTTTATGTTTTCAATAAAAATTTGGATTCGGTACATATTTAAACGTATATATATGAAATCCGGTGTTAAGGTAAAAAATGTAAGTTTTGGTTCGTAAAATAATGGCAAAACCAGTGGCAAAGGTCCTCAACACCCCCCCCCCCCCCGAAACTTATTACTAATTTTGCAAAAGATCCCGTTTGTTGACTTTGGACCTGTAATGTTTAGAATACTTTTATACCTACTCCCCACCCCGAAAATGTTTCTGACTACGCCACTGGACATAACCAAAAAGGTTGCTTTAGTTTTTTTGTCAAAAATAATTAAAAACATTACAAAAGTATCATTTCGCGAGTTTTATGATTATTTTTTGACTTCCTAGCTGTACAAATTCAAAATTTTACAGCAAATAAAATAAATTTTTGGGAATCCTTGTTAGGATAACACGAATCGAGTTCAAAAATAAGGGATTGTGAGCAATTTCAGCCGTGATTCCTGCATGGCTTACCCTGTACATGCGGTTATAGTACTCGAGTACTATCAGCATCAAAAATGTGAAGTCCATATAAGTAGGACGACGTTTTATTTTCATGACATTAAGTAAAAAAATTGGTGCTAGAAAGCACGGATAGCCCACCATACAATCAATTATTTTATGTTGAAAGGAAATGAAAATATCTCGAAAACTGTACCTTTGAAAGATTTGAACCTTATAACAAAATTTTTGGGTAATATTTACGAAAACCAAAATCGGAAAACCGCATATCAAAACCCACATAGCATTTATACATACATAGCACATACATACCATATTCCAAAAGGACTACACCATATGCTAAGCATGTCCCAAAAAAGCATTGCACACTTTCTGAGCACATGCTGAGAATAGGTTACAGATACACCGTAATAGATGTAAAATATGTGCTTAGAATATTCCTAGGTCAATTCTTACCACATGCCTAGTATGTACTGAGCACATATCCACAGAACGTGCTCAAAATGTACTCACTATATTCTCTAGGTATGTACTGGTCATATAATGATCATGTACATAGTATGTGCTTTGTCACTTCTATACACATACACTGAGAGAAAGGATATTAGCCTGTATAAACCAGTTGTATACTATTTGGGACAATACCACTTCCTTAATAGTAGGTATATAAAAATCTTATACCCATTATAAAAAAAATGTATTGTCCCAAACAGTCAACTGGTGTATAAATGCCAATATCATTTATCTCTATGTAAAATGAACATCTCAGAAATATGCTACAATTTCGTGCAGACATCTTCCGTTATATATTTAAAATCGAAAAAAAAGTAGATTTGCATAAAATATTTAAAGTCAGTCTAAATATGTATTACAAAAAAATTTGTTTGAATGATAAGAAAACTTATAAATACATTGTTGAGCAAAATTAGTATATCGAATAAAAATAAAACAAACCTTGAATACCAACAATTTTAAATATAACACATGCACCTAGCATCAATTATAAAAACTAAAACTTTTTTAAGAAGGGCGACTAGTAAAACAAACATTATGGATTATTTGAAAAATATTAATAAAAATACCTGTCAAACAAGTTTTCCCTAAAACTGCCCCTTTGAAAAAAAGCTATAGACAAAATTTTAATTTTTATAATTACCTATAATCAAGATTTTGCCATTTTTGTTGCATATTATATTATGCTAGTTCTGCCAACTGTGTAATATACTAAATCGCAACAGAAAAGTTACTTAAAACCAAAACTTTATCTTAAGGATTAAACAGAACCAAATATAAAAAATACTTTGATGTTTTATAAGTTATAACCTCCCTACTCAGAAAGCAAAACCTAAAACATTTATAAGGTTTAAAACACAGCTCATGTCACAAAGTTTGGAATGTAAAACTAATATACTAGTTAAAAACTAACAACAAAAATAATGTGAAAGAAAATAAAAATTCTTGTAAAACAAAAATCATATTCTTAATGAAGTCTCACTTTTCATAGAAACAATTTAGTACAATCCATATTAGACCCTATTGCTCTCCACCTGGGTTTTCTCTGTTCAACATTTCCTTGTTTAATCTTTCCTTAGCTTTTACTAGCCATTGTTTTATTATGTCAATAATCTGAGCTTCAGAAATGTCTAGATATTGTTTTTTCATGGCTTCTATAAAAAAAATATTTAATATTAATTTGGGCAAATATTTCTTATTTTTTTTTATTACAAAACAATATATGCATGTATGCTAGAACAAATTTCATATTTTATTTATATTGTGTTATGAGTTTATTATCTGCCTACCTAAAATGCCATGTGCTAGTTTTAATTTCTTGAAAGCTTCCTTCTTCTTGGCACCATCCCAAGAAAATTCAATTGAAACTTGGTTTGCTAATATTTTATAGGGTATTTTTCGAATGGTTTGGGGATAAGAATTTCCTCCAATCCTCTGCAGCTCATATACCTAAAAACATAATTCCTCTGGGTGACTCCATTTAATTTATTACGTAAAAATAGGAATAGGAATAGAATAGGCGGCAAGTATGTTGGCAACCCTAACCTTTTTCTGGTTTGTTAAAAAATTCCTTAAATAGCCTTTTTTATTTCTCTTCGAAGACATTGCGGCAAAAACAAGGAATATAAAAAAAAACAAGAAATCTAACTTACCTCGCCAACCACTGAAAATCTAAGTTATCGTAGTAAAATTTTAGTGATTAAACAACTATAATAGAAGAATAGCGTAACTTGATCTCTTCTGCAGCCACATCACGAGAAAAATCAACAAAAAAACGAAGTTTTAGAAAAAAAAGTACCAATGCCAATATAAAAAAATACCAAAGGTAAAGAATAAAAACAGAAGTCACATCTTTGGTTGGAGCAACGTCACAAATCACCATGGACTAACGAACGAATTGGTTTACTCTGCACGGCACGTCATAGAATCGGGCGTATTTATAAGAACTCTCCAACGCGCGTGTAAAGTAATCGTTGCCTCCGCCTGGAATTCATTTACATCAAATTACATATTTGCTTCGTGTAAGTGAAAAATATTAGGATATGCCACCATAACTTATGAACGCGGCAAGGAGGGAGGGTAAAAGTGTTACAAGGATGAAAGGGTGATTTGCAACTACGTTACATTTTTTATTCAAAAATGCAGGAAAAAAATTAAATAACCAATATTTTAAATTAATTGGCAGACGATTGGCAGGTATTTACAGGAAATGAAAAACCCGCCGGTTCCCACCTGTGCGTGTGCGCTCACTCTGTCTAAAAAAATGCACCACGTGACTCTGGAATTTAAAACCATGTCGCGTCACGTGGTGCGTTTTTTGAAACAGGATGCATATATGGGCACGCAGTAAAACGGGTATTTTATTGAAATGTTTCAAATTAAATGTAACATAATTCGAGGGAGGTAGGAGTTATTGGACGATCTCCAAGTGTATAAATATGTGACAGGACGGGAGAAGAATATTCTTAACACATGCTATGCATATACCCAAAAGAATATCCATACTATAAAAAACTAATTATTACTTGCGCGTGCGTGTAAAACAACCGTGCCCACCATATGCTTCAAAAATCGCATCATGTGAGGCGGCATGGATTTGGAGTTGTTTTGAAAATGTATGGAGTTATACGACTAGATGTGATTTTTGAAACAGGGTCGGTAAGCATATTATAATTGCGTAAAACGGATATGTACTTCATTGAATTGTTTCACTGATGATCTTAATGTTTTCAGAAATGTTATAAGACGCATCTGATTTTTTCTAAATATTTATACTGTTTTGTATATACTTAGCATGTACTATAAATATTCTTAAAAATATAATTTTTGTGTTCTCTTTTGGAATATGCTTAGCACGAGTACAAAAGAAAATTTTTAATTGGTATGTACTTATATCATACGCTATACAAGTAGAACAAATAATGTTATCAAGAGCTATATAATTAGCACATGCTATGCATGTACCTAAAAGAATGTTCTTTAAAGTACATTTAGCGCATGTTCTTAGCATGTAAATGTACTTTTAATGCTATGTGGGAAGTTGCTTTACTTCTAAAGTTATGATTTTTTTAAATATATTTCAACGTTTTTTCAAATAACTCGAAAACTGAAGCTCCCACGAATTTCAACTTTATAACAAAATTTGTAGTCCATATTCATAGAAACTTAAATCTGAAAGCCGTATATCGCTATTTGCACTTGTTCCAAAGTTACAATTTTTTACAATATTTTATCCGCCTTTCTCCCCCTTCAACCCCCCACCTTCCTACCCAAAAGTAAATCAGTTTATGGTCAGCCGATGGAGGATTTTTGTACCAAATTTCGTTAATATCGATTAAGGAGTTCTTGAGTTATCGTATACACAGACAGACAACAGACCGACAGACAAATTTTTTTTTCGTCGATTAAGGTGTTTTGGAACCTTAGTAACTCATTTTTGATAAAATTAAGAAAATTCAAAATTTCACGATTTTAATAGTCACCCGTACCATATTGGTATAGTGGACTAAAAACGGCCATTTTGCTAACTTTTACCCCTAATTTATGAATAAACCTGTAGTAATTGGGGGGGAGGCGCCTAGGTATATGACGAGAATTGCTCGTTGGGACCCCCTCTACAACATATAATATCTACATATAAATAAAATTAGCCGACACACATTCCAGATAAGAAAATGGCAGAGTTCTTTATCTTGGCATTTTTCATATGAAAACAACCCCTCCACAAAAAACTGCCAAGAACAGTTTTTTCTTTTATCGTGGCACGTACCCATTTAGAAGCTCCAAAACCAGGATGCGTTACGTAATGCGTTTTTAGGTTTCTACATCCGTGGTTTTTGGAGTCAAGCTGGTAGTAGATTTAAAATTTTTTACATAACAAAAACATCCTCTAACATTCTTTTTATTCTGAGCTCAGATTTAAACAGCTGTCGGTCGAGCACAGAACACAATTTGTATGTTGGACGGATTCTAATATATACGATTTGTAAGATGTATTATTTGTAGAAAGTACGAATTGTACGATGTACGGTTTGCAAAAAGTATGCTTTGTGTGATGTATCGTTATGCTATTTTATGATTTGCATAAAGTATTGTTTGTGCGATGTATATTTGTTTAAAATACGTTTGTAAAATGTATCTTTTGGAATAATTATGGGGACCCCCATTTGTTAGATGATGTGATAGCCAGTGAAATATTAAGTATAATCCGGAAATTCATAAAAATTAAAAACTTTTGATTATAGACACATATATGTAAGCATAAGCAATTATATGTAAATTTAAACAACATTCGAAGATATTACACAATCGAGGTCTCCTTATTTTGCTTATACTTCTGGGAAATTTTAGGACCAAGGTTAACCGTAACCGCTACAAAAAGAAAACAGAGGTATATGTACCTATATCTGAATTCGGGACAGGTATCCGCGGGAGGCGGGAAGTTGTACGTGCCGTAAAGAGGAATGCGTGCATACCTACACCTACCACGCGCGAAGGCCTTTTATGTAATATATTGAAATGTCGGTTAGCAATGCCTAGTTTTATTTGTGTTCATGATTCAGAATGACTTCGGCTGAAGTTTCGGAAGTTTGCAACGTGTAATTTAAATGGTGGCGTTCCATTTCGGCAGAAAAGTCAATGTGAACGCCTCTATTTAAAATACATAACATTACGTAACGCCTGGTTCTCACCTATGCGTGCCCACCCTGCCATTTGCCTATTTTTTAAAAGTGTCGCGTGATGCGTTTTTAGTGTCAGGGCGAGCACGCATAGGTGGCAACTAGGCGTAACGCTTATAGGGGTTATGTAGGGGTAAGCGGGGTTTCGCGGTTCCGTTACCTAACGCAAATTTTAAATTATTATTGTGAAATAAAACAACTTTTTGGATTTTTCGAGTGAAAAAGAAAAAAAAGAGGGGGTCTCTGGCAGCAAAACGTTACGTTATTTTAGACTGGAGTAGTCCCAAACGTTACAGAGCGTTATATAGGGGGTCGCGGGTTGGGGTCAAAATTGGGCAAAGTAAGGGTTACGTAATAAGTGCACTACCTCTCAGTTTACGCAATTACTTTGTGGTTGGTGGTAAATATAACCTAACTTTTTTGTTACTTTTTATTTTTTTTAGTCGATGATACGTACCTCATCAATCAATTTTCCAAAAATATTACGAAAAAAATAAAATAACGATAACCATAAAGTAATTCCTCCGGAAATTCCGAACTCTCTTATGGAACTCCGCAGTCGCAGAAGTAACAATAATAATAAGGAAAGAGACAAAAACACTGACCAAAAAGACCTTAAGTGTGAATGGAACTTTAACTTTCTACCTGTTGGTGTCATCCTATTTGCATTAGGCGTTGTTTCCGTCTTTGGGTTGAGAATTGAGTCAAATTTACATGACATATTTTTTGAATTCGATTTGATTTTTTTTTCGATATAAAAAAAGGAATAATAATTTTTTTTTTATTTGCCATTTTAAGTGCATGAAATATAAAAACAAAATGTCTAAAATGTTCATGTGTAGAAATAAATAAATGACTTCTTCTAATTATAATTATTGACGGACGGAATTTTTTGATGTAAACCTGGTTAATGACACACCAAGACGCCAAGCGCGTGGTGTGAACTGCAAAATCAAGGCGGGAGTCATCACCGTAGCCGCTGTCCGCAAATAGCAAGGTGTGATCCCACCATTATCCAGATGAAAATTTTCGGACGCACCCATGAAATCGGAGGCGCGTTCGACCTCGGGTGCAACTTGCCCCAAAATGGGTAAGTGCAGCCCTCTATAAATTTGATAAGCTTTTGGTATTCTTGACATGTAAAAGAGAAAGATAGAAATGCGGCGTTATAGGCGTTCTTAGTCATTTTCGGTAAGATGTGCCTGAGCTTCATAGAAAGTGACAGTTTCTTCGTCCTTCACTCCCCAAATGGACCTACCTAAATTTTTGAGTGTTCTGCACCAAATTTTGACGTTTCTTCGAGCTTGGGCATCTTGTCTTTACACTTTGCAGTGTGTATTTGTGGAAGAAATGAATTTAATGGACGAGGCTGGGAATAACTAATTTTTTTTATTATTTCGCCAGAAGCACGAAACCGTCTGGGCGTGAAAAAAATTCTGTTTTTTTTTATAAGTTAACTATACAGGTTAAAAAAGTGTAGGTTGTATAAAAACAAGCTTACGGAACCATGGGGTGAATTAGAGCGTACTCCTATTCACTCCACGGTCCCGTAAGTATAATATATATATATAATGTATAACTTTTATTTTGGTTTATTATTGAAGTAAAATATGCGTGCGGGAAAGTAGAAAGATCTGAAAGAAAACAAAGCGTCGTTTTTTTTTAAAGAAAGTGTTTATTTTATCTATCATCCAAGGTTATTATTAGAAGTGCAACAACACGCAATTACGATTTACTTACTTTCGACTAACTTGCGTGACAAAGACTTTTATGGAAGTTAAAATTAACGTTTTTATTTTATTAGACACTTAAAGCCAATTATCAAAGTTAACACTATCCTAAGACGTATCTCTATCGAGTGGACCAATCAACCATGTGCAAAGAGAAACTTTCACATCCTTTATTTCAACCAATAGGCAAGCCCGAATGTGGTTACGAAACGTTCGATAAGCTGAAAAGCTCCACGGCGCCCGCGCAGGAGAACCCGCTCTTTTCCCCATAACCAGCAGATGTAAGTTGTAGGAGAGTTCTCTTGATATGCGGTAGCTCGGTAATGTCCGGCGGTGCTCGACTGATATCGGATGGCTAGTGCAAGCAGTCAAACTATCCTATTGGTCCAAATCACTGATGTGAGCGTTCCTATAGGAGTGTTCTCTCGAAACTGAAGAATAGGTACCCTGTCCTGCAATACGTGTCAGGATAACACGAAAGAAGACGTGACGTTACGTAGTTTTCACCCAAGACGTTGCTCTATCAACAAAAACGTGTCATTTCGATCAGCTGGAGATGTCATGCATTCGCCATAAATTTAAAAGTGTACTTGGTTAATTGGCCGACAAGATAGAGATACGTCTTAGGATACGTCTTAACATTTTTTTAGGGATAAGGTATTTTGGGGGTAGTTCCGAAGAGAGAAATGGAGGAAAGTTCAAAAACAATACGGCTCCACGCGTCAATACACGCAATCTTTGTGTAAAATTTCGTTATGATCGGTGCAGGAGTTTTTGAGTTACAGTGGCGCATATCGAGGCGACGGACAGACAGACAGACAGACAGACCGACCGACAGATAGACAAAGCGACGGCGTCTTCCTTCTCTTAGAGCGAGGGAAGTAAAAAGTCAACTAAATTCTTTTTGTTCTCTTTAAAATTACGTAAAGTAAAATTTATATTAGAAATCACGTAAGAAAAACTATTCTCCTCTTTGTTGCACCTTTAGAAAATGTATTGCGCATAGTCTTTTTATTGGCTCAAAAATGGTACTTCTTCTAACGCAAACTTATAAAAGGCTATTTTCATTTAAGAACGTAGTGCACTTGCCCAAAAAAGTGTAGAGCAGCTTTAGCTCGAAAGCGCGTCAGACCACATTGCACAAAGCTCAAAAGCACGTCCGTCGTCGTGCCATATTTTACGTTTTGTTTAATAAAATCAACGAGAAGTACGTGGTGTCGTGTGCCGTTCAATCAGCATCAACATCATCAGCTTACTAGTTGCCAAATAAAATAAGGTAGGTTTATAGTTAACGTATATAGGCTCTATAATTCAGTGATATAGGCAAACAAATCAGTAAAGAATTGGGTTCCATTAGTATGGTGTAGGTAGGGCAATATGCTCTATTCAGAAGCTTTTGTCCGTTAAACATATTTGCAATTTTTACATTTTCGAAGAATTCTGAGGTAAAGTCGCCTCATCAAATAATGTCCCTTCAATTCTTTTGGGGAATATATCTTAGCACGAACTGACAACGTTGCAAGCCGCATATACCTGTATCATGTACAGCCATTTGCACTAACATATTTACTTATTTAGGGGTCATTTAGAATAAGGTGGACCAGATAAGAGAAGAGTTCAGGTGCCAACTAATTCTAGGTGACCCCTAAATATGTTGTTGCAAATGGCTGGTAGCCTTATACTAAGTCCACAGGATACAGATATATGTGGCTTGCAATGTTGTCAGTTTGCACTATATATTCCTCAAAGAAATTAAAGGGACATATTTGAAGAGGCGACTGTAATAGATGCAGTAGCCTGCATATTTCAATATATTACATAAAAGGCCTTCGCGCGTGGTAGGTGTAGGTACGCACGCATTCCTCTTTACGGCACGTACAACCTCCCGCCTCCCGCGGATACCTGTCCCGAATTCAGATATAGGTGCATATACCTACCTACTAGTTTCTGGAGCTGTTTTCTTTTTGTAGCGGTTACAGTTAACCTTGATCCTAAAATTTCCCAGAAGTATAAGCAAAATAAGGAGACCTCGATTGTGTAATATCTTCGAATATTGTTTAAATTTATATATAATTGCTTATGCTTACATATGTGTCTATAATCAAAAGTTTTTAATTTTTATGAATTTCCGGATTATACTTAATTTTTCACATGCTATGACATCATCTAACAAATGGACGTCGATAGCACATCCTATGAAGATCCATACCTTGAGAACCGCAACCATTCTGAACCGGCAAAATAGGCTGGTTCCGATTATCAAGGCATCGAACATAACAGGATGCGCTGTCTACATCGATTTTTTCTGTTCATTTTTGATATGAAAATTTAAGTATAATCCGGACATTCATAGAAATTAAAAACTATTGATTATATACAAATGTAAACATAAACAATTATCTGTAAATTTAAACAATATTCAAAGATATTACACCATCGAGGTCTCCTTCGTTTGCTTATACTTCTGGGAAATTTTAGGACCAAGTTTAACCGTAAACGTAAAAATAGTTGTGTAAAATTAGGCTTCTCGAATGACATAAATTTTTTGAAAAATATTAAATGGGGGGGGGCAAACTTCACATTTTCAAAATCTTCGTGTGGGTTAGAGGGAGGTGTGCAATATTTTAAAATGGGTGTGCAAAATTGTGCAAAGTAAGACCTTTCTAACGACACCAAACTTTTTGAAAAATATTGACTGGGGGGAGCAAACTTGATATTTTCAAAACCCTCGTGTGGGTTACAGGGAGGTGTGCAAAATTTTAAAATGGGTGTACAAAATTGTGCAAAATAAGACCTTTCTGACAACACCAAATTTTTTGAAAAATATTGACTGGGGGGGCAAACTTGATATTTTCAGAACCCTCGTGTGGGTTACAGGGAGGTGTGCAAAATTTTAAAATGGGTGTGCAAAATTGTGCAAAATAAGACCTTTCTAACGACACCAAATTTTTTGAAAAATATTGACTGGGAGGGGAAAACTTGATATTTTCAGAACCCTCGTGTGGGTTACAGGGAGGTATGCAAAATTTTAAAATGGGTGTGCAAAATTGTGCAAAATAAGACCTTTCTAACGACACCAATTTTTTTAAAAAATGTTGACTGGGGGGGGGCAAACTTGATATTTTCAGAACCCTCGTGTGGGTTACAGGGAGGTGTGCAAAATTTTAAAATGAGTGTGCAAAATTGTGCAAAATAAGACCTTTGTAACGACACCAAACTTTTTGAAAAATATTGACTGGGGGGGCAAACTTGATATTTTCAGAACCCTCGTGTGGGTTACAGGGAGGTGTGCAAAATTTTAAAATGGGTGTGCAAAATTGTGCAAAATAAGACCTTTCTAACGACATCAAATTTTTTGAAAAATATTGACTGGGGGGGGGGAACTTGATATTTTCAGAACCCTCGTGTGGGCTACAGGGAGGTATGCAAAATTTTAAAATGGGTGTGCAAAATTGTGCAAAATAAGACCTTTCTAACGACACCAATTTTTTTTAAAAATGTTGACTGGGGGGGGCAAACTTGATATTTTCAGAACCCTCGTGTGGGTTACAGGGAGGTGTGCAAAATTTTAAAATGGGTGTGCAAAATTGTGCAAAGTAAGACCTTTCTAACGACACCAAACTTTTTAAAAAATATTGACTGGGGCGGGGCAAACTTGATATTTTCACAACCCTCGTGTGGGTTACAGGGAGGTGTGCAAAATTTTAAAATGGGTGTGCAAAATTGTGCAAAATATGACCTTTCTAACGACACCAAACTTTTTGAAAAATATTGACTGGGGGGGGGCAAACTTGATATTTTCAGAACCCTCGTGTGGGTTACAGGGAGGTGTGCAAAATTTTAAAATGGGTGTGCAAAATTGTGCAAAATAAGACCTTTCAAATGACATCATAATTTTTGAAAAATATTGATTGGGGGGGGGGGCAACGTCAAGTTTGCCCCCCCCCCAGAAAATGGGCTGTAGTTTCTCGTAGGAAGGTGTGCAAAATTTAATTTGTGGTGTGCAGAATGTGTGTAAAATTTTGGCATAAAAATTTTTGAGAAAATCGATCTGGGGGGGGGCAAACTTAACTGAGCCATAAACCTAGCTAGCAGTGCGTCAGCGATATATATAGATGCATTTATTTCATCTGACGCCACCATTTTGAGTTCACACGAATAAAACAACCAGTACACCATGTGAGAAATATGAACAATATTGTTTATCTGTGGAAAGCATTTTAGAAAACAAAAAATTTGATAGAGTTTTGCTTTTTGGTGATTTTAACTTACCCAGAGTTTTTTGGAACAATAAAGAATATTGCTGTGAAGTGAGTGGTCAGTTAACTTCCAAGGTGGATTATATCTCAGAATATTTTTCATTTTTAAACTTTTTCCGACATAATAATATAGCAAACATTTATGGTAATACGCTAGATTTGATTTTTAGCAACATGAATGATGTTATTGTTCACCCAGTAGGAGAGCCTTTCATAAAATTCGATCTTAAGCATCCAGCTTTGGAGGTAATTTTTGAGACTAAAACTAATATCTCTCTTTCCTTTGATTACTACTATTACAACTAGAAATATGCTGATTATAATGCAATAAATAGATTCTTAGGTGGCTGCGACTGGGATAAACTGTCCAGTCTTGATTTGAATGCAATGGTCGATTTATTTTATGTATACCTGCAGCAAGCAATAGATCTTTTTGTACCAGTTTTTAGGGCAAAAAACTCCAATTTTCCAAGCTGGATGCCTAGAGAACTCAATCGTTTTTAAAAAGGTATTACACAAAAGTTATAAAAATAGTGGTTTAAGTGATGACTACAATAGGTTTGCTATTGCTTGGCGAGAATGTAAGAATTTATATAATAAATCTAGGTCTGATTATATAAAAAATGTAGAATCATCAATTGAAAGTAACCGAAATGAATTTTGGAAGTTTGCAAAAAGTAAAAATAATACAAATTCTTTGCCAAATAGCATAATGTATAAAAATCATCTTGCGTCTAACACAAAAGATATAGTTAACTTATTATACCCGCATGAAAATGAAAATCTAAAATTTCAACCATTAAATATCAAGTCTGATCTTAATTTGGGTTACTTGGAAATTAATCTAATGGATGTATTTTGCACCATTGAAAAATTATCATTAGGTAAGGGTCCAGATGGCATTCCAAGAGATGTTATATTCAACTGCAGATTTATTCTTTTTATGAAATTTTGTATGAAATATACTCAAAATCTTTAAGCTCTGGAATATTTCCAGAGAAGTGGAAAGTCAGTTTTGTCACTCCTATTTTTAAGAGTGGGGATAGAACTAGAATAGACAACTACCGAGCGATTTCAAAAATAAATTTATTCAGCAAAATATTTGAACAAATTATTTCTAATAAAATAACTCCTCTTCTTAAACCTGTAATTTGCCAAAACCAACATGCCTTCCTTAGTGGAAGATCCACCATTAGTAATTTGCTGGAATATACAGAATATATATCAAGGGCTTTGGAGGGTCGGTGTCAGGTTGATGCAATCTACACAGACTTTTTCAAGGCCTTTGATAGAGTTAACCATAAAATTATTTTCCATAAAATGTCGCAGTATGGCTTTTTTGGTTCTTTTATTCAGTGGTTAGAAAGCCACCTCTCAGGAAGATAACAAATAGTGGCTATCAATAACTGTCAATCTTTTCCTATAAAAGTTTATTCTGGAGTGCCACAAGGAGGACACCTTTCCCCATTACTTTTTAATTTATTCATTAATAATTTATCTCAATGCATTGGGAATGTCTTTTTTCTGCTTTTTGCAGATGACCTTAAATTGTTTTTTAAAATTATAGATATTTCAGATTGTCTTAAAATTCAGCAAGACCTTGATCGATTTAGTTTATGGTGTTTTTATAATTGTCTACATCTCAACACAAAATTAAAGACCTAGGGGTCATATTTGATCAGAAAATTGATTTTAGTTTGCATATTGAAAAAAGCTACAATAAGTGTCTAAGATTATTAGGATTTTTGTCACACACTTTAGAAGAAGTGAGCAACATTTATTGTTTTAAATTATTATATTGTTCTCTGGTACGTTCAATAGTGGAATATGCCACTCCAGTCTGGAATCCACATTATTATAAATATAAAAATTTACTTGAAAAAATCCAGCGCAGATTTTTGAGGACAATAAATTATAAAATGAAAATTCCAAAAGAACAAATTGTCTCTCTTCAAAAATTATTAAATATTGACTCTTTGGAAAACCGAAGATTTATGCTTGATGTACGAATTTTGTACAAAATAATAATGTTGATAGTCCCAGATTACTCGAGCTTGTATCCTTGGATGTGCCTCAAAGAACAACTAGACATTTTTCTTTGTTTTACATTGAATTTCACAGAACTGTTTATGGTATGAATTCCCCTATAAATAGAATGGCTTCTTCTATGAATAAGTTAGACTTTGATATTTTTAATGTTTCACTCAGTCAATTTAATCGTCTCGTAAAACAATTCTGTAGTTCTAACAGATAGATAGGCAAAGTTGTTATTGTTATTCTTATATTTCTATATATTTTGAAATAAATAAATAAATAAAAAATAAAAACTCGCGTTTAATTTACTTACCTGCAACAACTGGATCTAAGATAGCAATTCCCAGGGGGATAGTCCATTCCGATAATAAAAAATATTGTCTTTTGCTACAAAACTTTACAAAACGGCGCAAACTCACTGCACACATAAACAAGCGAAACAATCTTAGTTCTGTATTTGCAAGAGGAAGGATTTCTTAATCTCGTATCTGATTGGTTAAATTGAAACCACGTGGTACACGCTCTAACGAATCAAAATGCATAACACCGAGCTCGTAGGGTCGTATACACCGATAAGTGGTTAATATTTAAAGCTCCCTCACTAAAGGAATCCTTTAATACATTTCGTCAATTTAGTGTTTTTTTTTGTGCTAATGCTAAAAAAATATAAATATATAATTATATATTATAACAATAATATATTTAATAAAGTATTCCATTCCACATATTTATCGTACAAATATTCAAATGATATTGGGCTAGGATATGTCTGCCTTAAATACAAAAAACAGATAAACAGAATATACTCAAACGGATATACACTGAATATTGGGAAAATATTAATATTTTTTAATATAATTTCTTGCAATAAATTTTATCTAAAAAATATGTAGTATTTTAAATGCAGAGGGAAATATTAAAAAACTTTTTTATAGAATATTACGTGATACCAATAAAATTTATATATTTAGTTTATATTAAAAAACAAATATTTGGGTAATATGTTATTTTAAAATATTAACTGATATTCGGTTAAAAAATATAAGGCTTATATACAAAAAACATATATTTAGGATGTACGATAGCGCATATACACTGAATATAAAGTAAATATCCATTCATGTTTCCTTTTTTTGAAAAGAATCATGTTTTTTTTTCTAATATATTTTATATAATTTTAAATATCTTTGTAATATACAATATCCAAGTCTTGCTATGTGGGCAGTTATAAGTGTAGATAGTATTCGTCTAATAAACTCCTGGATATTATTACCAAGCTTTGAAAAATACTCAACCTAAAATATAAAATTATAATAGATTTTAACCATAATAGGTTTTTGGTCATTTTTGGTCTTAGTTAACTCAATTAAAAGTCAGTCAAACTTTACGAAACAATTAGCAAAATCATACCATGTTTTTAATTTTATTTCTCAACGTTTCGAGAATGATGTTGAACAAAATTATTTCAAGTGTCAGTTAATTTGGATTAAGGCAGGTTCATGGTTATATTCCTTTTCCGTAACTTTTTCCTTTATCTTAACCTTTCCTTTTTCCCTAAGTAAAAAGCTGGTTCATGGTAAAATTCAAAGTTGACACTAATGATAGGCAAACTTGCGATTTTGGCATTTTGTTTAGATACGAAATTTGGGGTTCTTTTTGTCCCACAAATATGGACCAAATGCATTAAATGTTCAATATTCATTTTTGTAATAACTACTGCTTGAAATAATTAAAGAAAACATCAATTTTGAGGTTAAAAAATGGCAACAATTTTTTCCATTTCTTTTTCTGTAAAGCTAAATATTGGTTGACTTTCAAGGCTTAAGGAAAAAAATATGGAAAAGGAACAAGCATGAATACCTACATCTGAATACATGAGACTTAAACATAAAAGTTACAGCAAAAGTTACAGAAAAGGAAAAGGAATTAAAGCATGAACCAGCCTTTAAAAGACTTCCTAAAATTTACTTCTGGTTAAAGTTCAGTAAAACTGGGTTTATAAAAATAAGAACTTGTCATTTTTCGGTGTTTATTATTTTTTTTAAATTTATACAATAACTCACATATATTTTACAGCCATGTCTTACATAACTACCTTAATCAGCATATTAAGTAGTGTCAAAAACTTTACTTACCTTTTATAGGAAAATACACCACCAGGTATCTTTACAAAAAAAGACCAAAATTATACATCTCCCGAGACATCTTCTTTTAAATTAAAAAAAAACCTTTAAAAAAATCAGAAGTGAGGTTATATGTAAAAAAATTGAGTTAAAAAGTTAGAAGTTGACCATCTTTTAATTTTATTTTCTTTATTTATTTAGTCGAGGTTTTAGCTTTATAAACGCTTACAGGTATTCTTATAGCTTTAACTCTTATTTTTATTTTTTCCTGTAGAAACCCAGCTTAAATTGCTAGAGCTTTTTTTGAACTTACTATAGCTTGGTATTTTTTGTGTTCTCGGCCAAACCGGACGTCCGGAAGGGAAGCCGGACTGGCCAGATTCGGTACGTCAACCGGACGTCCGTTCCATCCCTAAAAAAAAAACAATACAATCAATTTTGAGGTTAAAAAAACGTCAACAAATATTTAGCAGGCCGCACTTCGGCAACACTATTTTTCATTTCTTTTTCCGTAAAGTATATTGGTTAACTTTCAAGATCATTCCTTAAGACTTAAGGAAAAAGGGTAATTATGCAGTATACGGTTTTCTGGCATTTTTCAAAAATTCTTTCTGGGAGTACCTACTAGGGTCCCTAGGACCCCAAATCCGCCTGCTCCCGATTTTTTTTTAAGAGAAAAAAGAGTGCCGCCGGGGGGGAGGGTTGTAATGTGTTTTTTTATTGTTTTGGGTTGGGTTGGAATAGGTTGGGTTGGACTGTGTTGGATTGGGTTGTTTTAGTGAAAAAATAATAAAAAAAATAAAAAAAAAACCAACCGGCGCAGGCAGATTTGGGCTCCTAGGGACCCTAGTAGGTGCCCCCATAAAGAATTTTTCATAAAAAATCATTGCCATTTTTGATTTTTTTTTCACTAAAACAACCCAATCCAACACAGTCCAACCCAACCTAATCCAACCCAACCCAAAACAATCAAAAAAATACATTACAACCCCCCCCCCCCGGCACCATTTTTCTCTTTAAAAAAAATCGAACGCAGGCGGATTTGGGGTCCTCGGGAGCCTAGAAGGTGCCCCCATAAAGAATTTTTTATAAAAAATCAAAAATGGCAGAAAACCGTATTTTAATTTTTATATGCCTGTACAAACCCAGCATAAAATGACGATTTCTGGTCGCTTATGAATACTTACCCTAGTATCGGCTTCTACATCCATGGTGAGTTGAAACTTAAATTAAATTTAAGCCAATTTTAAAAGAAAACTTGCAAAACACAAAAAACACACCACTTCCCCTTACTTCTTCCACTTGTTCAAGTGCCGCTTGAATTGAGGGTGACCCTTGAGATTTACTTGGTTTTCAAAGGTTCCGAATATGTTCCACTTGGAAAAAGTAAGGAAATTATTGGCAACGTGGCAGTTATCTGCATTTTTTGGTGTTTTTTGTGTGGTGATCATAATTATTACCTGACAGCTGTCAAAAAAAACACGTAAAATTTGAGGTTGTTTTAAAAAAATAAATTTTATTGATGATTTATTATTGTATGGAGGAAAAGGCAAATAAAACTACTATAATTCACATCGTAATCAATACGTATTGAGAAGATTGTCTTCTTTTTCTTTTATTGAGCATGTTCTCTGTTCCCACAAATTACCTGTCAGCTGTCAAAAAAACACATAAAATTTGAGGTTGTTTTAAAAAAATAATTTTTATTGATGATTTATTATTATATGGAGGAAAAGGCAAATAAAAGTACTATAATTGGTTAACTATAAAACCTGACTATTTATTTAGTATATGTTTTCACATCGTAATCAATACGTATTGAAAAGATTGTCTTCTTTTTCTTTTATTGAGCATGTTCTCTGTTCCGACAAAGAGCGTGACATTATTACACCACCAGACCAAACCAACCCAACCCATTTTTCAGTTTCTTTACAACAAATTTGCAAAAAAAGGTGAATTATCCGCTTAGAGAAAAAAACATGATTTTTTTTGGACATACTAAACCTTTTGTAAAAGGTGTCTTCATCTCATTTTTCGAAAATGCTTCTTGGTAGGTATTATATTAATTGCAAAGTCTAATTCTTCATCTTCTTCGTCATACCAACGAAGTTCCATTTTAAGCACAGACCACTATTACAATCACATAAATATTTTAAGGCGACGGAACAGTTGTATAATCTGATTTAATTAATGGTTTTTTTTTAAAAACATAATCAAAAAAATACCTCACATAACCTAAAAATGCGCTTAAGCCGGAGTAATTCTACGGCTTATCTTAACTACAGCTTAAGTGCCACTTGCAAAACAAAACTAAAGCTTAAGCTCGGCTTACATGTCAAGCCGAACCCGTGCACACGCGCATGAAAGGAACCCACACTGGAAGAAACCGCAGAATATTAAATGGCGTCGGCAAGTACGTCAAGTTGTCAACCGCACGTCAGATGTCAATCGCGCGGGAAATTTAAAAAATACGGCGTTCAAAACACACGATATCCGGCAATGTATTTGATGGGACCGGAAAGGTGGTTTAGAAATTCATGAAATTACAAAGAAACCATTGCGTTTTACTTGGTATGTGAAACACGTTTTTTAGTTATTGGCAAAATAACATAAATTTGCCAATACATCAGCACTAGTAAATAATCATTGGCAAAATAGCGCAATTTTGCTAATAATACTACTGTAGGAAATAACCAATGGCATTTACTTGCCAATAATGCCAATAAAGAAAATACACCTTACCACCTTTCATTGTTTGTGGGGTATCCGTGCTTATAAAACCTTTTAAAATATTTGCATGTAATACTCGTCAAATCTTTAAAAAAATTGTGCTGGTAGAACCATATAAACTCCTATACTTTTGTTCATTCCTGCTTGTTAATGCTTATAAAACCTTGTAAAAGATTTGCTTGTAATACTCTTCAAATTTTTTAAAAAACTGGGCTCCTAGAAGCGCGTAAACTCTCCATACTTTTTGTTTCTCCCTTCTTTTGTTAATATTGATAAATTTAAAATATTTGCTTGAAATACTGGTCAAATCTTTTTCATTAAAACTTATAGAATCTTGTAAAACATTAAATTATAATGCTCGTCAAATTTTTTAAAAAAAATGTGCTGGTAGAACCGCAATAGAAACTTATAAACTCTCGATACTTTTCTTCCTTATTAAATCTCGTAGAAACCCGTGCTTGTTAAACTTTGTCAAAACTTGAAGAAATAAGAACATTATTTGCGGATAAAATCAGGTCAAAAGTTCAAGCTCATATAACCTCATAAAATCTTAGTAACACTCGAAAATTTTAATTTTTATTCTTATAAAATCTTTTAAACTCTTGCCCATTTTGAGAAGTCAAAAAATTATTCTACATTGAACCTCATAAAACCTTGTTAGCTTTTACAAGTCACGATCCTCATAAAACCTCGTCAGCTTTTACAAGTCACGATTTTTGGCGCAAAGAATCTCTTAAACCTTATAAAATCTCATAAAATCTAATGTTATCAGTTTTGACAAGTTTTTATGCGTTTTTTTTGGCAGGGGACCTCCATACTTTTGTTCCTTCCTGGTTATTAATGTTAATAAAACTTTGTAAAATATTTACTTGTAATACTGGTCAAATCTTTTAAAAAACTGTATCATTTTGCTACAATGGGAACTTATAAAATCTTGTAAAATACTAATTTGTAATGCTCGCCAAATATTTTAAAAAATTGTGCTGGTAGAACCGTATAAAAACTCTATACTTTCGTTCCTTCCTGCTTGTTAATGCTTTTAAAACCTTGTAAAATATTTGCTTGTAATACTCGTTAAATCTTTTAAAAAATAATGCCATTTTGGTGCAATGTAAACTTATAAAATCTTGTAAAACATTAAATTATAATGCTCGTCAAATCTTTTTAAAAAATGTGCTGGTAGAACCGCAATAGAAACTTATAAAGTCTCCATACTTTTCTTCCTTATTAAATCTCGTAGAAACTCGTGCTTGTTAAACGTTGTCAAAACTTGTAGAAATAAAAACATTATTTGCGGATAAAATCAGGCCAAAAGTTCAAGCTCATATAACCTTAGCAACATCCAAAAATTTAAATTTTTATTCTTATAAAATCTTTTAAACTCTTGCCCATTTTGAGAAGTCAAAAAATTATTCTACATTGAACCTCATAAAACCTTGTTAGCTTTTACAAGTCACGATCTTTGCCGCATACAATCTCTTAGACCTTATAAAATCTCATAAAACCTAATGAAAATGTTATCAGTTTTGACAAGTTTGTATGCGGTTTTTTTGGTAGGGTATTTAAATGTATAAAAAATAAATCGTTAGAAGTTCATTCAGGTGTATTAAATAAGGAAGGTATTGAAACGTCTTCAAAGGGATAAAAAATTAAATCACCCGAAAGACATTTAAATGGATAGATTGAAAATGGTATTGAAAGAAATTAAAATGTATACAAAATAAATAGTTTAAAGTTCATTTAGATGTATTAATAATTTTAGTTATTAAAAGATATTCAAAGAGATAATAAATGAATTTACCCAAAAGGAATTCAGAGGGATAAATTTAAAATGGTATTGAAAAAAATTCAAACGTATAAAAAATTAATCTTTAAAACTTTATTCAGTTGTATTCATTAAGAAATGTATTAAAAAGTA
Organism: Oxystoma pomonae; assembly: GCA_963921995.1. Classification (NCBI taxonomy): domain Eukaryota; kingdom Metazoa; phylum Arthropoda; class Insecta; order Coleoptera; family Brentidae; genus Oxystoma; species Oxystoma pomonae. The sequence continues at coordinate 84,434,982 of OY998164.1, read as the reverse complement.
TTGAAAATGATAAAAAATTAATTCTTATAACAGACATTTAATTGGATAGATTTAAAGGGGTATTGAAAGGAATTTAAATGTATAAAAAATAAATCCTTGAAAAAGTATTCAGTGTTTTTAATAAAGCAAGGTATTTAAAAGTATTCAAATGTATAAAAATTAAATCCTTAATAGTGCATTTAATTGTATTGATATTAAGAGGTATTGAATCGTATTGAAAGGTATAAGGAATGAATCCACTAAGGCATATTTAATTGCATTAATAAAGGAAAGTATTCAAAAATATTCACATGTATAAAAAGTGAATTCCGATTATAGTATATAAATGTAATCAAAACAGTTTTGGTTAAAAAATTTTAGTTTGGATAAGTTTTGAATACTCGTGTTCTAGTAAGGGGATTGAGTAGGATACGATAATATTAAAAAGCATTAAAACTGAATATATTTGAATTCCGTTGAATCCATAATTTTTTGTAGGGAAGCGGAAAAGCAGACGATATTTTAAAAAATATTTCAGCATGTCAAAAATATAGTTAAATATGTGTGTTAGTGTTTGTTTATATTTGCTTTCTTGAAAAAAATCCACGTTCATGTAAAAAATGTTTTATTACTTTATGTGGAACCGGGCGTAAAAGTGCACTTTAACGCCCATTTTCAAGCGTTAAGTAGGTAGTACTCCAACGCCCTAGTGCGCCTTTTATGCCCGCGTGCGTTAAAGTGCACGTTTGCGGTCAGTTGTGAAATAGTTTGTTGTTTTTTGAGGGGCTAATTTTACAACATAGAAATATAATGGGTATATTTCTATGTTTTAAAACCAAAGGTAAAACTCCAGATTAAATCATAGTTTAGTTGCAGTTAAACCACGACCAGGAAGAAAAGAAGAGCTGTTGGATTAGCTGTAGGATTAAGAGCACAAACAGTTTTTTTTCTAGTTTAAAAAGACTGATGCATTTTCTTGGCATAAAGGGTTGATTATTTTAACCATATCTTTAAAATAGTACCAACTAGTAGTATAATATCAGCGTTGGTTACAGACAGACATACAACCAGACGCCACAACAAAAAATGTTCAGAATTGTCAGAAAGGCAAAGATATAGTATATATTATATACGTGTGAGTTAGTTTTGAGAATAAATCTTACTGGTCTGTCCCAGGCAACCAAATGACGTAAATTATACGTCCAATAGATGTCAGAATTTATCACTATGGCGTCTATTTTGTCACTTGTTTTTAACGTGAAAATCACGTGGGTTTCATTCGAAGATTGACGTCATTTTAACGACGTGAATTTGACGTAACATTTTATGACGTGAATAAGACGTATTAAAACAGACGTTTTTTAACGTCTCAATATGTCAAATTAAAAACTTTTTAAGAAGCACCACTTTTTTTTTCTAGTCACGTAACTATAATAAAGTTTTTTGGTATAAAGATTAAAAATATTGTTTATTTATCAACTACTATGAATGTAAAATATTATGCAAAAAGTGATTCATTATATTTGGGCCTTATGACAAGAACTTTCAACTGTCGTTTGAAATATTAAGTTGAAAGCAACTTTTCTAATATTCTTTAGCGATATGTCTTCCTTTGACATTTGCCAATTAAAAGGAAAGAAACATATCGCTAAGGAATTCTACAGTACACAGAATATGGGGCAAGTATCATAACCGTCATCAAAGTTTTTTTTACGGCGTAAGCAGAGGTGCTTTCAAAATGGTGCACTTTTCGAGCAAGGGTACTACTTCCTTAATTAAAACTTTAAAAAATAATTGTGCCGATGAATAAAATATCGGGTATTTTAAAAACCAAGTTGGCAATATTGGCAAGTGAATGTCATTGGTTATTTACTACAGTAGTATTATTGGCAAAATTGCGCTATTTTGCCAATGATTATTTACTAGTGCTGATGTATTGGCAAATTTATGTTATTTTGCCAATAACTGAAAAACGTGTTTTACATACCAAGTGCAACGCAATCTTTCCTTTAAAAATTGCATGCATTTCTAAACCACCTTTCCGGTCCGATCAAATGCATTTTTTTAAATTTCCCGCGCGATTGACATCTGTCGTGCGGTTGACAACTTGACGTATTTGCCGACGCCATTCTGTGACGCTATTTTAATAATATTCTGCGGATTCTTCCTATGTGGGTTCCTTTTTGTGTTTTGCAAGTTTTCTTTTAAAATTGGCTTAAATTTAGTTTGAGTTTCAAGTCACCATGGATGTGGAAGCCGATACTGCGTAAGTACTAATATTCTTTTGTTCTTAAATAAGGTGGACTTAAAAATGTTCAGAACTACCAGTAAAGCGACCAAAAATCGTCATTTTTGCTGGGTTTATACAGGCATATAAAAATTAAAATAAAAAATAATAACTTTGAACCGAACAGCACACAGCTTCTGCACATGTATATAAAAGTGAATGACACCAATATTTGAAATAATTAAACTAAACTCCATTATGCTGATTTTCTTACTAATATCTGTTAAAAACAAACCAAAAACTGCAAAAAACCCCCATTTAAATTACAAAAACAAATGAAAGTGAGGTTATGTGTGTCAAAGGGGAATGCTCAAATCCGTTTTAAGATAAAAATAAATGTTAAGTTACTCATCTTTTTATTTATGCTGTATAAATGCCTACACTGTTCCCCATAAGCAACTTTTATTTTAATTTTAATTATTTTTTTTTTTTAATTTTTATGATAATTTTTTTTTTAATTTTTATTTTGATTTGCCTGTATGAACCCAGCATTAAATCGTGATCTAGACGCTACTTTACAAGAAAATCAAAGGTCACATCATGATCTACAATGCTTAAGCGATACTGACACTAATAATTTACAAATTTCTTTTGTAATCGAGCAAAACCGTTCTCAACTTAAAAGCCAGTTAACTCCTACCTGTGTTCAGCCTTCAGTGCCATTTAGCCTACTGTTGCCGCCATTTTTATAACGAAATTGACAGGTAAAACATGAATTTTCTCTCAGTTTGGTGTCACTATGGCCTCTATAGTAGGCTAAAGGATACTATATCAAAAAAGAGTTAACTGGCTTTTTAGTTGAAGTGTTGGATCGAGCCATCTAAAGATTCATCAATTAAGTCTACGTCCAAGTCATTTTCTAACACTGAAATTTCTCTTGCTGACCCAGAGAATGATGACCCTTAAATTTCTTGTGAAACCGAGCTGTCTTTAGTTAATAACTTAAAATCTTTTTTAAAATTAATTTGAAAAAACTCGTCTGTGGTACTATTTTTTTATTTTAACGTAAATTTGCCAATAAAACAACTAGATTAAAGTTTTTTTTTTTTTGAGAAACCGATATTTTGTCACTGGCAAAAAAGGCTACTTTTTCCTAAAACAAAATACTGGTTTATCCAAAAAAAAAAATAATTTACAGCTATACTTACCAAAATTTAAACTTTTTTAGATGCTTTAAAAAATCCTTTAAGAAGTCAACCAACTTTTCCTCATTCTGTTATTGAAGATGCTACTAAGGCTTGGTTACGGGGTGTCTGTGACTGAAAAGGAGGCAGAACATCCAGGAAAAAAGATGCTGAATAAATCTTCATCTTATCTTATAACAAGAAGAAGGAAATACTAAGTTTTTAAATTTTTGGCCAAGGAATTTTTATATAAAGCAACTGAAGCAAACCTAATTTTTTTGATTCACAATCAAAGAGATTCTAAATAAAATTTTCTCTATTGCAATTTACTGTTGTATGGAAAACCTCCTCTTAATAAATATTTAAATCAATTTATGAAAGAATTTTTCTCTATCTTTGGCATGACCAAGACGACAAATATTATTCATATGGTTTCCATTCCTGTCTTCATGTTGGGATATAAATATAAGTGTATAAGTGTTTGTTTATAGTAACATTTATTTATTTATTACATATTGGTTTTTCTAGGAATTTTTGTTCGTTTAAGGATAACATAAAATAAATGTGCATTCGTAAATTATGTGCATTATTTTATTTTTAATCCACAATCATTACAATTTTTATTGTATGCATAAATACTTTAAATAGGAAGAAAAAGCCAATTATCAGTGGTATCGGAATTTGCATCTGTATCCCTATTGAGCCGACCAATCAAGGAGGTGCACTTTTAAACTTTTAATTTTTGCATGGGTTTGGCACTTAGTGGTAAGGGTGATTCACCATATCTTCCCAACTACATAACTCATTTATTCTTAAAGATAGAAAAAAAATAATACAAAAGTTGCTTAGTTTTTCACAAATTTTAAGAAAATTTAACCAAAATTTTCAAAGTATCAAATTTCGACAACAACTTTCTTATTTTAAATTGAAAACCCTGTATATTTTTCAAGAAAATTGTTGACTTAAGAGCAACTGCTTAAGATAAACCCTACAAGATCTACCGAAATTTTAAAAAATATACAGGGTGTTCTATTTAAAATAAGATGTCTAAGTCTAAATTTGACATTTTGAAAATTTTTATTGAATTTTCTTAAAATTCGTGAAGAACTAATCAACTTTTGTATTTAAACTATTTTTCTGTCTCTAATAATAAATGAGCTATGTAGTGGGAAAAATATGGTGAATGACCCCATACATTTTTTGCCAATATTGCCTGCAATGCCGGTATTTAGTATGCAGTGCTCCTCTACATTTAAAACATGCTAAGTGTGTATTTGCCATCAGTTTAAACGTATTCGTTGCCGTCGCTCGGCCGGTGGCTCACACAGGTGTGTATAAATCATGTATAACGTACAGATTGCCGTGCGTCAAATTCTCATTGCCAATAGATGCCAATATTTGTAAGGCACATCAAAATGACGATAGTTTTGTTTTTAGTCAATTTTGTGCCCAAAATTTCACGTTAATTGATCATGTCAAATCTTGTTATAAAATTAGAGGTCAAATACATGTGTGGTGACACATCTGGTTGCCTGGGGTGGGATGTTCCAACTCTTGTTGAATTTCCTCGTGCAGAATTTCACATGTCTCTTTTCTTCTTGATGCTTCGACAATGTCAATAATTTCGTCATCATCTTTATCCAGTTGATCAAAAATAAATTCCAAGTCATCCCTCATAGCGATTTCACTAAATACTTACAGTATTTTACCAAAAACCAATTTTAAATAAATTTTTAATTACTATTTTGAGGTTAGAGTCTCACGGTAACATTCCTGTCGGCCCTGGCATGTGTTCCAGTTTGTCGGCCTTGGTCAAGTTTATATATATTTTGAAGTATTTTTGACTAATGTCATACCCCCAGATGCACCGTAAAAATATTCGGATTAGTTTAGCTAATCCATGCTTCCCTTTTGTTCATTTATGTGGGATCAAAAAGGATGTATTAGATAGCCAATCGCGATTAGGTGCCTATGGTGCATTTAGGGGATAACAAAATTATAAATTATTTTTTAAATATTAAAATGCAAACATGCTCATAGTGCATAAAATGTTGTATGTACCTCAGTCAAAAACAGCTTTAACGATCTCATCGTGTTATCTACACGCTACGGACGTGAAAACTGTACTTTTTGACCTAGGTGCATAAATATAACTATTTTATTGTACATATTTCAATATAATACCTATTATATAATATAATAAGGACAATGAAAGCTCTTTATTTTCTAGCACCCTCTAAATTATGTACAAAAAGTAAAATAATAATAAGTAGCCCAAATTTAAATTTTAAAATTATATTATTTTTTATAATTATGAAAAAAAAATTATAAAATGTATTTTTAGAAGGGTAAACAAACCAATAAATTCTAGTTTCCAAAACACTACAGATTTATGATAGAATCGAGGAAATTTTTACTCTATTTTAAAATTTTGGATACGTTTATACTTAATTTGTCCCGATTTTTAATTTCAAAAATCTGGAAACCCTGCCGACAAGGCAAACAACCATGGACGGAAAATGACCGAACTCGTCTCCAGTGGAGCAAGTAGAAAGTCCCAGCAGCATGAGGAGAGTCTAAAGGAAGCCTGATGACTAAAGAAAATTAAATTTAGAAATTTTCTTGACCATGTGGAAATGACTTACCTTCATGCCTAGAGGAATTTTCTGCACTGAAACAGTACAATTGTAGTATCACATGAAAATGATATATAGAAACGTTAATGATAAAACGGGGCAACTGATTTACTGATTAAAAATTTCGAATTTTGAAAAATATCATAAAAAACAATCAAAAAACTTTTGAGTTCGACGGCGATGCTCGATCATTGACGTCTGACATTTTATTAAAAATGATGATTTAATTTTCTTTAGTCATCAGGCTTCCTTTAGACTCTCCTCATGCTGCTGGGACTTTCTACTTGCTCCACTGGAGACGAGTTCGGTCATTTTCCGTCCTTGGTTGTTTGCCTTGTCGGCAGGGTTTCCAGATTTTTGAAATTAAAAATCGGGACAAATTGAGTATAAACGTATCCAAAATTTTAAAATAGAGTAAAAATTTCCTCGATTCTATCATAAATCTGTAGTGTTTTGGAAACTAGAATTTATTGGTTTGTTTACCCTTCTAAAAATAAATTTTATATTTTTTTTTATAATTATAAAAAATAATATAATTTTAAAATTTAAATTTGGGCTACTTATTATTATTTTACTTTTTGTACATAATTTAGAGGGTGCTATAAAATAAAGAGCTTTCATTGTCCTTATTATATTATATAATAGGTATTATATTGAAATATGTACAATAATATAGTTATATTTATGCACCTAGGTCAAAAAGTACAGTTTTCACGTCCGTAGGGTGTAGATAACACGGTGAGATCGTTAAAGCTGTTTTTGACTGAGGTACATACAACATTTTATGCACTATGAGCATGTTTGCATTTTAATATTTAAAAAATAATTTATAATTTTGTTATCCCCTAAATGCACCATAGGCACCTAATCGCGATTGGCTATCTAATACATCCTTTTTCTCTCTTGATCCCACATAAATGAACAAAAGGGAAGCATGGATTAGCTAAACTAATCCGAATATTTTTACGGTGCATCTGGGGGTATAACATTAGTCAAAAATACTTCAAAATATATATAAACTTGACCAAGGCCGACAAACTGGAACACATGCCAGGGCCGACAGGAATGTTACCGTGAGACTCTAACCTCAAAATAGTAATTAAAAATTTATTTAAAATTGGTTTTTGGTAAAATACTGTAAGTATTTAGTGAAATCGCTATGAGGGATGACTTGGAATTTATTTTTGATCAACTGGATAAAGATGATGATGAAATTATTGACATTGTCGAAGGATCAAGAAGAAAAGAGACATGTGAAATTCTGCACGAGGAAATTTGACAAGAGTTGGAACATCCCACCCCAGGCAACCAGATGTGTCACCACATATGTATTTGACCTCTAATTTTATAACAAGATTTGACATGATCAATTAACGTGAAATTTTGGGCACAAAATTGACTAAAAACAAAACTGTCGTCATTTTGATGTGATATTGAAAACTAACATCCCCACAAACAATGCCGTCATGGCAACGTGCCTTACAAATATTGGTATCTATTGGCAATGAGAATTTGACGCACGGCAATCTGTACGTTATACATGATTTAAACACACCTGTTTGAGCCACCGGCTGAGCGACGGCAACGAATACGTTTAAACTGATGGCAAATACACACTTAGCATGGTTTAAATGTAGAGGAGCACTGCATACTAAATACCGGCATTGCAGGCAATATTGGCAAAAAATGTATGGGGTGATTCACCATATTTTTCCCACTACATAGCTCATTTATTATTAGAGATAGAAAAATAGTTTAAATATAAAAGTTGATTAGTTCTTCACGAATTTTAAGAAAATTCAATAAAAATTTTGAAAATGTCAAATTTAGACTTAGACATCAACTTTCTTATTTTAAATAGTATGTATATTTTTTAAAATTTCGGTAGATCTTGTACGGTTTATCTTAAGCAGTTGCTCTTAAGTCAACGTTTTTCTTGAAAAATATACAGGGTTTTCCATTTGAAATAAGAAAGTTGATGTCGAAATTTGATATTTTGAAAATTTTGGTTAAATTTTCTTAAAATTTGTGAAAAACTAAGCAACTTTTGTATTATTTTTTTTTCTATCTTTAAGAATAAATGAGTTATGTAGTTGGGAAGATATGGTGAATCACCCTTACCACTAAGTGCCAAACCCACGCAAAAATTAGTCTTATCTCCGCCCACTAAAGGATTGTATATAAGATAGAGCGTAGATTAATTTAGTTCATTGTTTATCGTCTCCTGATGATGCTAACGTTGTTAGCGAAACGCGCGTCGAGTGCAAAAAAGTGTAGTTTTGGTTTTGTGGAAAATAATTTTGTTTTTTTTATGCTATTTTATGATTTGCCTAAAGTGCGATGTATATTTGTTTAAAATACGTTTTTAAAATGTGTTTTGGATTATTTATGGGGAAACCTTTTTGAGGTTGATTACTGCCCAGCTAGCAAGGACACGTCACAGGACGTCTTAATCACGTCATAATTAAGTGAAATTCGTCGAGGTCAAATTTTATAGTCATATTATGACTTTATTAAAGAGTCATATTAGAGACAAATTTGACACGTCTTATCATCTACCTAATTTGAGGAATAGAACTTTAAGTTTTGAGTTTAGATTTTCAAATCTCCGATGCTATTTACTACAAAGGTTGGTCAAAAAGGATGTAATTTTGTTTTCTTTTTGAAAATTAATTAAAAGGTAGAATTAAGGTTAATTTATATCGTCATTATAAAGTGATCTACAATGACCTATATTTTTATGCTTTTGCTGAAATTCGGAAAAGATGAAACGTAAACTCCCATTTCATGTCATAAAAAATAAAACAAAAAATGCGACGGAAACTGCACAGAATAAATATGTAAGATATTCTTATTTATTTTGAAAAGCGTTAATTCCCTGGTGAAATGGCGCGTTTGGGTTTATATATATTCTATTGCCGGCAGAGTGAAGAAAGCCAAATTTCTCTCCTTTACAGCTTTATGCGAAAAGCAGAGAGAGAGATGTATGAGTTGCATACGAATCCGCGAGATGACAGCCGACAAAGCCCGACGGTGTTGTCGTACAATCTTAGGTCGTAGGTGCACGGATCACCTACCAACGGTACTCTGTAGTAGGTGTGTAAGGTGTGGTGTGATGCAGTCGTCACACAGAAGTCGCTGAGCGGTGTTAGTGCACTACGCTTTATTGTCAGAAGTTTAGGGAAACTTATTAACAAAGCAATTTCATCCTAACCTAATATAATATGAATAACATATGACCTAAAAATATCACCATTTAGGAGCTAATTTTTCTATCACTAGAAATGTCGTCATCAATAAATTGACGTAGAGTACACACAAACATATTATAACAAATACTATTCGTGTAATTTTGACTACAACAATGTTTGGGTATGGCAGGCATAATCATTACACTTTTTGTTTTCCTTTCTAAGCCAGAAATAAGGGTCATTCCATATCAAATCAACCAAAAAATCACAAAAATTTTACGCGACCAATTCCAATTTTGATGATTTTTGGTATATATTTTCTTCTTACCATAAAAGTTGAAAATGCAAATTTTTAAATTTTTTTGATTCGTAGTTTTTTTTTTTAATTTTTCAAAATAAAAAAGTCAGCATTTTGACCTTAACAAGAATGTACAAAACTAGCAATATCTCGAGAACCACTTACACTAGGAAAATAATAAATGGCTCATTTTAAAGTTATTTTGAAGCTCTTTTTTATGAAATATCACAACATAATTTTAACAAAAAAAAAATTGGAAATAAAAAATTGAAAAAAAAAATTGAAAAATTCAAAAAGGCCATTTTTAATTTTTTTGAAAAAAATATATAATTTTGGTCAAAGTGTTACTTAATTATCCACAAAATTTTATGATGGAGAAATGATGGGTTCAATGTCAAAAAAAATATCAAAAATATTAAGTACATTTTATAGGCGATTTTTCATGCATGTGACATTTTTAATAAATTTTTTCACATTGAACCCATGATTTGTCCATCTCAAAATTTTGTGAATAGTTTAATAACACTTTAAAGAAAATAATATAATTTTTTGAAAAAAATTAAAAATGGCCTTTTTGAAATTTTTCAAAAAAAAATCAAAAATTTTTTTTTTTATTTTTTTTTCAATATATGTTATGCAATATTCTCATATGAAAGGTCTTTATAAGAGCTTTAAAATGAACCTTCACCTACTTCTCTATTATAAGTGGTTCTTTGGATATTCCTAATTTTGTGCGCACATGTTAAGGACAAATAAGTGACTTTTTCGATTTTCAAAAATTAATTCAAAATAAACAACTGGTCAAAAAAGTCTGAAATTTTGGATTTTCCAGTTTTTTGGTAGGAAAAACATGTATACTAAAAATCATCAACATCGGAGATGGTGTGGTAAAATACCCTGGTTGACTTGATATATACCCTAGGGTCATTCCATATCAAATCAACCAAAAAATCACAAAAATTTTACGCGACCAATTCCAATTTTGATGATTTTTGGTATATATTTTCTTCTTACCATAAAAGTTGAAAATGCAAATTTTTAGATTTTTTTGATTCGTAGTTTTTTTTTTTAATTTTTCAAAATAAAAAAGTCAGCATTTTGACCTTAACAAGAATGTACAAAACTAGCAATATCTCGAGAACCACTTACACTAGGAAAGTAATAAATGGCTCATTTTAAAGTCATTTTGAAGCTCTTTTTTATGAAATATCACAACATAATTTTAACAAAAAAAAAATTGGAAATAAAAAATTGAAAAAAAAAAATTGAAAAATTCAAAAAGGCCACTTTTAATTTTTTTGAAAAAAATATATAATTTTGGTCAAAGTGTTACTTAATTATCCACAAAATTTTATGATGGAGAAATAATGGGTTCAATGTCAAAAAAAATATCAAAAATATTAAGTACATTTTATAGGCGATTTTTCATGCATGTGACATTTTTAATAAATTTTTTCACATTGAACCCATGATTTGTCCATCTCAAAATTTTGTGAATAGTTTAATAACACTTTAAAGAAAATAATATAATTTTTTGAAAAAAATTAAAAATGGCCTTTTTGAAATTTTTCAAAAAAAAAATCAAAAATTTTTTTTTTATTTTTTTTTTCAATATATGTTATGCAATATTCTCATATGAAAGGTCTTTATAAGAGCTTTAAAATGAACCTTCACCTACTTTTCTATTATAAGTGGTTCTTTGGATATTCCTAATTTTGTGCGCACATGTTAAGGACAAATAAGTGACTTTTTCGATTTTCAAAAATTAATTCAAAATAAACAACTGGTCAAAAAAGTCTGAAATTTTGGATTTTCCAGTTTTTTGGTAGGAAAAACATGTATACTAAAAATCATCAACATCGGAGATGGTGTGGTAAAATACCCTGGTTGACTTGATATGGACTGACCCATAAGTAATAAATAATAATAACACTAGAAGTTAGACAGTACATACCAAAGTTAAAATTTAACACTAGAAAAAAAAAAATAAAAATTTACCCTATCGATTATTAAATTGATATTGACGAGGGTTAGTTTTAAAAGAGTTATTTTTTTACCAGAACAAGAAAAACAATAAGTAAAAATTACAACACATTTATTTTAAAACATTGAAAACAAGGTTTGAAATGAGTTTACATATAAAAGCAAGGTTCTGAACACTAGACAAATAATAAAAAACATTCGATAACAAATACATAAATAAAAATAAGCGCGCGGGTTATCTTTAATACAAGTATTATCGTGCTCTATAAGCATAATATTCCTGAAGACTATAAAATGTTTTGGTGACCAAAAATCCTTTTAAAGCATTTCTAAATGTTTTAATATCTGGTATATTTTTTTAATTTTCTGGCAATTTGTTAAAAATCTTTATACTTTCGTATATAATCGAGTTTTTTGTTAATCTGAATTTTGGAATTGGTAAGGGTAAATTGTTATGCCTTAAATTATAATTAGAAATTTCATTATAACTTCTAAATTTTTTAAAAATTAAGCATGCTGTCTCCATAATAAAAATACAAGGCACAGTTAAAATATTCTCCTGCTCAAAAAGTGGTCTGCAAGAATGTCTATAATCTACATTGCATAAGTATCTTAGCGTTTTTTTTTTGCATAACACAAATTGACTGTATAGGTTTTTGAGTAGAAAACCCCCAAAAAGCAATGCCGTAACGGATGTGTAATTCCATAAGTGCAAAATAAGCAGCTTTTGCCATGCTTTTGCCGGGTTCCTGTTCTATAGTTCTTATTATATAACACCCCTTTGCTAGCTTTTTATTTAACGTATCAATATGTGTATCGAATTTTAGTTTTGAGTCGATATGTAGTCCTTAGAATTTTCCTTATTTTGTATGGAGATATCATTCAAAAATAAATTCTCGACAGAGCACTTAAACGAGAATATTTGTTTTAGGTACATTAAATACCAGATCATTTGAGTTACATTATTCTTTTACTTTGGCTAGATCATTTTTAATAATAGTTTTTGAAATTAGTGGGTCTTTGTGTTTCCAAAGTATTGTAGTGTCGTCCGCAAAGATAACGAATATGCCCAATATATCCAGGGCCGCAAATCATTTAAATATAAAAGAAAAAGGATAGGACCAAGTACAGAACCCTGCGGGATGCCATGCGTCAAATATTGCGGTTCAGAATCGTCAGAATTTTTTAATCTAACCATTTGGCTCCTTCCCACAAGGTAGGACCTGAACCATTTCAACTCCCTTCCCCTGATTCCATAATGGCTTAGTTTCCGCAGCAGTATTTCATGATTGTGCACCACAATGAATTGCAGACCACGAAATATTATAATAAGTTGAGTTGATACAAACAGTCGTACACGTTTATTTTCGCTCGTAAATAAATCCAAGTTAATCGGGTACGAGTTTACGGATTTTCTTGGGTTTTGAACCATTCTGTAGCTGAAAAAAAGCACTAGATTTTGGCGTAATAATCAAACCAACATTGTGTTAAAGGGACTTTAGTTTTAATTGTTTAATAAACGTAAACAATCAAACGTTTTTTCTTCGATTTTCGAGTCGTGCACAAACAACGCGCAGTGGTCCAGTATGGCTGGGGACCAATGTTCTGTTTGCAGTACTAACGCGCTTCCTGGGCGGGCAATGACGTGTGGGCGTTGTAGAAAGACATTCCACCTAAAGTGCATTAAGATGGCCGCGCCGCCTCCGGACCTAGACTCATTTCCCGGACTGCAATGGCTTTGTGAAGAGTGTCGTAGCAAGCCTTGTGTACAGCCAGGTGATCTCCAGCTAGTTATGGCCAAACTAAATACCATTACCAGCGATATAAGCGAACTAAAAGATCACTACCAGAACATCTCTTTATCCATGGAGTTCCTAAGTGGTAAAATCGACGACTTTAACAAAAAAATGGATATCTTCGAAGAGAAAGTTAAAAAAATACCTTCGCTGGAAGTACATCTTCAAGAGACAAACGGGGAAGTAGCACAATTAAAAGACGAAGTTGACATGTTACAACAGCAACTTAGAATGAACAACCTCGAAGTTATGGGTGTACCGGAGAAGACAACAGAGAATGTCGACGTAGTGGTGCGCGACCTGTTGCGAGCACTAAGCGTCGACGTAGGCGTTGGAGAGAACATAGACTCGTGCATGCGGATTCCCCACTTCGACGAAAATTGCAGGTTCCCTAAATCAATTCTGATTAAATGCAATAATAAAAAGTTTAAAGATACCATACTAGCTGCAATTCGAAGCAGGAAGGGGTTGAAAATTGCCGATATAGGATTCCAATCTGACAAAAACACAGCCATATTTATAAACGATCACTTAACTCCAGCAAAAAAAATACTCCACAAGGACGTCCGAGAATTCTGCAAAACAAAAAACTTTCACTGTTGGACAAGAGATTGTAAAATTTTTGTAAAAAATCCTGTTTCAGGCAACCGGGTTCATATCAATAATGCAGCTATTCTGAAAAAGCTAAAGGACAAAAACTAACTATTTTTTATGTGATTAAAATTACAACGTATTAGTACCTTATACCAATGGCTATCTCTATCTATTACCAAAACGCTAACGGTCTAAAAACAAAATTAAATGAGTTTATGTTGGCTTCAATAAGTTCTTCTTGTGATATTATATGCATCAATGAAACAAACCTGAATTCTAGTATTCATGACAACGAGGTTGTGGACGCAAAAATCTATAATTTATTTCGAAAAGACCGTGATTTAAACATAACAACAAAAAAATACGGGGGAGGTCTTTTAATTGCTGTGAAAAATGACTTTTCATCTTTCGAGAGAAGTGAGTGGTCCAATGGTGGTATCTGTGAAGACCTGTGGGTTTCTGTGCAGCTGCAGAAGATAAAATTGCATATATGTTGCGTTTACAGGCCATCCTATTCTAGTGTTTACAATCTAACTTGCCACCTTAATAAAGTGCGCGAAGTAGTGGAAAATAATCCTAGCGATATCACTTGTATCGTTGGTGATTATAATTTTCCAAATCTAGTGTGGAACTATAGCGAAAAAAATAAAGTATATTCTGTCTCAAACGTGTCCACTGAAGCTGAGGAAAATCTTGTGGATTGTTTTAACTTTCTGGAATGTGGTCTGTACCATGGCGTAGCTAACTATTTTGGTAAGTCTTTAGACCTTTTTTTCTCCAGTTGCGCGGAGGTCCAAGTGACACACTCAATGTTCCCATTCGTAAAAGAGAATCACCATCATAGAGCGGTAGATATATCATTGAAATTAACTAATCTTCCTAATTTTTCTTCAAAAAAATCGTTCACGAAATACAAATATCACAACGCAGACTACGCTTCGATAAATTCTGATTTGGTCGGGGTGCGATGGGGGGATCTGTTTGGGAATAATAACGTTAATACGTGTGTTGATATTTTTTATAAAAAAGTCAACTCTAGCATCGAAAAATATGTTCCAAAAAAAAATTTTAGCACACAATTTCCCATTTGGTTCAGTAAAGAAACAATTTCACTTATAAAAGAAAAGGAGAAATACCACAAATGCTGGAAAAAACATAGAAACCCTCTGGATTACCTGCAATTTTCTAATCTACGTAGACTAGTAAAAAGTGGTTTAAAAATTGACTATCGCACTTGGGTCGAGAACGTAGAAAAAAATATTCGTAACAATACCAAATCATTCTGGTCATTTGTACAAACTAAACGTAATAATAAGTCAAACATTCCGAAAAATATCAAATACAAATCTCAGCCATTAAGTGAACCTTTGCATATTTGCAATGCGTTTAGCGATTACTTTGCGTCAGTTTTTATTCCCGATGACACTTCTTCCAACATCAAGGAAAACTCCTTGACGGATCTTTCCTTTAGCATCCCGTCCATCTCTGACACACAAATAGCTAGCTCAATCGATGAGCTGGATGCTCGAAAAAGCCCTGGTATTGACAACATTCCAGGAACATTTATAAAAAATTGTAAAACCTCTCTAATAACACCGTTTCATTTTATATTTAATAAATGTTTGACCAGTGGCACGTTTCCTAGTATGTGGAAAAAAGGGATTATTACACCAGTCTTTAAAAATGGCAGTAGGTGCGAAGTTGAAAATTACAGACCTATAACATTACTGTGCATTTTCGGCAAGCTACTGGAATCAATTATCACACAAGAATTATTTTTTAAAATTAAACGGAAAATCGATACCGCACAACACGGGTTTTTTCAAGGTCGCTCAATTATTACAAACTTGCTGCCATTCGTACAAGATATCCACGACGTGATGGACGACTCATCAGGGCAGGTGGACGCCATATACACCGACTTTTCAAAAGCTTTCGACAAAGTTCATCATCCAACTCTTTTAGTTAAATTAAAAAATTTCGGTGTGTATGGCGACCTCCTGAAACTGTTGGGGTCGTACAGCACGGATAGAATACAGTACGTTAGATTGGGTCAATCTGTGTCTGATAGTAAAAAAGTTACCTCAGGAATTGCGCAGGGGTCCCACCTTGGTCCCCTACTTTTTTTAATCTTTATCAATGATATCTCTGACTGCTTCAAAAACACAAAATCTAAAAAATTTGCTGACGACTTAAAATGTTACAAAACCATAAAATCAGTTCACGATTGTGTGCTTCTCCAGCAAGACCTAAACAATTTGTCAGATTACTGCCTAAGGAACCGTCTTGCATTAAATATAAGTAAGTGTCAGAAAATTTCTTTTACAAGAAATCGAAACGAAATTATTTTTCCGTATCAATTATCTGGTGAACCCCTAAAAAACGTTGCATTTGTGAAGGATCTGGGGGTGTGGTTGGACAAAAAACTCGTATTTGATAAACACATAGAAGAATCAGTAAAAAAAGCATACAGAAATCTAGGATTCATACTGAGAATCACCAGCGATTTCAAAAATCCAAAATCACTTGTTTTACTTTACAATTCTTACGTAAGATCACACTTGGAATTCGCCTGTCTTGTGTGGAATCCTCAGTATGCAAAATATATTGAGAGGCTTGAAAAAATTCAGTACAAATTTGTCAAAAATGTGAATTTTAGGTTCCTACATTCTAACGATTCTTACGAAAATATTCTAAAAGTTCTCAAACTAAACAAGCTCTCAGCTAGAAGAAATGTCCAGCAAATGGTCTTTCTTCACAAAATTTTTTCGAATAAAATAGACTGTCCCGATATTTTAGAAAGAATCAACTTAAACGCCAACAGGCCATATAACAATCGCATTTTCTTCTTGTTCTACACTCGTAGATGTGGCACAAATGCATCGTTGAACTCACCCATTATTAGTTTGCAACGAACCTATAATCTTTTCTTTAATGATATAGATCTGTTTCATGTGTCCCTTTCCACTTTAAAACGTTTATGTTATTTATCCATTACCGGTTAGAATTTTAATGCTTCAAACAATAATGCTTTATAATTTATGATAATAATAACTAATCATATAGTTGTAGGTTGTAAGTATCGACATTCTATTTTTTAAGGTTAACAAAATTGAGGTCCTTCGTAATAGGGCTGTTTGTCAGACAGGCTGTGAAGGACTCCTGTTTAAATAAATAAATAAATAAATGATTGACACAGTCAAAAGCCTTAGAAAAGTCACAAAACACTGCTGCGGCTTTTTCACCATCATTAAGACCTAAGAATAAGTCCTCCAAAAATAAAAACATAGCGTCGTTTGTGCTCTTTTGCTCCTGAAACCCAAACTGCTTTTTTGTTAGTCAGTAAGCCTAACCTTTACTATTTTTTCAATAATTTTTGAAAGAGTGGTTAATAAAGAAATGAAGGACCATCCTTATCCCCAGTTTTAAAAATTGGAATAATTACGGCTACTTTAAGACAGTCTGGAAAAATACCTGAATCGAATGAATCATTAATACAATCAGTCAGTTTGCCGAATGCATCTTCTTGAAGATTTTCACTGATAAGTTATCATTTCCTGATGAATTTTGCTTTTTTATTTCTTTTATAATTTTTTTAATCTCACTTTTACTGGTAGGTTTTCACGGTTTACCACATAATTTTAGTTTAATTAGAATTTTTTTTTTACATTTTTTGCACTAACAAAAGGATACGTGAGGAAGTTTATGTTTATTTTTGGGTTTATTTTCTGTAAATAAACGGGTTAATTAAATTCAAATTTACCGCGAAAATACAGTTGAGAAGGCTCTGAATGCGTGCGCACCCTTCAGCTGCGCGCAGGAAAAAAAAAGACGACTAGCAACACAGCAGCCGCGCCGCATGGTAGTTAATTCGCTTAACAAACAAAAATTCTTCGCTTTGTTATAAATTCTTATAAAAAATGGCGACAAACAGTTGAGTCCACTCTGTTCGTCGCCATTTTTTATAATAATTTGTGACTTTGTCACTGGTCCTTTAAAAGTAAAAATTGAACTAGAACCGGCGCCTCAGGCCTCACTTTTACATGGCCACTTCGGCCGGATCCCCATCAGCCTAAAATTGTGTAAATTTCCTCACACGTAAATTAAGTTAGGCATATATACGCCATTTCAATTTACCAGTTGTAGGTACCATAGTAAAAATCCTATTTGTAAAAAACCGTATTAGCGTCTTATCATTTAATATGATTTTTCAAGGTCACTCGATATGCATATCTAAAAATTTGTTTTCATTGATTTTTATCAATTTCACCTTATTTCATTAAAAGCTTTCAAGGCCACTCGATACGCCAAATTTTTCTTATCTCTTTCGTTTTATTGAAAATAAAACATAGGCGTACCAATTTATTTGTTTGCCATCTAATTAAATTCAAATGTAAATATGGCTGCTAATTTAAATAAAGTAAAACAATCCAAGCCATTAAGACAAATTTATTTTTATCAAATGAGAGAACTCAAAAACTTTGCTACAAATGCCCATACAAGTGAGTAAGCAAAACTACAATTTCAAATGGGATACTCGGCATTTGAAATTCGCAAAGATTTTGAAAATGATGTTTCGCAAGTGCATGCTTTGTACCATATTGTATGCAAAATTGACCAGAACCATGTTGTTCCAACCCCTCAACCACCCAACTAGCAATTTTTAGTTGTGTAAGTAGTAAAAATTAGAATTGCACTAATTTTAAACGTTGTTTTACGGATAAAGAATAGTTATCATGGCGACGGTCGACAACTTCGACTATTATACGACGCCTAAACGTTTATCACAAGTTCAGTCGCCATCACAACTATTTATGACCGTCTATTTTACTAACAGTAATTCCTTAGTTGTGAAGGCGCCGACTACAAATCGGTGTGTACTAAACCGAAAATTGATCAATTTGTCCCACGTTTTCTGGCCAGTTTGTTGGAGACGCGGGCGCGCCTGTTTCCATCTAACCAAGCTTTCTGTTGTTTGCAACAAACTAATTTTGGAGCACTGCTGTCTGTCATACAAACGTCAAAAATGTTTTGTAAAGTTTCTATTAGTTTTGTTTCAACATTTTGCGCTATGAAAAGGAACAAATTGTATAAATATTCTTCGATATTTTATCGTCGCAGAAGGCTTTAGCTAGCATTAGCTGATATACTGGATCAAAATGTGTCATCTTCTGTGTGGCGGAAAAGAAAAAGGAAGGTCCTGTATAAACAACAAGGACAGAAATTAAGTGAGCAGCAGAAAGCCAAACTGTGGAGCAATTTCGATTGGGTAAAAATTGAGGCGTGTTCGCGTCTTTTAAGTTAGACAATCAGTTCAAAACAAAGTTAAGTAGTTAAAGCGGTCGAGATACGGGACTCCTTTGGTTGTCATAGAAACTAATAAGTGCCGCCATGATTGATTGTAAGAACCATTGCATGCTCATATGTAAACATACATTAAAAATTATTTTTTTACTTTTTTCTACAATAAACTACGATCTTTTTGCATGTAAAAATTCGTATTTTGTTCTTAAGAATCCTAAGCAACACCTTCAGAGGTTTTTCGAAGCGATTTTTAGATCAAGATTTTTTTTTAATTTCAGAAAATCATCTTAATGGAGGGCGCGCTTGTTTTTTAAAGCTACGACCTGCACATTTGACAGTAAACTACCGTCTGTTTATATATTTTGGCATTGGTTCGCATGTTTTGATGATGCAAAACATGATATATGACATAGAATATAATTTTATTTTAATAATATTATGGTGTTAGAAATAGTTTAATTTGTAGTCGAATAGTTTATTTATCATTTTACGTAATGAACAATATTTTGAACAAATAATTGTACTCCAAAACCCATTGAACTATTACTTCAACTGTAGTCGCGATCGGGACGTTGACTCAACCAAAAAATCATCCACCAAATTGGTGCAAAAGTGGGTGGTGTTTGAGTAAAAGTAAACGTTGCGACACAACGTTGGCATGCGGTGCACAACGTTGAGTCGTCGACAAATTGCTAGTTGGGTACCAAGCAGGCCTTTTACTAGGTTAAATCCCCTAAAAATTCCTAAATTTTCGGGAGAAATAAAACAATTTCGCCAGTTTTACGAAATCTTTTCCTTAGTCGTTGATCAAGACAACGAGCGATCGGATGTCGAAAAATATTCGCACCTTATGGACGCTTTAGAGGGTCCTGCCAAGGCTGTTCTTCAAAGTATTTCCGCGTCTGCACAGAATTACAAAGCCGCTTTAAAGATACTAGTTAAACGATACGATCGTCCCCGTCTAATAGCATTTGCTCATTTATATTCGCTAGATAACGCACCGGTGGTTACAAACTCAAATAACTTAAGAGCTTTACGTTCGCTAATAGATATTTTTTCTGAAAATATTTCTGCTCTAGAAAATATGCAATTACCCATTATGCAATGCGATTTTTTGTTATTTCACATGCTTTCAAAACATCTGAACGATGATTTGTTGACAAAATTTGAAATTCAACATGCCCAACCGGGGAACAAAATATTTCCGAAATATGAAGATTTAAAAAATTTTGTGCTAAACCATTGTCATGCACTTGAAACTGTAGAGTTTTCTAGTTCTTCAAAAACCCAAAAACCTTCTACAGGTAATTCTTATTCTAAGACCGAATATAAAAGAAAAAATGCAAACTCTTATCAATCTAAATCTCGCCAAGTAAATACATTTTTTGGGAATGCAAAGAAAACCACTACCAATGTTTGCACATTTTGTAAATCGCCAGATCATTTTATATATAAATGTTTTTCATTCTACAATAAATCGCCTCAAGAACGCTTAAGCCTCGCGCACACTAACAAATGGTATCTAAACTGCCTTTCTGATAGGCACACCATTGATTATTGACGGTCGCAATCAACATGCCGCTCATGTTCCGCTCGTCACCATTCAATGTTGTGTTTACGCAACAACAACTCCGCTACCAACTTCGCTAATCCGCAACAGAATATGTTTACTCATTACCCTCTCCACATAGGCTTATCAGCTCTTATCGTTTTAGTGTCCTTTTATCCACCTTCGCCGCCATTTTGACAGAAAACTAATGGATTATCTGTCACTTTTGAGTGAAAATGGCGGCGAAGGTGGATAAAAGGACACTAAATCGGTATGAGTTGATCGGCCTATCTGGAGAGGGTACTGGTTTACTGCTAACTCCGCTTATTCTAACAATTACAATCCGCAGTTTGATTCTGCACAAAGTTCAAACTCGCAATATTTTCCACAAAATCCGCTCGCCACTGGCAATCTTTTCGCTATGGCAAGTCCACATTCGATTGATACAAAGCCGTTCACCGCAAATGTCTCGCAAATAAGTAATATTCCTTCGCAAATAAATGCAAATAATTCGCAATTCACCAGTGGCGCACCGCCACAAACACAACAAATGCAAAGTGTTCATTCACAAATGCCGCAATCACAAAACATGCAGAGTGTGCAATCACAAATGCAACACAACCCGCCGCAAAATAATTTCTGTGGAATAGCTTCTTCACATACTGGGGTTCTTCTTTCAACTGCTATTGTCGAAATCTTGGACAAATTCGGTAACTACCATAAAGTCCGCGCCATTATAGATAGCGGTTCTGAAATGAACTACATCTCGCAAAGCTGCCATAAAAGGCTTCAATTACCGCATTTTGACAATTCAAGAACTTAATCAAATGCAAGAACTTACCACGCAAGGTGGAGTTTCGTGCTTTATACAACCTGCAGGGTATTCTGGGCCATTCATAAATATTGACGCCTTTATTATTATGTCCAGAAATGCCACCTCGCACTTTACAAACTACGCAATGGTGACACATTGCAAACTTAAACCTCGCTGATCCAAAATACTATGTGCCTGGTCCCGTAGATCTACTCCTAGGTGCTGAAGTGTTCGGTCTTATTTTACTGAATGGTGTAATTTCAGGTGAAAAAACCCAGGCAATCGCGATTAATACAATTTTCGGTTATCTTTTACTAGGAAAATGTAACGACAAAAACTTTATTGGAAAAACAGCAACATTGTTCTGTTCTGCCGCGCAAACTGAATTAATAAATCTAAATCAAACGCTTACGCGCTTTTGGGAAATTGAGGAAATTCCCCGAGAAAAAATAATCTCGCCAGAAAACGAACTATGCGAAAAAATATTTCAAAGGAAACATTCACGCGACGCCACTGGCCGCTACGTGGTAGAACTTCCATTCAAAACTAATAATGTACTACTTTTCGATATTGCACAGTGCCGCGCACTTGCTACAAAACGTTTTTTATCACTTGAAAACAGATTGTACGTTAACGATGAATTAAAACGAGAATACTCAAAAATAATTCTGGACTATTTAAAAGGATTTCTTAAACCTGTCCCTAAATCTTTAAAATTTCAAAACGGTTTCATAATACCACATCACGCTGTAGTCAAACCAGGAAAAGTTTGCATGGTTCTAGATGGTAGCTTTAAACTAAACCGGGCTATCTTTCGCTAAACGATACGCTATACTGACTGGTCAAAAGCTTCAAAAAGATATCGGACAAATTCTTTTAAATTTTCGGCTCGGTAAAATAACATTTACGTGTGATATACATTCTATGTTAACTATGATAAAAGTGGCTGAAAAGCACCAGACTTTCCAAATAATTTTATGGAGAAATTCCAAAACCGAACCTATCCAAGAATACATGTTTGAAATATAATGGGTTAAGAATGGGCAAAGACGACTGCGCATCCTAAAATCGTAGGACCCCATGGGGCCATCCATTTTGAATCACAGCACAGATCGGGCGACTGGAAGTTGCCGCCTCCGCAACCAACCAATGTCATTTTCTTTGATTTTGACAGAGGACGGATTGTTGTCTGTCGTTTAGTGTTTTTTTTTCATATTTTTCTCTTCGATTTTTAATTAAGCAGTTAGAGGATATTTATGTCGATTTAAAAGTAAGTATAGTGGTGTAGCCAAAAGTATCCTTCATAGTCACAGTGTTTGTTCTAATTTTAGTGTATTTTAGAAAGTTGAAAAGTTCTAGCTGTTTAAAATGGGAGTGCCCATGGAGTGATTTTGCTTTGTATTTGTAATGAAACAAAGATTGCATGCAAGTCCTTTATTTCCATCTCACTTCACTGGTGCTGCTAAAGCAAGCTGGATGAGAAGAGACGACTTGCAATAAAACAAGAATTGCATGCAAGTCATCTTTTCTCATCTCACTTTATAGTAGTACCAGTAAAGTGACATGAAAAGAGAAGACTCGCATGCAATTCTTGTTTAATTACTCTATGTCAAACAGGCCTTATTATGACTATTACTTGCAAAAACAAAAATATGCTTTTGCTATTGGTCTGAAACTGAAATGATATTGTCTTTCAATTGTTCTGGCTTATTTTTTTAAATTTTTATCTGTTTTTGTCGTTTGAAGAGTCCAGGCATTCATATGTATTGTTAGCGGTTTCATAATCGAGAGGTGGTCCATTTTTGTCATAATTAATATAATTATGTCTTGTTACTTTAGGGTCATTCCATATCAAATCAACCAAAAAATCACAAAAATTTTACGCGACCAATTCCAATTTTGATGATTTTTGGTATATATTTTCTTCTTACCATAAAAGTTGAAAATGCAAATTTTTAAATTTTTTTGATTCGTAGTTTTTTTTTTTTTAATTTTTCAAAATAAAAAAGTCAGCATTTTGACCTTAACAAGAATGTACAAAACTAGCAATATCTCGAGAACCACTTACACTAGGAAAGTAATAAATGGCTCATTTTAAAGTCATTTTGAAGCTCTTTTTATGAAATATCACAACATAATTTTAACAAAAAAAAAATTGAAAATAAAAAATTGAAAAAAAAAATTTAAAAATTCAAAAAGGCCATTTTTAATTTTTTTGAAAAAAATATATAATTTTGGTCAAAGTGTTACTTAATTATCCACAAAATTTTATGATGGAGAAATGATGGGTTCAATGTCAAAAAAAATATCAAAAATATTAAGTACATTAAAAATCATGCATTTAAAAAAATAAACATATTTTAGGAGCACCAATAGTGCACTGGATATTAAAATAAATAAATTTGTTGGATGGATACAGGTTTTAAAAAATACCCAGAGGCTTCATCTACAAATTATTTTATTTTAAACTCGCAAAAGAAATAAACAAACTTTTCTACTTCGTTGATAAAAATTAGACAGAAAACACTAAGACTAACTATATACCTTAAATTTATTTTTTTAACTTTCTTTTAAGAATTTCTGATGAATCTGACATTTCTTTTTTGCTGACATTGTAAGTTCTGCCAGTAGCAGTGTTGGGTTCAACTTTTTTTATAA